>OY757913.1:56664010-57004010 GCA_963585895.1 Sepioteuthis lessoniana
TTCATATTTTGACACCACTGTTATGACCGTCACGTTGTGTCTTTCTTGTTCTCCTGATGTTGGGGTCCACTCCATCGGGGGTTTTCCGAGGGACCCCTCGGTCGGGTGTGGCCTTTCCTACCATATCTCGTCTCTAACTCTCTGGGAGTCTGCTGGCAACTGTATCGGGGGTTTTCTGAGTGCCCCCTCGGTCGGGTGTGGCCTTCCTTACCACATCTGGTCTCTACTGTCTGGAACTCTCCTGGCAACTGCTTTGGCACCCCGAACTCAACTGAGTTAAATAATAATTCAACGCCCACATGATCGCCCACTGGATCTTTGAAATCGGATGTTTAATCGTCATCAAGTGGAAATAACTGTCATGCAGTTCAGAGGTTACTCTCTTCCGGTGCATCACTGTAGTGGCACAATGGGACCTTCACCTTGTCCCATATCATAAGCCTTAATCCGCCCACGCGATCTCTTTCGATTACTGGCCATTGGAATGTGTCACTTCCTTCTGGTGTATCACCTTGGAATAGCATTTTTGGGCCGGGTCGAAGGTCAAAATATAACATGTAGATTATGCCAACTGTACAACTGCAGAAGGATAAGACTCACACCCCCAATTAACGAGACTAACTGTTGGTAGTGGGTAGCAACCTATGATGCTTGAGAGTGGGTGAGCAGTCCGTGACTGAGCAACCATGGTGTTCACATGACTTGCAACACACTACTTAGTTCTTTACTGGAGTAAAAAGGGAGTCAGCTGATCAGGTTAAGCCCAAGCACTTATATAATTGTCTCGACCTTTAAAATGTGTGCAAACAAATATCTTAAACTGAACAGAATTGTTTGAAATAGAACTGTTTGATCATTTGTGTATAAACAAATGACTGATGATTAATTGAATTGTTAGGGATTCATAGAAATACTTGGAACCATTTAACTTTGTTGACTAATGCTAAACTGAAATATTTGAAATAGAACCCTTCAATCATGTAACTGTGAGTAAACAAATGACTGATGTTTAATTGAATTGTTAGTGTTAAATAGCAATACTTGAAAACATTTAACTATATGCAAACAAATGATTAATAATAAATAGAATTATTTGTATTAGATAGAAATAAGTGAAACCATTTAAATGTATGCAAAAAAAATGAGCTCAGGCTTGTTTAAAAATTATATCCACAAAATGTGTTTAGAAATCATATATTTAATATATATGTATAAAAAGAATTTGGCATTAAATAACCTACAATGGTTGATATGCATTAAAGCGAACCAAACAATATAACTAACCTCATCATCTATAATAACTTCTCTCACTCAACTAGTTAACACAATCCAACCTATGTAGTGTGCCAGTTTAAATGTCATCATGAGAATGCTTCTGCAATAAAGTACCTAATAGGCCTGACTACCGCTATTCTTTCGAGATGGTTAACACTTCCCCTTGCCAACACAATTTCCATATCTCAACACCTCAAAACATTTCTATCCTTGAAATACAGAAAAATTTTGAGAACACCTCCTTATAAGACAAAGAAAATGCAAATAGAAATTCCAAATTTTTTAAACTCTATATATAAAGATTAAAAAATCTTTATCCAGATCAACCTTGAATTTAGCAGCCGCATTCTAAAATGGTTATCGCACATTCTTGCCAATTCTTCCTCTTACTTATCATAAAAGTATTTCCTTCTGTAAATTGCCCTCCAACTTGTTCTTCCTTCTTCTCTTTATATAAATTTATATAACTCATCATTGTTTTTGTCATTTCATTATTTGATCTCCCAAAGATGGCTCCAATCAGGGCCGAAAGTATTGGGGGGAATCACACAACTCATATGAAGCCTTGAACAGGCCAAGGATATAATAAGCAGACACCAAGTATTTCAACTTATTAATTAAATATATACATATATACATGTCTATACAAATAAATAAATAAATATATATATATATATATATATATATATATATATATATATATATATATTTAGTAAGTTGGCTGATCATAGTCGAGGGCAATCCAAATGCTCCTTTTTAAAGAGCTACTACACTAAGGTGTGGGGAAGGGTACAACTCTTTCTCTGGATTATTTCACTTAAACTTGATCTATAATGCTGAGTGCTGGTATAACTCAACCTGGGATTGAGCCCTGGTCTCCCGGTCCACTGGCAAACACTCTAACCATTATGCCAACAGCCTGGTGTATATATATATATATATATATATATATATACAAATAGGTAATTGAACATATACATGTATATATTCTGGAAGCAACATCCTACAAAACAGCATCTGTATGGTCAACTACCTCCTAACTCAAAAATCAGCAAAATAGAATGAACAAGACATGTGAGACACTGCTGGTGAAGCAAGAATGAACTCACAAGTGACATTCTTCAATGGTTCCCTTCATGCAAACATGCCAGTGTTGGCTTACCAACAAGAAATAACCTACAACCACTCTGTAAGGACACAGGCTGTAGTCTAAAAGACCTGCCAGAAGTGATGGATAATTGGGATGAATGTCAAGAGAGAGTCCGGGAAATCCGTGCTAGCAATGCAATATGATGATGACGATATATTCTGAAGTAAATGTGGTTGTGTGTTAATTTAAGTATATATTTAGGCATATGAACTTGTGTGTAAATAAATATTGAATATATATTTATTCATATCTGTGTGCTTATGTTTTCATGTGTGTGTATATATATATATATATATATATATATATAAACATATATTACGGGCAAGCACATAGGACGCATATATTTACAGTTACAGGAAATGTATATAATATAGTATAAGTAAAATCAAAAGAACAGTTATATATCCCATGGCTACACTTAACAAAGTCTTGCTTCTCCCTTTAAAAAAAAAGAAAAACATATTTTCTAAAAAAAAATGACAGTAAATCATTAGACAAAAAAAAGAAAAAGAAAGTAAATGATAAAGAAATGGAAGTAAAAAGATATTTATTCAGAGAATTCCTCTTTTTAAACATTACTCTTATGATTAAATCAGTTTGCAGACTTGTTTATCACATTTAAAATGATCTGTTTTGACATTGTTAATGCCTTTTAGATTTCTTCTCTCTTTCTTCTTTTTACTGATGTTAGTTATTGGGCAATCTTTTAATGATTTGTTAACTCTTCCTCATCTGGTTTATTCTTCTTAGAAACATCATCAACATAATTTTATAATGTTTAGAGAAAGAGATGCAGTTATCTTTACCTTTTTTTTTTTGCTTAAAAAAAAAACAAAACAAAACAAAAGAAAACCTTTTGAATATTTGCTCTTTTTAACCTTCTATTTTGTCAGATCATCTTGGGGGGGGGGGGGGGGGGGGGGGGGGGGGTTTGTGTGTGGTCTATTTTGTCAGATCATCTTGCATGATCCACTCATGTAAGTTAAATTAATGAGACTGCATTTTCTTTTGTTGATAATATTGCAATCAGTTAACAAGTTTGAAGATGGTTTTTCTTGATAAAATTGTTTTCATCCATTTTAAGTTCATTTTATCTCCTTTGTAGTACATTGTTGACAAACAATATCAGTCAATTTTAAAACATTAAATTTTTTTTTCACTTTTTCAGCTTTACTTACACTGCAAAATATTTGACTACATGCAATCAAATTTCATTTCCGCTCACTTTTGTTTGATCTGTTGAAGACTGAATAACAGAGTTGCCTAAAATTTAATTATTTTGCCATGTTCACACACACACACAGTGATGGTAATTAAAACTACAGCACTCAAAATGATGATACTGATATATACATATATATATATACTGATATATATATATATATATATATATATATATATATACTGATATATACAGTATATACATGCTTGTGGGTAAGAGATATTCTGATAATATTTTCAAAGACATTGGCCATCTTGTGATGGAACACTTAAACAAATCCATAGTAGTCTATCTTTTATCTGTCTGTTGGACTTATCCTGACTGTATCCCCAGCATATGAGTAAGAACTGATCTCCAAAAAATAGTAATGTCTTAAGTATTGCACTATACTGCATCTAGTGGCAAGGTTCCACTTCTGGAGATCTGGGTAATGCAGAGTACTCTTTCACTACTATTACTCCTAAGTTCATTCTAACCTGAAGTGTTTGTACACACTAGGGTCTCCTTTATGATTCAAGTAGAACTAGCGTCCTGGATATGATATCAAAGTGCATTTGGTGGTGAGGCTCCTGTCCTAGAGATTTGGGGAATTTGAAGAGCCCCTTCACTGCCATTAATTCCAGGTCCACTCTGACCTGGAATGATACAACCTGTTAGGGTCCCATATATAGGTCAAATAGAACAGTTTAACCATTTAACTGTGTGTAAACAAATAACTGTTGAATTGTTTGTATTAGATAGCAGTACTTGAAACCATACCACTAAGTAGCAAAAAAAAAAAAATGATAAAATATCAAACAGAATTATTTGTATTACATATCAGTATTTGAAACCATTTAACACAGTGCAGACAAAGGAACTTTGGCTGGTTTAAAATGTTACCTACTAACTATTCTTTTACAATTCATATTTAATTAATATATATATATATATATATATATATATATATATATATATATATATATACAGGATTTGGCATTAAATAACCCTCAAGGGTTGAAATTCACCTACCTAGGAAGTAGTGTCTCATCAACCGAAAAAGACATCGACACACGACTGACGAAGGCATGGACAGCTATCGATAGGCTCTCGATCATATGGAAGTCGGACCTAACTGATAAAATGAAACGCAGTTTCTTCCAGGCAGCAGTTGTGTCGATACTGCTATATGGATGCACCACATGGACGCTAACGAAGCGGCTGGAGAGGAAACTAGACGGAAATTACACAAGAATGTTGAGAGCAGTATTAAACAAGTCCTGGCGGCAACACCCCACGAGACTCCAACTATACAGACACTTGCCCCCCATCACGAAAACTATACAAGTCAGACGAACCAGACACGCGGGACACTGCTGGAGAAGCAAGGATGAGCTCATAAGCGATGTACTCCTGTGGAACCCCACATATGGATGTGCAAAAGTAGGACGACCAGCACGAACTTACATACAGCAACTATGTGAGGACACAGGATGTAACCCTGAAGACCTGCAGGAGGCGATGAATGATAGGGAGAAATGGCGAGAGAGGGTCAGGGATATCCGCGCTGGCGGCGTGACATGATGATGATGATGATGATATAAATGAGCTAGTACCCATAAAAATTCTGCTGTCGTTTAAATTGGAAGTGGCACATCTGATAAGGGTCAGTGTGTGCAATGCTCAAATCTAAGTTTCACTCCTTAGTCTTCTATCTAGAATCTATGCAGTATCTGTGCATTCTGCCTTAGATCTAAGTATCATACCTTTATCATCTACCAAGAACCAGGAATGTATCTGTGCATTCCGCCTTAGATCTACCATTTCTTTATCCTCTACCTAAAATCAGTGATGTACCTGTGCATTCTGCCTTAGATCTTAGTGTCACTTCAGGGTCCTCTTCATAGAACCAGTACAATATCTACACACTTTTCAACTGTACTTGGCTTAAAAATTGACCTTGTCTCACTCACTGCTCATGGCAGAGGGGTTGGGTTAATAAATACTTTGGGAGATACTCATGGTGTAATAGTAATTGTCATAGGAAATGGACTTTGTGACATGAGTTCAAATCTCAGATGAGGCTGTTGTCATTTTGCATAACACTAATACTCTTCAGAAAGATATGACTCTAACTATTCTCCCCCAAGCTATGGGAAAATAGTTGGGCAGACTGGACTTTTTAATCTTTATGTGGCTGCCTTTCTTGATGAAGGAAAACTCTGAATTCAAAGCAGCTGCAACCTACATAAAAAAATTGATTATATGTCATCTTCTACTCATGGTGGAGGGGTTAGTTATATACATATATCACTTTCTCTTTGCCTGACTTTCAAATCAGGGCAAGATTTAATTGTTAATATTTCATATCTATTTGCTTTAACATGATAGAAATTACAGGCAATGAATCAAAAAATCCTATGTTCTTTATTATCTCTCTCACTCTCTCTATCTCTCTCTCTCTATATATATATATTTATATTTGCATATATATATGTCTGTGTGTATATGTATATATACATATATATATATATATATATATATATATATGTGTGTGTATATGTATGTGTATATATATATATATATATATATATATAAGCATATTGTCATAAATGATTGGATTATTTGTATACAGAACATCAGATATTCATGCTCCTATAGAAGGAAAGGAAAGTGCTTAATTGTAAATCCTAAAGTTGTCTTTGAAATGTTTACAATTTGGATTCCTTGTATTACTCATCAAATTATTAAGATATGCTTGTTGTTCTCTTTTGTTAGGCAATTGTATATTACATTTGCAACTGAAATTATTGACTTTAGCATCTGATGGATGCTTTGATGAAAAATGACTTTCATTGCAAACCCGGCAAACAATATTCCTTGGTTCATAAGAATAAGGTAATAAATTTACTTCAGAAAAGCTATTTTTGCGCACTCTGTTATTTTGACCTGTTGTAGTTTTTCTATTTTATAGAATTTTCCTGATTTACAGCATCAATTAAAGCTCTTGCTACTTCTTCAGCTCTTTTATTTTCTGTTTTTTGAATTTCTTGGATTACTCATTGAATTAAGAAAATCTTCTTATAGTTCTCTTCAGCAATAGAAATATATAGATAAAATTATAGGAAGAAAATAGAAAAACCAAGCAATCCAAAAGTGATGACTATTATAATGGAAAGTCAACATTAAAATGTTCCAGTTTTTGTAAACCTTCATCAGGACTTTAAGATAATAAAAAGAGTGCTGCTAGAACAATATCCATTTATTGTTCAAGCAACACTCTTAACACCATCATAAAATCCTGATGAAGGTTTACAAAAACTGAAATGTTTTAACGTTGACTTTCCATTATAATATAGTCATCACTTTTGGATTACTTGGTTTTTCTATTTTCTTTGTACAGTCAGATCCATTTCTATTATTTACTTCCATAAAATTATATTCATGTGTAAGTAAAACATCAAACTTATCTGCCAAGAAAATCAACATTTAAAATCTTGGCTATTCCCAATACATTTAAATCTGATGTGAAGTACATAACTATTTCTTCCATTAGGCAGACCCGTTGATGATAGGCAAATGGAATCAATGTTGAATTATGTTAAAAGAAATTGCCTGATTAGTTTAACCACTCAGAACCAGCTGATGAAATTTGTTTCAGGTAATTTCTTTGTCCTGGAGCAGCTGATGAGAAATTTCACTAATATGACATCACAAATTGACAGGTCTTGTGACTATTTACGCTACACTGAAAATAGTACAATTTAATTTCTTCCTCTTGGTAACAAACACTAATTCTATACATTTTGACAAGGTATCAATATTTATGCTTACTGCAAGCAAATATAATTTAGACAACACCTAAATATCAAAACAAAAGATCATTTCTTTCTTGGTAGCCCTGAAAACAAGGTTGAGAATATATTGATGGTAGAAGGATAAGACCCCTCGCTGAAAAGAGTTTAACTGGATATGACACAAACCTGCATCCAGTGGTGAGGCTCCAAATTTGGAGCTCTGGTGAGTGTAGAGTACCCTTTATGTTGCCATTATTTCATCATCCAGAGTGCTAGTACCTGTTAGAGTCTCATCTGCAGTGAAAATTATTTGTATTAGATAGTAATACTTTATACAATATAATTATGTGCAAACAACCAATTATTATTCTCAAATAGAAGTAGTTACTTGGAATCATATAATTATATATAGATTATAAGTATTAGATTGGAATACTTGAAACCCTATAACTGCATGTATATCATTTCTGTTTCATAGGAATAATTGAAAACCCACACTTTGAAAATACTTGAAAATACATAACATTGTGAAAATCATTTTACGTCAAATAGTCCATAAGGGATTTATATGCCATTCAACAAATAAATAAAGTTGCTTATTCCTTTCTTGGTTAGGCTGAGAACTTTTCAGACCCTCAGAAAACAACAATAATACAGAGGAGACTAACGGTCACTTGCTCTCCAACAAAAGGCATACATTGGTGTTAGACTTAAATGGTATGAAATGACAATAAGAATGCATTTCTTTTTCTTTTAAAAAGGCAAAAATAATTCAGCTCCCTTAAAAAAAGTTTCAACGGACTTATATGATTTATAAAAATATCCTTATTGAGCTGTTTGCCAAGTGACTGTCAAATAACAAACAAAAAATGTTTCTTTTTTCTCTCGTTTATTATGGCAAAATCTATTTATAATCTTCATGTTGATACGTAACACATTGCACCGCACACATAGATGTAAAAATCTAACCCACACATATTTGTTAGATTAAGCCAACTTTGAGGCAAGATGAAATTGATAGAACTCTTTTAAAAAATGTATTCACTAACAATTACTTGCAAGATCAGAATTTTTTTATAACAAATGTATTCTTTTTCCCACTCTTTTATTAGCTCTCAATTAATCCCCGTTTCTCAAACCTTATTGTATGATGACCGCTAAAAATAGATATATTTTACTTTACTTTACTGCATTAAAATATATATATATATATATATATATATACATATATATATATATGAATGATACATGTACTGGACATGTTAAACAGTTAAAATATATTCATGAATATGTGAAAAAAAATTATTAAAAGATATTTGAGACACATTCTTCTGACATAGTGCACAGTTGAAGGAACACTGTTTGTATATGTATATATATATATATATGTGTGTGTGTGTGTGTGTGTATATGTATACACACACATATATATATATATATATATACACACACAAACAGACATACTAACATTGCTGAAAATTATGGAATTAGTGCATTTAGAATATGTTCACTTGATTCTTTTTTATTTAGCTGCAAATGAATTAACAGATAAGACAAAAAAGATTTTTTATTTAAGAGTTAAAGATTCAGACTTGATGAAATATTTCTTAAACTAAATTGAATTATTTACATTAATGGTATAATTTTTTCCTCGCCATGCAGAGCAAAAGAATTATTGAATGATTTTACTATTTGCATTCTTAAAACAAATATCAACAGAAGTCTAGATATACAAATCTGTCTACCGTTAAGATGGTTGGGTATATCTAACTGAAAGGAAACATGGCTCAAACCAACTGAAATGATGGAGAAAATTGCAAAACTCATTCAAGAAGACAATCCACTGAAGAATGTGATGAAAAACATTTATCATTCCTCTGCACTCCCCCAAAAATGTAAACATCCTTTAAGTATGTTAATTCCATATTTTTTGCCATATTTTTGTATCTAAATTTGTTTTTCTATTCAACCAAAGTGACGTTAAATAGAAAGAGAGGGATTGAGATATTGCTACTAAGTAAAGTAAAATTAGTGACCATAGTCGAAGGTGACTCAAAGGCTCCCTTTTCAATAGCTACTACACAGAGGTGTAGGGGAGGGCACTACTCCATTCCTGGGATTGCTCCACTTTACCCTTGATCCTTTAACTTATAGTGCTGAGTATTAAGCAAGGTGGCATCAAGTACCATTTTTTGAGTCTTTGGTATGACTCAACCTGGGATTGAAACCTGGTCTCCCAGACCATTGGACTGTTGAAGAAATACAAAGTTATCTGTTCCTTGGTAATCTCACTACTACTATTCTTGCTGCCAGTGATGATGTCTAAGTTTTGTTTTCCCTATTGTTTTATGATTAACAAATAGAAAATACCGTATAACTCATTGAAGGTGGAAATGAAGAAAAAAATCTTTGTTAAGGTGGGGGTCAAAAATCAAGTCCAACGCTTACTCATTTTTATTGAGAGGGGTCAAAAAAAAAATTAAGTCTGAAGCTTACTAGCACTCCAATTCTTCTTCTTGCCTTGTCCATTGCTTTAAAGTACCAAGCAAAAAAAAAAAATTAACATAAAAAAAACAAACTTAACTTCTCACACTACAAAGAAAACACAATCTCTGCCCAGTTCAAACTCAAAAACTATCACAGCTTTTAATTAAGAACGTGAATTTTCTCATTGGTCACTCAATCAGAGAAAAAGAAAATTAGCATAATTTGTCACTTGTAACGAAAGTGTTAATAATCATTTATTCTTTACTTTGTTTTTTCTCTTCCCCCTATGACAGACCGCACAAAAGACAAACTTATTTTGGGGGATTTTCTTCTCGTTCGTCACACCCATAAATAAATAAATGAATCCCTTAAATCTTGTTCATGAAATGCTAATTTTCTGCTAAACTTAAGATACTTCTAATGGAATATTATTCAGGGTGTAGCTGAACTATTCAATATTCTTTGTGTAATAATTACAGAATCACCAATCTTGAAAAACATTTCAAAATTAAATGCATCATGTGCTCCAGTCCAAGCCATGATTGTTAATAGATCATAACTAAAAAAAAATGGTAAGACAATAATTTACTGGAACTACCATTACCACTTCCCTAAGTTCACTTACTCACACAAGTGACAGTTTAGAATGTGGGAAGTATTTCAGCTGTACTTTGAACAATCAAAACAGATGTCAATAGGTATTATTTATCACCAAATGGTAATGGTTATCGTCGTAGGAAATGGACATGGCGACACGAGTTCAAATCCTGGACAAGACTGATTGCATTTCACATCGTACTAATACCCTTGGGGAAGGTATGAATCCAATTATTCTCCCTCCAGCTATGGGTAAATAGTAGGACAGACTGGGTTCTTCAGCCTTGGTGAGGCAACTAGTCTAGGAGAAGGAAAACTCTGAATTCAAACCTGTTAAACTCCACTTTAAAAAAAAGTTGACCTTGTGTCATATCCTGCCCGAGCGGAGGGGGTGGTACACCGAGGTGCCCGTGGTGTAATGGTTGTCGTCGCAGGAAATGGACATGACGACACGAGTTCAAATCCTGGACGAGACTGATTGCATTTCACATAGCACTAATGCCCTTGGGAAAGGTATGAATCCAATTATTCTCCCTCCAGCTATGGGTAAATAGTAGGGCAGACTAGGTTCTTCAGCCTTGGTAAGGCAACTAGTCTAGGAGAAGGAAAACTCTGAATTCACACCTGTTAAACTCTGCTTAAAAATTTACCTTGTGTCATATCCTGCCCAAGCGGAGGGGTTGGTAAATATGATTATTTATCACCAAATTGGCCCAATACACCGACTGTGTCTCTGTAAAACCCCCCCAACAAGTGTCCCAGATATGACACTAAACAATCTAATGGTGAGGTTCCATTAATGCTGGAGTTTTGGGGAACATGGAGTACCACTTCACTGCCATCACTCCTTGGTCCACTCTGGCTCGGAGTGGTAGCACCTGATAGGGTCTTATCAATGGATTAAATAGAACTAAACTGTGTACTTACACTAAACTGAATGGTTTGAAATGGAACTGTTTTTGTATGCTAAACTGAATTGCTTGAAATAGAACAGTTTTTGACATTGAGACTGTACTTACGCTAAACTGAATTGTTTGAAATGGAACTGTTTTGACATTTAACTGTGTGTAAACAAAAAATATACTAACACTAAACTGAATTGTTTGAACTAAAACTGTTTGACTAAACTGAATAGCTTGAAATAGAAATGTTTTTGACAAGTAAACTGTGTACCTATGCTAAACTGAATTGTTTAAAATGGATTTGACAGTAAATAACCTACAAAGGTTTATATGTCATAAAATCCAAATAAACTAACAACTATCACCAAATTAGTCACAAATATAAATATGTAGCAATAGAAGTAAATAATGGAAATGAATCTGAAAAAAAATGAAAAAAAATTGAAAAACAAAGTAATCCAAAAAGAAGAATTTAATGTAAAAGAAAGTTGTTAGAACGCTTTGGTTCAAGTGAACCCTCATTAGGATTGGAAGAATGATATCGAGTGATATTATATCACCGATGTTTTTTTGATAAATCACGTAACTCAACACCATCCTTCCTAGTCCTGATGGAAATGTTATAATGTTGACTTTCTTTTACATTAAATTCTTCTTTTTTGATTACCATATTTTTCAATTTTTCTTGAAATGTAGTAAACAAAAAAAATAATTACACTCTTTATATATATTTATGCAATCATATTTTTAATTAAAGTGGTGTTGCTATATTGTAGAGTCTGGTAATAAATAATGTATAATAATATCTGTTTCATGTTGTATTTGACTAGAAATAATAAAATCCTGGTATCTTTGGTCTTGAAAAACATTTATATAAAAATAAAGTTAGAAGTGTATTCTTGTATGGCTGATGCTATAATTTCTCTGTCCTTCAAAATCAGCCACATGTATACTAATATACTAAATTGTACATAGCATAGCTGTTATGATCATTGAAAATGAAATCAGCAATCAGAGTTCAAATCCTGGATAAAGCAGTTGATGTTTAATTTTGCACTAATGCTCTTGAAAAAAACATAAATCCATTTCTTCTAGGTGAATAGTATGATAGACAAGGGTCTTTATTTCTATTCTTGAAAAAAAAAAAAGTTAAATTATTTTCCAAACTATCTAAAATACAAGTACAAGGTGCATTCAAAAATATACCAAAATTATGAATTTTTATTTAGCCAAACAGAAATAAAGAATAATTCAATCTTGATTTTCTTCTAAACTAACCAGAACTAGAGCCTTATGACCAAATGCAGTTTAGTTTCATACTGAGGATACTCTTTTGGGGAGGGGGCAAAGTCTTACCTCTCTGAAGCTGATTCTGTCAGCATATTCAAGGCTTTGCCAACAGGGTGAATACATTTATAATATATACTGTACGCTTACGAAGCGGCTGGAGAGGAGGCTGGACAGAAATTATACAAGAATGTTGAGAGCAGTATTAAACAAGTCCTGGCGACAACACCCCACGAGACTCCAACTATACGGACACTTGCCCCCCATCACAAAAACTATACAAGTTCGACGAACCAGACACGCAGGACACTGCTGGAGAAGCAAGGACGAGCTCATAAGCGATGTACTCCTGTGGACCCCCACACATGGATGTGCAAGAGTGGGATGACCAGCACTAACTTACATACAGCAGCTATGTGAGGACACGGGATGTAACCCTGAAGACCTGCCGGAGGCGATGAATGATAGGGAGAAATGGCGAGAGACGGTCAGGGATATCCGCGCAGGCGGCGCGACATGATGATGATGACTAAGATGAAGATTTGTGAAAACAGCCACATTAATCATTAATCCTTAATTCATCTTGAATGAAATTAAAAACTTATTTAAATAATTTAAATAATTAGATATTTTCTTTTTAGAGGGTTGAAAGTTAAAGAGTTCAGAAAGTTTTATTAAAAGTTCAATATTGTAAACAAGTGGATGCAACTTGTGAATAGATAAGTTATTAAAAAAAAGAAGCCAGTAGTCAGAAGAGAGATGAGTTGGAAATCTCTTCTAATAGACCAGGTGTAACAAGTTAGGTTTTATCTTGCATCCCAAACAGAAAACTCCAGCTAACCAACAGTTGCCTAAATCATCAGGCTTGATGGGTCACCTAAATGTTCATTCATTATTTCTTTCATTTTATGTTTTTTGCTTTTTATTCCAACTGAATATCATTCAGTAGTTTTAAATGATATTTTCAAATACAGTGAACAGTGGGACTTTCACTATTTTACTAGACAATTTTATTCATATTTCATATCCTTGTAATTAATTACTGAAACGTAAAATTGTTACTTCTTAGATTATTCAGACTGTTATCCTCATCTTCATTGTTATACTCACAGCATTTATGCTCCAGCCTTCTTCGGGTGTTTTCTGTTATAGTCCAAAAAAATAAAATTGTACCTGCTCTGGTTGAAGAGTCAGATAAAAATGTGAGTACATTTTTGGCCTTTGAAAATACTTTCTGAATTGCTGTTTTACTGTATTCTGCCACTGTAGTATTTTGAAATCCTACAGCATCATTCAGTCCTTCTCCATTTGAAGCCATTCCGTCTTTTCCTTTGTCAGGGTCTATCACTCTTGTAGCCACTTGCCAGGTCTTAAGACTCTCAGTCCTGTATTTTGGAGGCCTGCCAACAGCTTATTAAGCAAGTTTGTGCAGTGGAGACCCCTTTATGCCAGGTAGTCATTGGACTCAAATTACAATGAATTCCAGAGATTTTTGTCCAGGATTTTTTTTTTTTTGCATCCATGGTATATGAACTAGCATAGATGCACCACCCTTGGTGATAGTGGAATGGTATTGCACATCTTGTACAGAGCCTTGTTGGAGATTAAGCTGTTTGGCCATCAGTGTCTAGAGATAGTTTTCAGATGTTTGTAGTACCAGGCATCAAGCTTATCCACAGCTGTGATCAAAGTCACAGATATTGTATTATAAAAGTGTAGACTCTTTATTACAGGAAAAAGAAAATGATCTAAATTGTCCAACAGGATAACGGGTGAGAGCATAAAGGTGTTCATTAATAACTTCTGTTTGGAATCAACCTAGAGAAGATTCATTATATCCCAAGGAAAGAACAGTGGTAGGAGAACTGTTTATCCCTGTGGATTAAATAAAAGTTTCAGTGTGAAATTTCCTAAAGATAATGATAAAATAAGTTTGAAGGCCAGTGGGTACAGTGGTTAAAATATGAGTATAACAACTAAGATGAAGACAATAGTCTGAATTATGCAAATAATGTAAAAAATAATCACAAATGATTTCTATATAGTATAATTTTTAAAATAACTGATTGGATACATTTTAGATTTTTCTCTTTTTGTCCAGAAGAAAAAGAAGTTTTTAAAATAACTGTAGAATGTGCATGAGTACAGATACTACACTCTTTTATTTTCTCATCATTGTACAATAACTTATTTACCATTTTCCCCTTATATTTTTCTTTCTGTTCATTCTGTTTTCTTTTTTTTTTCTTTGCCGATTTTTTTCCCTACCTGACTCAACTATTTTATTCAATTTCATATTTTATTCATAAATGGATCCCCCCCAACGAAAAACTATCTTATTTTCGACTATATTGCTGTTCGTATTTGCAATAATTCTCCACCTTAAATTTACCTTCTGTTGTTCATATTATATATCTTAGCTTTCATCCGTAAGGACAATAAATATCAATTCAAATTCTCGAACAGCAAAATAAAAGACAGCAAAATGTTTTGAGGGTGAGTGCAACTGATGTACAGCCATCTTGTCTCATTGAAAGAAGTCATTATGGTTATTGCAACTAATTCTGGAACATCTGATGATTTGGGGAGAAAGTCAAGAGACTCGGAAAGTAAGGAAAATTTTTCAGAAATCATCTGATAATTTCCAAAGAATCTTGACATTAACCATTCTTTTCATTCTTCTTTGCAAGGATTATTGTCATTCACTATTTTTGTTTAGATGGATGGAAAAGATGATGATATGGTATAGCTTAGTAAAAGTATTTCCTTTTATTTCCTTGTTGAAACTATGTCGGTCTGTACTTTTTAGAAAAAAAAAAAAACCTAGAAGGAACAAAATAATACTTATTATAAAAATGGATGACTAAATCCTATGTGAGCAAAAAAAAAAGTCATAGTTATTAAATTTAATTTACTTAAAAGCAGCAATCAGTCACTATTACGCTCATTTTTAAGTCATATTCTCCTTAAAAAATTGATATTATTAAAACTGGTAATGAATAATAAGTAGACTATAATTAACCCTTTATTGACATTACTCCTAAGTCCACCCTGACCCGGACTGAAAGCATCTGTTTGGGTCCTATATATGTGTCAAAGTGATTTGTTTAAAAATTGTTTGCCTTTGAATACGATTCCCTAACCTCTATAGGCTCGTTGGCTGGTGTTGTACAATATGCCAACTGCATCTCAGCTGAGGGGTAAGACCACCCCCAGTGAATGTCCAGTATATGACCCTCAACGATCTGATGGAAAGGCTCCAGTTATACTGGTGCTTTAAGGAATGCGGAGTACCCTTCATTACCATTGCTCCCAGGTCCACTCTGACCCAGAATAGTAGCATCTGATAAGGTCCTATGTATGGGTCAAATAGAACTGTTTGACTTTATAAACTGTGTGTAAACAAATGACTTTTCAAAATTGAATGGTTTGAAATAGAACTGTTTGATCATTTAACAATGTGTAAACAAATAACTAATGTTTAATTGAATTGTTAGAGATATATAGCAAATATTTGGAACCATTTAACCATATTTACCCAACCCCTCCGCTTGAGCAGGATATGACACAAGGTCAATTTTTAAGCGGAGTTTAACTGGTTTGAATTCAGAGTTTTCCTTCTCCTAGACTAGTTTTCCTTCTCCTAGACTTCACCAAGGCTGAAGAACCTAGTCTGCCCTACTATTTACCCATAGCTGGAGGGAGAATAATTGGATTCATACCTTTCCCAAGGGCATTAGTGCTATGTGAAATGAAATAAATCTCATCCAGGATTTGAACTCGTGTCGTCGTGTTCATTTCCTACGACGATAACCATTACACCACAGGCACCTCCATTTGGAACCATTTAACTGTGAGCAAAAGAATGAGCTTAGGCTCATTTAAAAATGTTATCAACAAAATTTGTTTACGAATCATATGTATTTAATATATATTTATAAATAGTATTTGGCATTAACCTACAATAGTAGATGATATGCCATTAAACCAAACCAAACCAAACCTCTGGCCATAAAATAACCCTAAACAGGTTGACATGCCATTGAAATCAAACATTTAATCAATGATTAGCATGCAATCTTCTTAGAATAATTCACACTATCTTTTTAATTTGATTTAAAATTGCTTTGTTCTGAAAAATTAGAGCATTGTAAATCTATTGCACTAACTGGAATCTCACACTGATGTGCCATTTTTCTTGTGTTATGGTGACATTTTTCTAAAAACTCAAACCTTTTAATGTAGACGATAATTTTTAATGTAGATTTTCTTTTTCCTAATGAAGGTATTTAATACACTGGTCAAGACTAATTTTATTGCTGATGATAGAACCTTTAAGACAAGGTTTATGACATTGATTCTAAATATGGCATTGGTTTTGCTACATTATCTATATTTTCATAGATGCCCAGTATCAGAGAATTCAGTTTGAGTGGCCTTTAGAGCCACTGTTATTGTTACGCATATACATTTGTTGCTCAAGTTGTCTTTGGGTGTTTGGTCATTTAAGTGATTTTGGATTTAATGCTGCAAATTACTCACATCTGTTTCTGACAAGTTTTATATGATGTCCATATGAGTAAGTACAATCGTAGATCAAAGCTGCCTCCTAAATGAATGAAGGTCATATCCACCCTGTCAGTGTATAACCTACTGAGGAATAAGACCCACCCAAAAAGGGGTGTCCTGGGTATGACACAAAGTCACATCTGATGGTGAGACTCCAGTTCTGGAAATCTGGGGAATGTGGAGAACCCACTCATTGTCATTACTGCCTGGTACAGTCTGACCTGGAGGGATAGTACCTGTTAGGGTCCCATGTATGGAGCAAATAGATTTGTTGAAGAAATGTTCATATTCAATAGGACTATTTGCCAAAAAAATCTCTTGTGATCAGTTTCTTTGTTTAATGGCATATCAACATTAGTGGGATACTAAATGTCTTAGTCATCCTTGGAGAAGAACAGTAGTACTGTTATTTTTCATATTTACCCAACCCCTCCGCTCGAGCAGGATATGACACAAGGTCAATTTTTTAAGCGGAGTTTAACAGGTTTGAATTCAGAGTTTCCTTCTCCTAGACTAGTTGCCTCACCAAGGCTGAAGAACCTAGTCTGCCCTACTATTTACCCATAGCTGGAGGGAGAATAATTGGATTCATACCTTTCCCAAAGGTATTAGTGCTATGTGAAATACAATCAGTCCAGGGTTTGAACTCATGTCGCTGTGTCCAATTCCTGCGATGATAACCATTACTCCACGGGCACCTCCTTGTAGTACTGTTATTTTTGCCTATAGATGGTGGTGGGATAAGGGAGTTCATGCTTTTCTCAAGGATATTAGTTTGAAAGTGAACATAATTGCATGAATTGGAGGTTGAAATTGCTAACTACAATGTAACAATCTCTAATGAAAAACTACTCAAAAAGTGTAAATATGAACATACAATGAATGCTCTTCCCTAATCTCTATAATATAAAACAGCCCTCAACATGCTGACATGCCATTAAAAACATTCAATCCCACTTGGCTGGAGTTGTAGAATACACCAATTGCATCTCTGCAGAGGAGTAAAACTCCCCCTTCCCACAAAGAGTGCCCTGGATATAACACTAAACTATTGGATACTGAGTCTCCAGCCTTCAGTCCTGGAAATGTAGAGTACTCCTTCATTGCCATGTCCACTCTGACCAAGAGTGGTACATAGTGAATTCAGTAAGTTTCCAGACTTTTTTGCACAGGCATTTAGAATTGTCTTAGACTCTTGAAAATTCAGTATGTTATTGCTATACATCTTATGAGATGACTGACCAATTTTCATGATTTCTGGTTCCAATGAACAGCTACAGCTGCAATTGGAATACACCCTACTAAAGCCTGATTGTCACAGCTGGTAAATTTCAAAAATGCAATCTGGACGTTAGGACACTTGAGAATAACGATATGCAATAAAATTTTGTTTTAAACTTGGAAAAAAGGCCTCAGAAATGTATGGAATGCTTCAGACTGCTTTTGGAGCATCTTGCATGAATCGAGCATAAGGTTTTGAGTGGCATAAGAGATTCAAGGAAGCCAGGGAGTCTGTAAGGGATGATGAGAGGTGTGGGAGGAGTAAGGAAGTCAATACACCAGAGTTGATTGGCCAAAGGGTTAGGGTTTGGGTTAGAGTTACTATGTTGAGGTTTTAAGGGAGTTCAGGAAGAGATTCCATTGGAAGAAGCCAGCACTCTTCAAATTGGGTCACTGGCATTTCCACTAGGACAATGCACCAGTCCACAACTCCATCGTTGTTAAAGACTATTTGACCAAGATGGGCATCAAGATAGTTCCTCAGCCTCCCTATAGTCCAGACCTTGCTCCCTGTGACTTTTGCTTATTCCCTAAGCTCAGAGGCTGTCATTATCAGACAATTGAGGAGATGAAAGAGGCTGTGAGGAAAGTCGTTGACACGCTCACACAAGAGGACTTCCATGGGGCCTTCCAGAAGTTGTTGGAACGGTACAAGAAGTGCATTGCAGCCGGAGGAGATTACTTCGAAGGGGACTAGAGTTTCATGTGTGTACTATCAATAAAAGTGCCCATACAAAGAAAAGTCTGGAAACTTATTTAATGATCCTCATAATACCTTTTAGGGTCCCATCACTGGGTCAAATAGAACTGTTTAACTATTTAATTGTGTGTAAACAAATGAATGATATTGAATTGTTAGTGTTAGATAGCCATACTTGAAACCATTTAACTGAGTGCAGACAAATGATAAATATTAGATAGAATTATAAGTGTTTGATATCAATACTTGAAAACCATTTCACTATGGGTAAACAAATGAGCTCTGGCTTGTTTAAAATGTTACCTCCAAACTATTATTTACAAATCATATTTAGTGTGTGTGTATATCAATTGTTAGTACATGCAAATTTAAAAAGAAAGATACTTAGAGACATATGCAAAAATAGGAGATTTACAATATGAAGAAATTTTATTGAAATTGCAAAGGCCCTTTCATCTGAGATTTGTCAAGCGACAGCCATCAGAAGTCAATTGAAAAACAATGTAAATAAGATTAAGTAAAAGGGGGGGGGAATGAAGATGATAGCAAGAGGAGAGAAAAATAAAAAAATCATTTTCATTTTCACCCACCCCCTTTTACTTAAACTTATTTATGTTGTTTTTTAAATGACTTCTGATGGTTGTGGCTTGATGAATCTCAGATGAAAAGGGCCCTTGCGATTTCATTAAAATTTCTTCATATTGTAAATCTCCTATTTTCACATATGTCTCTAAGTATTTGTCTTTATATATATATATATATATATAAACAGGATTTGACATTAAATTACCCATAAGGGTTTATATGCCATCAAAAGCAGTCAACCAAAATTATTTAGGATTGCTGTATGGCATGAAACTGCATCTGGTGGTGAGGCCTAAGTTCTGAAGCTTGAAGTGTAGATAGAGTACCCCTTTATTCTTTGCATGAATATACAGTGAATACAGTTCCCTAACCTCTCAGAATAACATAACCCTTGACAGTTTGACCAGCCATTAAAATCTATCATCACTATTAAAAATCTCTTACTGGGACCAAAAAGTTTCATTTAGACAAGGTTAAATCTAACTCATTCAGCAGATTTTCAGCTAGTGTTAGCTAATATACAATACAGGTTACTTAATTCCAACAATGCAAGATAAGTAGATGATACCATTACCCCTTTAGCCATATAAAACAGGTGGTTTTAATTGAAGCTGCTCCTCCAACCTTTCCCTTTTGAGCAAAGAAAACCATACCTTAGTGAAATCTATGCTAGACTGATTTACGTAACTAGACAATAAGCCAACGTATACCACTTGTTTTAATGACTGTAGAATGGATCAGAAAAATGTTGTGCTAACAACATTAAGAAGATTGAATTGTCTGAACAAATCTTGGAATGTTAATGACTCTTCTCAAACTTATAGACAAAACATTATCTTATTTAAATTTCATGTATACATCTAAAGACAATAATGACACTATATTGTATTGTTATTATATTATTGATTCATAATTATTATTATTAATATATAGATTATTATTTTACTTACTGCAAATTTTCATATCAGCAGTAACTGGCAGTTTTCACTGAAGTCTGAGTGACAGCAAGTTTCTGCAACTCTCCAGATATCTTCAAAATATTCAATTTCAGCAGTGCTGTGCTCAGTGTGAGTTTGACCAATCTCTTTTCCTGTTTTTTTCAAGATTGTTCAAGTGCTCCAACTCAGATCGGTATTACTGTCACTTTCATATTCCACAATTTTTTAACTCTCCGGCAAAGTCTAGGTACTTATCTAGTTTTTTGCTTTCTTTTACTTTAACAATAAAGACAACTAATCGACCACTATTTTTCTTTTTATTAACTTAAACAAGATTTGATATTCTAGCCTTGACAAGAGAACACATTTGAATTTTTTTCACCTTGCAAATTTTCACCCCTGTTTTAATGGGTGTTTTTTTTTTTTTTTTTTTTTTATTGAAGTCTTAGTGACAGCAAGTATTCTCAGGTCTCTAGGACTCATCTAAGTATTCTAGATTTTAACACTGCTGTGGTCTTGATGGTCTTTATTGTTCCTCTGATCTCCAGTTCCCCCAGTTCCTTTTCCAGGCTCTTGGAGACCATTTCAAAGGTTCCAACTACAAGTGGGGAAATGCTACCATGCAACAACCTTCATCCTGCTATTCAAAGATATACATGCCTCTCAAATAATAAAGTACCTAAAAAAATAAACTTCTTCCAACTCCTGTAGAACTAACACTAAATGCTTGAAATCACTTTGACTGTATATAAACACCAGATGCGGGAAATCTCTTTGGCCGCATGTGGGTGCTAAATGAATGAAATCACTTTAGCCGTAGGTGAGCACTAGTGACTTTAACTGTATGTAAACTCTAAATGCTTTAAATCAGTTTGACCACGTGCAAGCATGAAATACTTGAAATCACTTTGACCGAATGTAAACATTAAGTGAGCTTGGCTACCAGTAAACTATTTTGTATAAACTGTGCTTGGCATTGAATGACCCATGGGGGTTGATATGTCATAAAACTAAAACAAACTCAACTACAATTGGTATTACCTTTATCTTCATGTTCCACAACTATCTGGCAAGATCCAAGTATTTGCCTACCTCTTGGCTTTCTTTTATTATCACTCTTTGGTCTCCTAGAATGGCAGAATCCACTAGAGGACAGGTTTTTCTACTTGTTAATTAACATGAAGTCTTATTTGGTGATCTGTTTGTATCTCAAAATCCCTGAGAACTTTATGGGTTTCATTTTGGCTTCTGCATTTATCATTTGTCAGCATAGCCAAATTTTAGTGTCTTTCATGATTTCCAGTGGATCACCTTTCCTACCCTGTCATGCATACTCTTTTATTCCTTTCCTGCCAATTTGTTTCATTTGCTTATCATGGGATTCATCCCTGTCTCCACATAATGTACACTTGCTATTCTTCTGTGTATTATAAAGTTTTGCTTTGATATGATTAGTTCCTTTATATTATTTTATGCTGCGGTCAAGAGATTCAAATTCTCCCATCTCATGTGCAATCTTTTTAGTTTGTCACTTGGAGTATCCATACTGTTGTTTTTCTTACTTTTGTTTTTTTAATTTGTGGATTATCATTTTCATATAAGAGTGTATTAAAAATATTTCTATTTTATATGGAACTTTACTCCAAATCTTATTTCATGTACACATCTAAAGACGATGATTCCTCTATATCATTTATAGCATCATTACAGTTATTATTGTTTGAACTGTAATACAAGGTAAGAGTTTTCATCACTTACAGTATTGTGACTATTGTATTTATCTTCATTGTTATATTCACAATGGTTTGGTTAGGTTTAATGGCATATCAGCCATTTGTAAACACATTTTATTGATAATATTTTTAAATGAGCCTAAGCTCATTCTTTTGCTTACAGTTAAATGGTTCTAAGTTTTGCTATATATCACTAACAATTCAATTAAACATCAGTCATTTGTTAACACATTGTTAAATAATCAAACAGTTCTATTTAGCATAAGTCCTTTGTTTGCACTCAGTTTAAATGTCAAATAGTTCTATTTGACTAATAGATCGGACACTATCAAGTCCTGCATTTCTGGGCCAGAGTGGACCTGGGAGCAATGGCAATGAAGAGGTACTCTGCCTTCCCCCAAACCCCAGCATTACTGGAGCCTCACCATCAGATTGTTGTGTGTCATAACAGGACACTCATTGTGGAGGGTCTTATTCCTCTGCAGAGATGAAGTTGGTGTATTCTACAGCCTCAGCCGACTAGGCTTTATGTTCACAATGTTTTAGCTGATGCATCCTCTGGCCTTCCTCAAGTGTTTCATGTTGAAATTGGGAGTCCACACAGAAATTCAAATGGAACCCCTTTATTTAATCCTGTTTACAGTTCACCAAACTGTAAAACCTTTGGTAGATAAGTTGATATTGCTTAAAATTTCATAAAATATATATTTTATAATTTAAGTAAGATTGATTAATTTGAATTTGTTTTTTTTTGGTCAGATTTATCCTGAGTAAGTAACAAAATTGAATATTTGTTGTCAACTCAAAGTTTTCACCTATTCAATTATTAGTGGAAGAAAATTTACCACTATTCTGCAGAATACAGAAATAATTCTTCAAGATATTTTTGTGATTTAAGATAACTTTCTGTTTATATCTTTGGAACTTTTGTAGACTGGCATCATCAACCAAGCATTAGAAAAACTTCAAATCTCTAGCAATGTAGCCAGTGGATAAGAAATCACTTTAGATAAACTTCGTCTTATTGATACTAACTTCTATTCACAGCTAGAAATAGTTCTTCCACATTCGGAAGCTTAAAAAATAAGAACTAGAAATCTATAGATTTTGGTCATTTTCTTTTTCTTTTTTTTTCTTTTGCCATCAAAAGAATACTTGAAGAATAATGGCAATAAAGTTCCACAGACCTGTGTTATTATGATTATTGATTATGACCTCTGCCAATGATGAAGATGATGTCACTGAAAATAATTCTTTATTAGAAATATAAAATGAAACCGAAACTGCAAACCAAATTAGTTCACATCAATTTCTTTTTTCTTTGCCCAAATGCAAAAAATATCTCTCTTCTGTTGACTGGTTATTTATAGAATTTAGGATTATATTCATGATATTCTATTGTTATAATAAAAAAGTTTTTTGCACAAAAGCAGTTGGTGCCAGACAGCCAGACACAAAGAGAGGAAGAGAAGATTTGTTTTAATAATGTATGAGTAATTTAAAAGGATAATCAAATAATAAAATTTAGTCTGTGTTTTGATGTCACTTCACATACACACACTCATATATATATAGTTACATAAGAGAAAATAAAATATTGATAGTAATGTGTATTTTTAATTAGTTCAATAGGTCAAAGTGATTTTCAAATGCAGAAATTTTTTATTCAAACTTCTTGTATTTTTATTTTAGTTCTGGATAGTGATTTGGTTCACCGTGCAAAGAGTTTGTATTGATATCACAAGTGACTTTAATCATTGAATGATGGTATCTAAATTTTGAGGTTGTGTCGTCATGTTTTTGTATCATAATCAATGGTCCCATAACATGGTTTTTGTCAGTGTTACAAATCTTGGGCACACCATTCCCTTTTGAGATTTACAACTGGTTTTGAGTTAAGATTTCCTTCTCCTAGACTATGTGCCATAAGAAGGTTAAAAAGTCGAGTCTGCTCTGCAACTCATAGCTTGAGAGAGAATTGATAGATTCATATCTTTTTCAAAGTTGTAAATGCTATGTGAAATGCAAACAGCCTTATATGAGGATTTCAACTCGGAAAGCTGACTTTACTTTCCAATCATGGCACAAGCATCATTGGATAGCACAAGTTGAAATTATTTTGACTGCAATCAGTTTTTCAAGCTTACTAAGTGCATATCTGAACAGTTCTTGGTCTAATTAAGACAGGAATTTTTTCTTTTTTAACTTTATTTTTTTGTGGAGGGGGGAGTTCAAAGAAAGTTACAAAATGATTTTACAAGCCTTTTAAATATCAGAATGAATATAGACAATGTAAAGATCATGGCTTGAAACTTAATTCCTTTTTTGGTTGAGTTGAAAATTTGCAGAGTTAGAAAGACCAGAGGTGAAAAGAGATTATGAATGGGTTTCTGAAACAGTCATGGGGCCCCTACGTGGCTTACACAGAACATGTAAATTATTTAAGGAAGATAATCATTTATGGTATCCCTACAGAATTATGACACCAATGAATTGTCTGGTGGCAAATATATCTATTAAAAATTGTCTACTGATACAGTTGATAAACATTAAATCTAAGCAACAATTTGTCTATCCTTCATCATCATCATGTCGCGCTGGTAGCATGGATATCCCTGACCCTCTCTCGCCACTCCTCCCTATCGTTCATCGCCCTAGGCAGGTCTTCAGGACAACATCCCTGCTGAATGTATGTTCGTGCTGGTTGTCCTGCTTTTGCACGGCCATGTGTGGGGGTCCATAAGAGTACATCTCTTATGAGTTCATCTCTGCTTCTCCAGCAGTGTCCTGCATGTCTGGTTTGTCTAACTTGAATAGTTTTCATGATAGGAGGCAGGTGGCCGTACAGTTGGTGTCTTGGGGGTGTTGCCGCCAGGACTTGTTCAGGATTGCACGCAGCATTCTTGTGTAATTGCTGTCTAGCTTTTTCTCCAGCCGTTTTGTTAGTGTCCATGTAGTGCACCCATATAGCAGTATCAATGTGACCGCTGCCTGGAAGAAACTGTGTTTCATTTTATTGGTTAGGTCTGATTTCCATATAATCGATAGCCTATTGATAGCTGTCCATGCTTTCGTTAACCTCGTTTCGATGTCCTTTTTGGTTGATTCGATGCTGCTTCCTAGGTAAGTGAATTTGTCTACTAGTTTAAGAGGGATTCCTTCTAGAGTAGAGATGTCCCCCATTTGATTATAGCACATATATTCCGTTTTGTGTGCATTAACATAGAGGCCTATGCCTGCAGCTGCTCGTTCCAAACTATGCAGTAGTGTTTCGGCTTGGTCAGGTGTATTTGCCAGTATTGCTATGTCATCTGCGTAGTCGGCGTCGGTAATTGTTGTTGCGGGGTACCTTCTGCTTCTTTTCTTCGTCAGCTCGAAGCCATTCTCTCTGATTTTGTCAATCGATGTTCTAAGTACGTAGTCTAGACAAATGATAAAGAGGTACGGAGCCAGCGTGTCCCCTTGTAGTACTCCTGCTACAATGTCGAAGTATTCTGTGTCTCCATCTGGTGATCGTACTTTTACTTTAGTGTTTCTATAGAGAATCGTTATTGCTGCTACGGTTTCTTTAGATATGCCGTACGCTAGTAGGATTTGTTCCATCTTTACTCTGTGAATGGAATCGAAAGCCTTGGTAAAGTCGACAAATATTAATGTCACTTGTAGGTTTTTTGCCCGTACAACTTCAAGGATTCTACGGATGGTTAATATTTGTGAGGTCGTGGATCTATTTCTTCAGAAGCCATTTTGGTTTTTCCTAAGTATGTTGTCGATTTTGGGTTCTATGCGGTTTCGTAGTAGGACATTGAAGATTTTGGCTGCTATGGATGTAAGTGTTATGCCTCGGTAGTTTTTGGCTAATCCGAGGCCTCCCTTTTTAGGGAAGGGGAGTATGCATCCCTTCATCCATCTATCGGATTTTGATTGTATACTGCGTTGCAGTGTCGGAGCAGTATGTCGTCGAATTGTCTGGTCTTCCATACTTCTGGGGGAATCTCATCCAGCCCTGCAGCTTTCCTATTTTTAATTTTTCTGAGAACCGAGTCGAGTTCTTCTTGTGTGAACGGTCCGAGTTTAATGTCTAATTGTTTACTAATTATTCTGGTGATTGGTTCATGTGTTATTTTCAGTGGGTTTCCTAGTAGGTTTTCGAAGTGCTGTTTCCACAGTTTTATTCTTTCTTGTTGGTTTGCTGCTTTCAGTTTTGCTTTGGCTGTGTTCTTTCTTCTACTCACTTCGTTTATTGTTTGGCAGGCTATCCTAGATTGTCTATCTTCCACAGAGTCTCTAATCTTATATATCTGATTTTGAATGTATTCTATCTGTTCCTTTATATATATGCCTGCTAATTGATATTGTGCCGTTTTTAGTTTTAAGGCATTTGTGTTTGTTGGGTTTTTTCGATAGTTTTGGGGGGCTGTTTTCACTAGTCCACGTTTTTCTCTCACCGCTAAAGTTTCCCAAGGGACTCTATATTTAGTTTTGAGTTTTGTTGGAATGTATTTCACTGCTGCATCGAGGTGCGCATTGACGAAATTTTCATATTCGTCGTTTGGTGTACTTTCTTCAGTCTTTTCTTGTAGTGTTTCGAATCTGTTTCTTAATTCTAATATGTATTTATCTCTTATATCTCTGTTGTTCAAAAGGGCCCAGTCATAGTGTTTGGTGGTCACTGTTTGTTTGGTGTTTTTTCGTAGGCTTAGCCGTATTTTCGCCGTGACTATTCGGTGATCGGAGGACACACCCTCGAAAGAGGAGTATGCCTCGCAATTCATTGCACTATTTTTTCATTTCATGTTTATAAGGACATAGTCTATCTGAGCTTTAGTATTATTCGCGTACGTGTATGTCCATAGTTTGCCCTCCCTTTTTTGGTAGTTTGTATTGAGGCATGCTAATCTATTTTCTATCATGAAATCTGTTAGATGTTGCCCATTCCTATTTGACGTGTTGTGGAGGCTGTATTTGTTGTTTCCGTTTTTCCCGATTTGGGCATTCATGTCTCCGCCAATGACTAACATGTTGTGTTTCGGGATGCTACGCACTAATGAGGATAACTCATCGTAGAAGGTGACTAGTTCAGTTTCTTCACTAACATTGGTAGGGCTGTAGCAAGAGATGATTGTTGCTCTGGGGTTGCCGTTAAACGTAGCTGCCATCATTCTAGGTTGTATTTTCTCAACGCTATTTAGCGTTTTTAATGCTCTAGGTCCTATAAGCAATCCTACCCCTCCTACTGCGGCGTTGACAGAGTTTTTCCATGCCGATACAGTGACGAGCGACCATCCATTGCCAGTTTCGTGATATTTGATCTCTTCGGTGTGCGTGTATCTGTGTTCTTGTATGCATATTATGTTCTACGGCCGATGCGATTAGCTCTGGTAGTTGTCCTATTCTATTTAAGGTTCTTACGCTAAATGTCGCTATTTGTAGTGTTTGCTTGCATTTTAGTAGTTTTGGTCGTTTGAGCTCTGTAGCTGATTTTTCGAACACTGAGGCCAGGGCTCCAACCTCAGCAGGACGCGTCCCTTTTTTACCCGCGCGAAGAGCGATGTGGTTTGTGCATGTGGTTTGAGTGTGGGTCATGGTTATCTTTCGATGGCTGTTTTATTCTCTTCTATAGAAGCCACTCTTATAGAGGAGCAGCAGTAGTTCCCCGATCGAACTAACGATCCTGAGCTCAAACTCACGTCCAGAACCTGTTTAGGTATTGAGTTTGGTCGTCAATGGGTTTATTCAAATACCTTTACGTACATCATGCTGCTTCCCTTGTGTATGTAAAAAAAAAAAAAAAAAGGAGGGGGTAATTTTGATTTAAGTTTTCTTAAGTTTCAACTTAGTTAAAGTCCAAGATTAAGGTACTTTCGACAGACTTTTATAGGTACTAAATTTTTTTTTTTTTTTGCTGTGGTATTCGGACATTTTCCTAGGCTTTTTAGTTTTTCTTCTATACTACTGTTGGGAGCCGGGGAGGCTTTAGGAATTATAGAGTTTTTACAAATGACACCTTTTTTTTGGTTGTGTGTGTGTGTGTGTGTGTGTGTGTGGTAGCATAGGCAGCTTTAGGCTTTTACTTTTTCTTCTAAACTACTGTTAGGCCTCTAACAATTTTTAACTTTTAGATTTTAGAAAATATTCAAAAACGTTTTGCCGTGTTCGCTGACATTTGGACAGAGTCATATATTCAATTTGGGTTTATAGTAAGCGTGTCTTTACATTTAAAATGCACAGTTTAAGCATTATTTTACAAACAAAAATACAGCATAACATTTTGTAAAATTCAGCATTTTAAATTCGTCTATCCTTAAGCTCATATATATCATTCAATTTCTAAACCTGAATGTTTTAATCTGCTAAGTCATACATATATTGCTTTTCCTTACTTCCTTATCTCAAGATGTGCATACTTTAGTTGGTTTTGTTTATGATCTCAAATATATATTAAGAGCACTCAGCATTGGTGATGGAGCAAATATATTTAAGTTTGAATAGTGTAGATACAGAGTCAATTGCACTTGGTGATTATCAGTTTCACTTTGGTTGCACCTGCCCATTGTACTAAAACAGGGTAAGCTCATATATATATATATATATATATATATATATATATATTGTATAATGCAGAGTTTCCAACCATGATGTTTACATTATTTATGATATTTTAAAGGCTTGAAAAATCATTTTGTAAGTTTCTTAGACCACCCACCCCCCGAAAAAAAAAGTTTAAAAAGAAGAAATCCTATCTTAATTAGACCAAGAACTGTTCAGCAACTCCTTCAGATATGCACTTAATAAGCTTGAAAAATTGATTGCAGTCAAAATAATTTCAACAGTTGCTTTCCTATGATGCTTGTGCCATAATTGAAAAGTGAAGTCAGATGTACCACACTCAGTTGGTAACTTCTGTTACACACTGATAGTGATTGTACTTTTTTTTATACAAGCTCATAGAGTTTACAAACAATCAGGTCCTTGTGAGACAATAGTAATTCATCTTTGACATATGGTATGCCCAGCATTAATTTATATTTTATAACACAACCTCAGTGTTTATGGCGCTAGCTATCTTAAGAGCTTTGGTGTTTGTTATGAACTCACTATAGTGAACATTTTAAATGGTACAGAGACAATACTGAAGATATCAAAATATATGTGATATAGAGAGATAACACAGGATAGACTAAAACATTTTTGGTGAGTTTAAGTATTCACACATCAGTGTTGGTAGAGCAGCAAAAACTTGAATTCTGTGCAGACACTGGATGATGTCTAGAGGACTTACCAAGAGCGATGGCTGATAGAGACAAAAGAATCTGTCGGCATACTTTGATGATGAAGTATCTAGTATAATCTTTGTTACCTCATAATCCTCCCTCTGATTTTGTGCCAGACTAAACAAGGCCTTGTAAATATCTATCCAACACCTGAATTTCAATTTTCCTTTGATTAGAGATACAGAGAACACAAGGGAAATAAAATGTTTTTCTCTCTTCATTTGTCATAGCTCAATTCATTTATTTCTTTATTTACTTTTTTTTGAGGCAAAAGAATAAATTACTGTCTGTTGTTAACCAGCAAATTCTTCTTGTTTTTCTTCTTCTTCTGGTTTCACATCATTGTCTGATGTCAAACCCCCTACCCTCAAATTTTCTGCTCATCCTAATGATAGTCTCCTACTGCTGTCTACAATCTGCCAAGGTTCCGTTGAATCACTGATCAGATTTTTGCAGCATTTAGGAATATTCAATGCTGGGTAGATTCCTCTGGGATTCCTGCCTGTAGATAATGTACACAGCACTTAGACATCTTGATTCAATGAAACCATTCTTTTTTATCTTTTCACCTCTTACCTTATTGATGTTAGTCTGCTTCTGTCTGCTTGGCTTGACTTTCTTGGAATTATGATCCCATCTGGACTACTCCATCATTTCAAAAAATATGTAATACCTACCAATGAATGGTTGTACTTCACCTTGTTCTTGGCAATCTTCCTCCATCTTTTTCTTTTTTCATTTATTTTCTTTTATCTTTCTTCCATTTTTCTTCTTTCCCTCAGTAATTACTACAGTTCCTATCATTACTCTGATATCATTTTTTTTGTAGACAGGATGAGCTATGAACCTGCAGAGTTTTGCCCAGTCAGCTGGGGCTGTTGAACTCTTTGACTGTCTTTCTGCAGAAGGGTAAGATCTCTCTTAATGAGTGTTCTTGATATGACACTAAGCCATCTGATCATGAGGCTCCACTCTTGGAGCTTTGAGAAATGTATAGTACCCCTTCATTGCCATTGCTTCAAGTTCAACTTTGACCTGGAGTAGTAGTACCTGTTAGAGCCCCACCTATGGGTGAAATAAAACTATTTAATCATTTACTATACTTGAAGTCACACAAATAATTAATGTTGAGTTGAACTATTGGCATTTCATAGCAATGAGTGAAACCATTTGACTGCATATAGAAGTATTTGTGTGATATAGCAATGCTTGATACCATTTAACTGTGTACAAACAATAGCAATACTTGAAACCATTTAACAGTGTGATAACAAATGAGCCCAGGCTCATTTAAAAAATATTACCTACAAACTATTCACACAAAAATCATGAATAAACAAGACATGACATTCATAATCCAAAATTGTTGATATGCCATAAAACACAACCAACTGTTGGGTTTTCTCATTGTAACAATGTTTTATGATATTGTAGCTTCTATCTAGGAATAAGTAAAGTTGGCAACCGTAGTCGATGGCGACCAGAAAGCTCCCTTTTCAGTAGCTACTACACAGTGGTGTAGGGAAGGGCCCAACTCCTTTCCCTGGATTGCTCCACTTTACCCTTGATACATACTTTATAGTGCTGAGTGTTAAGCAAGGAGGTATCAAGCACCATTTTTAAAGTCTTTAGTATGACGCGACCTGGGATTGAACCCAGGTCTCCCAGACCATTGGTGAACACTCTACCCACTAGATCAATGTGAAGGATTTTGATTAGCATTTCATTATCTCCCTTATTTTGAGAACATTCATTATTAGAAATTATGCTCAAAACTAAGGCATACACCAAAAAATCAATCAGTATAAAGTTGCTTTTATAAAAAACAAATCCTGAAAAAATGTAAATATGAATGTACTATGAATGCAGTTCTCAAACCTCAAGTCATAAAAAAAAAACATAGGCTGGTTGACATGCCATTAAAATCCATTTATAAATTTTGAGAATATAGATAAAGAATTGTTTAATGCAAGTTTAGACCTCACAAAATTATTCAGTTAAAATTATTGCCCAGTCGGCTAGGGCTATAGAATACACTGACTGCAGCTCTGCAGAGGGGTAAAACCCCCACCAACAAGTGTCCTAGATATGACATTAAACTATCTGATGGTGAGGTTCCAGTAACACAGGAGCTTTGGGAAATGCGGAGCACCCCTTCATTGCCCTCAGTCCAAAGTCCACTCTGCCCCGGAGTGGTAGCACCTGATAGGATCCTATTGATGGGTTATATAGAACTAAACCGTGGTTTCTTGAGTTTACTGTTTTTTTTGCATTTAAACTGCATATTTATGCTAAATTGAATTGTTTAACATAGAACTGTTTTGACATTTAAACTGTGTACTTATGGCAAACTGAATTATCTGAAATGAAACTGTTTTGACATTTAACTTTGTCAATTGCCAAGTCTGCTGGGGTTGTAGAATATACCAAATACACCTTGCAGAGGGGTAAGACCCCTCCAACGAGTGTCCTGTACATGACACTAAACAATCTGATGGTGAGGTTCCAGTGATGCTGGAGCTTTGAGGAATGTGGAGTACCCCTTCATTGCCATCACTCCTTGGTCCACTCTGTCTCAGAGAGGTAACTCCTGATAGGGTCCTATCTATGAGTCAAATAGAACTAATCTGCATATTTATGCTAAACTGAATTGTTTGAATTAGAACTGTTTGACTAAACTGAATAGCTTGAAATAGAAACGTTTTTGGCAAATGAACTGGGTACTTACATTTGAACTGCATACTTAGGCTAAACTGTATTGTTTGAAATGGAACTGTTTTGATATTTAACTGTCTGTAAACAAAATCTATACTTATACTAAACTGAATAGGTTGAATTAGAACTGTTTGACTAAACTGAATAGCTTGAAATAGAAATGTTTTTGACAATTAAACTGTGTACTTATGCTAAACTGAATTATTTGAAATAGAACTGTTTATTTGTATAAAAATGAATTTGGCATTAAATAACCTACAAAGGTTGATGTGCCTAAAAAACCTAAACAACCAACCAACCAACCAATCAATTAAAATTAAATTGTCAATTGCTTTATTCTTCACATTAAAGCATTATCCTAATAAAAGTTTAGCTCTGATGTGGTATTTTGTTGGATTACTCCTACATACATACATATATATATATATATAAAAGAAGATATTCTTGGCATATTGGTTATCATCATTGGAAAAGGACAAAGCAATCTGAGTTCAAATCTTGATGGCAACTGTTTGTATTGCACATTGCACTTATACACTTGGGAAAGATATGAATTCAACTATTCTTCCCCTACTTATGGGTAAATCGTAAGAAAGTCGCAGGTTTTTAAACTTGGTATGGCTACCAGTCTATGAGAAGGAAAATTTGAATTCAAAACAGTTCTCTGTTAAAATGATAAGTAAATTGACTATCCAATCCCTTGCAGAGGAGTTGAGTAAATACATACTGTTACATATATACAAAAATAATCAGAATTTTTATCTTATTTATATATAAGCAATCTAATTTTGAAATGGGGGAATGGTATAATGGCTAACATATTGGATTACAACATTGTAGTGAGTAAGTTAAAGCTCCATTTGCACCATTTCACCCACTTTTAGATGAATACTTCCCAGAAAGGTATAAATCTTATTCAGCTATAGGTTACATAGCACCACCACTGTTCTTCAAGAAAGATCACTTTGGCATTAGAAAACCCCTGAAAGTCGATACTTGAAACTGTATAATTAGCATTTTTGATAGCATATAAGGTGCACTTTTTCATTGAAAATATCTTTTTAAATTACCCAGAGTCTTATATGCCATATGTAGGTTTAAAATTTGCAATAGTTCAATGAAATTAGCAGCCAGGTAACTTCTATTAGCTTATACTTGAGAGTAACTTTAATATACCTATTGTCATTATTCAAAAGTCTATTAGGAAGATAAAAAGTCTTATCATTGATTATATTCGTTATATTAATTTCATCATGTTTAATATTAGTACTTTTTTTTTTCTTGATTTGCCCTGCTGATATTGAGGTGTATTTTATCCACCTAATCATCTCATATGACACCAAATACATTATGGTTTGGTTTGGTTTGGTTTCTTTGTTTAATGGCATATCAACTCTTTTTAGGTTATTTAATGCCAAAGCCGTTCTCCTAGAAGAACAGTAGTGGCGCTATTTAACCCATAGCTGGGAGGATAAGGGGGTTCATACCTTTCCCAAGGGTATTTGCCCGAAAGTGAATGTAATAGCGCAACTGGAGTACGAACTCGCGTACTACAATTCCGCAGTCCATCGCTTTAACCATTACACCACAAGGACACCCCAAATACAATATGTATAATTGGCTAAAGCATATAACTGTGCAAAATATTTCTATGAAAAAGGAAAAATTAAAACCAAATGACAGTGTGCAAGATACTTGAAACTCTGATTTTTTATAGATGATTATTATTTTTAGTTTCTTGAAACCATATTTGCTTTCCAAAGAAAACAACAACTGATTTTGTTGTTGAATTAGAGAACAAGGGTTACTATGCTTTATAAACAATCAACTAATCCCATCCTGACCACAACTATATAGTAATGAAAGAACAAAAAAGCTTGCAGTTTTAATTTTTTTTTTTAGTGGATTTTATTCACTAACGTACCAATTTACCTAACATACGTATTTCTATTGTAGAGCAGCTGTGTAGCTTTGTCATTTGCGTTGAACCTTATTGAGAGCATCTGACACATTTGAAATGGATTAGATTGAACACAATTCTTCAGTTTGTCATCATCAATGTTTACTGAGCCATCCTTTATGAGGTTTATCCTTGAATGACTCATTTCTAATGGGAAAAAAACCTCCTGAAATATTTTAGGATTACAAGATTGATATGAATAAGTTAGGACAGATAGAGGCAGAAATGAACAACTGGACATAGATAGATAGATAGATAGATAGATAGATAGATATGAACAGACTTGAATGGATAAATATATATAGTCTGATATAGATAACTATGAACAATCTGAGATATATAGTTTGATAGATATGAAATGGTATTTGTGATCAGTCTGGGATCTATCAGTTCATGTTTATTATCTCTACCAATTTGACATATATAGATCAATAGATATGAAAATACATATGAAAAATCTGAGATATATAGATAGGCACAGACTGATGTAGATAAGAATGTATAGTTTGATACAGAGACTTATGAACAACTTTAGATAGAATAAAGCTGATATAATTAGATAGATATGAATAATCTGAGATATACTGATTGTTGATATTAATCAGTTTATATTTATCATCTCATCAATAGATATGAAAAGATTAGGATAGATAAATATATATAGATTTGAATAACCTTATATAGATGAAGGTAAATATGAATTCATTAGAATGAACTATCCAGAATGTATAAATTAATAGATATGAATTGGCTGATATAAAATTTCTGGGATATATAAATCAACATCTGTGCATATTTACTGATATATATATCTGAAATTGTTAATATCAATCTATTTATTTATCTTTGTCAATCTGAAAATCCTTTATGCCCTTCGGCTATGAGTTGAATAGAATCACTGCTGTTCTTTTGCAAGAATAGTTTTGGCATTGAATAACCCGTAAAGATTGGTATGTGATTAAACAAAGAAACCAAAAGTAAACCTGTCAATCTGAGATAGATCAATAGGTTTGAACACACAGATGTGAAAAGATATATATGAACAAATAAAGACAGACTAAAATATGAAGAGTCTTAGATGGAGAGGAAAATGATCAGAATGAATCGGCAATCTCACTGAGCTTCTCCAAATTATTTAGTTTCATACATTTTCCCCCAAATTACTGCTGCTCTCAACTTGTAGGTCATCTGCCAAAAAAGTTGATTTCTCTTCACAATACATATTGATAAAAAGTACATTGCGGTATAAAATCTGGGAAGATGTTGCCAACTGCTTTGCAAAGGCTATTGATATGGGAGGATATCTGACGAGAGCCATTTTCAAGGATTTTGGCAGTTGCTATCAGCTTTTTGTTTACTCATAAGTGTCTATCTAATTCATACATGTTTAGTGGCTTAAATTTTTACCTATAGTATAGTTAGTTAATGCATCAGTCTATAGAAAAGTTAAGGATTGTGAATGGCAATTTTCAAGGAAGGTTGCCCACACTTGAAATCATCCTCTTCCTTAGATGTTAGTGCATTTATGCATTTGTAAAATCCACTGTATGTGTGTGCATGTATATATATATATTTATGTAATTTAATTTTTTTAATCCAATTTACTTGAGAAAAGTGTCATGTATATCATTGTTGGAAATGGAATCAGTAACATTCTTGGTGTAGCTTTTTGTGATTAACTTAGCACAAACATTTTTGGGAAAGGCATGAATTCATCTCTTCCTCTCACAGCAATGGAAGAAATAGTAGGGTAGACTGGATTCTTTAGCCCAGATTTGACAACCAGGCTAGAAAGACAACTTAAACCACCTCCACTCTGCTTAAGAATTGACTTAGTGTCATATCCTATACATGGCTAAGGGATTGAGTGAATATATAAACACACACACACACATATAATCACATGAATAAATATACATAAATTCATATACATGGTGCAGAGGCAAAATTAGGAATATTCTTATATATTGATAAATATGACTCTATTATAAAACAAGATTAATTTTCATTTTAGAAGATAAACAACAAAATAAGAAGACAAGATACAAAACAGTAAATTTAGTCAATATGACCACCATTTTTTTTCAATTATTGTATCAACGCAACTTTAAAATGATTTGCATGCCTTTAAAATAAATTCTTCAAAGATTTTATTCCATTCTTCCCCAATAGCAGTCTTAAGCAAATCAATATTTTGATGGAAAGTTGCATTCATTTTGTTTTCTATGTTCATATAGCGTAATCAAGAGGTTATGGTCTGGGCTTAAATCTACTTTAATTGCAGTTCTCACAGTTTTCTTGAGAACTTTATATTTATTAGCATGCTTTCTTATTGACGTTGTGGGGTCCTTCTTAATTGCCGGAGCAAAAGCAGTTAAAAAGTTTTCTTTTTGTTTTTTGTTTAATCCTCCACTCCCTCATTTTCATTAAAATGCTCTTTTTCAGTAAAAAAAAAATGTTTCTTTGCTTTCTATATAGTAGACAAAGAAATTTTGGCTTAGTTTTGGTGTTAAGCAAATCATAGATTCTTTGTCATTTCTTTTCTTGCTCACTCATATTGGGCTGAATTTTAATTTAAAAAAAAGCATACTTTAATAATAGAGCAAAGCATGAAATTTTAGATTTATTGCATTTCTTTTTTCAAATTGGACTAATCATTTGAAAAAAAACTCTTAAAAATCATTCCATATTATGCTTCCACACCCTGTACATATATATAGTATCACTCAAAACAATACTGCTGACATTTTTTTTCAAAGAAGTTGATAAGATGCAGTATTGACCATAAATAAAATTTTGTGGCTGTTACTAAACTGCATCTAGTGTTGAGGCTCCAGCTCCAGAGCTTTGAGGAGTGTAAAGTAACATCTTGGTTGTCATTACTCCCAGGTTCACTCTGACCAGGAGTAATAGAATATTTTAGGGTCTAATAAATCTGTTTTGGTATAATTAAATGATTACCAGTTAAAAATGATTGTGAAGTTAGATTTTTATGCTGTATATAATTGATAGACTGACTTTGGCAGAAAGTAACCTAACAAGGGTTGATATACCATAAAACTAAGCCACCGACTATAAATAAGTATACCCCTAATATTCTTTATAAAAAGTTAATTTTCTTCTAAACCAAAGATACTAGGATTTTAGTGGAACATTCTGCAATGAAAATGGATATGATTAGGTATCATTTATCACCAAACTCAACAGTACTTTAGCTATATAACTTGTACTGATAAATGAAAAGTATTTCTGTATTTTAGCATGTTTTGTTGGTAAAGATGAATAAAAGCAAAAATGCTTATTTAAAAATAAAACAATTAAAAAAAAAACAATTTTAAAAGTAAATTTAACCCTAAAAGACAGAAAAAAAGACCAACAGATATTCTAGATAAGATGTTATGGTTGTGGTGATAGTCAAATAAAAAAAGAACTTTTTTAAATTTAAAATAAGAATAAAAATTGGGGAAAATAGCTAAAAATATAAAAAGTTAACTGGCAAGTATCTGTAAATCAATAAATGAGTGTAAACTATGTTCAGGGTGGGGAGTGTTAGGATGTGGAAACTTGTGGCAGGTTTTGATTTTATTCCCAATTCTATTTTTAGCATTTAGGCAGAAGGAAAAGAAAAGAAAAAAAAAAAGAAAGATGGACTTGAAACTAATAAAACAGGGAAAAAAAGAAAAAATGGAGACATGGAAATTTAAAAAAAAAAAGAATTATCATTAGAAATAAAATTCTACTTTTGAATTATAAGCAGAGAGTACATCTGCACTTTGGAATATGATGTATATAAAATATAAGTCTTTCCATTACTGTGAGTGTCCAACGCTTATGAAAATGGAGGATCAGAAAATATTGAGACTGAAGTTTTGAATAATGAAGTGATAATGTTAATTGCTTCTGAGACAAGCCAATGCCAATTTTAAAAAAAAGACGATACAGTAAGAATAGATTGTTTTCTGTATAAAAAAAAAGAGTTATTTTAGTACAGAACCCTTATACACTCTTTAGGTGAAGTGCCATGCAATTTTTGTTGTTTGTTCCATTGGGGAAATCTATTGTAATATATTACCTTGACCTGTGATGAACCTGGTAGATGTTGTTGACAAATACATCTGGCCGCAGATAAAATCAACAAAGGAACTACTAGAAAACAAGCTATGCATGGGTGTAAGCCATGACCAATGAAAAACAAGCATAGCATGGGTGAAAAGGCATAGCCATGTGGGTTTCATGGGAGTTTTAAGACAATATAAGGTCTAGAGTTTTGGCTGAAGTCAGTTCCTGCTAGCTGTTCTGACTCCCGACAACTCCTTTGTGAGTGCAAATTCTCTCTAACTGCTCTCCTTCTCTATACATGTATCCCCATTGAAGAATAAAAATGCAAGATTATATTTTTATATTTACATGTTCATTGTTGTTTGTCAAGATCCAGCTGTAGTATACTACACTATAATTGACTGCTAGTGTAGCATTCAAACTAAGTTATAACATCTGAAAAAATACCAGTAGTCAACTTGATTTAATTGACAGATACTGATCTCAGGGGCCGTTGAAAGCTTGTCTGTCAATGGAGCATTGTAAAGTCAGTTGACTAAAATCCTAGCAGTTAGAGTTCAACTTCAAGTTAGTTAGTTCCAGTATGTACATTTTCTTTTTTAAGTTGAGGAATTATATTGAAGTACCATGACCAGGAAATCTAGCAAACACTTGTGCATAACATACAGAACCACTGGACAGCTGTTCTAACTTTATTAACTAAATAAAATAATCATGTGGATGTGTATTTCCAATCCTTTTGGGAAGACATGACCCTGGAGGTGACTGTGTTCTCTGCGAAAAGTACAGATGTAACTTACAAGACACATTCAGGTTAATTAGCTGTGCAATTGTCATGACTAGTTAATTTGTCATTGCTTGTGTGCAGTGTGGACCATGGCTCTGTGGTAGAGTTTTGGCTCTGCATTCTGTGGTTGCTGGTTCGATCTCCAGTGGGGAAGATCATGGTATACACAGCCAATGAGAACTAATAAGGTCAAAACAGCTGTCCAGTGGTTCCATATATCATGCACAAATGTTTGCTTCATTTCCTGGTCATGGTAATTCAATTTACAATAGTTCTAAGATGTTGATTAGCACACGTGGCAAAATGGAGGTGCATATTTTTATATCCATGTAAGTGACTCCCTGATGTACACAGCTTATATGTAAGAGAATAGATGTCATGGTTAAAAAGAAATAAAATAAGTGTACACACAAAAGCAGCTGGTTATTTATTCCCAATAAGCATATTTTATTCCTCACAAAGAATCAGCTTGCAAACCTCAGAAAAAAAGGATTTCGGCCATCAACACAATACAATGTGGGAACAAGAGGCTCATTATGATTGCATAAAATAGATAGCAGAAGGTTAAGACTTTTTCACCTTAACTAAATAGAAAAGTTTTCTCATTCGTAACCCTTGAGGACATGGAGCACACTAAAAAAATATCATGTTATAGTTTGATACTTTATTCAAAAAAGTGCTTTAACCAATCAAAAACTCACTAGAATATGTCTTGAATGCCTAAGAAATTATTTTGAAAAGAAATTAATATTTTGTTCATCCTTCATTCCTGTCTTGGTAAATACAGCTTCAGTTTCAACACTTTAAGTCAGCTTGTATATCTTTGTCCCAGACTGAATTAAACTTTGTAAACATCAATTCATAAATAGTCAACAATTTAGTATGTAGACAATTACTGTTGTACTAAAGGAGGTTAATCTCTACCCCATAAGTATGACCTTATGCCAAACTTAAATGCCTTTGTCCTGTTTCATCTTGAAAATTATGCCTGGAGTGATTTTGATCTTCATGGGGTGCATCATATTTATGAACATGTAGTAGACTAATTTTATACAGTAAATAGAAAGACATATCTCTGTAGCAATGGTTAGCAAATTCTCCGACAATTCTCTTTACAACTCAACCAAGTTTAATTCATACTGTGACGGCCAAAATTATTAAAATCCCAAGACAGGAATTTATTTTTCGCACGTGTGAAGACGGGCCGGTCAGGCACTTGATCCCTCGTAGAATAAGTCCTTGTTCAGAGTCCTTTCTCGGGCATATAAGAACTGGCATATTATGTGGGGGTTAATTTGAAGCTAGACTGACCGCCGCTGGCAAGGGGTTTCCAAATTTCACATTACACACACACCCACCAGGCCACTAGCTCTTTCTACCCCTAGAACAATGGAAGATATGGACCTCTAGGTTTAGATACAATAATATTAGTTATAGTAGTCGACAACTCCGGTTTCCTATATAATATTTTTAAGGGAAAGAATAGGACAATTTAGGCGAGAATAACATAAGGCGAAAGAAGCTGAAAACAAACATGAAACAGACAATTTGATAGTAGACGACACAAATGAACAAACTTCAACACGTGGGAACATTAAAATATAACAATCTTTTTAATACACACGCGGATACACATATTCAACGTGTTGGCTATATTATCAGCGGATAATACATGACGATAAATGTCTTTCTTCCTTTTTTCTTTTGTTTTCTTTACCGTGAGGGAGAGAGAGAGTAATTGCAATGCTTAAGAAGGGTGTAGGGAAAAACACTTATCTTTTGACGGGTTCTTTCGGAGAGTATTTTCTCTTGTTTTACGGGCTGGCAAATTTATTTATATTAGCTCTGGCTTGAAGGCATAAGGTTCTTCTTGTCCAAGATTCTTTCCACTTTCTTCAACCGGAGTTTTCCTGAGACTCTGTTCACCATGGCCTCTGTTCCAAAAACTGATTTTCTTTACCCCTATTTCTGCTGACGGAAGAAGGTGTGACTTCCACCTTAGGGTTCTGGCCAATCATTAGCCTTTTCTCTTCCTTTCCCTGGTCACAGAATGCAAACATCTGTTGGCTTTCACTTTGACCCACATTCTTTACTTTCTCTGACAGGCCGTGAGGAATTGACCTATATTACTCTCCTCTCTTAACGGTCATTCTTTGGGCGGCTTGCTAATTCAAACACTGAGGGGTAGGGGACATTCCTTATCCCTCTCCCCTTAGTGGTCGACCACATGACACATACTGATACCATGTTAGCCATGTGACAGACAACACTAAGTTTTTTAAATATCATAGCTTCTTGCCATGGAGTATTAATGATTAGCAAGCTTGTCTCAAAGATAGTTTGCCCAGTAAATGGGGGCTGTAGAATATGCCGAATGCTTCTCTGCAGAAAGGTAAGGCCCCCACCAATTAGTGTCCAGGATATGACACTAAATAATCTGATGGTGAGGTTCCAGTAATGCTGGAGCTTTGGAGAATGCATACTCCTTCATTGCCATTGCTCCCAGGATCATTCTAGCCCAGAGTGGTAGCACCTGATAGGGTCCTATCTATGGGTCAAATAGAACAAAAATGCATACTTATACTAAACTGAATTACTAGAAATAGAACTGTTTTTTGATATGTAAACTTCATTCTTATGCTAAACTGAATTGTTTGAAATACAACTGTTTTTGACATTGAATTGTGTGTAAACAATATCTATACTTATACTGAACTAAATTGTTTGAATTAGAACTGTTTGACTAAATTGAATAGCTTGAAATAGAAATGTTTTTGACAATTAAACTGTGTACTTATGCTAAACTGAATTGTTTGAAATAGAACTGATTATTTGTATAAAAATGGATTTGGCTTTGAATAACCTACAAATGTTGATATGCCATAAAAACCAAACAACCAAATCAAAAATAGTATTAGAACTGTTCAACTTTGATCCTTATGTTGTGCTAGCATTTTCTCTAGTTTCTTGAATATAAGGCTATCTCCAAACAATATTGCCCTTTAACTACGAATATTATTAACTGAGTAAGCGAATACAATCTTTTATGCAGCATAAATGAGTAACTGACAAACTGCCTCCATTAAGCGGTATTTCTTTTGAAAATCAAAGGACACTCAAATATACTTAATTCATTCCATCCAAGAAAAACTTTTATTCGCTTTGATATTTCATTGAAACTTTGCTGCATAGCAAGTAGACAAAAGAAAGTAAGACCTAACTATACTCTACTAGGAATTCATTGTGGCATGCATGTTATTAGACTGGTAGTTGGTAGCCATTCAGGAATGTGAAGAAGTGTATATAACAAAGTATTTACCTTATCCCTCCACCATGGTCAGGATGTGACACAAGGTCAAAATTTAAGCAGAGTAAAGCTGGTTTTGTATTCAGAGTTTTCCTTTGCCAAGACTGATTGCCAAACCCACACTATCCTGCTATTTACCAATAGCTGATGGGAGAACAGATGGATTCATGCCTTTCCAGTGGGCATTAGCATGAAGGTACCTGCAAGCAACCTTGTCTAGGATTTGAACTCGAGTTGCCAATTCAATTTCCTATGCTGGGCATGCAATAAAGTGTGGTATCATCCAGTGGTGCATGCAATAAAGTGTTGTATCATACAGTGTTGCATGCAATAAAGTGTTCTATCATACAGTGTTGCATGCAATAAAGTGTTGTATCATACAGTGTTGCATGCAATAAAGTGTTCTATCTTACAGTGTTGCATGCAGTAAAGTGTTCTATCATACAGTGTTGCATGCAGTAAAGTGTTCTATCATACAGTGTTGCATGCAGTAAAGTGTTCTATCATACAGTGTTGCATGCTATAAAGTGTTCTATCATACAGTGTTGCATGCTATAAAGTGTTCTATCATACAGTGTTGCATACAATAAAGTGTTCTATCATACAGTGTTGCATGCAATAAAATGTGCTATCATACAGTGTTGCATCCAGCAAAGTGTTCTATCATACAGTGTTGCATGCAGTAAAGTGTTCTATCATACGGTGTTGCATGCAATAAAGTGTTCTATCATACAGTGTTGCATGCAATAAAGTGTTCTATCATACAGTGTTGCATGCAATTAAATGTGCTATCATTCAGTGTTGCATGCTATAAAGTGATCTATCATACAGTGTTGCATGCAGTAAAGTGTTCTCTCATACAGTGTTGCATGCAGTAAAGTGTTCTATCATACAGTGTTGCATGCTATAAAGTGTTCTATCATACAGTGTTGCATGCAATAAAGTGTTCTATCATACAGTGTTGCATGCAATAAAATGTGCTATCATACAGTGTTGCATGCTATAAAGTGTTCTATCATACAGTGTTGGATGCAATAAAGTGTTCTATCATACAGTGTTGCATGCAATAAAGTGTTCTATCATACAGTGTTGCATGCTATAAAGTGTTCTATCATACAGTGTTGCATGCTATAAAGTGTTCTATCATACAGTGTTGCATGCAATAAAGTGTTCTATCATACAGTGTTGCATGCAATAAAGTGTTCTATCATACAGTGTTGCATGCAATAAAGTGTTCTATCATACAGTGTTGCATGCAATAAAATGTGCTATCATACAGTGTTGCATGCTATAAAGTGTTCTATCATACAGTGTTGCATGCAATAAAGTGTTCTATCATACAGTGTTGCATGCAATAAAGTGTTCTATCATACAGTGTTGCATGCAATAAAGTGTTCTATCATACAGTGTTGCATGCAATAAAATGTGCTATCATACAGTGTTGCATGCAGTAAAGTGTTCTATCATACAGTGTTGCATGCTATAAAGTGTTCTATCATACAGTGTTGCATACAAGAAAGTGTTCTATCATACAGTGTTGCATGCAATAAAATGTGCTATCATACAGTGTTGCATGCAATAAAATTTGCTATCATACAATGTTGCATGCTATAAAGTGTGCTATCATAGAGTGTTGCATGCAATAAAGTGTTCTATCATACAGTGTTGCATGCTATAAAGTGTGCTCTCATACAGTGTTGCATGCAATAAAATGTGCTACCATACAGTGTTGCATGCTATAAAGTGTTCTATCATACAGTGTTGCATGCTATAAAGTGTTCTATCATACAGTGTTGCATGCAATAAAATGTGCTATCATACAGTGTTGCATGCAATAAAATGTGCTATCATACAGTGTTGCATGCAGTAAAGTGTGCTATCACACAACCCCAATCCTACTCATAAAATAAAACTGAAAAAAGAAGTTAAAAGAAATAAAAACTTTATTTGTACATTCATCTTTGCAGTTTTCAAATCTCACATGGAGTGAAGCAAGCAATGTACTACACGTTAGCATACCATCTACCATGATACTATTAACCATAGCTTGAATTGCTTCAGCCATGTAAAATACATATCACTAACAAGCACTTACGAAAATATGGCAAAACTTTTGATTCACTCAGGTAATTCCATGTTTTCTTTATGATCAAGAAGCTACTGTCTGAAAGTTTGGATTTTTTATAATTCTAACATCATCACTTTTTCATTGCTATCAACAACATTCTCTCCTGAGGAATTACTAAAATTATACAATTCTTTATTTTTGGAAATATACTAACCATGCATCTGGTGCTGTAATAGTTAGCAAGCTAGACCAGCAACACTTCACAAGTGAGTTCAAGTTTCATTAGGTGCTCTATTCATACAGCCTTGTGCCATATCTAAAGAAAAAGCTTAATAGATTATTACTTTTGAGGTCATTTAAGTGCAAATCTGTTGCCATGTAAGTACCACTGTATCTCTTGGACTCTAAAAAAGCATTCTGAGAAAAAATAGATGAGGACTATATAAGGATGTTGCATGCTGTTTTGAACAAATCCTGAATGCAACATTTAACAAAACAGCAGCTAAGAAACCATATAAGACAAGTAAGCAAGGTGCCCATGGTGTAATGGTTATCGTCGCAGGATGTGGACACGATGACACGAGTTCAAATCCTGGACGAGCCTGATTACATTTCACATAGCACTAATACCCTTGGGAAAGGTATGAATCCAAATATTCTCCCTCCAGCTATGGGTAAATAATAGGGCAGACTAGGTTCTTCAGCCTTGGTGAGGCAACTAGTCTAGGAGAAGGAAAACTATGAATTCAAACCTGTTAAACTCCACTTAAAAATTGACCTTGTGTCATATCCTGCCCGAGTGGAGGGGTTGGTAAATAGGATAAGAAAAGTAAGCAAGACATGCTGGAGAAGCAATGTTTTCCTCAGGACTTTTACACATGGACACACCAATGTTGGCCAACCAGCAAGAACTTACATACATCCACTCTGTGTGGACATTGAGTGCTGTCTAGAGAACTTAGTAAGCATGATAGCTGATAGGGATGGATAGTGAAAGAGAGTCAAAGGAATCCATGCTTTTGGCATTCCTTGATGATTAGAAAGTACAAAAATAGATTTTTCCTAATTGACACAATGATATATGATGTTATATGCTTTCTGAAGATTTTTTTCACCGGATCAGATTATGCTTCTAAGCAAGTACCATACTACCTTTTGTTAAGATATCTATCAATGAGATAGAGTAAATGGCCGACTAATTGACAGCAACCATCAAGCTATACCGCCTTTGAAAATCAAAGACTACTCACTACCCAGATGGTTGTAGCTATAGAATACACCAACTGCTTCTCTGCAGAGGGATAAGACCCCTTCCCAATGAGTGTCCAGGATATGACACTAAACAATTTGATGGTGAGGTTCCAGTAATGCTAGAGCTTTAGAGAATGCAGAGTACCCCTTTCTTTGCCATCACTCCCAGGTCCATTTTGGTAGCACCTGATAGAGTCCTATCTATGGGTTAAAAAGAACTAAACTGTGTACTTATGCTAAACTGAATTGTTTGAAATAGAATTGTTTTTGTATGCTAAACTGAATTGTTAGAAATAGAATTATTTATATGTATGAAATGGATTTGCCATTAATAACCTGCTATAGTTGATGTACCATAAAACCAAACCAAAGACCACTCAGCTATACACTTTATTCTACATTTGAGACAACTTTGCTACACTGATGTCTCTTAGAAATCTATGTATACAGGAGGTAGGTACGAGAAAGAAGAATCCAATACCTGACTATATTTATGGAAAACAGCATCTGACTACACTGACTTGTGGATAAGTGGCACTGAAAACATTGGTTCTCATCAGATCACTTCTAACGTTTAGCACAGATGATCTTGGTTAGTAACTGCTTTGCAGTAGCAAGTACCATATAACATCTGAGGCTGATGTGCCAAAGTAAAGCAGCAAACCAACAAGAAAGAATAAAACTGTGGAAACAGCACTTCGAAAACTTACTTGGAAACCCACCAAAAATAACACATGAACCAATCACCAAAATAATTAGCAAACAATTAGACATTAAACTAGGACCGTTCACACAAGTAGAACTCGACTCGGTTCTCAGAAAAATTAAAAATAGGAAAGCTGCTGGGCTGGACGAAATTCCCCAGGAAGTATGGAAGACCAGACAATTCAACGACATACTGCTCCGACACTGCAACGCAGTATACAATCAAAATCCGATAGATGGATGAAGGGATGCATACTCCCCTTCCCTAAAATGGGGGACCTCGGATTAGCCAAAAACTACCGAGGCATAACACTTACATCCATACCAGCCAAAATCTACAATGCCCTACTACGAAACCGCATAGAACCCAAAATCGACAACATACTTAGAAAAAACCAAAATGGCTTCCGAAGAAATAGATCCATGACCTCACAAATATTAACCATCCGTAGAATCCTTGAAGGTGTATGGGCAAAAAACCTACAAGTGACATTAATATTTGTCGACTTTACCAAGGCTTTCGATTCCATTCACAGAGGAAAGATGGAACAAATCCTACTAGCGTACGGCATATCTAAAGAAACCGTAGCGGCAATAACGATTCTCTATAGAAACACTAAAGTAAAAGTACGATCACCAGATGGAGACACAGAATACTTCGACATTGTAGCAGGAGTACTACAAGGGGACACGCTGGCTCCGTACCTCTTTATCATTTGTCTAGACTACGTACTTAGAACATCGATTGACAAAATCAGAGAGAATGGCTTCGAACTGATGAAGAAAAGAAGCAGAAGGTACCCCGCAACAACAATTACCGGCGCTGACTACTCCGATGACATAGCGATACTGGCAAATACACCTGACCAAGCCGAAACACTACTGCATAGTTTGGAACAAGCAGCAGCAAGCATAGGCCTCTATGTTAATGCACACAAAACGGAATATATGTGCTATAATCAAATGGCGGACATCTCCACTCTAGAAGGAACCCCTCTTAAACTAGTAGACAAATTCACTTACCTTGGAAGCAGCGTCGAATCAACCAAAAAGGACATCGAAACGAGGTTAACGAAAGCATGGACAGCTATCAATAGGCTATCGATTATATGGAAATCAGACCTAACCGATAAAATGAAACACAGTTTCTTCCAGGCAGCGGTCACATCGATACTGCTATATGGCTGCACTACATGGACGCTAACAAAACGGCTGGAGAAGACGGCAATTACACAAGAATGCTACATGCAATCTTAAACAAGTCCTGGCGGCAACACCCCACAAGACACCAACTGTACGGCCACCTGCCCCCTATCACAAAAACTATTCAAGTTAGACGAACCAGACATGCAGGACGCTGCTGGAGAAGCAGGGATGAACTCATAAGAGATGTACTCTTATGGACCCCCACACATGGCCGTGCAAAAGCAGGTCGACCAGCACGAACATACATTCAGCAGCTATGTGAGGATACGGGATGTTGTCCTGAAGACCTACCAAGGGCAATGAACAATAGGGAGGAGTGGCGAGAGAGGGTCAGGGATATCCGTGCTACCAACGCAATATGATGATGATGATGAAGCAAAGCTTAGTAAATAACAATACCTGACTACACTTTTCTTGTCAATGATTGTGTCATACTTATAATGAGACCCTTTTTCACAACATCTTAAAGGATACAGAAGACATTGTGGCCAGTAGTATATCTGTCCCCTCCCTCCAAAAAAGAAATATGCTAGGATAAGGAAATATTACTGTAGAATTAGCACAGTTTGCTTGTTGTTAAGATTGCTAAAACATCATGTAAATATGTTGCTGTTGAACTATTTTGATAATGGTCTGCATTAAAGTCCAAGCTGAATTATAATTAGTTCATAATCCTAGGCCTTCTCACCTGGTTAATATTTATTCATATATATATATATAATTACTGCGTAGACTTTGCTCCTCCCAACAATAAGCTGAGAGGAACAACCCATTGAAAATCAAAATACTTGCTCTATGCCAAAAGTTAGCAGAGCTGCTTAAAAACTGTCACAATAAAATGGATCTCAAGCTACATTACAGTGACTATGAGTTTTGTTCTTGACACTGGTCATGTGGGGAGATGGTATTGGTAGCTATGGTAAAGTTGGGAGTATATATATATATATATATATATATATATATATATATGTGTGTGTGTGTATGCATATGTGTATATATATATATATATATACACATATTTTGGCAGCATTTCTTCATTGATATATATTTGATTGAACATTACAGACATTTTTTGTCTACATATTTTTTCGTAATCCTTTCAAGTTGTCAAATCAATCTTATGAAATTCGGCGGAAAGTGGTTGATAAACCATCCATAATTAGTCATTTCCCACATATTTTCAGCCCAATCTTGGGTCATCATCAAGGGAGGATGTATTACAAAAGTGATGTAACTTTAGTATGTACATTACTACTTTGTAAGAATGAGTGTTTATACTGGTGTATTGTCTAGTGTTTATTTTTCAAATTCGTTTCTGTAGTGTCAGTAGCTTAAGTACATTAGCACTGGTTTTGAAATTAATTTTATTAAGTTTAGGTTGTATATTCCTATTATGTAGTGCCTTAAAAATCTGTAGTTTTGGCTTGTTATTTTGTTGTTCTGATATTGTTGTGCTTTTGGTCAGAATTTTCCGAAATTCAGTTGTCGGGCATGAATGTTTTTTAGATGTTGGCCTATGGAACTTGTATCAGAAAGGTTCATTGTAAGTCTTCTCAATAAGGTAGTGGAGGTTAAACTGATATATATATTGTTGTTTTCAGTGATACTGTCTCCTAAAGGACATTCTAATTGATATATAACGTTAGTTTTTTATAAAACTCCAATCGAGGGAGAGGAATTATTATCAATAACGAAGTTGGAGGTTTTAAATTTATTATAGTACATGATAAGTCTTTTTTTTATTGGGATCAGTGGGGATTTTATTTCTTTGAATCAGTGCTTTTGATATATTTTCATCTCATTTATAATTGTTGTGCATTTGGTTGCGGTAAAAATGTTTGATAAATGCTTGTTGACTCGGTGGAGTGTTGCAGTGTTTATCTTAATGGCTAACATTTTTAATTATATGTTTAATTCATCATCAACAATATAGTTAGGGAACCCATTATTGATGAGAGTTTGTTTTATGTTTTTTATTTCTTTATGAAATATTGTTTTGAAGGAGGAGATTAGTTTTTCATGGGATATTAGGTTATTAATAATTGCTTTTTTTATATTGGAAGGGGTATTCACTTTTAAAGTTAAGGGTACAGGAGTTGTTATGAGAGGGGTTTTTGTAAGTGAAGTTATTATTATTGTTAGTATCAATAAGAACATCTAAAAAGGAAATTTTATTGTTTTTGTTTAGTTCGTGAGTAAAGTTAAGAACTGAATTTTTTGGGAAAGTGTCTTATCGTATATTGATTTCATTAATATCATTAGCAAGAATAAGTATCTCATCAACATATCTTAGGTGTATTGAAAGTTTTTCAATGCTACTGAATATTTTATTTTCAAGGTTGGACATGTAGAAATTACTGAAGATCGAGCCCAGAACAGACCCCATAGATACAGCATCTGTTTGAATGTAAATATTACCAAGATATTCACGAAATGGAACATCAGTTGTGCATGTTAGGAGTATTTTCCGAAGTGTGTTAGGATTGACTTTAAGAGGAGGGAGAGATGGGTTGTTATAAATATTATTCATGATAATATCAATTGTTACATTGGCAGGTACATTAGTGAATAGATTTTCTACATCCAGTGAGGCTAATATACCATTATTGGGTTTAATTGTATGTAGAACTTGAATCGATCTATGAGTCAAATAAAATTAAACTGTGTACTTATTCTAAACTGAATTGTTAGAAATAGAACTGTTTTTACATTTAACTGTGTAAACAAAAAAGCTACTTCTGGTTAACTGAATTGTTTGAAATAGAATTCTTTATATGTATAAAAAATGGATTTGGCGTTAGATAAGCTACAATGGTTGATATATGATAAAACAAAAAAAGTTCAGCTAGCTTCTAAGAACTTTTCTAGAGTTTACTTGTTAGTTTGTTTGATTTTTAAAGATATTTTTGAACAGCTATTGGTTACTGTTGATATAAAGAGCAGACTGTATTCACACAACTTAGCTAAATCAAATGCAAAACCACAAATATGTACCATCCAGTGAGAACCAAACTCACTCAAGTGAAATTAATAAACTCTATTCTCTTATATCAGTTTATTCTGGTACAAGGCCACAAGTCTAGATTTCTTGATCTAGATCACAAGACAAAGGACAAAACCCCAAAACTTACCACAATCTGTCTATTCTATGTAAAAAATTTAACTGAAAAAATTAAAAAAGTATGTAATCCGTATGATATCAGGACAATGTTCAGGAATGGCTCAACTATTCATAAACATCACCTCTAAGTCAAACCCCCAACACAGTACAACATGACTGAGGATTTTATATATTCCATCCCATGCAGCCATGGCAAAGAATTTAAAAGCAAGACACGCCATCCTCTGAAAGTAAGACTACAGGAACATAGAAAAGCACTAGTATGAGGGGAAATAGAAAAATCAGGTATGTCTGGCCATATCTGGAAAGAAAAAGGAAACCATCTACCTTCTGGGATAAAGTTAAGATAATCAATTGGGAAGAACATTGAAAAAGAAGACGTCTCAACAAAGCAACACATATGTTGGGCCTTGTTGACCTCTTGAGTTGACCGAGTATAGAAATGAACACAATCTTGGAACCAACAATTGAAAAGGCCAATTCAAATTGTTTTTAAAGAAAATTACTTTAAAGATATCAAGAATAACTGATGCCATTGGATTTTAAATTTCAAATTTATCGCATGACACTTCTCGGATTGATAGGTGTGAAAAACAATGACATCATTATTTGAATAAGATCGTTATGGTTCTTGAATGACTTGTTTGATCAACAAACTTTAAAAATGATTTCCCAGGTTTAATCATTTCTATGCCCAGATAAACAAGAGATACCTGAGGAAGGCTGGAGGATACAGCGGCTAAAACATAGTGTTTCAACTAACAACAATAAGTAAGTAGTCAATAAAGTTGGTGACCATAGTCGAGGGCGACCAGAAGGCTCCCTTTTCAATAGTGACAACACCAAGGTGTAGGGGAGGGCACTACTCCTTTCCCTGGATTGCTCCACTTTACCCTTGATACATACCTTATATTTCTGAGTGTTAAGCAAGGAGGTATCAAGTACCATTTTAAAAGTCTTTGGTATCCCAGACCATTGACAAACACTCTACCCACTAGGCTAATGAGCCGGTCTAACAACGATAAAGATAAGGACAACAGTCCAAAAAATCACAACCAAAATAAAACTCAAAAAACATTAAACAATTTTTTCATAATCAGATGTACAAACACTATGAACTTAATAAAAGAGCACTAGAAATTCTAATATGTAATAAAATTTCCCTAACTGACTCTAACAATAAAATAAAACTAATCATATATTATCCCAAATTCAATACAGCTAACCTTATCATCTATGATAACTTCTCTCCCCACATTAGTTACCTCTGTATGGCCATTATAGGGTATCAGTTTAATTGTCCATTTAGAGAACACTTCTCCTATAAAGAAAGTACCTACCTAGGCCTGACTACTACAGCTATTTCAAGATATTTACCAGTTCACCTATCTGATAGTAGTTCCATCTCTCAACACCTCAAAATATTTTTGTGCCCCTTCTCCAAATAAATAAAATTCTAACTGAAAACCTAAACAACAACCAACCAACCAACTTGAATGAATCAAAGGTAGACTAATCAAACACATACAAACAGAATGTCTCTTCTCATTTTTTTCTTTCATTTTAAAAACTGAAATGAAATATAATTCATAAAATACAACATCACATATTAACTGCCCTAATGAGGGTTTAATGTAAAAACTGAATCATTTAACATTGGCAAATAATTCAACCATAAATAAAATTATTTTCTGAATACCTTGTTTTTTCCTTGGCCAAATGGGTAGAGTGTCCGCCAATGGTTCAGGAGACCTGGGGTTCAATCTCAGGTCGTGTCATACCAAAGACTTTAAAAATGGTACTTGATACCTCCTTGCTTAACACTCAGCAATATAAGGTACATATCAAGGATAAAGTGGAGTAATCTAGGGAAAGGAGTAGTACCCTCCCCTACACCACGGTGTAGTAGCTACTGAAAAGGGAGCCTTCGGGTTGCCCTTGACTACGATCGCCAACTTTACTTTTATTTACTTATATATAATTATATATGTTTAAGCATGTCTGATTAAATAATAAAGACACATTTTGTCTATATGATTTTATTAAGATCCTTTCAAGTTTCCTGACAAGTATCTTGGTTTTAGGTTGGAATTGGTGGATGAATTCACCAAAATTGTCCCAAGCACTTTCGGACCTTTCATAGGCCATCATCAAGGGTTTTTTGCATATGTAAAGAGTACTTTTTTAACATTTTTTTTACATTTTTCATAACATTACAAGACCTAAAAACTTTGGGGAATGCAGAGTATCCCTTCATTGGCATCATTCCCAGGTCCACTCTGGCCCGGAGTGGTAGCACCAGATAGGGTCCTATCTATGGGTCAAATAGAACTGTCTGATATTTAAATTGTATGCAAACAAATGTTAAATTGAATTGTTCGAAACAGGACTGATCATTTAATTGTGTGTAAACAAATGTCTGATGTTCAATAGAACTATTGGATACATAACAATGTTAGGAACCATTTAACTTTGACATATGGTAAATAGAATTGTTAGAAATAGAACTATTTGATCATTTAACTCTGTGTATCTACAAAATGTGTTTACAAATCATATATTCAATATATAGATATAAACAGGATTTGGCATTAAATAACCAACAATGTTTGATATCCCATAAAACCAAACCAATCTGTTTATGCCAAGAGGTTAGAGAATTGTATTCATTGTGTATTTATGTTAACATTTTTTGTATAGTTGTTTCTTAAGAGATTTTTTTCTTTTGCAAATGTTCCTATCAAATACAAATACAGATCTATTTGACTCTTAGATTGGACCCTAACTCGTAATACTAGTCAGAATGATAATGGGTAATGACAATGAAGGGGTACTCCACACTCCCCAGATCTCTAGATCTGGATTCTCACCATCAGATGCAGTTTAATGTCATAACCAGGACACTCCTTTTTAAAGAGAAGGTTTTAAATCTCTGCAAGGGATACAGTCAGTGTATTCTAAGCACTGTCAACAAGGTGGGCTTTATTTTGACTGCCAAGCAGACAAAAAATTATTCCAATTTTCTCCTTGAGTCATTTCTGACTAGTCTGTTCTTTCCTTTTTTTTGTGCTTTCTTTTTCAAGCTAATTTGATTTTTTTTTCCCCCGCAAGATGACCATATTAATTTCAGTTGTTTTTCAATCCATCCCACAACATTATACTGTCAAACATCTCCTTAACTTCATTCTTGCTCTGCTAAAAAAAAAAAAAAAAATTACCTGCAATTATCTTTTTTCTTTCATTCATTCTTATTTAAACTTTTTTTTTCTATTTTCTTCCTGTTTTTTTTTCTTCCCTGTTTCTGTTCCGAATAACTATCATTCCATTTTCTTCAGTTCTTCTCTCTCTTCTTTATTTCTTTATTTTCACTATCTATGTCTCCTTCCTTCCTCTCTTTGACTCAACAGATCTTTTTCTTTATCTGGTCATCAGCCCTTATAACTCTTTCTCCTTAATTATATAAAAATAGACAGATGCTCACTTTGCAAATAATAGGTCAATAAAAACAACAAAAAAACCTCAGTCAAAAATGTCTTGAGTATCAATCGGACTTTTTGAAAAAACCCTGCAATCCTATCAAATATATTTTTCAGTTTGTTTCTGACAGTATTGTACTTTAAAAATAGAATAAAAAACTTACAAAAAAATATATATATATACACCCAACCTCTTCACCATGAACTGAATGTAACATAAGCAGAGTTTAACAGGTTTGAATTCAGAGTTTTCCTTCTCCTAGACTGGTTATCATACCAAGGTTAAAGAACCCAGTCTACCCTGCTGTTTACCTAGAGCTGGAGGTAGAATAGTTGTATGTATATCTTTCTTAAAGGTATTAGCACTATGAGAAATGCAAACAGCCTTGTCCAGGTTTAAAACTCAGATCACTGTGTCCATTTTCTGAGACATTATCCATTTCACTATGAGATCCTCCAACAAAACATGCTATATAATATCAGGTTAAACTGTGAGAGATGTTAAGCCTCTTATTCACTTTTGAAACTGGAGTCTCTGTCAATGCTGTGTCCTTTTCAGTGGATATATTATACACGATTGGCCTAATGAGTAGAGTGTTCACCAATGGTCTGGGAGACCGGGGTTCAATCCCAGATCAAGTCATACCAAAGACTTAAAGAATGGTACTTAATGCCACCTTGCTTAGCACTCAGCACTATAAGATGAGGAGTAGTGTCCTTTCCTACACCTAAGTGTAGTAGCTATTGAAAAGGAAGCTTTCGAGTCACCTCCAACTAAGGTTGCCAACTTTACTTTGTTACCATTAAACACATCTTGGGTAGGACACTAAACTGCATCTGGTGGTGAGGCTTCTGTTCTTGAGCTCTGAGAAGTGTAGAGTTACACCTTAGTTGCAATTACTTCCAGGTCCACTCTAACTCTTTTAGTCAAATAGATTTGTTAAAGATAATGTTTAGAATGATTGTGAAGTACATTAAAATAGATTGATTCTTCACCAAATTAGTACACAGAGTGTGGAATACTAAAAGACATACACAAAGAAAATATACTGCTGTAGTTAAGAATTTAGCATTCATACATTATATATAAATTATTGCGCTTCTGCTACCTACAGGGTGAATCCGCATGGCATTATGACTAAAGTACAGAACTTCAGCTTTGAAGTGTGTGAGTTCAAACTCCAGTCCCATTACTTGGTTCATTTTTGATAATAAATTTCTTTTCATTCTTATGATTGTAAACATGTAGCCAAACATACCAACCAAATTTTCTACACTGTTATTCTTTCTCTTTCCATCCAAACAATATTTACATTTATATATATATATATAATTCAAATATAAGAAAACCTAACTATCCAGCATTTTCCTTGATATGAATTTATTGCTCTTTGTATCTTAAAATGTATTTGACAGAATAATACTTACAGTAATAACTTTAATGCAATAGTTTATGTATATAAATTTTTCACAAGAAAGAAAATATTTTCTTTTTTCCTTTTTAATTACCAGAAGCACTTTTAACTATTTTTAAATAAAAGCATATTAAATAAAGTAATCTTTTCTTTTTTTTTTTTTTTTGATCTTTGTCTAGTGCTTTTAAATTTGGTAAGGAACACTGATATGGCTTAGCATAGATTTTATTGAAATTATCTCAAGTAAAACTTTTCCCACCTGTAATTTCTCATGTTCTAAATGATTTTCTTATTGTTTCATTTCTTCCTCTACTTGTTGCTGAGAGTTTATAAAAGAAGAACAACAACAATAAGAAAAAGAAGAGAAAATATCTTTCTCTGTTATTTCTTTTTGGGGTTTTTTTTTCTAAGCTTTTCATTTAGTTTTCTTATTTTGTCACTTAGGAAACTTTGTCCATTATTAAGATACTATCCGGGTTTGTTTTTTTTCCTTAATGGATTGTAAATTTTGAAATGTTATTATAATTTTGAAGATTGTCGTCTCATGTCTGCCAATGTCATTTTCATGAGTTGAAAATTTGGCAGATTTTTACATAATCAAGTTTCTAGGCAAGTTGTATGTTGTTTGCAATTTTTGGGACTCTGTGCACTGGTTTTGGAAAAATTTTTTCCCCTTTTTTTCTTATATGCTTGTTACCTATGGACTCAGAGACAAATGAGCCAGTCTGGAAAAAAACTTAGAATAGGAACTTCATTCACCTCAAGGAGTGTTTTAATAATATTTGTTACATCAGGAAAAGCTTCTAGTTCAACTCACAGAAGTGCCCAGAATATTTTAGTTGGTTTTATTTATTCTTAAAGTTTGTAGAAAATAGCCTTTTTCAGGCATGTTTCACCCTCACACACATAGGGGATTGGAGTGTTTTTGGTAGTTATTAAAACAGGACTCAGTCATAGAGAAAGCATATAAAATAAATTTTTATCCTGAGTAATACCGGCTTCTTTTGCTGGTGTGTGTATATATATATATATATATATATATATGATTTTCTTTGCTTCCTCTGTATTCCTAGCTGATGAGTCGGAGTTTTCATGACCATACCTTTTCAAAAGGGTCTTATCTAAAATAAAAAAAGATCCTTATAGTATGTTGTGATACTCATATTCTGATTGGTTTTCTATTAAACTCTTAAAAAAAGAATCATGATATATAAATCTGACAGCAGGTGATATGGACAGTATCACCCATAAATAAGTAAATCGGATATAAAAGTAAAGTTGGCAACTTTAGTCGAGGGTGACCCGAAGGCTTCCTTTTCAGTAGCTACCACACCGAGGTGTAGGGGAGGGCGCTACTCCATTCCCAGGATTGCTCCACAGGGATTAAACCCTAGTCTCCTGGACCATTGGAGAACACTTTTAAACCGGATATACAAGGATTTTATTATTATTTAATACTGAACTCTACAGTGCTGAAATTCTGTAACCAAAATTTGAATATGGGTAAGTCTAAAAAAAAATGTATACCACTAATAAATATTTATTCATTTATGGAAGCACTTGTGATATAACGGTTATGGTTGTAGGAAATGGACATGATCAACTGAGTTCAGATTCTGGAGAAGACAGTTCGCATTTCACAAAGCAATACTTTGCTTGGAAAAGGTATGAATTCATCTATGGGTAAATAGTAGGGCAAACTATGCTCTTGAACATAGTATGGTAACTATTCATGGAGAAGGAAAACTCTGATTTAAAAAAATTGTCTTTGTTTTATATCTTGCTCATGCAGATGAGTTCAGTTAATACATGTATATATATTTATCCATTTTTATTTTTGGTTAAAGTATTTCATTCCAGTTGTGTTTGGTAATAAGTAACAACTAATTATAACCATTTTGAGTGTATAATGTTTACAAAATAAGAAAAATTCTTGTATCTAGAGTTGAGAAGAAAATTCTCTTACATATATCTCTTGTGTTTCTGAAAATTTCTTAACTGTAAACAAGTTTTTAAAAAATAGCAGTAATGATACAAAAAAAATTAATGTCTGTAATTGTGCAAATGTTTTGCCAACAAAAATGTACTATTTTTTAAAATTTTTTATAGAAGGCATATCTTGCAGAGATATAACCACTTCACACAATCAGATAGATATTTACAACTTAATTTATTTTTCTTTCTTTTTCTTTCAAACTTGTCATTTCAGGATTTTTGAAGATAGTCTTGTGGAAAAAATCATTTTACCTAAATAGGATACACATTTTTCTTTTAAAAAATATCCTTCAAATTCTTCTCTGATTTTGAAAAAATATTTTTCAACCCTTGAATATCAGCCTAGAATATTATTTTGCTGGAATGTTTTGGTGTTTTATTGATGGATTATAAGTTGTTTTTTTTTTTTGTTCTCATATTTATACTTTCATGTTTGCATATATATATATATATATATATATATATATATATATGCTCATATATATATATGTATATAAGAAAATTTATGTGCATGTTTTTACACCCATACTCACATCAAAATGGTTGATATCAAATTTAACAGTGCGTATTATATAAATAATCAAAGGCATTTACTCCAGTCATGAGTTAACTAATTTGTATAAATATTTTGAAAAGTACCTTAATATGAATACCTGTTTTGTCTTATTCCTTTGTAATTTTAATGTATTGTTTCTGTGTGTGTATGTGTGTATATATATATACATATATATATATATATATATATATATATGCAATAGTTTTGTGTATAGCTTTTATAAGAAAGCAAAAATTTCATTCTAATTTTACTAAGTTTCAATGAAGGAGTACAATTTGCTGAGCATATTAAAGTTTAGGCCTTTTATTGCTTCTAGAAAATGTACAGCCAACACAGCCATGTGTGTTAATAAACAGATGTGAAATGAGAAATTAAGAATAAATTGTTTTGTGATGACTATAGCGAAAAGAAAAACAAAGACAAATATATGGTGATGGTTTTCATTTTCATATAGCATCACTCAGATTTTATTGAGCAGGGAAGAGGATACTTATATGAAATATCTGAAATCAAAATTAATCAGGGTTGGATTGCAAATTGAAATCCTATCTTGAAACAAAAAAAATATCACTGTTAAGCATGGATAATACAGTTAGAATATTTAGCCTTGTGGGTAGAGTGTTTGCCAATGGTCCAGGAGACCTGGGATCAATCCCAGGTCGCGTCATACCAAAGACTTTAAAAATGGTACTTGATACCTCTTTGCTTAACACTCAGCAAAATAAGATACATATCAAGGGTAAAGTGGAGCAATCCAGGGAAAGGAGTAGCACCCTCCCCTACACCTCGGTGTTGTAGCTATTGTAAAGGGAGCCTTCTGGTCGCCCTCAACAACGGTCGCCAACTTTACTTACTATATATATATATATATATATATATTGTCATCCACAGACAGATCTGTTTCGTTCTATCAGAACTCATCAGTATGGCTAGACAGGTTAGATTCCTGAAGCTGGGATCGAAAACCGGTTGACTCAAGCGTCAATCCAAGATTCTACCACTCAGTCACGAGGAAGCCAGCGCCAGCGAAGTAAACTTAAACGGTTATGAATCACAATTGTTATTGTTTACATATATCTGCTTAACGGCTACCAAGAGCTTGATTCATATGAAGAGCCTTGCATATAAGCTAATGGCAACACAATTACTACATTTGCTAGAGAGCTCAACCCATTTATATATATTGTCATCCACAGACAGATCTGTTTCGTTCTATCAGAACTCAATATATATTGTCATCCACAGACAAATATATATATATATAGGAATAGATTTACAAAGAATTTTAAATTGCTATTTAGGTTTTTACATTTCAAATACTTGTGGTCGATATGTTTCAGATGAATTTCCTGAAGAAGACAAAGTTTGAAACACAGGTAGAACCTAAGTATATGAAATAATCAAAACCTTAACACTAAATTTGAGATCATTTGCAGACCTGTTCATTTAAAAATATTTACTTTTCTGTGGTTGTACCAACAGCAATCTTCATATAGACACACACACACAGGAACAATTTTACCAAGACACACACACACAGACACAGGTATATATACATACACACAAATTCTTTGGTGTAAATACAAGCATTACAAATATTTGTAAACATGCATTTATAACTCAGTTTAAAAAAATATATACAAATACAAATCAATCATTATGTACACATACTCATATTAATTTGCATGTAAGACTTGAAACTTTAATAATTTTGATTTCTGTAATATCTATAATCATAATATTAAAAAAAATGTGTGATTTCATAACAACACGTTTTTTTTCTTAATACAAATTTTGTTGGTTTAGATTAATATACTCTGATATTGATATCAATATGACGATATAAAATTATACATATCATAACAACACTTTTTTTTTAAATATAAATTTTGTTGGTTTAGATTAATATACTCTGATATTGATATCAATATGACAATATAAAATTATACATATCATAACAACACGTTTTTTTCTTAATACAAATTTTGTTGGTTTAGATTAATATACTCTGATATTGATATCAATATGACGATATAAAATTATACATATCATAACAACACTTTTTTTTTAAATATAAATTTTGTTGGTTTAGATTAATATACTCTGATATTGATATCAATATGACAATATAAAATTATATATATCATAACAACACGTTTTTTTCTTAATACAAATTTTGTTGGTTTAGATTAATATACTCTGATATTGATATCAATATGACAATATAAAATGATATATATCATAACAACACGTTTTTTTCTTAATACAAATTTTGTTGGTTTAGATTAATATACTCTGATATTGATATCAATATGACGATATAAAATTATACATATCATAACAACACTTTTTTTTTAAATATAAATTTTGTTGGTTTAGATTAATATACTCTGATATTGATATCAATATGACAATATAAAATTATATATATCATAACAACACGTTTTTTTCTTAATACAAATTTTGTTGGTTTAGATTAATATACTCTGATATTGATATCAATATGACAATATAAAATGATATATATCATAACAACACGTTTTTTTCTTAATACAAATTTTGTTGGTTTAGATTAATATACTCTGATATTGATATCAATATGACAATATAAAATTATACATATACAGCTTGTCTGAAGTTATTATGCAAATCAAATAAACCTCAATAACTTAAAAAGTTCTGGAGCAATATTTGTCTAATTTAAACTCATTCATTTCCACCCTAAGTGAAATATTTAATTCAATTTTCAGCTATTTTTAATGGTTAGTTTTTGATATATTTGGAGTTTATAAAAATGGACTGACTGAAATTCATGTGTATATTAGATTAATATGAGCTTAAGACCTCTGTAATGTGATAAAAAATATTGCTGTTTTTTTTTCTCCATAATATATCTTAAAACATGGATAAAGTGAAAGATCAAACAACTGTGGAAAAACAAAAAATAACAAAGTTATGGAGTGAGGGAATGTCCATTTTGAAGATATCAAAGAAGCTTTGCAGTGATCATCAAATGATAAAGAAGGCTGTTGAAGCTATAACTAAGTTGAGAACTCAAAGCAAAGAAAAAGTTTTAAGAACTTGCTTCCTCCAGATAAATGTAAACTAAAGTGAGTTATAGCTGAACAATTACTTTTGACTAGCGCTCAGATCTTTGAAAAGGCTGGAATTGAGGGGGTCAAAAAGGACCAAAGGGGTAGAATACTTTATGAACTGGAATCTGTGAAAAAAAAATCTTAAAGGCAACCTCCTCTCACTCAAATAAATATTCTAAAGAGTCAAAACTGGGCCAAACAAAACACAAAAATTTACTTTTTTAAGGTGATTTTCACAGACAAATTTCAATTAACATTTTATGGACCTGATGGATGAGCTAAAGGATAGATTTAATCTAAATCAGATGTGCCAATGGCTAAAAGAAGGCAACAAGGAAGCAGTTGTGTGATGATATGGGCTGAACTTAATGACCAAAGCATTATTTGACGGTTCAAAGTCAATGAAGGAGTTAAAAAGAACCGTGCTAACAGTTGTGATTTTATGGACAAGACTTTCTTTGCATAGTATAAGTCTCAGTCTTGCATTTTCCCATTAAAGTGGGTGTTTATACATGAAATGCTCCTTCTCATGTACCTAAACTTATGAATGAATTCTTTATACATGAAAGATTTACAGGAATAGCTTCTATCAAGTTCTAATTTGAATCTGACTGAAAATTTATTGTCAATTGTGAAGATGAAATTATATGAAGGTGGCATACAATATAACAGCAAAGTAGAACTATACAAAGCAATTAAAAACGACCATGTCAGAAATTAAATCTACTGAAGAAAATAAAAAAATGACAGAATCAATAGATAATAGATTACTGGTTGTTATCAATAAGATTGGCCATTATATTGAAATGTAAAGGATTTAAAGGCTAACCATTTGTGTTTATTATTTGTTCCATTATAAGTGTTGATCAGTTTTTATTGATTCTGTTACCTTTTTAGTGGGCACAGTGTCTAACTTGCTGAACTGCGACATTACAGTAAATTCAAACGATAGTCATTATATTGCATTAGACTAATACTCTTGGGAAAGGTATAAACCCTCTTATTCCCACCAACTATGGTTAAGATAGTACCACTTATATTCTTATTCTTCGATGCCTTTGACATTATATAATCTATGAATGTTGTTATAGCATTAACCTAAGAAACCAAACCAAAAAATCTTATCTACCTCTGTTCATTTTCTGTCTGGGGGGAGTTCCCATAGCATCGTGCCTAATGTGCAGGACAACAACATCTGAGTAAATGAATTCATGACTCCAGTCATGCTATGTTGACTTTCAGATTGATACCCTCAGGAAAGGCATGAACTCCCTTGGTATGAGTTAAATAGTACAACTACTGTTCTTCTACAATGGTGGCTTTGGTATTAAAGTAAAGTAAAGTTGGCGACCATAGTCGAGGGTGACCCGAAGGCTCCCCTTTCAATAGCTACTACACCAAGATGTAGGGGAGGTCACTACTCCTCTCCCTGGATTACCCTACTTTACCCTTGATCCAAACTTTATAATACTGAGTGTTAAGCAAGGAGGCATCAAGTACCATTTTTTGAGTCTTTGGTATGACTCAACCTGGGATTGAACCCAGGTCTCCTGAGCCACTGGCAAATACTAACCATTATGCCAATGCTTTGGCATTAAATAACCCACAAAGGTTGAGAATGCCATTAAAAAACAAGGAAACCAATATATGTGAACATCTATGGACCCATTTCTAGAATATTTCAAATTTATTCAAAAAGAGAAAAAAAATTCTTTAGTTGTGTTGTTTTTTTTGTTTTTTTATAATTTCAGAACTAAAAAAATACTTTGTTGTTGCTATTCCTCATCATCGATATAAACAATTAAATCAAATTGAAATCTTTCTTCCCTAATTGATCATGATTCTAACCTAGAATATTTTTAATCAAAATATTTTTTCCCCTCTTCACTTTAATTTCTAATTTAATATTTAAATATAAAAGATATTTTAGTGAGAAATATATGAGAAAGTGCAGTTTTATTCTTGGTTACAGAGTTTTAATGTTGTAGAGTTTGGTAATAAATGATATCTAATAATATCTGTTTTTGACTATAATGTTACACTTGAAATAATAAAATCATGATATCTTTGGCTGACAAGAAAATTAGGTTTTCGTTTAATATTTTTAAGGCTACATTTATTCAAGGGAAAAACTTCTCCATTGCCTTGAGCAATATGTTTACAATTTGCAAAAAACAAAATATCCAACCCTGATCAATTTCAGTTTCAGATTTTTTATGTAAGTACCTGTTGTACTCCCTACATAATGAACTCGCCCTTCTTCATAAATACACGTCAAAGAGAGTGTCTGACAGAGTTCACCAATCAGCGTGATACCATTTGCGTTGTGGGCGGATAGTCACTACCCCACTGGACTCTCAGCTTTCTATCAACTTACTACTGTTTAACTAAGTTCTCTTGTATCTTGTTTCTGTTACTTGAATATATATGTTTTTCTATCAACCCTTTTTGTGTTCCCCGTGTCTTTCTTTTGTCAGCATCACAACAACACCCTATTCAAAATGAAAATAAAATCTTCTTAAACTTAAATACTAACCAAAAAGCTGAAATAAGGTAAAAGCTTCTGACAAGATTTGAACTCACATCTTTTATCTTTAAGTCTGTCTGACCACTACACCACTTTACTTATGATGCATGAAATTTTCAACAGGTAAGCATTGTTCAAATGTAGCCATGTAGTTATATTCTTTACTTTACCAATTTTCACAATGTCTCCATATTTGTTTTGGTTATTTACATGAGTAGTATATGTTCATATCTCATCAAAAGCTTATTTTTTGTTTCCATTCCAAACTGTTTATATAACCTGTTCACTTTCATAGACAAGATAACTCATCTTAGTAAGCCATTAGTTTAATGCTATGGACAAGATAACTTGTCTTATGATAATGTGTTATTCTTTCACAAGATGGCAGCAGCATCTTCTTGTGCAAACAAAAGAAATTTACATATTTACTTTGGTCATACGACAGCAAGTGAATGTTTGCACAACTTTATACCTTATGTGTCAATAGATGTTTTAAGATATTTCATACTTTTTAAAAAATTGTTCAATATTTTAACATATTCATGTACATATTACATTTATTAGGTATCAAGTTTTATATATTTGTTGTTTTGTATGAAAATAAAACCGTTTTCAAAATACAATGGAGATTTTCAATCTTTTTTTTTTTTTTTACAAGGAAAACCTGGCACATGAGTTATAATGTTTAGAATTTTATTTGGCAGTGAATAAATTAATGGTCAATGAATAATGATCTAAGGTTTTTGAGAAAAAGCAATAGAAATAAGATAGAATATATACTAAGGAAAAATTGGCCAACTAATAAAAACTTAGTCATCAGTTCTAGAAGGACACCGGGTGCTATTTAGATGACTTACCTTGAGCAATGGTCAATAGAGATGGATGGGTGGTGAGAGAGGGAGTCAAGGGAATCCATGCTGTCAGCACATCTTATAATAATGATTCGAAATAATATTATGTTGTTATTTCTTAAAATTAGCTTAAAGAATCTATGTTTGGGGTTGTTTTATGCCTTGAGGTTAGGGATTTCGATTAATTGTACATTTTATATTTTTTGTTTACTTGTTTCTTTAGAATTTTTTGCTCACTACTATTTGGTTTCAAGTATTCCTATCTAATACAAATTATTATATGATTTCAAATGATTATTTCTGCTTAATAATCATTTCTTTGCACACAGTTATGTTTTCAAGTAAATAACAATAGTCTTTACAGCCTAGCTGGCTGGGGCTATAGAATCCACTGACTACATTTCTGCTGAGGGGTAAAACCTTTACCCCAACAAGTGTCCTGCATATGATGCTAAACCATCTGATGATTAGACTCTAGTTCTTGAGCTTTGGGGAGTATAGAGTATTCCTTCATTACCATTACTCCCGGGTGCACTCTGACCCAGAGCGATAGTACCTGTTATGGTCTTATCTATGGGTCAAATAGAATTATTAGCATTAGATAGCAATACTTGAAACCATTTAACTGGTGGCAAATTGAACTATTACTACTGAAGCGCAAGACTTGAACCATTTAATTGTATGCCAATAAATAAAAATAATGTTTCCTAAAAACTATTCTCTTAAAAATCATGTATACATATAAACAGGATTTGGCTTTAAATTAGGATTGAGGGTTGATGTGCCATTAAACCAAATAACCTAACATAATAATGCTTAGTAAGCAATTTAAATTTCAAGTAACTATTCTTATATAATACAAATGACTTAGACATGGTTAGATGCAGGACACTGCTGGAGAAGCAAGGACGAGCTCATAAGTGATGTACTCCTATGGACCCCCACATATGGCCAAGGAAAAGCAGGACGACCAGCTCAAACTTACATACAGCAGCTATGTGAAGACATAGGATGTAACCCTGAAGACCTGCCGGAGGCGATGAATGTTAGGGAGAAGTGGCGAGAGATGGTCAGGGATATCTGTGCTGGTATCAATTATTCCTATCTAATACAAACAATTATCAAACATATTTATTTGGTCAATAGGATGGATATTAAAAGGTACTACACTTTGGGTTACTTTGACCCAGAGTGGTTGTACCAGGAATTAATTGCAATGAAGGACCACTGCACACTATATAAATTTCATGCCTCACCATCAGATGCAGTTAAGTGCCACACTCAGAGCACCTCTTTTTTCAGGATCTTTTTCCTTGGCAGGTGGGGGTGGGGGGATACAGTAAACATATTCTAAGCCCCATTGACATTACAGATAAAAGAAATACCAGTTAAAACTAATCCTAATAACAGTAAGTAGATTATCCTTCATCTAAGAAATTTTACTAAAACCTATTAGGTTGAAGTAAAATTTCTTAGATAAAGGATTATAGTTTTTGTTAATTTTTAACTATTTAATCTTATTTATAATTGTAGATAATTTTAGTTTAATCATATAAAGTGTTTATTTTTTTAATTTAATTGCTTTTTTGCTTTTTAAATCCTGAATGTCCTTTTTTTTTAACCATTGAATATCAGCAGGATGCTCTGAATAAATTTCTTTATTTGACAAGGATTTAATTATCTTTTAATTAGACACACTCCAGAGACTTATCAAGCCAAAAATAGGCAAAAAGCAAAGTATTTCATTTGATTGATATTAAAGCTTTGGAAGACTTTTCTTGAGTATGAACAATAATCAACATTGGTTTCGATTATTTACTCCATTTTGTTGGCAAGTTGGTTTAACTTTAAGTCTATAAGTTTTCAGGAATTCATCAGGCTGTGTAATTGGATGTCATTGTTACTTTAGTTGAGAGAGGCCACAGCAATTACCTTCCACTGCTCATGGGCAGGTAAAGATGGGCACAGGTCATTGGAGCTGAGGAAGGAAGAAGGAATATGGCATGTACAAGTCAGTGGAATTTCCAACTCATACACTTAATGATCAAGTTCAACTCTTCAGAATTTTGTTCATATTTTTTTTTTGCTTTTTCTTTGTTTTTAGTTACCGTGTGTATTTAGCAGCTTATTTCTAAAATATGTTCCTTGTTTATGATAATATAGAAATATTCCCTTTTTAATTTATTGAGAATTATTAAGGTTTAGAAATTTTTGAATATGACAGACAAAAAGAGGTTCAAGCCCTGTTTGGTGTGTCCTTGGTATGAAACTAAACAGTATCTGATTGTGAGGTTCCAGTTCTGGGGAGTATAGAGTACCCCTTCATTGCCATTACTCTTAGGTCCACTTTGATTTGTAGCGGTAGTTCCTGTGAGGGTCTCATCTATGCATCATCTCTCTATATATATAGCCAACACATGCTATTCTCTTGTGATTTAACAAAAATTAAGAAATTTTGTGAAGTATACCACACAAGTGCTTGTTCCAGTGTACCGTACTCACTCCAAATATTAAATGAATCTGATAATGAAAGGGAACATAAATAAGATGAATATTAGCATAATGTTGCAGTTATTTCACAACATTTTTCTTTATTTTGCTTGATTTATGTGTATTACAAAAACAAAAAAAAATTGATAAGAAATAAAAGCAATAGTAAAATACAAAAATAAAAACAAAATAAAATATCCCACAATTCTACTTCCACAAAAACTTTAAATTTTGGTGCCAAAAATAACAGTTTCTTCAAGACTTGCAACCCACTGAATAGATGTGTGTTTTGAAGCCTCCTGAAAGTAGTAGTTCCATTCTCTATAACCTTTGTAATAATAATAATAATTCATGAGCTTAATATAAAAAACATTCCACAATCAAAGCCCATACCATTGATTTATCTACATATTTGTATGCATATTACACATTTAAAATAAAAAATTAACCATAATTTTCCAAACAGCAAGGTATTTCAATCAAACAGCAAAATGCCAAGTTAAATGTAATTTATTCATTTTTTTCTCTGACTCAATAATTTTAGATATTTTTTTCATTTATTTTTAGTATATCTATCAATAAATTGTTAATTTTTTCTTTGGTCATTTTTCTTAAGAAACTTTACCTTTCACACAGTAATACAATGATAAGAAGAAACTCAAAGAAACTCCCCTTACAACACTGCACTCTTTCAAGAAAAGATTTACATCTGAAGTCATCATAGCACCTTCAAATAGACAAATACCTTTTCCACATGAATTTAATGTAAGTTAACTCTGAAAAATCATTGATGAAGGCAGAGAATTTAATTTAGTTTCTTTTTTAAGATGGTATATCAACCTTTGTAGGTTATTAAATGCCAAAGTCATCCTTGTGGAAGAACAGAAGAGGTACTATTCAACCCATTGCTGGGAAGACAAGGGGGTTCATACCTTTCCCAAGGGTATTTGTTTGAAAGTGAATGTAATAGCGCAACTGGAGTTCAAACTTGCTTACTACGATTCTGCTGTCCATCGCTTTAACCATTACATCACGAGGACACCCCCGAAGAGAACTTAAAGTTTTTAACCATAAAATAGAAAATACTAGAAGTTTTCATAGGAAAGCATAGACACTGTAGCTAGTGTGTGTGTGTCTTTATATACATATATAAAGACACATACATACCTTGTTTGAAATGTAATAGCACAACTGGAGTTCAAACTCACTTTGAGGTGGTATTCTAGCACTTAAGTGTTAATGCTACAGGGGGAAAAACAAAAAAAGGAATAATAATTTTTTTAACCTTTTTTGTCTGATTAGTCTGATTTTTTAAAAAATGGGATAATTCTAAATTTTCATGATTAGCTCTAATATCTAAGCACTTTTTCATTAAAATTCAATCCAATATAAGTGAGCAAGAAAAGAAATAACAAAGAATCTAAGATTTGCTTAATGTTGAAACTAAACCAAAAAAAATTCCGAAATAATTGGAGTTTCTTTATGGCCACTATCAAGCCCATACCTTAACCTCCTTGATTACACTATATGGGGTATTTTAGAAAACAAAACAAATGCAACTTCCTATCCAAATAATTGCTACTGAAGAGAAATGGAATAAAATGTCTAAAGAATTTATTTCGAAAGCATGCAAATCGTTTCAAAGATGTATTGATATAAAAATCAAAAAAATGTCAGCCATATTGAGTAAATTTACCATTTTGTATCTATCTTATTATTTTGTTATTTATTTTTTAGAATCATTTATTATTATACTAGAATATTCCTAATTTTGCTTCAGCACCCTGTATATGTATTGGATTTTTGGTCTATACAAAGCTATTAGATGTGTGTGTGTGTGTATATATATATATATACACCTGCTCCTCAGGACAAACAGAATGCAACTCAAGGTTAATTTTTAAGCAGAGTTTAACTGGTTTGAATTCAGAGTTTTCTTTCTCCTAGACTAGTTGCCATACCTAGGTTGAGTAGCTTGTCTGCCCTACTATTTAACCATGCAGGAGGCAGAATACTTAGATTCATACCTTGCCCAAGGCTATTAGCACTACGTCTCTCTCTCTCTCTTTCTATACATATATATATATATACACACACATATTGAGTAAGAGAGAAAGAATGTATATATATATATATATATATAAATGTGTGGTTGTGTGCACATGTAGATATATAGATGTTGGTGTGGGGGCATTATCTCTGTACAAAGCTATTAATACATCTATTAGTCTCTCTTTCTGCATGTGTTTCAAAATAGATTAAAACATTTGTATTTAATTTTATATTTGTACTTTAAAAATTATTTATGCATTTATAGAGAACTCTATGTACACATGTGGGTGTATAGAAGATTTTAAAATAAAAAATAAAAACACAATATTCCATGATAGGAAGACAGCTGTTTTAAGTCAGTAATACCCCTAAAAAGCAAAATGAAAAAACAAGAAATATCAGTAAAAATCTTGAATATAAGTTTGGAGACTTTAAAGACATAAGTAAAATAGAAGTAAAAAAAATCTTTCAGTGTTTCAAACAAGATTGTCAAAAATATTCATATGTCTCCAGAATTACCTGAAAGATTTTGAGTGAAAAACTATGAAGAATAATTTTTAAAATTTAAAACACATTTCTATGAATACATCATAAATAAACTGTAAGCAGTTTAAAACTTGTTGTAATACCTTGTTTGAAATGTAATAGCACAAGTGGAGTTCAAACTCACTTTGAGGTGGTAGTCTAGCACTTAAGTGTTAATGCTACAGGGGATCCTCCTAAATGGATTTAAATTTGTGTGTGTATATATATATATATATATATATACATAATTGTAGACAGACAAAAATCTAAATCTAAATCGGCTTGAATATATTGATATAAATGTCAATATAACACACACACACACACACACACACACACACACACACACACACACATATATATATATATGAAATGCAAATAAAAAAGAGCATAAGAATTTGGTTTGGTTTCTTTGTTTAATGGCATATCAACCTTTGTAGGTTATTTAATGCCAAAGCCATTCTCCTAGAAGAACAGTTGTGGTACTATTTAACCCATAGCTAGGAGGATAAGGGGGTTCCTACCTTTCCCAAGGGTATTTGCCCAAAAGTGAACGTAATAGCGCGACTGGAATACAAACTCGCGTACGATGATTCCGCAGTCCATCGCTTTAACCATTACACCACGAGGACACCCCCCATTAGAATTTACTCAGTGCAGCTTAAACTATCCAAATTATTTACATATAAGGTTCATTTTTTAAAGTTTCATATGTATCACACAATAGTTGGTCGGAAATGGAGAAAAAGTGACTACTCAACCGTATTAATTTGCATGAAATTTTAAGTAACTGACTTTCAGGGTACATAATTTGTGTGGGTATGTGTTTTATATATATCCAGAGGCATGAACCCATTTGTTCTTGTGCAAAATTTGGTAAGTAACAGAGCTGACTGGGTTCTTTAGCCTTGGTTAAGTAAATAGTCTAGGAAAAGAAAATTCTGCATTCAAATCAGCTATACACCACTTTAAAATTAACTGCAGTAGAAGTGTTGGATAAATATATACATACATATATATGATAAAAAAGAAATAGAAAAAAGAAAAAAAGATATATATATATATATATATATATATATCTTTTTTTCTTTTTTCTTTTTTTCAATATATATAAGAATTGATCCATAGTCTGACTTAGTTATGAGCTGAGTTTTGATTGGAAATGTTAATTGAATGATTTTAGAATATATAGAAGTGATAAAGAAGCACTGGGTTTAAATGTATTCCTTAAGAAGGAGATTATATTTTTAAAAAATAGATATTTTGTTGTGTTAAACAAATCCTTTTATGTAATTAGCTTATAAATTTAATGATGAACCTACCTCCAAACACACAGTGCTGTTAATAAGTATTCGAACAAACAGAAAAAGAATTAATTTTTATTTATTGCGGACTTTTTGTCCTTATCTTGGTAGTTTTTGTGTTGTTTCTTCTTTCACTACGTTTCGGCCAAATTTCACCTCTGGCCTTCTTCAGGTGATTTTTACCGCGACCTCAGATAGGAATGCAACCGAGTCTTGTAACCGTATCCCCAGTAATTACTGCCTTCCATAGTTGTCTATCGCACCATGCTTTTGACCAAACAAACCTCTGGCTGGCTTGGGTAGGATTTGAAACCGCCATCTTCTGACAATGCTCACCCGGAACTGTAGAGACTCAACGCCTCTATCCGCTGTGCCACGAGCCCCGAAGGGCGATCAAGGATGGATTTTTTGATCTTATAAATCCTTATCTGGTCCAGAATAAATAAAAATTAATTCTCAGATTAAGAAGCCTCATCTCGAAATGATTCCAATTAAAGACAAGTACAAACAGGAAAATTTCTTCTCATCACTGGGTTTTAAGACTTCAAAACAAGAACATTACACAAAAAGAACCAAATTTCATAGCAATCAATATTAACCCTCATAAGCCCAATATTTCATGCTGAGTATTATTGTATTATTCATAGTAAATCTGATAATTTAGGTTTTAATGGAATGAGGGGATAGCTTGAAGATGTATGCACCCTTGAGCTAAGTTTGCATATGTATTTTGCCAATTCTTATTTTTAATTTTGTGTGCTCCGGGACAGGATATCTGAGGGCCAAGAGGTCAGAGATTTAAAACATTTTATAAGACCCACTGTAACTGACAGTTTTCAACTTTTCATTACTACATTAAAAAAAACTGAAATAATCAAAGAATTATCATATTTCTGATTGATTTTGATTGTAAATGAAAGGCATTAGATGCTTTTTTTCTTTTTTTTCTTTTTCAAATTCCTCTCATAAAATTAAGTGACTATCATTTCTCATCTTGTAGCCTGCAACAAAGATGAGAATGAAAAAAAAATTCTGCAAAAAGTTTTTTGATACAATTTTTAAAGGGAAAGATTTTTTTTTAATGTTTCTTGTAAAATCTTTCTCCAATGCAATTAAAGAGGTTGAAAAGGTAAACTAATATTGCTTGTTGTCTATGCACACAAAACAAAATATATGTGCTATAATCAAACAGGCGACATCACCACACTAGACAGAACCCTTCTGAAACTAGTAGACAAATTCCCCTACCTAGGAAGCAGCATCTCATCAACCGAAAAGGACATCGACAGCTATCGATAGGCTATCAGTCATATGGAAATCAGACCTGACCAATAAAATGAAACGCAGTTTCTTCCAGGCAGCGGTTGTATTGATACTGCTGTATGGATGCACTACTTGGACGCTAACTAAACGGCTGGAGAAGAAGCTAGACGGCAATTACACAAGAATGTTGTGAGCAATATTGAACAAGTCCTGGCAGCAACACTTCACAAAGCACCAACTATACGGCCACCTACCTCCCATCATGAAAACTATCCAAGCTAGACGAACCAGACATGCAGGACACTGCTGGAGAAGCAGGGACAAGCTCATAAGTGATGTACTCCTATGGACCCCTCCCATACATTCAGCAGCGATGTGAGGATACAGGATGTAGCACTGAAGACCTACTGGAGGCGATGAATGATAGGGAGAAGTGGCGAGAGAGGGTCAGGGATATCTGTGTCTGTGGCAGGACTTGATGATGATGAATATTGGTTATTGCCAAAATTGTATGTTGATTTGAATCCCACCCACTTCTTGAAAATTTCTCAGTGATCCCTATTGTGTGCGGCAACAAAAACAGATTTTGTATTTGTTCGAATACTTAGGATCTTCCCTTTCAATAAACTTCAGGAACATTACACTATAGAATGTATATGTGACAACACTAGATGCAGATAAATATATCATATTAACCAACCCCTCTGGTCGGCTAGGATATGACACAAGGTCAATTTTTAAGCGGAGTTTAACAGGTTTTAATTCAGAGTTTTCCTTCTCCTAGACTAGTTGCCTCACCAAGGCTGAAGAACCTAGTTTGCCCTACTGTTTACCCATAGCTGGAGGGAGAATATTTGGATTCATACCTTTCCCAAAGGTATTAGTGCTATGTGAAATGCAATCAGTCATGTCCAGGATTTGAACTTGTGTTGCCGTGTCCATTTTCTACGACGATAACCATTACACCACGGGCACCTCCTAAGAGACCATCTTTTCTCATCTTTCATAAATGTCAATATAACACACACACACACATACATATATGCATATATATACATATATATATATATATATATATATGTGTGTGTGTGTGTGTGTGTGTACAGTAGAAATAAGTCCAAGAGCAATCAATTGTTTCATATGAAGTTATATAGATATTTTGACAAATGAAGTGTAAGTTTTGAGATGTGTTTAAGTTTTCTTATCCACAATGTCACTAAAGATAATGGCTTGTCTTAAGAGATTGTAAAAAAAATCCACTAATTTCAAATTTGTATGAGTTTTACCTTCATGAGATAGAGAGGGACAATATAAAAGAAAGAACGAACAATAGAAAGTCAGGGATCAGATCTTTTAAAATTACCCAGGCTTATTTTGTCACCACAGATTTTCTCTGATGATCATTTCTGTGATGTCCATTATGATCAGTCAGTCTATCCCATAGTGTAGCCAGATGAAGATAAACCTTTGAACTTTTTGCTGCTTTGTTTCTTTTTGGCAAAGACAATCCTCTTAATATGAAATGTAAACTATTGTTGTTTGGTGTGGATTTGATGAAATCAACACTTTTGAAAATTAGTTAACTCATTTACAAAAAAACTGTCAATAAAAGAAGGCAAACCTGAATATATTCAGATGTCTCAAAACTACAGTCATTCTTTTATCAAATGAGAATATGTTTTTTAAAGTTTGTGAAGCTCTCTGTATGATATTTTTCAGTGGTTATAATAAAAAATTTTGAGTATTGGAGGTCACATTCTCTTTTAGCCTGCATTTTTAAGCATCATAAATAACAAATATTCATCTTTCATTTCTTGGGCTTTATTTTAAGTTGCAAGTTTCTACCTTTAAAATACTTAAATGGATTTTGGAGACTACAGTCAGATATTGTTTCAATTCCTTCCATTTAATGAACTCAACAAGCAGCTTCAGCTGCTTTAAGGTCCAGTTTAAAATACTGCAACAAAATTGTCAGAATGGACAGATAATTCTTGTCTTTGAGATATCAGAAGATTAATCCGAAGACACAAAAATATTTAGAATTTCTCTATTTCATCAACTTATCAGTCACAGTGCCAGTTGGGGCTAAGAATACACTGACTCTATTCCCTGCAAGGGAGTAAGACCTCACCCCACCAAAAGGTGTTAACTGCATCTGATGGTGATGCTCCAGTTCTGGAACACTTACAGAATGTGGAGTTCCTTTCTTTGATATTACTGCCATGTACTCTCTGAATCAGAGTGGTAGCAATAGAAATAGTTACTTGAAACCATATAGTTGTTTTTAGTTGGTTAATGGCATATCAAACTTCAGGAGCTATTCAATGCCAAAGCCATCCTTGTAAACGAACAGTAATAATACTATTCAACCCATAGTCAGGATGGATTAGGGTATTTAGACCTTTCCCTCCATACAATAGTGTAGAAATTATTAGTAATAGATAAGAAGATATGAAACTATTCAACTGAGCAAATTATTTGTATTTGACAGAAATACTTTATATCATATAACTGTTTGTAAAAAATGATCATAGACAAATGAATGCAATGGAACATAGGAAATTTTATTATGATAGCAACAAACACTTACAACTGGGTGGGGAAGCAAAATATGGAATAATTTTTAAAACATCTTTTTTTTTTGTCTGATGAGTCCAATTTTTGAAAAAAACAAAAATCTTAATTTTCATGATTAGCTCTATTATTCAAGCACATTTTAATTAGAATTCAGCCAAATATGAATGAGCAAGAAAAGAAACGACAAAGAATCTATGATTTGCTTAACATCAAAACCAAGCCAAAGTTTCTTTATTTACCACGTACAAAGCAAAGAAAAATCTTTTTGAGTAAACGCTTTTTAAGGGAAAGGGGAGTAGAGAATTGAACAAAAAATGAAAAGAAGGCTTTGTAACTGCTCTCATTGCAGCAATTAAGAAAGACCCCACAACAATAAGAAAGCACTCTAATGAATTGAAAGTCCACAAGAAAACTGTGTGGACAGCAATTAAACAAGATTTAACCCATTCATCATCATCATCATGTTGTGCCGCCAGCATGGATATCCCTGACCCTCTCTCGCCACTTCTCCCTATCATTCATCGCCTCCGGCAGGTTTTCAGGGTTACATCCTGTGTCCTCACATAGTTGCTGTATGTAAGTTCGAACTGGTTGTCCTGCTTTTGCACGGCCATATGTGGGGGTCCATAGGAGTACATCACTTATGAGCTCGTCCTTGCTTCTCCAGCAGTGTCCCGCGTGTCTGGTTCGTCTAACTTGTATAGTTTTCATGATGCGGGGCAAGTGTCCGTATAGTTGTTGTCTCATGGGGTGTTGTCGCCATGACTTGTTCAATACTGCTCTCAACATTCTTGTGTAATTTCCGTCTAGTTTCTTCTCCAGCCGTTGGAGCATTTTTTTTTTAAAATGCAACTTCCCATCCAAATATTAGTTCACTTAAGATGGCTACTGAAGAAGAATGGAAAAAAATCCATAAAGAATTTATTTTGAAGGCATGCAAATTGTTTCAAAGGTGTGTTGGTACAATAATTAAAAAATAGTGGCCATAAAGACTAAATTTCCTAATCTGTGTCTATCTTCTTATTTTCTAATTAACTCTTTAAAATTAAAATCAATCTTGTTTTATAATAGAGATGTTTATTATTTTACAAGAATATTCCTAATTTTGCACCCTTTAAATAACCCATAAGGAGTTGATATGCCATTGGACAAATAAACCAATCATGAAACATTTCAAGGTTGAATATGGAGTTAACAGTGTTTTACTGCTGCTTCCTCAGCTGATAACTTTGTTTCAGAAATGGCTTTTGCTCAAGTGCTCATTTATTCACTCTCATCTTCATCAATGATGTTGGCGTTTTAATGATGAGAAATTTTACATGCGATCAACTGATGAAAAAGAATAAAGAAAATCCATAACTTTTACAATGGCAGTAAGCACAAAGTTAACATAAATAGTTTCATCTTAAATTTTGCGATATGCTCAACTTATATATATATATATATTTTTTTTTTTTTAAATAAATTTTATAGGAAATGAAAGCAGCATCCTGAGATCAATTTCTGAATGGATTGTCTTTGCATTTTGCAATCTAATACTCTCAAGAAAGGCCTAAATCCATCTGTTCTTCAGCCCAATCAATTTGGGTTGTAGAATCCACTGACAGCATCTCCACAGAGGGGTAAGACTGCCTCAACAAATGTTCTAGATATGACCCTAAACTATCTGATGGTGATGCTCTAGGCCAGGAACTTTGGAGAAGGTGGAGTACTCTTTCATTGCCATTAGTCCCATGTCCACTCTAATCCGGAATGGTAGTACCTGGTTGGGTGAAATAGAACTGTTTAATTATTTAACTGTGTGCAAACAAATGATTGATGTTAAATTGAGTTGTTAGTGTTACATAGTAATACTTGGAACTATTTAACTGGGTGCAAAAATTAAACTATTGGTATTACATAACAATACTTAGAATAATTTCTCTGTGTGAAAATAAAACAAATAATGTTGAATAGATTAAGTAGTGTTAAATCATAATATTAATCATAATAATAAAATTACCTATAAATTATTCACTTAAAAATCTTATATATATATCCATTTAACTGTTTGCAAACAAATGACTAATGTTAAATGAAATTGTGTTTCATAGCAATACTTGAAACAATTTAACTGTGCATAAAAAATGATTAATACTCGATAGAATTATTTGAGATAGATAGAAATTCTGGAAACCCTTTATCCGTGTACAAACAAATGATCTCAGACTCATTTAAGAATGTTATCTACAAACTCTGCATTTACAAGTCAGATGTGGTAAGTATATATATAAACAGGATTTGGCATTAGATAACATACAAGGGTTGATATGTCATAAAACCCAACCAACTAACCATCTGTTTTTCTTCTTCCACCTATGGGTAAATAGTAAGGTAGACTAGGTTCTTTAGCCTTGGTAGTGGAGGCTCTATGGCATAGTGGTTAACTTACTAGACTGCAGCATCGTTATGAGTTCAAACTGGAGGTGCCCATGGTGTAATGGGTATCGTCGTAGGAAATGAACACGGCGACACGAGTTCAAATCCTGGACAAGACTGATTGCATTTCACATAGCACTAATACCCTTGGGAAAGGTATGAATCCAATTATTCTCCCTCCAGCTATGGGCAAATAGTAGGGCAGACTGAGTTCTTCAGCCTTGGTGAGGTAACTAGTCTAGGAGAAGGAAAACTCTGAATTCAAACCTGTTAAACTCTGCTTAAAAATTGACCTTGTGTCATATCCTGCCCGAGTGGAGGGGTTGGTAAATAGGATTATGAGTTCAGACTCCAGTCATGCCATTATATTCACTTTCAAACTAATACCTTTGGAAAAGGTATGAATCCTCTTATCCCCCTGGCTACAGGTTAAAGAGTACCACTACTGTTGTTCTAGAAGGATGGTTTTGGCATTAAATAACCTATGAACTTGATATTCCATTAAAGAAAGTGACTGAAATGGCTTTGGTTTGGCAACCAGTTTAGGAGAAGGAAATCTTTGAATTTAAACTAACTTTACTTCCCTCATCTGCAGAAGTTACTTCTCTAATGTGCAGAATAAACAACAAGAACAATACTTACCCGTTCAACAGCCCCAGCTAGCGTCCAGCGGGCAGACAAAAAATAAAATGGGTTGTAACCCAATACCGAACCAGTAACATATTAAGCAAGCCAGTGTATACACACACTGATATATCCATTTACTGGACCAGCAACCAATCACTGTCCAAAGAATGGACTTGGCCACTTGAGAGCAATGGAATGCCCCAAAGTCCATATAATCTCACCTCAAGTCATAACATTGTTTTTTATATGGACGAGTATTTACTCACAGTTAACGAGCATTATGAAGAAATTCTAACATCTTACCTATGATGGAGGAGTTCAGTAAATTCATACTTGGGTTTGCACGTATATACATTCTCTAGCTTGATAATATTGGCAATGAAATAGCTTACCTATGGCAACGGCACCTTAATCCCTTCAAAATATTACCTTTGTGGCCACACAGATTTATCCAAGAGTTCCTTTTCTTTGAAAGCACTCTGCAAAGCCCTTTTTCAAACTTGTCACCGGCTTATTGCTAATGCGGAACTATTACAGGATTAGAGAGAGATGAGAGAGTCCAGAGTGATACAAGGTTTTGCTCGTTTACTCTTTAAGTCATTTTCAATATGGCAGTCACACAATTTACAATCTCACTTCATGATACTTAAACCAGTTTTGGGCTCTAATTTCATTGGCAAAAAGAAAAACCGTCAATAAAAATTCAGTTGTTTCTGATGTACCTATGCAACATACCCATGAAATGGATATGTGAAATAGACATAATGTTCATAAACATATATAGAAATCTGAAAACATGAAATTGGTTCAGGTATGAAACTCGATTACCTTTGAGTTAAAGGTTATTCAACATGAGGAGAGAGAGACACAATCTTACTATGCTGACTGCTTTTACATCATCAGCTCTCAACCCAACCAACACGTGGCGCCCATAGCACACAAATTCGTCTGGCCTCACCCAGCTCTGAATCTCAACTTTGCCGTTCGGAGGCAGGAACTCAACTAACTGCTTTTTCTCAAATCTCAGCCCATGTTTCCTGTGTGTGATGTCACCCACATCCCCTGGTCTCAATTCCTATCTGGGATTTTTATTTTGACATCTCTGAATGACACATCATCTCCGGGCGCATAAACACCTGCATTAATGTTGCACCTAACTAACCCATGCACTAAGCAAAAGGTTCTCATCCTAACTAAACCGAAAGGCAAGATATTCAAAACGAAATCCCTTCGCAATTATATTACACCTACACACTCATACACAGTATTGCTTATAAGTATTTGAAAAAAGTTTGCTTCTTACCCTTGGGGGGGTATGAACCCCTTTATCCACCTTGCTGTGGGTTGAATTGTACCATTATTGTTCTTATACAAGGATAGTTTGGGCATTAAATAACCTATGAAGATTGATATGCCATTAAACAAAGAAACTAAATCAAACTAAACTTTCTTCTCATCACTTAGTTTAGCATTTAAAGACCATAACATTATGCAAATTTTATAGTTACCGTAACATGATAGTGTTTGTCCATGCATGTGCAGTAAAGTCCCTTCTGGTTAGTTTTTTTGTTATATCAAGTTCACTTAATCATTTCTTGGTCGGATTTTCAAAATAACTTAAACGTTTATCCCACATGGGGGTTGAGCACTCTGGTAAAGGAATTTTCGGCCGCTGCTCGCATAATGCAAAGCTCTTCAAAAAAATTGAGCCCTCTGGTAGCTGATAGGATATAAAAATGTTGTTGCTGTTGCTACATAATACCTTAAAAATTCCCTTAGCCAACGTGGTATGCTTGTTGGCTGAGCGGTCTGATACTAAGTCTAACGTAAAGTTGGGCGGGTTTCAATCCTGGCTAATAGCGTCCTATGTGTCTAGCCATACTGAAGAGTTCTGATAGAATGAAACAGTCTGTCTGTGAAAGAGAAATGCAAATAAGAAAAAATGCAAAGTGTTCTATGCTGGCAGAAATATAACTTAAAAATGTTCTCATTATGAACACTTGAAAGCTGTTACTTAAAGTTTCATGTGGTGTGCACAATCATGTCTGTGTGTATTCATTTTTACAGCTATTCTTAAAAGATAAAAAAAGATTTACACAATTCTTGTATATTTACATAGACATTAGGGAGGCATGTTTTGGTTGTGTTCCATATTAAAGACAGTTTTTGGCATTATATTGTGGAAAAGAGGAATTTGATTTATTCAAAGAAATTTTCTCAGAAAATGAAGCACGAAACTGGGACGTAGCAGTGATTGTTGAGGCATCTTATTTCATTTTCTCAACTCAATTACATTCCTTCACTGTAATTTCAATTAGGCCAGCATTTCAACAACACTCAATGCATTTCATCTAACCACTGGCCATAATAACAAAAAGAAGATAAAATAAATCGTTGTAATCCTATTATGAAAGATAGTGTGCATCATTATGAAAGAAAACAGTGTTAATACCAGCGATTTGTGCCAAAGTATGATTTGATGCAAGCAATGTGTCTGCTTCATTGAGTATCGAATATTTACAAAGGTGGAGGAAAATGCATTTAGAATGAAATTTAGAATGAAAAATAAGTAAAAGATAAATTTGTTGAAGCTCTATAAAATAGATTGTTGATTTTTTTTTTTTAATTAAGTTTTTTTAATAAAGGTAGACTGAAACTGTTTACAGTGATATAGAAAATGTATTTTGAATATAAAAACAAAAGTAAAAAGCTCTTTTGGTTTAATATCAGTTAAGTAAGTTCGTTCATTTTTAAAATCAAGTGCAAAACTAATTAAGGTAACATCTTTCTGTGGGGGCTCAAAATCTGCTGACTGTATCCCCAGCTAGCCCAGGTGCCTGGGGTAGTAGAATACGTCAACTGCATCTCTGCAGAAGGGTAAGACTCCCTCTCCTCAATGAGTGTCCAGAGTATGACACTAAACTATCAGATGGTGAGGCTCCAGTCCTGAATCTTTAGGGAATGTGGAATACCATCATTACCATTGCTCACAGGTTCACTCTGACCCAGAGTGGTAGCACCAGATAGGGTCCAATCTAACAATAGAATTGTTTGGCATTTAAACTGTATCCAAATAAATGATGTACACTTAATTGAATTGTTAGAAATAAAACCGTTTGATCATTTAATATGTATGCAAAGAAATGAGTGATGTTTAATTGAATTGTTAGTGATATGTAGCAATACTTGGTATCATTTAATTGTATGCAAACAAATGATTTATAGTAAATAGAAATATTATGTTAGAAACAATACTTGAAACCATTTAACTGTGTGAAAAATAAATGAGCTCAGGCTCATTTAAAAATGTTATCAACAAAATGTATTTACAAATCGTATATATCTAATGAAGAGGATTTGGCAATAAATAACCTACAAAGGTTGATATGCCATGAAACATGTATCCCCTGCAGAGGGGAAAAACCCTACCATACCCCAAATAAACGTGTATTCTGGGTATGACAATAAATTGGAACAGATGATGTGGCTTCAGTTCAAGGACTTGAGGGAGTGGCAAGTACTCCTTATCTCCTATTACTTCCGGGTCCACTCTAATCTGGGGTCCTAGCTATGGGTTTATTTGATCTCTTTGAAAATGATTAGTGTTTGATATGAATCCATGAAATAATATAACTGTGTGCAAACAAATGATTATAATTGAACAGAAATAATTACTTGAAATGTGTGCAAATTATGTGTGGATAGGAATACTTACTATCATATAACTATGAGCAAAAAACTCTGAAGAAACTATTTAAAAACAGAAGTTAATAAAAATGTACACTGAGCATGATTCCTTAACCTCTTGACATAAAATAACCCTAGATGAGTTGACATGCCATTAATCAATCAATCAACGAAGAGTAAGCCCAGATTGTGGTAGGGAAAAATGTGTTCTGTAAATGACTTTTGAATGAAAAATTAATAAAATTAGTAATATTTTCATGAGTTTTGGTATAGTAAGTTTATTAATTTTAAAAATTATGTCAAAAATAAATCAAGCTAAGACAATACTGTATATAGAGATCATCTTGCTTTTTATCTGATTTTTTTTTTTCATATATCTTGTGTATATACAAAATGCTAGAGTTTTATGTCTGTCGAACTTTCATGCTTATCTTGGGTCTGAAACTAAACTGTTCAGCAGTGAGGTTTAAGTTCTGGAACTCTGGGGAAATTGTAGGCTCCCCTTTAGCTAGTTAATTATATTTTGAGCACACTAAAAGATGTCATTATAGAATTTAAAAGAAAAGACTCCTCTTTATATCAATCTGAAAGGGGACATCAGTTCAAGTTTTACCAAGAGTTTATTTTTGTATTATTGCTGATCGCAGCGTTTTTTCTCTCTCATTGAATGACAATGTGAATGAGTTGTGATAAAGAAATAGCAAATAAGAAGTGAAAGATAATAAGTAAAGTTGGCAAACATTGTTAAGGGTGACCCGAAGGCTCCCTTTTCAATAGTGACTACACCAAGGTGTAGGGAAGGGCGCTACTCCATTCTCTGGATTGCTCCACTTTATCCTTGATACAGACCTTATAACATTGAGTGTTAAGCAAGGAGGTATCAAGTACCATTTTTAAAGTCTTTAGTATGACCCAACCTGAGATTGAACCGTGGTCTCCTGGACCATTGGCGAACACTCTACAATCAATAATAATAATAATGACCTATGATGATACATATTTATGCACCAACTAGAATCTGTCAAATAAAATGTGACCCATGTAATTCTCTGGGAATTTGAGATACAAACAGATCTCCTGGTCAAAAGTCCAAACTCAGTATCAATTAAAAAGAAATTGATTTTGCCTTTTCAGTTGTCGATGGGGTGAAAATAAAAGCAAATGGAAAAATAAAGAAATGCTCGGATCTTGCCTGAGAGCTGAAAAATTTGTTGAGCATGAAGAGGATTATGATACCAATTGTTGTTGGTGCCCTTAGGACAGTCTCCAAAAGCCTGGAAAAGAAGTTAATGGAATGGCTGATCAGAGGAAGAACTGAAACCATCCATACCACAGCACTGTTCAAATTACCTAGAATACTTAGAAGAGTCCTGGAGACTTGCCATTACTCAGTCTTCAATGTAAAACCACCAGTTAAAACTGATGTGAAAAACTTGCAATGAGTAAAATCATAATAGTAATAATTGATGTTTCATGAAAAAAACAAATAAATAAAAAAATTCTTGCCTAATCCCTTTTACATAGGATTTAACATTATTGGATAATGATTAAGAATTTTCTAAAAGTGATAATTCCAGCTCCTAAAATTCTCTGTTATTTTTTATCACCATTATTTAAAAGATCTTTAATTTAAAAAACTAAAATCCGACTTACTTGCGTGTGTTTATTTTTCTTTTTTTTCTTTACTTCATGTATCAAAGCTGAACATGATCCGCAGATTTTTAAATTAAAGACAATTTTGTAAAAACAAAAGATAAGTTTATAAGCCAAATGAGAAAAAACGCACAGAACATTGTGAAAACTACTGTTTTTGACATATAAATCATGAAATATGAAGAAAAATTTATTCTTGACGTGTGCAGTATTTGAGCAATTTCGCCAGATATCTTGGAAATATAAATTAATTCATTCCCATTTAAATTCTCTATGTTGTTTGTTTTGACTGTTTCAACTCTTAATACAAACATAAAATTTGAAATGCAAATATGCAATTTCATATGAAACCAGTTTTATACTATTTTTATGACTATTAAGAGCTTGTACTGAACTGGATTTCTTGATTGGCCTCTTGTCTGGACATTTCTCATGTGACACTATTAATTGCTTAATTAAAGTTCTCATCAGGCAAAAATTGGATTCCTTTGCAAAATAGTTGCTTTTTTTACCAAATCTCATTCATTTCAGTTAGCAAATGTAATTTCATAACTCTGTATTTCAGTTAATCATATTTACCCAACCCCTCCGCTCAGGCAGGATATGACACAAAGTCATTTTTTAAGCAGAGTTTAGCAGGTTTGAAATCAGAGTTTTCCTTCTCCTAGACTAGTTGCCTCACCAAGGCTGAAGAACCCAATCTGCCCTACTATTTACCCATAGCCGGAGGGAGAATAATTGGATTCATACTTTTTCCAAGGGTATTAGTGCTATGTGAAATGCTATCAGTCTTGTTCAGGATTTGAACTTGTGTTGCCGTGTCCATTTCCTACGATGATAACCATTACACCATGGGCACCTCCACTTTTTCCCAACCCCTCCACTCGGGCAGGATATGAAACAAGGTCAATTTTTTAAGCGAGGTTTAACAGGTTTGAATTCAGAGTTTTCCTTCTCCAATCTGCCCTACTATTTACCCATAGCTGGAGGGAGAATAATTGGATTCATACTTTTCCCAAGGGTATTAGTGCTATGTGAAATGCAATCAGTATGGTCTAGGATTTGAACTCGTATCGCCGTGTTCATTTCCTACGATGATAACCATTACACCACGGGCACCTCTTTCTATATTTCAGTTAATACTATTCAATTGAATTTGAGGCTATAACAAATTCCTTTGTGAGGGTGGGAAATTACCACTTGTATCCTTTAAGCATGTCTCTAGAGTAAATATTTTGCATCTCCCCAGTATGACACTCACCTGCATCCATTGGTGAGACTCCAGTTTTGGAGTTCTTTGCAATCACTCCCAAAGCCACAGAGTTTTAGTAGCTGTTAAAGTCTCAGCCTCCAAGAGTCAAATAGATGTTTAAAAATAATTAACATTAAGAAGAATACATGAAAATATTTAACTGTATGCAAATTATTTCTATCAAAAATAATTACTTAAAAGTATAACAGCTTATAAAGGATCATTATCATTATTATTATTATTATTATTATTATTATTATTTAGTCTTGGTAAGGCAAGGAAAACTCTGTATTCAAACCAGCTTTACTTTACTTTACTTATGTCACATTCTGCTTATAGCAGAGGATTATTATCAGCTGTATTTGCTCTTTTCTAATCCTTTTTCTGTATCTTCTCCGTCTTTCCCTTACTTTTTCCAATCTTTTTTGCTCCTCAAATCTTTTTGCTAAATGCTAAAAAAAAAAAAATGGAACTAGAAATGCATAGATATTTTATGCTGTATCCTATCTCCTATGTTTTTTATACTCTATCATTTGATGTATCATTGGTTTCATGCCTTTCCTCCCCCATTTGTCATATAGCATTTTTCTTATTGTTTACCATAAGACTCACTATATATTCGTTTCAATTTCGTTTCCATCCTTTCACTCTCTCTTTCTTTATACACACACATAAGTTTGAATTGCATATGCTTCTATGTTTATACTATTCAAGCTTAGATCTTCATTGACTTTATCATGGTTACTGAGCACTTTATTTATAAATATACAAAACCATTTAACTTATATATATATATATATATATATATATATATATATACTTTTAGCAATGTTTTATAAAATATTAATCATATTCTAACCTCAAAATATCAAAATTTTATTCTTCCCAATGGAATATTATACAAAGTGGATATCATTCAGTATTAATTATGACCAAACTCTACAGCATTGAAACTAACCAAGAATATGAATTAGTTGCAGCCCAAAAATAAGAACACTTCTTAGATATATTAAGGCAATTTTAATTTTAGTTTGAGTTTCAGCATTGTAGAATTGGTAATAAATAAAACCTTATAATATCCATTTGGATTTTATAAGGTTCCATCAGAAATAGTAAACTAATGGTATCTTTGTTTTCCAGGAACATTAACTTTTTATTTGAAAATTATCGGAACTGTACTCATTTGTGGGCAATACAGCACCCTCCCCTACACCTTGGTGTAGTAGCAAATAAAAGGGAAGCCTTCAGGTCACCCTCGACTATGGTTGTCAACTTTTTAACTTTACTTGGATTCATTTCACCTAATTCTTTTCCTTCCTTTCCTCTTTCATATCACTTACTTTTTTCCTCTTTATCATTTTTCTCCTTTTTTTTCCAGCTGAAACTTATGCAGGTTTCTCAGTAAGAAAGCCTATTTGATTCAAGCAGGGAATATGTTAGAAAATGATAGATACTACACTGATCTTTGTTAGAAAATGATAGATACTACATTGATCTTTGTTAGAAAATGACAGAAACTACACGGATCCTTGTTAGAAAATGACAGAAACTACATGGATCCTTGTTAGAAAATGACAGAAACTACACGGATCCTTGTTAGAAAAGCATAATGATTGAACATAGAAACAAGCAGAATAATTCAATAAATTCCTGATTAATTGATTCTTCATTTACATTTAGCTTTTTTATGCAGTTTATTCTTAAGATTTTTTTTCACAGTTATAGGATATCAAATATTCCTTTTTTGAACTATTAATAAGAGGTTTACAAGCTGTTATTTCTATTTAATCATGAGCATTTGTTTGCACATAGTTATATGGTTTCAAATATTCTTATCCAATACTCTTAATTTTTAAGCAGATTTATTTTAACCCATAAATGGGACCCCATCAGATTCTACTACTCGGAGTCAGAGTGGACCAGGGAGTAATAGCAATGAAAGTGTACTTCATCTCCCCCAAATCTTGAGAACTAGAGCCTGATCATTAGATGCAGTTTAGTGTCATACTAAAACAACCCCCTTTGCAGGCGGGGAGGGGATCTGCCGAGGATAACAGTCTGTGTATTCTAAGCCCTGCTGAAAAGGCAGTTGGATAAAAAAGTCAAAATGATACCAAGTGACAAGAGCTAGGGATAAAGCAGATACTACACCCTGATCCTGTGTAGAGAAGAGTAATAGTCATATATACAATAAGAATAATTAATTTCTTCTTAAGTCTCTAGTCATGCACGTTGAGTTAATTTTGAGTTTGTATGGGAAAATGTTGCATCTCTCTTGATCTGGATACTAATATTTTTTTTTTTATCTTTTAAGTGTTTGTAAGACATTCATCATTTTTTTTATTGCCATTTGTTTTTCTTCCTTTCTTTTTTTTCAATTAAAACAATGCAAGCTTGGCTTATTACATATAATTTTCATTTGAGTAAAAAAAACATTGTCCATGACAATTTTTAAAATTTTGTTCAGGTTTTCCTCATGCTTGTTGCATTTTAGAACAAGTGGAGGTTGTAATTTCCCAGGAGAACTTAAGGCAGATAATTGTCAAAATGCTAATCAAGGATAGACCCTGTGTCTTTTGTTGTTAAAACACACAGAATCTTTCAGCAAATTGATGATCCCTCACTATTTTTTCATTTGAGGAATTAGATTTAAAATTAGTTAACTAAACTTTTGGTTCTCTTGAAGAAAAAGAAAATAGTTCCTCACGAATAAATTTCTGGATGTAGCCAAATTAACCAACTTAAAAAAAATTCTTATTTAATAATGAGTCAAAGCTCCCCATTCATTCATCCCTTTTGCAATGGTGTCACTAGAGTTGGTATCATCTGGTGCAGTAACTTATATAATCCCCAAGAACTTGGCATAGAAGTTGACTTTTCAAGCTTGGAAAAATCTTTACAAAAGTAGAAGTCGACTTATAGAGCAAGGCTAAAATTCAAACCTTTACTACGGAGTAATCAACCAGTGGAACAATATTCTTAAAATTGATTTACACTACTTACTGTAGCTCCAGTGGATTGCCACAAACTTTTCCAATTTAAACTCGTGTTTGGTGATTATATTTAAAAAATTAACACTGTGATGAATATAGAAAAATAAAAATGTAATACAAATTAAGCCTTAATGCTATGTCACACACCATTTCCAACAGCAGATTGTAAACACAAAATGGAAAGTCACAGCAGCCATTCAGACAAATACAATATATTGGTAATCTGTGCAATTTCATGATCGCACAATAGATGGCGAATTCAGATCCTCATTTAAGCTGGTTGGGTTAGTTTTGATCAACCAATAACCTACTGTATATTTGGGGATCGATCTATACAGCAGGTGTAAGTCTAACCCAGAAATTTTTAACTAAAAATCTTGAGGTCAACTTATATACCTGATGGAATTATGTATAAACTGTAATTAGCATAAACTTACCCAAAAGTGTTGATATGCCATAAAACCATTAATTACTATCACTCCCTGGTCTATAATGACCCAGAGTGGTTATACCTGTTAATGCACCATGCATTAATCAATTTGATCAGTTTAAAAAGTATTAGTATTGGATTAAAATAACTGTCCTAACAAATTGTTATTAAATAGAAATACTCAGTTTAAACCATTTCATTGTGTATATTTTTTGAATTAGATAAGAATACTTGATACCATATATAATTGTATATAAATTATAAGTATTGGAGTAGTATCATGAGTGCTTGGGAAGGTAACAGTAATAAATTAAACACAAAACTTCAATCAGATGTTGGCTTCCAAGAGAGTATCCTTCTATCTTTTTATTGACAAATAACTATGGCAGAACCAGTGCTTGGATTTTCCTTAAACTATGATGGAACTAGTACTTCTGGTTTCTTAAAATTCAATAACCAAATTACAACAATAGTGCTAATAAAGGATTACAGAAAAATGAAGGAAAATGAAATCAAAGATTGAAAATGAAGTTTGTAAAATTAAGCATTTAAAAATGAATTAAATTTTAGCCTTAAATAACCTACGAGGATCATTAAATAAGTTTCCAGACTTTTTTTTCGTATGGGCACTTTTATTGATAGTACACACATGAAACTCTAGTCCCCTACAAAGTAATCTCCTCCAGCTGCAATGCACTTGTTGTACCGTTCTAACAACTTCTGGAAGGCCCCATGGAAGTCCTCTTGTGTGAGTGTGTCAATGACCTTTGTCACAGCCTCTTTCATCTCCTCAATTGTCTCATAATGACAATCTCTGAGCTTAGGGAATAACCAAAAGTCACAGTGAGCAAGGTCTGGACTATTGGGAGGCTGACAAACTGTCTTGATGCCCATCTTGGTCAAATAGTCTGTGACAAGGATAGAGTTGTGGACTGGTGCATTGTCCTGCTGGAAATGCCACTAACCTGGTTAGAAGAGTGCTGGCCTCTTCCCTAGGAATCTCTTCCTGAACTCCCTTAAAACCTCAACATAGTAACCCTAAACCTAAGCCTTTGGCCAATTAACTCTGGTGTATTGACTTCCTTACTCCTCCCACACCTCTCATCATCCCTTACAGACTCCCTGGCTTCCTTGAATCTCTTATGCCACTCAAAAACTGATGCTCAATTCATGCAAGATGCTCCAAAAGCAGTCTGAAGCATTCCATACGTTTTTGTGGGATTTTTTCCAAGTTTAAAACACAATTTTATTGCATATTGTTCTTCTAAAGTGTCAGATTGCATTTTTGAAATTCACCAGCTGTGACAATCAGGCTTTAGTAGGGTGTATTCCAATTGCTGTTGTAGCTGTTCATTTGAACCTGAAATCATAAAACTTGGTCAGTCATCTAATAAGATATATTGCAATAACATACTGAATTTTCAAGAGTCTGTGACACTTTTAAATGCCTGTACAAAAAAGTCTGGAAACTTATTGAATGCACCACGTATAACTTATAAGGAGTTGATATACTATTAAATAAACCAATGTCTCTTGAGCACATGCACCTGGGGCTAGGATCAAAGTATAGTTTGCCCAGTTAGCTGGGACTGTAGAATACACCGACTGCACCTCTGCAGAGGGGTAAGACCCCCACAATGAGGATCCTGATATGAAACTAAACAATCTGATGGTGAGGTTCCTGTAATGCTGGAGTTTTGGGGAATGCAGAGTACCCCTTCATTGCCATCTCTACCAGGTCCACTCTGGCCCGGAATGGTAGCACTTGATAGGATCCTATCTATGGGTAAAATAGAACTAAACTGTATACTTCTGCTTAATCAAATTGCTTGAAATAGAACTGTTTTGACATCTAAACTGTGTACCTAGGCTAAACTGAATTGTTTAAATTAGAACTGTTTGACTGAACTGAATTGCTTGAAATAGAAATATTTTTGATAACTGAGATGTGTACTCATGCTAAACTGAATTGTTTGAAATAGAACTGAATAATGTATAAAAATGGATTTGGCATTAAATAACCTACAAAGGTTGATATGCCATAAAACCCAACCAACCAACCATCAAAGTATAGTCCAACATTGCACCATGTCTACTCACTTGACTCCTTCTCCATGCCCATGTGGCCCACTGGGATGGAGCACACTTCAGCCGGTCGAGTGTGTTTTGGCTTTGGTGGCAGTCAGTCAAGGCCACCTGACCTGGATACCTGGAAGCCGGCATTCATGTCATTTGGCTAAGACTAACTCTCCTTAGACCTCAGGGGGCCATACCCACAGGCTCTCACCTGCTCTAGCAGGGCTTGATTTATCATGTGGCACCTGAGGCATATCTTTACAGGGAATGTCAATGGGGCCTAGGTATTTTGGAGTTGTTGGACATGTCAGGGCTCTATCCTTGCACTTGGTCTCCACATTAAAAAAGGCCTTGTACCACACTTTAGCATGGTGGAATGCTAAACGAATACTTGCGCTAAGAATTTTATCTCTATTATAATAATCTTTTGTCTCAACACAAAAATACTGGGAGGGAAGTGTCCATGGCATAATGGCTAAAGTTTTGGACTGTGGCCTTGAAGTGAGTGAGTGAGTTCAAGCTCCTGTCACACTATTATATTCACTTTAAAATTAATGCCCTTGAGAAAGGTATGAACCCTCTCATTCCTCCAATTATGGCTTGAGATTAGTAACATTGCTGTTCTTCTACAAGGATGGCTTTAACTTGAAATCACCCACAAAGATTGATATACCATTTAATCAAAGAAACCAAACCAAAAATACTGGACTTTACCAGGTCCTGTATTTTATTGTTAAAACACATAGAGTCTTTGAACAAATAGAACAACAAGACATGCAAGTATTCAAACCCTTATTGTTTGCTTATGTTCTTCGGTAGAAGATCACAGGTGTTGTCATGAAAAGCAAACAAAACATTAGGAAAATAGAAATACAGTTAAAAAAATCAAGAAGAATCGTTTTATTTGTTTGGCTATAACTTCAATTTCAAAGTTAAATTCAATAGATTATTTACAATTATCTATGATGATGTATATATGAAGGTACATGTGGTATAAAGGTTTGAACAAATATCTGATATATATGGATGCACATATGGCATAAAGGTTTTAACCTTTGCTTTTTGTTTGATATATAAATCGTAGTACATGTGCCATAACGAATTAAAGTTATTTTTTTTGTTTTTTTTTTTTGTGGTAGAGCAAGATCCTTTTTGAATGGCCGTTTCTCCAAGCTTCTTCATGCTGCCCCTAGAATACTCAGATGCTGACAAAAATATTAGATACTTAGACAGTTTTGCTCTACAGATGATATTAACAGATTCTACTGTAATTGTATGCAATTGACAGTTTGAATGTCAAACATAGAAAATAGATGCAAATTTATTCAGAGCCAATTTTTCAAATTCGTAAATAAATACCAATATTCATTGAATAAATGAAGAGGAATACAGATGAATTATTGGCATTCAGTGTTCGTCTTGGTACTGTGATCTACATTTTTGATATTAACATTATTTGATTTGTCATTTCTCCAACCTTCATCTAATGAACAAAAATATTCAATACTATTAAAAAATGCCACATTAATTCTGAAGATGGCATGAGAACTAAATGGTTGAAACATTATGATAAAAGGAAAAAAACAAAGACAATGTTTTTCATTGGGTTTTTTTTTCTATCAACACTACTAGTAGTAATATTGTCTTTAATTTTTATCAAATAAGAGAAAAGAAAAGGGAATTCAAGTCTGACATTTTATTCTTCCTTTCCCATCCATCTTTTTTGCTTATGTTTTTAGTCGAAAGTTAACCCAGTCAGTACCCCTTCATTGCCATTGCTCCTTGGTCCATTCTGACCTGGAGTGGTAGCACCTGACAGCGTCCTATCTATGGGTCAAATAGAACTTTTGACATTTAAACTGTGTACAAATAAATGAGTGATGTTGAATCAAATTGCTAGAAATAGAACTTTGACCTTTTGACGGTGTCCAAGCAAATGATTTATATTAGATTGAATTGCTTGAAATCGAACTGTTTTGATCATTCAACTGTGTGTAAACAAATGACTGATGTTTAATTGAATTGATAGTGATACATAGGAATACTTGCAACCATTTAACTCTGCACTAATGAATGAATACTGTTGAATAGAATGATTAGTTTTGAGTAGGGATACTTGAAACCACTTCATTATGTGAAAACATGATTTATATAAAATAGAAATATCTGTGCTAGATCACAAAACTTGAAACCATTTAACTGTGTAGAAATGACAGCAAAACTTGTGTGAAAACAAATTAGTTCTGATCTAGAAATGAAAATACCAACAAACTACACACTCACAAATGATACATGCATAACCATTTAACTATGTGCAAACAAATGACAGATGTTAAACTAAATTGTTGATGTTACAATGCAATGCTTGAAACCATTTCACTGTGTGAAAAAGAATGAGTTTGAGCTTGTTTAAAAATGTTTTCTAGAAAGAAAAAGAGTTTACAAATCCTATATATTTAATATATATGTATATATAAGCACAATTAAAAGTTTATAAGAATTATTTTATTCGTTTGTATATAAATTAAATTTTAAAGTTAGATTTAATGAATTATTTACAATTATCAATGAATTACATATTGAGGCACAGGTGGTGTAAATTGTCAAAGAAAATGACTTGCTAAGCTGAAATGAAAATGAACTTGCTAAGCTTAAATCCTAGACAAGTTTGTTTGCATTTCATTTTGCATTAATTGCCTTGGGAAAAAGAATGAATACATCTCCTCTGTCCTCTATTGGTAAATACTCAGGCAGACTGGGTTCTTTAGCTTTAGTAAGGCAACTAATCTAGAAGAAGAAAAAGAAAAAGCATGAATACTTCTCCTCTGTCTCCTATTGGTAAATACTCCAGCAGACTGGGTTCTTTAGCCTTAGAAAGGCAACTAATCTAGAAGAAGAAGAAAAAGCATGAATACTTCTCCTCTATACCCTATTGGTAACTACTTAGGCAGACTGGGTTCTTTAGCCTTAGAAAGGCAACTAATCTAGAAAAAGAAAAAGAAAAAAAAAGCACTGAATTAAAAACCTGAGGTGTGTTTTTCAGAAAATCTTTTCCACATTGGTGTCTCATTCTTCTATTATCAGCTCATCCAAAAAGTGTGGCTAGCTTTACAAAAGCCTTTACCACTATAAACAAATTACTTGTGTAGTTTATTTGCTAAGTTTTAGCTGACTTAATACTTCCTAAGGAGTGTTGTTCACATAATCTGTGCTACATTGATGCCTCATTCTTCTATTGTTAGCTCTTCTAAAAAGTACGGCTGGTCCTATCCAACAAACAAAATTACCTGTGTAAGCAGACTAGCAGTTTACATCTTTAACTGAATTGTTAGGCATTCAAATGCCTTTTTGTACATATATATGTACTTAAAGAATACATGAAGGTCCTCATAATAAACATTTCTATTAAGTGTAGCAACTTCAAGATATAATGTTTTTTTCTTGGCTCATATATGTATATATATAAGATTCATTCAAAAAGGTCTAACCCTCACATAAAATGAAGACCAATAGCTAAACATTTTTGTTGTGGAAACACTCTACCACTTCCTATAAGATTAGAAAAACTAATTCAAATTTCTGTCCAGGTGATTTTGTTTCTTGGTAATTCAACCTTCAGGGGTTATTTAAGGCCAAATCCATCCTTATAGAAGAACAACAGTGATACTATTTAACTCACAGCTGGGCAGATTAGAGGGTTCATAGTGTAGGGGGAGTGAGTGAATGTATTTATGCTATTTATGGTCCCTGACTATTTAATGTTAATTTTTTGTATATTTAGAATAAGGTTTAGTAAGCACATGGATAAAGTAGTAAATGAAGGAAGTCAATGAAACAAATGAGTAAAAGATATGAAACAAATAATGGTTGTAAAACGGTGCAGACAAAATGAACATTTAAACAAGGCGACGAACAAAAACAAATTTATATTCTACAACAATAAATCTTACATCGATACATAAAAAATATTACTATCTCTACTAACAAAATAATAGTGTGTGTATATGTGTGAGCTCGCGTGTGTGTGTGTGTAACACAACTAAGCTACAAAAAGAATTACAAGTTTAAAATGTCCTTTTTTTATGGTTAGAAACGGGCAGTTTCTCAGAGACGGGAAAGCGTCTCATAGTCATTGTATATGAATGTCTGCGAGGCCCATTCATGGTGTTGCTTTTCTCTCCTGTTGATTCACGCTGAAGGGAGTGTGTTGCTGCTGCGAAGAAATTTGGTCAAAGAGAACAAGGGTGTTTGAAGACGACGTATTTATAGAAAATACGCGTCTTGTAGGTGGCTCAAAAACACAGGACTTGAATTTAAACGCGGACGTAGTTTTAAACATGTCACGTGGTCCTCCTGGCCAATGGTTTCCCAAGACTGAATATGTGAGCATCCACCATCTTTGTGGGAACAAGTGGCATACCGCCCAAAATAATTTATAGGAGTGTAAAGTCCTATAATAGCTTTCCCAAGGGTATTAGTCCAAAAGGGAACATAATTGTGTGACTGGAATTCAAACTCACATACTTTAAGACCATAATCCAACTCTTGAGCAATTATATCACAGGAACTCCTCACACCCATACAAAGGTGACAGGTGTGTTACAAATCTAAAATCTGAACAAGGCTTTGAACTTTCTGAATAAACCTCATATATATATATATATGTGTGTGTATATATATATATATATATATATATGTACACACACACACACATACATATAAATATAAGAAATTTAAATCCTACCTTTTTCCTATAGTTTAATTCATATAAATTTCATGTATCAAACAGAGGATTCATGAATCTTATGATAAGAAAACTAAAAACAATAAAGATTTAGAATTTATCTTGTTTACACTCAGTTATATCAAGTATTCCTAGCTGTACGGCCACCTACCTACCACCTATCACGAAAACTATCCAAGTTAGACAAACCAGACATGCAAGACACTGCTGAAGAAATAGGGACAAGCTCATAACTGATGTACAATCATGGTCCCCTTCACATGGCCGTGCAAAAGCAGGGTGGCCAGCTCGATCCTACGTACAGCAGCTCTGTGAGGATATGGGGTGTAGCCCTGGGGACCTACCGTAACCAATGAACGATAGGGAGGGGTGGCGAGAGAGGGTCAGGGATATCTGTGCTGATAGCGCGACAAGATGATGATGATGACTAGTAATTTATCTGTAGTTTTATGGTTTTAAGTATTTCTAAAACTAATCATTTATACACACTTATATGATTTCAAGGAACCATTTCTATTTAATGATAATCATTTGTTTGCTCTCAGTCGTATGGTTTCAAGCATTCCTGTTCAATACTAATAATGTTTGAACAGATCTATTTGACTCATAGATGGGACCCTAACAGGTACTCCCACTTAGGCTCAGAGTGAATATGGGAGTAATGGAAATGATGAAGTACTCACACTCCTCACCTCTTCAGTACTGGAGCCTAATCACCAGATGCAGTATAGTGTCGTACCCAGGACACTTTGGCAGGAGTCTTACTCCTTTATAGGGGATGCAGTAGGAGTATTCTTTACCCTATCGACAAAAACAGAGGATTTGTACTTAGCAGAGCAATGTTAGCATATGATTTTTTTCTTTCCTTAAGGAAGTTAAGAACTTTCACATAAAGCAGAAGCACTTTTCATCTTCTCTTTGGCATATCTGAATTGCTAAGATCACAACTCATGTGTTTTGGGACCATTATTAAATAAAACTTATGAATTCCTTATTTCTGGCTTTGACCATCAATAACTGAAACTTCAGAAAGTAAAATTACTGATAAGGTTGAATCATTGTACAATCCTAGGAGTATACGTTCCTGTATAGGGTGCTTGGTTTAGAAAAATAATTATCAAGCTAGACCATTCATTAAGGTAGTTAGTTCAATCCTCATGGGATGTTCTCCTGTTTTTGGTCGGCTTAGCTAATCTTATAAAAAATAAATAGCTTGCATTTGTGAATGCAAGCATACATATAGTAGAGTGGTGGTGAACTCGGCAATCCAGGTTCAGATTCTGGATGAGGCAACTGGCACTTCATGCTAATGCCCTTAGGAAAAACAGAAATCCATCTCTTCTGCCTGCAGCTATAGCTAATTAGCAGGAGAGACTGGGTTCTGTTGCCTTAGTTAGGTAACCAGTCTATACAAAAGAAATCTATGAATTTAAACCAGCTTCACTTCATTTAAAAATTGACCTTGTGTCACATCCTGACCATTGTGGAGGGGTTGATTGGTTTGTTTGGTTTTATGGCATATCAACCTTTGTAGGTTATTTAACGCCAAATCCATTTTTATGTAAATAATCTGTTCTATTTAAAACAATTCAGTTTAGCATAAGTACACAGTTTAATTGTCAAAAACATTTCCATTTCAAACTATTCAAGCAGTTATATGTAACAATTCAGTTAAGTGTAAATACAGTTTTAATGTAGAAAAACAGTTCTATTTCAAATAATTCAGTTAGGCATAAGCACGCAGTTTAAATGTAAGTATGGTTTAATTGTCAAAATCATTTCTATTTCAAGCTATTCAGTTTAGTCAAACAATTCAGTTTAGCATAAGCATGCTGTTAGTTCTATTTAACCCATGGATAGGGCCCTATCAGGTGCTACCACTCCGGGCCAGAGTGGACCTGGGAGCGATGGCAATGAAGGGATACTCCACATTCCCCAAAGCTCCAGCACTGCTGGAACCTCACCATCAGATTGTTTAGTGTCATATCTAGGACATTTGTTAGGGGGGGTCTTACCCCTCTGCAGAGGTGCAGTCAGTGTATTCTACAGCCCCAGCTGACTGGGCAATGGAGGGGTTGAGTAAATAGACATAATGAATTTGTATCTATATGTGGGGGCGGTAACCTAGTGTTGTAAAAAATACATGATATTCCCCATATTCATTTTTATAAACCCACTTATCTCCCTACCAGCAATAGATTAAATAGTACCACTACTCTTCTTCGATAAAGATGATGAGTTTGGCATTAAATAACCCACAAAGATTGATATACAATTAAACAAAGAAACCTAACATATATTGCCGTTCAACACAGTTGGAACATTATTTTTCAAGTTTCTTTAAACCTTCAAAAAAGAGAGAAAGACATTTTAAAAAGATAATTTTCATTTTGGGATCTTTTCAGCTACTCTTTAAAAACGTTTATGAACACAAATATCATTTAATACAATTTCACTTAACCCTTTCTAAATTAACAAGTCAAAGCTGCATGGGCAAATACATTCCCATATCTAATACCACTTGGTAATTAAGGGCTATTTATTATGTAAATTTGTTTGTAATTCAGTTTTGATTTACCATAAAGCTGGAAACCTTTCAAAATAAATTCAGTTGGGAAAGGGTTAAATCTTTCTTTTTTTGGAGAAACAGAAAACATATATCCTGTAACCTGGTTTGCTTGACCAGGTGGCACTATTCATGTCACATGTTGAGATCAAAAACAGCTTGACAGAGCCCATCCCTCTTGAGGTGTACAACTGGTTTGAATTCAGAGTTTTCCTTCTTGATGTTGACATACCAATATTAAAGTTGGCCCTACAGTTTACCCATTATTGGAGGGAGAAAAGTTAAATTCATACCTTTACCTAGGGTATTAGTGCTACAAAAAATGCAAACAACTTGGTTCAGGATTTGAACTCAGATCGCCATCTTCACTTCCTGTAATGATAACTGTTACACCATGAACGCCTCTTACCTTTTTGAGGAATGGAACAACAAAGAATTGCTTATTCAACTATTTTTAAGAGTTTCTTGAAGTCATCAAATATCTATGGTGTGCCACAATCAATATAGGCCATTATGCCTCTGCATTTTTTGTCCTGTCTTTCCTTGTAAAACTCTTAGAAATAAAAGTATTGTAAATATCTACTTACACATACTTTTACCTACTAGTATATTATTGATTCTGTACTGTTATCTTTTAGACATGGCTTCAATTTTTCTTCTTTTTTTTTTATCTCTCTTTCTTTCTTTTTTTCCCTTTTTATCTATTATTGTGAATTACCTCCTTTGCTATCTGCTATCGACTTATTTCTGCTATTAGTTCAAAGCCAATCTAGCAAGAGAAAGTTTGAGCCATCTGTCTTAGCCAAGAGGTATTGAGCCCAATTGAATTTGTTATCCCCAAGGCAATCAAATCAGTCTGTGCTTGTGCATTTAGAGTTAAGGCTATTTGGTACACTCAGATTCAGTACAAAAATACTCTTTAAATTTTATGCTCTTTTTTTTTTTTTTTTAAAGCTTGTTTTCCTTCTTCTCTTTTGCTGGTGTGTCTTTCCCCAAACTACGAGAAAAGAAATTTGCCCCATTTTGAATTTTGATCTGAAAATGTCTGTTTCATGAATCTTTTATAATGAATAATTAATTATCTTGACAAAGAAAATTAAATAAAAAATAATGTAATAATAAAAAGCAAATTATAGAATAGTAGATATAACATTTAGATATATATTATTACATGATTATAAGATATGCCATTCATAATAGTAATAATAACAGTATCAAGCATCGTATTCTTCCTAATAATAATGATATTGTATATTGGGCTATTGGGTAGAGTGTTTGCCAATGGCCGAGGAGACCGAGGTTCATTCCCAGGTTGAGTCATATCAAAGACTCAAAAATGGTACTTGATGCCACCTTACTTAACACTCAGCATTTTCAGGTAAGGATCAAGGGTAAGTGGAGCAATTCAGGGAAAGGAGTAGTACTTTCCCTTAGACTTTGGTGTAGTAGCTATTGAAAAGGGAGCCTTCAGGTCACCCTCAATTACAGTCAATAACTTATATATGGAACTATTAATATAATAATATTAAATAGAATTCTATCCTTAAAACTAAATTGATACGCTCTTCATTATTATTATCATTATAATTATAATTATTCCTACTTTTACTTTATCTTACTATTGTTGCTTTTATCCCAACACTCTCGGTACATCCACTCTTCATTACCCCTGATATATATCGAGCTTGGTCAACAGGACAAAATCACTCCACTCCACCAAAAAAAAAGAAATGTCCAGGGTATAATACTAAACTGTGTCTGATGATGAGACTCCAGTTTTAAAGACCTGGAGAGTATGGAGTACCTCTTCATTAATCATTAATCTCTGGTGAACTCTGACCAGGAGTGATAGAAGCTGTTAAGGGTCTAAGTGTCAAATATATCTGTTTAAAAATCATTTGTATTTGATAGGATCATGTGCAAAAAGAAAATTTTTAAAATGTAAATTTGTTCTTGATAGGACCATATGCAAAAGGAAAAGTTTTCTGAAACAACTATGCAAAAAAATGTAAATATGAATGCACAATAAATGTGATTCCCTAACATGTCGTCATAAAATAGTGAGGTCATTCTATTATTTTCTCTTTTAGACTAATATTTTTGGGAAAGCTATGAATCCCCTTGTACCTCCAACTAGTTAGTATTATTGCTGTTTTTTACAAGGGTGGATTTGGTATCACAACTAAATAAACATGATCATTAAACATTTAAGGGTAATTAAACAAGTTTGGATTTCATGTTCAGTTTATTTAAATCTGTTAATGAATGAATGTAAAAAAACTTGAGAAAATGAATTTTGTTGGCTTTTGGTAGATTTTATTATTATTCATGAAAGATCATATCATTTCTTTTGTTTGTTTCATAATAAACATTCAAAATGATTTCTTCTTTCCTTACCTGCCCGAGAGCAGACCCATCTGGCATTCATGTCAAGAGGGTGATAGTAAGTTGATTGCCTGGTCCTAGGTTAGCAGGGCTAAGTATATTGCTTGGCACCTGAGGCACCCCAAAATGGGTAATTACCCACTGGATCAAGCATTTTTTGTGATAGCTACACATGAGTCTTGATTTGTGCATACTTCTCACTCCATATTAAAATGTCTTCATGCAAAATCTGATTTGGTGGAAAAGAGGATAAATCCTCCATTCTTTTGTTTCTTTTCATTCCATTGAATCCGACAATGATCATTTGATGTATAGTATTATCACTTTCTCTCTTGCCCCTTTTTTTCTTTATTATTATATTTGTTTACTTTTTCTTTCTGACTTGAAGCATATTTTTCCTTCCTCTTTCCTTGTCTTCCTTTCTTCCATGCTTGTTCTTTTTCCTCCTTTTCTTTCCTCACAATCAAAATAGAATGGTCCATTATTTGTCTGAGGTAATGACAGGGTGTCACAGTCAAACACATGCATTAATGTCTTATTCTATTTATATCATAAATTGTATTTCGAAAATATTCTAAAAATTCATCATTTTAAAAGTCCCCCAAAGCTGAGTCATCAGATTCTGAAGGGAAAAATTCAAATTAATTCTTGTTTTAAGTTTGATATTTAGTGTTTATCCTATTTACCAACCCCTCCGCTCAGGCAGGATATGACACAAGGTCAATTTTTAAGCAGAGTTTAACAGGTTTGAATTCAGAATTTTCCTTCTCATAGACTAGTTGCCTCACCAAGGCTGAAGAACCCAGTCTGTCCTACTATTTACCCATAGCTGGAGGGAGAATAATTGGATTCATACCTTTCCCAAGGGTATTAGTGCTACGTGAAATGCAATCAGTCTCGTCCAGGATTTGAACTTGTGTTGCCATGTCCATTTCCTACGACAAAAACAATTACACCATGGGCACCTCCAAATATTTAGTGTTTATTTACAGTATGAGTCAAATACATTTGTTAATTGTGTTGGAGTTATATTCTCTATCATCAGTAGGAAAATGAGGTAAAATAGCACTCAGCCGTATGGGTTTTAAATTGCTTGTGTTTATCCCTTTTTAAGTTTGATAACTGGGTATATCTTATCAATGACAGCAATAGTCAAGTGATGTAGATAATTGCATTTTAAGAGACAGTAATAATTTCCAGAGAAAATGTTTGGTGCTGTGAATAAGTATTTAAAGAGATAATTGGTTTTCGTTCATTTGGTTTTCAGAGTGAAAAACTGAAAAAATTATTTAAGAAGATCAAATTTTATTTTAATTTACTGTCAAGACAGTCTACTAACCAATTGGATTTTTTTTACTAATAAAGTTGGATATTTCAGAAACAAATTACCAAATCACATCATAAACTGCAATAGCGTAAACAATTTTAAGATTGAATTGGATTATTTTAGAAATAATGGTAAGTAAAAGAATTTTCAAGGGCATTTTTGGGAACTGTTGAATGTAGCCCTTAAGACCTACCAAAAGCAATGGATGATAGAGAAAGGTGGCGAGAAAGGGTCAGGGATATCTGTGCTGATGGCACAAAATGATGATAATGTCTTAATTGTATATTTTCACTGTCTGTATTAGGGTTTCCAATTCTTTTTCATTTTTGGCAAACAGTTTGATGTATTATTATATGCAATAGGGTGTATGAAAAGTATTTTAATTTTTACCAGACTTTGAGTTTTTATTTAATATCAACTATCATGGATCATTTAATGCCAAAGACATCCTTGTCAAAGAACAGCATGGTTACTATTTAACCTATAGCTAGGGTCCAAAGGGGATACAGTACCTTTCCCAAGGGTATTAGACTGAAAGTGAATGTAATAGCACACCTTGAGTTCAAACTTACATATTTTGAGGCCACAGTCCTGCATTTTAATCATAATGCAATGGGAATTTCCCCAATCATACTTTTACTCTAAAGCTTATTTCATATATACATCTAAAGATTACCTTCAACTACATTGTATTAATAAAAGTATTAAAAATGCTTAGTGGAAGAGAAGATATTTAGTTGAGTCCTCACTCACAAAAGATTAATATTAACATTGATATATCTGTAATATACTAATATTAAATGCAACAGAAAGAAAGGTGGAATAAACTTAATTATACATATAGCCCAATGGTAGGATTTGGAATACACTGACTTTAGCCCTGCTACAAAAAGGGATATCCTGGATGTGCCAATAAACTGCGTTTGATGATGAGGTTCTGGTTTTGAAGCACTTGGGAATGTAGGGTACCCTTTCATTATTATAACATCAAGTCCTCCTTGAATGAGTGCAAATTATTTATAGTTATTAGCATAGTATTTAGAATAATTATTATGTGGAGACTAGAGGTGACTCAAACTCCAGTGAGAAACCATTGGCTAACGTTGGTATGAAAAACTCAAGGAGTAACATAATATCATAACTTAAAAGATAGTCTTTTGATGTATAAAAGAAAAATGCTTTGAAATAAAGATCTGCTAAAAAGGAAAATATTTATGGGACACCCTACAGTATATACAAATAGTCTGTCCGAAGAAAAGAGGCTCATAGAATTATCTGGCAATCTAAGAATCCTGGCCAGAAGGCCAGACCTTGTGTTAATTTACAAAAAAAACTTGTCATCTTGTGGATTTTGTTGTTCGAGCAGACTGCCTAGTTTGAAGACAAAAGAAAGCTAAATAAATAAACTAATATTTGGATCTTTCCAGAGAGCTGAAAAATCTGAAGTTGATGGTGATACCAATGGTGACAGGTGCACTTGGAACAATTCTCAAGGGCCTGGAAATGAAATTAGAAATCAGAGGAAGAATCAAGATAATACAGAACACAATACTGTTAAGATCAACATGAATACTTTAGAGAGTTCTTGAAGACCTAAGGAGACTTGCTGTCACTAAGACTTCTATGAAATACCACCAGTTAAAACTGGTGTGAAAATCTCACAAAGAGTGAAATAATGTGGTGACTCAAAAGATTGTCTTTAGATACATATATAAAATAATCTTTGAAGTGAAGGTCTGTAAAATCTGAAGATATTTTTGATATCTTGATATTATTTTTCATCTAATCATAGGAAAGACATGAAACTTATGTATACTAAATATATATTTATGTATGCTATATACTAACAATTGTAAATTTCCAATTAAAAAGAAAAAAACAGTTAAATAATTTCATATTGAGAACTCGATCAATTTTTTTTCGTTACTTTCTACATTTTGTTATGACACCTTTCAAATCAAATTTGTATTGGAATTTTACTTAATTTTCACAAGTGTTACAAGAAGGACTTTGTCTTTTATTTTTTTACAAGTGTTTTTCTATTTTTCTTTTCAAATACATTGATATTTTTCGGTTATTTTAGTTGATTTTTAGAATATTTTCCTTGAATTGTTTTATTTTCTTTTATTATTCAGCATTTTTTTTTTACATTTTAAACTGTCACTAATGATAATTTTTCATTTTAAATGATTTATGTTTAAAATCAATAAACACTCATAAATTCTATTTATCTTTTATTTTGCTTCCTTTTTCAACTTGTTTTTCATTAAGTTTTTTTTTTAATTTTCTCTTTTATTTGATTTTTTCTTTCTAATCTTTACAATTATCTTTCCTTTTTTTCTTTGTTTTCTTTTTTATTTTTTTTTTTATTTTTTCATATCTTTAAAAAATTATTCATCCTTATTTTAAAATCTGACTTAAATTTTTTTTTCTAATTCTTCTTTTTTTCCTTCCCCATTTCCTTTGATTTTTGTTTTTCATTTTTTTTTTTAACTCACATGCATTTTTTTTTTTTTTTGCTTATTTGTTATTCTTTATTTTTTCTCTTTTTCTTAAATTTTCTTCTTTTTTCATCAATTTCTTTGTTTCTTTCTTGATATTTTTCTTAAATTCTGTTTGTTATTTTAGTGAGATTTTACTAGCTGACTGTATATAGTCATATATAAGTTGACCCTTGATTAATGATCAGTAAATAATTGAACTTATGTATTTAATTTTTGAAGCCAAGCTTTGTTCCTCATCTTTTTCATTGTATTTGAATTTCAAACTTAGAAAATTATATAAATCAATGCCAATCTTTGGCTTAAGAATTAAGTCTTGAAAAAATGACCCAAACATAAGTATATATTTCCATTATTTATGTGTGGACTAACACTTCAGCTGACCAATCAAATAATCTAGGATTGGAGTGTAGTATCTTCATGGAAATCCCATGGTTATTTTTAAAGTAAGTAAAGTAAAGTTGGCGACCATAATCAAGGGCAACCAGAAGGCTCCCTTTTCAATAGCTACTACACCGAGGTGTAGGAGAGGGCACTACTTCTTTCCCTGGATTGCTCCACTTTACCCTTGATACATACCTTATAATGCTGAATGTTAAGCAAGGAGGCATTAAGTACCATTTTTAAAGTCTTAGGTATGACATAACCTGGGATTGAACCCAGGTTTCCTGAACCATTGGCAAACACTCTACCCACTAGGCCAATGAGCATAATAAGGAATAAAATATGCAGATGAAAATAGAATAAGAAATTCAGTAGCTTGTAAAAGAAAGGAAAAGAAAAATTCAAAATTAGAAAAAAATGAGATAAATAAAGTGTGGTTGGTTGGTTTGGTTGCTTTGTTTAATGGCATATTAACTCTTTGTAGGTTATTTAATGCCAAAGTAATTCTTGTAGAAGAACAGTACTACTTAGCCCATAGCTGGGAGGATAAGGGGGTTCATAGCTTTCCCAAGGGTATTTGCCCAAAAGTGATCGTATTAGCGCGACTGGAGTACGAACTCGCTTACTACGATTCCGCAGTTGATCACTTTAACCATTATACCACGAGGACCCCCCCCCGAAATAAAGAGTGTTCAAAAGGTATCAAGATAGAAGTTATATTTACCAAGACATAAATAACCAATGAATGAAGTGTTACTTTTTTTAACATTTATTGCACCCAGTGCAGTGAGTTTTCTATTGGTTAAAGTATCTCTGAAACTCTTTTGATAAGGTGAAAAGCTGAGCTGTGCAATCATATTTCTTTTAGTGTCCTCCAAATCCACAAATCTTATCTTTGAGATAAATTTTCAGTTTAGAAACAAAGAAAAAAATCATATTGAACTAAATTTAGTGAATATGTATGGAATTTCTTTTTTAATTTTATTGGTTTATTCATTTTTTAATGTTTTTTTAAGGATTAAAGAAACCTCAGAAATAGAGAGCCAAGAGGTTTGGTTTCTTTATTTAATTGCATATCAACCTTCAAGGACTATTTAATGCCAAAACCATCCTTGCAGAAGGACAGTCGAGATACTAATTAAACCATAGCTGAGGGTATAAGGGGCTTCATACCTTTCTCAAGGGTATTAGTTTGAAAGATAACATAACAGCATGAGTAAAGTTAGAACCTGCTTACTAAGATATCACAGCCAACACATTAGCCACTGCACCATGGGGACTCCTCTCTCTCCTTCTGTGTGTGAAGAGTATTCTTCAATAAGATAAATATCTGGTATAATATAGAACTGAAAACTTTTCTGTACAATTCACATTCCCTTTTACATATATATTCTCATCCACGTTTTTTTATCTTTGTGTTCAAATATTTTTTCAATGATTTTGACTTTTGACAGAGTTGAATATTATCTGTAAGTTTTGGATACTTTCCTTAAGTATTTTTTCTTTCCTTATTATCTAGATAACTATTTACTGTAGAGGTGCCCGTGTTGTAATGGTTATCATAACCGGAAATGAACACATCGACACAAGTTCAAATCCTGGATGAGGCTGATTGCATTTCATATTGCTGTAATACCTTTGGGAAAGGTATAAATCCAATTATTCTCCCTCTAGCTATAGTAGTGTAGACTCAGTTCTTCAACCTTGGTAAGGCAACCAGTTTAGAAGAAAGAAAATTCGGAATTCAAACTTGTTAAACTTGGCTTAAGAATTGATCTTGTGTCACATCTTACCTGTGCAGAGGGGTTGGTAAATACATACAATATTATTTACTCAACTCTGCTGATCCAACAGGAACTGGCACTTTCAACGTATCCTGACTAGTAGTCTTCTTTCAATGAGATTTTTGTTTTCATGCTTGTAATATTTCTGGCAACTTGGATTTCAACCCTAAAAGGGTTACCCAACATTGATTGGGTGGAGGAAATAACATCCCATATAAAAGTATAGAAAGAAATGTGTTCTATAATTTGAGGATTGGCTCAAAAATTCATTGGCTGACCAAGATAGTGACATGGAATGTGACCAAATGAGATTTATTCTTGAACATAAACTCTCTTGTCGTCAACACACTTCATCCGTCAGAGTAGCAATGCTTGTATGCAGTTTGTAAAAAAAGTTATCAACAATAGATATGATGTCATAATGTGACTCTCATATATTTCTTCTGAATTAATCTATTTATTTATTTTGTTCAATTTTTTTTTCTTAAAAATGAGTCTAATCAATAAAATATAAACAATAAGAAGTAACTATAAAATTATCAAGAAAATGAAATACACTCATAAAACTATTGGCAATTTTTGCAAAACAAAAACAGTCTAATTTTCCTTCTTTCTATTTTTTTTAAAGTGAAAATAAAATTAGAAAACCAGAAATATTACCAATCATTATTTTTTTGTTACTTTCTTTTATCACAAATTAATATTTATTTATAAATTAAAAAAAGAGGGAGGGAAATATATTTAAACCTTTCTTTTCTCTTTTGACTGATTTGTCATCCTTGGAGCATGGCAACATTGATGTACTATAGACTTGACTTGTTTTGATTTAAAAAGAGTGGAAAAAAGGGAGATAATTATGACAGTCTGTGTAAGATGTGAAAATTTGCCAAATTCGGATACCCCCACCTCCCAAAAAAGTATCCATGACTCAGCTCCTAGCTGTTGAATTAAGTCAAAACCAATTTCAATTTTATCAGCAGACAAACCAACAATATAGTTACTTGATGGTTTGGTTTGGTTTGGTTTGGTTTATTGGGTTTTATGGCATATCAACCTTTGTAGGTTATTTAACGCCAAATCCATTTTTATGTAAATAATCTGTTTTATTTAAAACAATTCATTTTAGTATATAGTTACTTGAGATTTAATGATTATTATCATAGGAAATGGACACATCAACCCAAGTTTAAATCCTGAAGAAGGCTGTTTGCATTTCACATAGTGTTAATGCCCTTGGCAAAGCTATGCAACCAACTAATCTCTTTCTAGTTACAAATAAATAGGAAGGCAGACTAGGTTCTTTAACCTAGCTAAGACAACCATTTTAGATGGAAAACTCTGAATTGAAATCTTTTAAACTCTACTTAAAAAATTGACGGCTTATTTGGAGATGTTGGTAAATACATACAACATAAGTTCATATGAAAATATGTCATTTTCTTAATAATTCAGTCATAAATAGATGCCTAGATTTAATATTACAATAGATTGTCTTCCTTAATTACTGCTCTTTTTGTTTGTTTATTTTTTTTTAAACGAATCCTTTTTTTTTCTCCTAATTACTCTATTTTAGTTTTTATGTGTCTGGAAAAATCCCATTGTGTTCAATAGATCATTATATTATAAAACTATTAGCTTTATTGAAGATCACAAGTACACAATTGATAACACTTGTTAACAATTTATCAGTCTCTTTTTGGTTGTTGTTGTTGTTTTTTAAGCTGACATCTCTTCTTGGGATGTGCCAGAGAGCAAGAGACAAAGCACCACTAAATTGCTTATGTATATATATATATATGTGTGTGTGTGTGTGCTAAAATTGCTCAGGGGCATCTTGCAACAAAAAAAAAAATTATAGAAGCTTCCAAGTACCTAAATTGGGAGGATTATCTTTTGATACTCAAGTAGCATTTTCATTTGTCTCTTTGTTTTGGATTTTTTTTTCTTCTGGTTTCCTTCTTTCCATTTTCTTCCCTGAAGTCTTTTCTTTCTTGACCTTTACTTTTTTTTTTTTTTTTTTTTTTGCATTATCTCCAAACATAATGCTGCCAAAAACAAAAATGGAAACCATAACTGGACATTTTTGACTGTCCACTTTTTTTTCTTGTTCTTTGGTCATTTGAATTGGCAAACCGCTTTTGAAGAAAGAAAATGATGATTATCATATTTGATGGTGTCTAAGACCAGCAGGCGTATGTTTTGGGTATCCCAGGTGAGTACCACACGACCCTACCTACCCACCCAAAAATGGTAAAGTCCTCATAAATATTAAATTCATTCAATAATATAATTATGGATCTGAATGGGAAAAATAATATTTTTTGTCTCCTGTTATTAAATATTTTGGCAATTGTTCTAAGATATCACTGCAGACCCCCACTGCTAGTTGTGCCATAATACAATACTGGGTAGATGGCTGGTCCATCAAACAATGACCCAAATAAGTCGAAAGGTCACCAGCATTCCACCATTTAGTAAATTAATTCTAAAAGAAAAGTTGGCGACTGATGTCGAAGGTGACTGAAGGCTCCTTTTTCATTAGCTACAACACCAAGGTGTAGGGAGAGTACTACTCTTTTCCAGACTCCACTTAACCCTTAATCTCTACCTTATAATGCTGAGTGTTAAGCAAGGCAGCATCAAGTACCATTTTTTTAGTCTTTGATATGACTCAACCTGGGATTGAACCCTGCTCTCACAGGCCATTAGCGAACACTCTACTCACTTGGCCAATGGGCTGCTAGAGAAGTTGTACACAGAAAATATTTTCAAAATATTTAGACGAGATTGATTGATTTTAGCAGCATATTAACCTGTTTAGATTATTTTAATCCTAAAAGTTAATGAATCCTGTTCATTGTATATTTATATTCACATTCTTGTCTTGTGGATTCTAAAGAGATTTTTGCACTCATTTATCAAGTATTCCAGTCTGATACAAATAATTTTGACATACTTATATACTTCTAAATATTCCAATCTCATAATAATTTGGTTTCAAGTATTTCTATTTAATAATAATAATCTGTTTGCACACAGTTACAATGTTTTAAGTAACATGGTAAACAATTATAGCTATTCCTAAGAGAAATAATTTATACTTATATATTATATTGAATACTCATTTTTAAACATATCCATTTGACCCATAGATAGGAACCTACAAGTACTACTTCACCAGGCCAGAGTGGACATGGGAGTAATGACAATGAAAAGGTTCTCTGCACTCTTCAGATCTCCACAAATGAAGTGAAGTCTCATCACCAAATGCAGCTTACTGTCATACCCAGAAAACCCCATTTTTGTACTGGTATAGGGGTCTTCCTCTTCTGCAGAAGATGCAGTCAGCATATTCTAAGCCCCACTAACAGTAGGACACATAAGTCACATTTATCTATCTCAATCGGTTCAAGTGATTTACAATAAGCATCTAATTTATTAGTCCTTTCAGCTTTTCTGATTTTTCCAGTTTTCAATTTAATTCATTTGTCTTGGTTACAAGATCAAAGACAGACAAAAATTTATGCTACAAAATTTAGATTTGAGGATCAAAAGTGAAGATCAAAGTGATAGTACCTGTGGCCGTACAGAGCTGTTGTAGGTAAGTTCTTGTTAGTCAGCCAACACTGGCACGTCCATGTGAAGGGGTCCATTGGAGGATGTCATTTATGAGTTTATCCTTGCTTCTCCACCAGTGTCCCACATGTCTTATTTGTCTTATTTGGATGGTTTTAGAGATACAAGATAGGTGGCCATACAACTGTTTTTTCATGGGATATTGCTTCCAGGACTTGGTCTATACAACTTGTAGCATTCTTGAGCAGTTCATGTCTAGCTTTTTCTCTATACACTTTTTCAGCATCTATGTGTTGCACCCATACATAAGAATTGACACAAACACTACTTGAAAGAAATTGCATTTTATTTTATCAGATAGGTCAGACTGTCATATGATCAATAACCTAAAGACAACTGTCCATGCCTTTGCTAGGCACATATTGATATCACTTTCAGTAAATTAGAAGCTGCTACTGAGGTAAGTGAACTTGTCTACCAATTTCAGAGAACCACCATTTAGTGTAGACGTGTCTCCTTGATTAAAACACACATGCTCTATTTTGTCAGCATTCACATTGAGGCCAATGCCACCTGCTGCCTGCTCCAGACTATGCAACAGGGATTCGGATTGGGTTGGTGTATTTGCAAGAAATGCTATGTCATCTGCATAGTCTGCATCTGTAATAGTTTCTGTAGAGTATCATCTGCTTCTTGCCTTTTTTAATGTAAAACCATTTTCTTTTATTAGATCTATCAACATTTGGAGTCTGTTGTCTTGGCTGATTATGAACAGATATGGGGCTAATGTATCCCCTTGCAGAACACCAGCAACAATGTCAAAGAAGTCTGTGTCTCCATCTGGTGAGTAAACCTTGACTTTTGTGCTATTATTGAGTATCATTAAACTGTGAAAGTCTCTTTGGGAAGATCATATGCTAGAAGTATTTGCTCCAGCTTTCTTCTATGTATGGAGACAAATTCTTTTGAGAAATAAACAAGGATTTTTGCACAAACTCCTACAATTCAGTGGATTGTCAGAATCTGCAATGTTGTGGATCTCTTTCTCCAAAAACCATTTTGATTCTTTCTAAGAATTTTCTCAATTTCTAGTTCAAAAACCTCTGGGCATAAAATAACTCCACAAGGTTTGATATGCTATTAAAATCAATGAATTACCTTACTAAGGGTGGGCTTAAACCAGATTAATGCATTTCGTATTGTACTAAGTGTCAGTAATCACTAGGTACTGTAATATTGCTCTTTATTTTGCTATTTTTGTTTGTTTTTAAAAAATGGCTCAAAAATCCTCCAGGTCTTATATGAGAACTTGAGCTACCTGGTATATCAATAGTTATTGAGGTAACATAAACTACCAGGACATGTATGAAGCCTAAGTCTATAATACAGTAAAATTGAATATAAATGTAGTCATAGTTATATGGTAGATATTGGTGAATGAAACCATATACATTTTAGTATAAAATTTTTGAATAATTATAATGCACATAAACTGACTGATCTTTTTATGGATTCATGAGATATAATTTAATTATGAGTTATCAATTCTTTGATGTTGGTAAATACACTGTGCGTATATATATATATATATATATATATATATATATAAACACACACACATGAGAGAGGGATATTGTCTTTTTCCTGTATCTGTAATGATAAATAGAGGAAGAAGGAAGTAAAAAGAAAATGCTGAGCTGTATTTTATAATGCAAACAGAAACTTGAAAAACATTATTTTTCTACATTTACCACCTTCTTTCTCTCATATATACATATATATATATAATTCATGAAGAACCAAGATAGTTTTTTTATATCTTTGTGTAATGTATTTATTACTTATATTCATATTAACATGTTTTCCTTCTACTTGGAGAATTTTTTCTATTACACTTCTGGAAAGATATTAAATTTGAAAAATTATTATCACACACACAATTATCTATCAGGTTACCCAAAAAAGTTTGGTCCGCTTATCAAGTAAATTTATAGGACATTTTTTTTTTTGACATTATCTTCATTTCCCATTTTGTTCCATATCTGCTAGTATCTTTCAGGCAAATTCATATTTCCATACTCCTACAATTTTTTATCTTTCTTAGCAAAGGACTGCTCTAGGTGACTTTTGCAATCTTCCATGAAAATATTTTTTTTTCATTATTATTCAGCCCAACTTCTTAAGACAAGAATTAATGAGAATCCAAGCATGTAGTTTGTAGTAAAAGAGTGTGTCTATGCTATCTTAAGTTTTGTGGTAAGTTAAAAGTTGTTTAAATTGAGCTGGTTAGTTTAAAGAGTCAACAGTCCTTGGTGACTGTTAGTTGAATGATTGTACGATGGATTTGTTATATTTTGTTTAACCTAAGTTGGTGACTGTTGTCAAGGGCGACCTGAAGGTTTCTTTTTCAATAGCTACTACATCAAGGTGCAAGGGAGGGCACGACTCCTTCTCTTGGATTGCTCCACTTTACCCTTGATATGTAGCTTATAATGCTGAGTGTTAAGCAAGGCAGTATCAGTTACTATTTTTAAGTCTTTGGTATAACTCGACCTGGGATTGAACCCCAGTCTCCCGGACCATTGGCAAACACTCTACTCACTAGGCCAATAACCTAACTAATTAACTTTAATAATCCACATTGGCTTTTTTATTGAGAGCTTAAAATTTTGATTAACAATTTCTTTCAGTTTAGGAAAGAAACTGACTGAAAGATTTTAAACACTCCATAAAAAGGCAAGGCAGAATTTTTTTTTAATTATTTAAAGATCTTTTTTTTTTCTAAAGATGTAGCAGAAAAAAGTTTAATTTAATCTACTGTATATACTCTAGTAATTAACAACCCCCAATTTTTAACCACAAAAAGGTGTTTTTATCATAAACTGCCACTAATGAACCACTCTTAACTTTTGCCTTCAAAAATAATTCAACATTATGGCATAAAGAGATAATATTCAAACACTTATTTATACTTTGAAAACTATTGTATACCATCAAAATCAATGCAATGTGACATGTAAACAATATAGTCTAAACCCTAATGTTACCAACTGTGTTTACTTGGATATTCAGGACATATGAAACTAAGGCTTTTAGTTAAGATAATGAAGTTTTTACATTACTTTGTTTACTACACATCATACGCATAAGTGTTATGTAATTCAAAAACAAGAGTCTTTCTATCTCAGTTCACTGCACCAAATTTATTTCGTTGCACAAGGTCTCTGGTCTTTCTCTCAGCTGTCAAAAGCTCAACTGTTAACACCTCTCCAGGCAAATGACTTTTTTCTCTGCTGACCAAATTTGTGTATCTCTTAAGTAGTGCCTGCTACAATCCCAAGCCTGCCTCTGATTGGCTGAAATAGTCTTATTCAAATTAAACCAACCTACAATTTGTTATGAGAAGGTCTCAGGTTCAATTCCTAATAAGTCACAAGTTTTCTCCCCTTTTCCTACCCAATCCTGTCACCTGACAGGCCAAACAGACACATGGTCATTTGCATGAGTGATAATTTCTATTAAATGTTATAAATAGTAAACAATGAAATTAGTAACATTTACTGAAGACCTGAAATAGGCAAGGGCTCAAAAACCTACTCCCAGCTCAAGTAAACTGGTACTGTTTCAACCAAGGTGAATGAGTTCTCCCTTGATTCATTCCCAACCTAAGTTGGACTCCACGATGGATGGTGGAGCATAGGACCAGCAAAAAATAAACATCAGTTATGGCATCTTCTTACAAAGACACAAAAAGAAGTTTATCCGAATCAGACTCAGAGAATGAGGTAGCTGACTTCCTCAGATTCATTGTCATTGAATCTTTGGAGGGGGTTTGCCAGGCTAAATTATACCCCATCTTAATAGAAAAGGTTATCACAGTGAGAGCTATCTCCAACAACAAAAAAATAGAGTGGAAACTTGCTTGTCGAGGTGGACAGCTTTGGCTACAGTAGAAGAGATGACTGCAGCCCTGGGAAAACAGGGTGTGACAAACATCAGAAGAATCACCATAAGAAAGGACAGAAACCAATACTTACATCCTGACATTTAATCAGTCTCCTATGACCAAGGAAGTGAAAATCAGGTATTGTCTTGAGAGTGTTGAACAATTTGTTCCCAGCATCCTTGACATGCTTCAAATGCCAAAAAATATGGATACCACTGAGAAGCTTGCAGAGGATGACAGACGTTCTAAGTGTGGTGAAAAATACCTTGACCACTTAAAGGAGGATTGCTTCAAGGAAATTAGATGTCATAACTGCTAACACCTAAGAGGAATATGGCCTTCCGGGAAGCAAGAGAAATTATGAGAGTCTATATGGAAGAAAACATGTATGCCTCTGTTGCATGGAGGGTGAATCCAATCAGTCAAGACAACAAATAAAGAGCTCTGATGGAGAAACTGATACAATTGGAACCAAATGATTGGTCAGAGTTTCAGATGGACCTCAAAAACTTACACTCCACAAAATTTCAGCTGGCACAAAATCAACGAAAGGAACTCACAAATAAAGAGAAATCCAATGAGGTAGTCCAAGGACAGACACATAGAATCTCCTGCTCAAACACGAAACGCTCCTCCTAAAAATAGAAATTATCCTCTTACATAACGAGTTACATGGGTCTCCAATCCGTCCTCTGAAAAACGTCAAAAATGGACAAAAATCTTCTGGAAAGATACATATGAGCGCTAAAGGGAACAATGAAGAAAGACCAGGAAGGGCATTAAAACTGCCCTCAGCCAAATTCTATACAGTCCCCTCAACACAGTCACCTATAAAAATGAATAAACAACGCGCGGAAAACCACAAAATCCCTACCAAGAAAGTATATATAGTGACACTGACCGTGTAGTTTCCAACCTCAAACCAGAAGCTATAATAAATAATATTTGAACTGCTCTGTCAGCTGGGGTTGTAGAATATGCCGACTGCACCTCTTCAGTGGGATAAGACCCCACCAATTGGACCACCTGTTAGCCGTGGCTCACAACACTCCACTTTGGCCTTTACTTGGTCTAACAGGCGGTCAGATAGGCCCGATCCGATGAATCGGCTGGTCCTGTCATGCCCTAACACACATATGTTTATTTTCTCCCGAACCTATTATCCAATCTACTCTTGCGGAACAATGCACTACACTTTATCTTATAGGCGCTAGAAGGCGGGGGTTAATGGTCAATTGTGTTAAGAGGAAAGGACTTTTTTACCCTGTTAGGTTGAGTTATAAAAACCAGAATTTGGCAGAGGCCCAAAATCTAGCTCTTAATATGAGTATACTGGTATTGTATCCCCGTCTCAGCCAAGGTGAATGGACTTCCCCTTGGTTAATTCCCTTCTCAAGTTGGACTCCGTTGTGGGTAGTGAAGCATAGGACTAGGGAAACATATATAACAGATGTGGCTTCTTTCTCAAACAAAAAAAATTCAAACGTAATTTAAACGAATAGGACTCTACAGATAATAAAACAGAAGCACTTTTTCCTAGATTCATAATCATTGAATCTAACAGTGCTTCGATTACAAATTTATGACCCTCCATAATTGAAAAAGTAATGACAAACTTAACGCCCATTACTGTCAAAAAATTAAAAAAATGAAACTCTGCTTCTCGAGGTGGAAATGAGGAAACACGCTGATATTCTACTGAAAATGACAAAGTTTCACAATATCAGTGTCAAAACATACCCTCACAAATCCATGAATGTAAGAACCGGGTTGTGAGAAGTAAAGAACTCTTCTTATGCACCATCGAAGAAATAAAAAGAGAGTTAAAAAAGCAAGGTGTGACTGAAGTGAAAAGAGTATCAATCAAAAAAGAGGGGAAAACAATAGAGACGAATACGTATATCATCATCATCATGTCGTGGCGCCAGCACAGATATCCCTGACCCTCTCACTCCACTTCTCCCTATCGTTCATCGCCTCTGGCAGGTCTTCAGGGCTACATCCCGTATCCTCAAATAGCTGCTGAATGTATGTTCGAGCTGGTCGTCCTGTTTTTGCTCGGCCATATGTGGAGGGCCATAGAAGTACATCCCTTATGAGCTCGTCCCTGCTTCTCCAGCAGTGTCCTGCATGGCTGGTTCGTCTAGCTTGGATAGTTTTCGTGATGGGAGGCAGGTGGTCGTATAGTTGGTGCCTTGTGGGGTGTTGCCGCCAGGACTTGTTTAATATTGTTCGCAACATTCTTGTGTAATTGCCGTCTAGCTTCTTCTCCAGCCGTTTTGTTAGCGTCCAAGTAGTGCATCCATAGAGCAGTATCGACACGACCGCTGCCTGGAAGAAACTGCGTTTCATTTTATCGGTCAGGTCTGATTTCCATATGATCGATAGCTTACAAATAGCTGTCCATGCCTTCGTTAGTCGCGTGTTGATGTCTTTTTCGGTTGATGAGACACTGCTTCTTAGGTAGGTGAATTTGTCTACCAGTTTCAGAGAGGTTCCCTCTAGAGTGGAAATGTCACCTGTTTGATTAAAGCACATATATTCAGTTTTGTGTGCATTGCCATGGAGGCCAATGCCTGCGGCTGCTCTTTCCAAACTATGCAGTTGTGTTTCGGCTTGGTTGGGTGTATTTGCCAGAATCGCTATGTCATCGGCGTAGTCGGCGTCGGTAATTGTTTTTGCAGTGTACCTTCTGCTTCTTTTCTTTGTCTGCTCGAAGCCGTTTTCTTTGATTTTTTCAATCGATGTTCTAAGCACGTAGTCTAGATAGATGATAAAGAGGTATGGGGCTAGCCTGTACTTTCACTTTGGTGTTTCTTTAGAGAATCGTTATTGCTGCTACGGTCTCTTTTGGTAGGCCGTATGCTAGTAGGATTTGTTCCATTTTCCCTCTGTGGATGGAATCGAAGGCCTTGGTAAAGTCGACGAATAGTAATGTCGCCTGTAGGTTTTTTACCTGTACGCCTTCAAGGGGTCTACGGATGGTCAATATTTGTGAGGTCGTGGATCTATTTCTTCGGAAGCCATTTTGGTTTTTCCTAAGGATGTTGTCAATTTTGGGTTCTATGCGGTTATGTAGTAGGGCATTTTAAATTTTGGCTGCTATGGATGTAAGTGTTATACCTCGGTAGTTCTTGGCTAATCCGAGGTTACCCTTTTTAGGGAAGGGGAGGATGCATCCCTTCATCCATCTGTCTATCGGATTTTGATTATAGACTGCGTTGCAGTGTCGGAGCAGTATATCGTCGAATTGTCTGGTCTTCCATACTTCTGGGGAATCTCGTCAAGTCCTGCAGCTTTCCTATTTTTAATTTTTCTAAGTACCGAGTCGAGTTTTTCTTGAGTGAACGGTCCTAGTTTAATGTCCAATTGCTCACTTATAATTCTGGTGATTAGCTCATGCGTAACTTTCGGCGGGTTTCCTAGTAGATTTTCGAAATGTTTCCACAGTTTTATTCTTTCTTGTTGGTTTGTAGCTTTCAATTTTGCTTTGGCTGTGTTCTTCCTTCTACTCACTTCATTTATTGTTTACCGGCCGATCCTAGATTGCCTATCTTCCACTGAGTCTCTAATCTTATCTATCTGATTTTGTATGTAATCTGTCAGTTCTTTTAGATATATGCCCGCTAATTGATTTTGTGCCTTTTTTAGTTTTAGGGCATTTGTGTTTGTTGGGTTCTTCCTATAGCTTTTGCGGGGCTGTTTTTACGTGTCCATGTTTTTCTCTCACCGGTAACGTTTCCCATGGGACTCTATATTTAGTTCTCGGTTTTGTTGGAATACACTTCGCAGCTGCTTCGAGGTGCGCGTTGACGAAATTCTCATATTCGTCATTTGGGGTACCTTTTTCTCTCTTCTCTAGTAGTGTGTCGAATCTGTTTATACGTATATAATAAATTTTAACACTCCCAAAATACCCCCCAAAAAAAGCTGGGTGTACAATAGAGAGGGTTGAACAATACATACGCAATCCATTACAATGTTACAAATGCCAAAAATATGGCCACTATGATGATAATTGTATAGGGTGTGAAGTTTACGCGAAATGTGGTCAACAAAATCCTGACCACCACATTAATGATTGTCGATTCCCATATAAATGTGCCAATTGTGGCGACGATCATCCGGTGTACGTAAAATGTTGTGAGAGTTGGGGGCAAGAGAAGGAAGTATTAACACTAAAACACCAGATAGTATTCCTTATAATGAAGTTCGTAAATTAGCAGTAGGCTCTAAAATCACAACCTATTTCCAAGCAGTTCAGCATAATAAATCTCCATACAAGTGTGAGACGATTGGTAAAACCTTAGTCCAATTGGAGCCGGGCGATTGGGAAAGCGTCATCAATAAAATCAAAGCCTTGTTTGATACCACCATAGCTGCAGATGCATCAACTATGTCAGTGGATTTTCAGGAAAACAAAGAGGAATCATCCGCCCAAACATAGACCCGATTGCGGAAAACCGATACTGAGAAGAAAACGGTAATAACATAACCGCACGGCCGATAAAACTCCCTGTAACAAAATCTCCTAATAAAACTAGATCAAAAGACAAAAGATCCCCAATACCACCTCCCGCTTTTACAGACTCCTCTCCAAATAAAAAACACTCAACGACAAACAAAAACCTTCACCAAAACCAAAAATACAGAAACAATGAATAAATTCAGAATATTAGAAAAGATGAAAACAGTGAGCAGCCCCCAATTGACTAAACCTAAAACCCAAAAGAATAAACCAACAAACAGCTCGGAGCAAAGGACTGATAATGAACCACCAAATAACTCTGTTGAACTGCCCGGATTAAATACGATTAAAAAATGTCTAACAAAATTGTACAATGGAACTGTAGAGGAATTAGAGCTAATTACGAAGAACTGCTACTACTCCCGAATGAATATAACCCCAAAGTATTATGTCTTTAAGAAACATTCCTCAAAGATAAGAACATAAAACACTCGATCATATAATCACTGATTCGAAGATGGACACAGAGCTTCTGGAAGTGTCTCTTTCCTCCTTAGGAAAGATATATCCCAGCAGCAAATCAACATCAACAGTGAACTCCAAGTGATTACTCTCAAAACTACACTTAACAAACCAGTAAATATCTGCTCTATGTATATACCTCCACATGATCCCATAAACGACAAAAAACCTAATAAACTAATAGAACAAATTCCTAAACCCCACATAATACTTGGTGACCTTATATAGATTTTTAATTCGCCCCAAAATTGACTATGGCTGTTTCATATATAGAACAGAGAGAAAAATCTACCTCAAATCATTACGGACAGTCCACCACGAGTGATTGAGACTCGTCATAGGGACTTTTAGAACATCCTCAATGGAGAGCCTTTATTCTGAAGCCGACAAACCACCTCTAAAATTTTAATTCACAAAATTAGGTCTACAGTACAACGATAAACTGAAATCACTACCATCCAATCCGGCTTAAGACTGCACTTTCAAACCCGAACAGCAAAACCTATTGGAGCAGAGAGAAAAGACCATAAAAAACATCTGGTCTTCGCATAAAACACATACTGGAAGACACAGACATTTTACTCACTAACATTCATGATACCATACAACTAAGCACTCCTCCCTGGCTACTAAAGTAACCTGTAGTTATCTTTGATGTAAACAATCTCCCTAAAAATAAAACTTATCTCCTAACCTTCCAAGAGAAACTAAACAACATTCAGAAGAGATATCCCAATCACTTACACATTTTCTCGGATGGCTCCAAAAGAAAAAAATCGAACCGGATGTGGAGCAGTTTTCTACAAGAAAACTTTGAAAAAATGCCGCCTAAAAGAGGCCTCCATATTTTCTGCCAAAATCTGTGCAATAAATTTGGCACTTAAACTAGATTCAACAAGCAACAAGGAAAAGTTTATCATTCATTCAGACGCCATCTCCGTTCTACAATCTCTTAAAAACACAAAATTTGATAATCCTTTCATTGTCAAGCTTCTAAACAAACTCAACTCCATGAACGATAGCAAAAAGGTAATATTCTATAGGATCCCAAGGCATATAGGAATCCTGGGAAACGATAAAGCGGATTCATTAACTGCACTCAATATGATACACGATAAAAAAAAATCAAAAATACCTTATAATGACCTCAAACCGAAAGTCAGGCAAATAATTACAAAGAAATGGCAACAATTATGGGAGAAAACCTCCCACAACAAGCTCTTCCAAGTACAGTCCCTTTTAAAGGAAAGGATGCTGGATCCTTATAATACCAGAAAAGAAGAAACCACTCTTGCCCGGCTAAGCATTGGACATGCCAGATTAACCCACTCCTTCATTCTAAAAGATCAGCCTTCCCCTAAATATCAATGCGGAAACCAGTATACAATAAAACACATCTTGATCGAATGCACAAAACTAACCAACATTCGTCGAAGGTTTTATAATATTGACAACATGAGGGAACTATTTAGAAAAATAGACCCTTAACTGTGTGGAAACAAATGGCTAATATTAGATAGAAGTACTGGTGTTAGTTAAAATAGTTATATATATATATATATATATATATATATATATATATATATATATATATATATATATAAACAGGATTTAGCATGAAATAACCCATAAGAGGTTGATATGCCAAAAGACCCAACCAACCAAGCAATCAGTACTTGAAACCATTGTAGAGAAGAGGAAAATCTCATATTTTGTTTTGGCGCGCTATTTAATTCGACACCGAATTTCACCCAATCAGGATGACATATCCCATTCAGCCCGGACCTTCATTTCCGGCTACCAAACGGGTGAGCGGCCAAACACACTCTCTTCGGCTGGAGGCGGCGACTAGAACGGACGTGTCTCTGGTCGCCCCTGCTTAGCGATGCCTTGTAGTTAAACAAGCCACCCTGTGTGGACATATCACCGTGGCTTTAACCCTAGCAGCAGCAACATGGACATTCAACGAGGGAACCTTCTAATTTATGGATTCTTTGCGTCTAATATTTTAGACCAAAGAATCCCAGTTGAATATGAATTAGATACGTTCAACATGCCTTCCACAAGCACCACAGAAATTTACTATGTCGATTCGAGCGCCACTCCGCTCTCGACAAGTTCCCATTTCACCTCTGGTCCACTGTAATGGAGACAACGCACGCCTCTCCCCGAAACACCAGACACACGAAGCTACACGGTGGCCTTGAATACTTCCCTCACACATCCAACGACACGCTGCCATTTCGAACATCCCGCTAAGCTATCGCGTCTCCAAAACCAACAAGCCTAAAGACCACGAGTTTTGCAGCGCCAAGAACAAACCTCCTCAAAGCTGCGAATAAAAACTTTCGCTGTTGCGTGTTGTTAAAGCAATAGTCTTGTAATTCATTTCTTGTGCCCATAAAATCTATAGTGTTAGGGAAAATAACTAATTCCCACAAAACACGCTATACCATTTAACTGTGCAGCAACAGATAAGCTCAATCTTTTGTTAAATATAAGCCACAAACCATCCACTTAAAAAGTAAAAATGAAATTACAAACAAACTAATGTCTTACATCTAATGTATATCTATTGAAACGTGTGCAAATAAATGACGGATGTTAAATTGTTATTGTTACATAGCAATACCAAACCATTCAACTGTGTGAAAAAATGAGCTCAGGCTCGTTTAAAAATGTTATAAGCAAAATGTTTACAAATAATATGTATTTGATAAATATGTATAAACAGGATTTAGCATTAAATAACCAATCGTGGTTGATATGCCATAAAATCAAACCAAATTTATTACAAGGTAAATCCCATTTAAGCTTCAAAATTTCAAAAATACATCTCGTGTAATAAACAATCTTTTGTTTCTGAGGTGAAAAGCTGGTCTTAAAATATCGTTCATTTGACAAATATATGATTTTTTTTTTGTTTTTTTTTTAAATTAATATTTGGCACCAGTTTAGATGCTGGACTTGCTAAAAAATTTGCTTAAAAATGAGTCAATTAACAAGTGCAATGTTGTTGTTGCTTATTCTATATCTTTCGGGAGCAGAAATTAATAAACTTAAGGTTGAACCTATTTGTAAGAAATATGGATTCTTTATGTTAAACAGGAAGCTGTTGAATTTCAAATGTTTATCCTCTGGCAAGATGGAAACCTCTTGTTTGTATTTGTTCTCCTCTTTAAATGCTTTGTGAAATGGAAACGGCAAATGAAATTCCAGTCAGATTATGAATTCAGCTTGTAATGAAAACGAGGCAGCAATAAATTTGCCTCTTGCTCTTGAGTTCAGTGGAAATTCTTAACATTCAATAACGAACTTTTTCTTGACTTTTTGACTCCTTCTTCGTCTTCCCAACAAAGACATTGAAATAACTTATTTACTCATGTACAATTCAATCTCAAATATGATATACACCCCCCACACACTTTTAGTTGCTGGAAATCAGTAATATGTTTTATCTCTGGTGTAATTCGACCACCAACTAATATCTTTTTATATAATGCGATATCCTGCTTACATTCATAGTTTTACACATTAACAAATCAATGTAATATCACTGAAAATTTTTAAACGCATATTTGTTTACTGGTTTATTGTTAGTTTGTCTATCAGTCATAGGGAAAAAAAAATTATATCAATAGATCCATGGTGCATTTTTGAAAATTCTATTTGTATGGAAATTTCAAGAGTGTCATGCCCCAAAACATTTTTGTATATTCATATACACTTTTGTTTTAAATAAAATTATTGGAGAGAGCTCATATGTATTGCTGAATACTTAATTAAATATTATTCTTCAAGAAAATGTTACATTTATGGTGAAGAAAAAATTGTTGTTGAAATTGTTTTCGTGATAGAATAGTTACTTGAAGCTATTATTGTTTCCTAATGATTATTATAAGTAGTAGTATTTACTGTAGAAGAGATGATTTACCCCATATGACAAAGAGAGTATGTTTATGTCTGGTGTGCAAAATCCAGTTAAGCAACATTCGACCCTTGCTGCTACCACACACTCAACTTTTTTGCATACACATCTGCACTGGGTTTTTATACTTAACAGGTACTTGCCCAGTCAACTGGGGCTAAAGAATGCACCGACTGCACCTCTGCAGAGGGATAAGACCTCCCCAACGAGTGTCCTGCATACGACACTAAACAATCTGATGGTGAGGTTCCAGTGAAGCAGGGACTTTGGGGAATGTGAACCACTCCTTCATTGCGATCGCTCCCAAGTCCACTCTGGCCTGGATTGGTAGCACCTGATAGAGCCTAATCTATGGGTTAAATAGAACTAATCTGTGTACCTATGCTAAACTAAATTACTTGAAATAGCTCTGTTTTGATATTTAAACTGCATGCATATGCTAAACTAAATCGTCTGAAATAGAACAGTTTTTGAGATTAAAACTGTATGACACTAAATTGAATTATTCTAAAGAAAAATGTTTTGACATTTAACTGTGTGTGGACAAAAACTATACTTAGACTAAACTGAATTGTGAGAATCAGAACTTTTTGACTAAACTGGATAGCTAGAAATAGAAATGATTTTGACAATTAAACAGTGTACTCATGCTAAACTAAATTGTTTGAAAAAGAACTGATTATTTGTATAAAAATGGATTTGGCATTAAATAACCTACAAAGGTTGATATGCCATAAAACCCAACCAACCAACCTTCGTCAATAAATTCTCTTAAAAAAATTTGCACCACTCTCACAAATTCTCCTTGCTTGAGACCACATTTTATCTTAAGTTGAGGTGTTAGGGCTACTATGTTTCTCTCTTTCTCTCTCTAGCATACCACTCAGTTTGCACGCCAGGGGTAATTCATTTTTTCTTTAACATTTACTTGAAACCACTGTCTACTCTACAAAAATATGAAAGCAATGGTTTGCTCACCAGATAGTAATACTGACTTCTTTGACATTGTCATTGGAGTCTTTCAAGGAGATACATTAATACCATTTTCTATTCACAATCTTACAAGATTATGTGCAATAAATATCAATGAAATGAAAAAAAAATGATTTTGCACAAAAAGGGAAAGAAGCATAGGATATCCTACAGAAACTATTACAGTCAGAGACTATGAAGATGATCTTGTACTTTTCCCAAATGCAACAGCCCAAGCTGAATCTCTCTTGCATAACCTGGAGCAGGCAGCAAGAGGCATTGGTCTCTATGTGCACTCAGATAAAACAGACTTAATTAGTTTTAAACAAGATGGAGCCACCTCTATATCAAAAGACAAGTCTCTAAAATTAGAAGTCCAGTTCTCACACCTCAGCAACAATATCTCATCTACTGAAAGCAAAGTCAATATACACATAAGAAAGGCTTAGATGGCTATTGACAGGTTATCAATCATGAAGAAATCCCTGTGATAAAAATATAACAAGAATTCTTCTAAGCTGTAGTCATGTTAGAACTACCATGTGGATTCACTACCAGGACTCTAATGAAACAAATGGAGAAAAAGTTACATGAAAACTATACAAGAATGTTGTGTGTTGTTTTGAACAAATCCTGGTAGCATCTCCCCTCAAAACAGCTACTGTTCGGCCACTTACCTCCTATCCAAGAAATCAGCCAAGATGAATAAAACATATTGGGCACTGTTGAAGAAGTAGGGACAAACTCATAAGCAGTGTTCCCCTGTGAACTCCTACACATGGACATACCAGTGTTGGCAATCTAGCAAAGACTTACATTCATCTGGTTTGTGCAAACACTGGATACAGTCTAGCGGACCTACTAAATGCAATTGTCTATAGCAGTAATTACCAATTTGGGATGCATGCCAATATTTCGGTGGGATTTGTTTTGAGTACTAGTTAATAGCCTTTTAAGCTTCTTTCACATGAATCGCAATGAAATTTTGAATATGTAAGAATTAAATATTACAGGAAGGCATCAGAATTTTAGAAATGCTGAAGTGGGGCATAGACCAAAATCGTTTGGGAACCACTGATCTATAAGGATGGATTATTTCTCCCTCCAGCAATGGGTAAATAGTAGGGCAGACTAGGTTCTTCAGCCTTGGTGAGGCAACTAGTCTAGGAGAAGGAAAACTCTGAATTCAAACCTGTTAAACTTCACTTAAAAAAAAATTGACCTTGTGTCATATCCTGCCCGAGTGGAGGGGTTGGGTAAATATGATAAGGATGGATGGCAAGAATGAGTCAGAAATATCCATTCTATCAGCACTATTCACATTAATGAGAATGACTTGAAACCATATAACTGTGCCCAAATGATTATTATAAAATAGAATTAGTTATTTGAACCCAGTTGAGTACAAATTATTGCTATTACATAAGAATACTTGAAACTATATAACTGTGCAAATTATTAGTATTTGATAGGAATACTTAACATCAGAAATAATGTGCTAACAAATTATAATAGACAAATAAAAAAGTGCAATGGAACATATAAAATGTAGTTATGTTTGTAATCAAACACTTAGGAAAGAATCAAATTTAAGCATTAAATTACCCATAAGGAGTTGATATGCCATTTAATAAGAAAACCAAACCAATATTTGAAATGATAACTGTCTGCAAATTGTCTTAAGAATAGTCATTTGAATCTCCAATTATTGACTCAGGGTTATTGTTTATGTGATACTACAATTGCTTACAAATTATTGGTGTTTGATAGGAAAAGTTCAAAATATAAACATCTATGATTCTAATTAAACATTTCGAAAAGAATCAAATTTCAGCATTAAATTTTCCTTTAGGAGTTGACATGTCATTAAACAAATAGACAAAACCAAACAACTATACACAGCACTTCATTAAATCACCCTGCATGCAGGGTTTAGAATATGCTGACGATATCCCTGGTAGAGGGGTAATAACCCTCCCTCTGAAAAAAAAATGAAGTGGGGCCCTAGGTATATCACTAAACTGCATCTGATAGTGTGGTTCTACTTCTGGAAGTCCAGTAAGTTGGAAGTACTCTTTCATTGACATTAATCCCTGGTCTACTCTGACCCAGAGTGGTAGTACCTGTCAGGGTGCCATCTATGAGGGAGTTGGGGGGGGGGGGCGGGGTCCTAGTAACATAATGACTAAAGTGCTGGATTGCATCTTCAAATTAAGGTATATCACTAAACTGGGTATATCACTAAACTGCATCTGATAGTGTGGTTCTACTTCTGGAGGTCCAGTAAGTTGGAAGTACTCTTTCATTGACATTAATCCCTGGTCTACTCTGACCCAGAGTGGTAGTACCTGTCAGGGTGCCATCTGTGAGGGAGTTGGGGGGGCGGGGTCCTAGTAACATAATGACTAAAGTGCTGGATTGCATCTTCAAATTAAGGTATATCACTCAACTGGGTATATCACTAAACTGCATCTGATAGTGTGGTTCTACTTCTGGAGGTCCAGTAAGTTGGAAGTACTCTTTCATTGACATTAATCCCTGGTCTACTCTGACCCAGAGTGGTAGTACCTGTCAGGGTGCCATCTGTGAGGGAGTTGGGGGGCGGGGTCCTAGTAACATAATGACTAAAGTGCTGGATTGCATCTTCAAATTAAGGTATATCACTAAACTGGGTATATCACTAAACTGCATCTGATAGTGTGGTTCTACTTCTGGAGGTCCAGTAAGTTGGAAGTACTCTTTCATTGACATTAATCCCTGGTCTACTCTGACCCAGAGTGGTAGTACCTGTCAGGGTGCCATCTGTGAGGGAGTTGGGGGGCGGGGTCCTAGTAACATAATGACTAAAGTGCTGGATTGCATCTTCAAATTAAGCAAGTTTGAACTCCAGTTTCATGATGATGTTCACTTTTGGTTTAATACCATTTGGAAAGGTATGATCCCGTTATTCCCCCAGCAATGAGTTCTTCATTGCTGTTCTTCTACAAGGGTGGCTTTGGCATCAAATAACCCACAGTGACTGATATGCCATTAAACCAACAAACTAAATTGAACCAATCATTTAGATTTTGAAATTCAAAAAACAAAAAAAAAAAAAAAAAAAAGCTTCAGTCTCATTACTTTCTGATCACTCCTGAGAAAGCAAGACTAAAAAAGATGTTGAATAAGAAAACCAGTTTAAGATGAAAACATGAGTCAAGGGAAATGGCTGAGGAGGAGGAGGAGAAAAGAGGTTTAAACAAAATCTGGGAAGTGTTAAAACACTGAACTTGGTCTTAGTTACACTTTAGCTGATTATTTAGCCCAGATTTATTTTAGATGTTATGAACTCAGTGTTCAAGCATTGGGCTGTTGATAATTGGATGAATATATTTACTTGTTTTTATGATGGAAACGGGGAATAAACATTTACATAACAAAGTCAAGGAAACATTGAAATAAGGAAAGACAAACATGATTCTTTACATTTCACTTTACAGTTCTCATTCTGTGACTAATAACCTATATTGTAACTAAAGATTTGTTAGCATCAGTGCTGTGCATACTATATCCACCACCACCTGCAACAAAGGCAGAGCCAAGTCTGCTCAGGAGCCTCAGAAGAGGTTTCATATATTTTCAATTTCAAAAATTGATATAAAGTTGAGTGGAAGGTTCTCATATCGTAGATTGGGGGTGGCTATAAGACCCAAGTACCTGCCTGGTTGGCTTTTACTTGATCTTTGTGGATGGGGGAGAAGAAAATCTTAGAAGTCATTCCCAAAAGCAATAAGCTACAATAAGAGCAGTCAGTAATGGATAACCACTATAGCAGAATGGTTGAGCACCAGCTGTTTCATGACAGTTAGCAAGCTTACCTTGTATAGGAATCTGCTGCAATATATGTATCTTTATATAAATATCAAATTATGAGCAGCTGGGGCTGTGGAACACATCGAAAATAATTCCCAATAAGTGTCCTGGATATGACACTAAAGGGAATCTGAAGGTAAGACTCCAGTTCTGGAGCTTTAGGGAATGTGGATTACCCCTTCATTGCCATTTAATGGTTTGTAAACAAAGGATTAAAATTAAAATAAATTATTTGCATTACAGAGCTGTGCTAGAAACCATTTAACTGTGTGCAAACAAATGAGCTCTGGCTCATTTAGAAATGTTCACATGTATATATATATATATATATATGAAACAGGATTTGGTATTAAACAACTAACTTGGGTTGATAAGCTGTAAAATCTAACCAACTAAATTAAGAACACTAGAAGTCTGTTACTTCAAGATAAAAGACTTTTCTGTCTGATGATTGTGCACACCACATGAAACTTGAAGTAATGAACTTCAAGTCTTTGTAATTTGATATTTTTCTCAGCGGTTGTGAAGTCAAGCACTTTTTCTTGCAAAGTTTTCTAATTTGCATCTATCTTTTCATATCCTATAAATAAATATATATATGTGTGTGTGTGTGTGTGTGTGTGTGTGTGTTAGCTCTTTTGCCTTTGGATGCATATATTTTGGAGCTATAATGCTATTCTGTGTACATGTGAGCATGTCTCTATGCATATGCATCCATACAAGTGTAGTGTATATGCAAGTGAGTGGGAGCATACCTGTATGGGTGTGTCTGGACATAGGTAGCATGTATGTATATAAGTAAATGGATGTTTTGTGTATAGTAGTATCAAAAGAGTAGCCAAACAATTCTGAGAAGGTAAGAGATTTCAGTAGATAATAAATGTCCGCACCTAATCTGTAGGATCTTTACAGTGCTCGAGACACAAAAATGCAAAGGCAGTATCACAGTGTATATTGTAAGTATAAGATAGGATGATGATGATAAAACAGGATAAAATCTCACAACTCTCAGAGTTTCACATTGTTGATCCTCAGGTAAGCTTGTGTTCAACACCTCTCTAACAAGCTCACCTGAAGATCAACAATGTGAAACTCTGAGTTGTGAGATTTTATCCCATTTTATCATCACCATCTTATTTCATGCATGAAAAAAAAAGTATTTTGTGTATATGTTTGTGTGTGTGTGTATATATATATATATATATATATATCAGTAATATCTACCAAGCAGCTTTTGCCACCGGAAAGGGTATTTTTAAATACCCTGTCCGGTCGCAAAAGCTGCTTGGTAGCGTCAGGAGTGGCAGTATCACCTTGAGCGACCAAAACTGTGTTATCACCCTGGTTGGCGGCTGATGAGGACTGAGTATCGCACATGCTTTCACATGTTGTATGATGAAAATTTAAAAAAAATATATATATATCAGTAATATCCTGTCAACTTCCAAAGATAATGGTTGTGGATTATTCATGTATAAAACATATGAGGAATTTCAAATAAATCTTTTCAAGTGCTCGATGTATGGCTATTGTTACATGTTCCCTATCCAGGTTTATATAATTAAACTCACGTCCATTTCCATTTCCTAAGATGATATATCTTACCCCATGAGTGCCTACATGGAGGTTTTATTATATACGTTACTCCCTCTCTCTCTCTATATATATATATATATATATTTATATATATATATATATACAATGCAATTAGAAGAAAACTCAAACCTGGATAAATTGTCATTATAAATTTATTTCGGTGAAGAATATCATTTGAATATCATTTGAAGAATATCATTATACTTATTATAATTATTATAATTATTTATTTCAGTGAAGAATATCATTTGAATATCATTTGAAGAATATCTCATCAGATGATTTCACATGATTAATTTGAAGTTGGTCTTGTCAGAAAGAAGTGAAAGAAAAAAATGAAAATAATGATTTTTACTGAAAAATAAAACCAAGTTAGAATGAATACTAAAATAAAATCAACCGAGTTAGAATGAATATTAAAAAAAATGTTCAAAAGACATGAAGGATCTGTTAAAAAACTAAATAAGAAACAAAAGCTAACTACCCAAGTTTCACTGGAAAGGATCTTCAAAGAAAGTCTATCAGAGAGTTATTGGAACAAAGGAATAAATATATACATATTTATTCATTTCTGGCAGAGTTTTCTAGAAGATCCTTATCAGTAGAGCTCATTTAGTAAGCTTGTATGTATATCTAATATTGAGATAGTAAGAATTAAGGGTTAATTACAATCTCCTCACTTTTGTTGTTGGAAATCTAAAGGAGATCTCAATATCTCAAGGTGAAGGCTTGGTCAGATTCATTATGTATTTTCTCAGGATAACATGAGACTGACTGTTTTTTTTTTGTCACTATGAACTGTAACATCATAAAAAGCTTTCTCTCATTTGCTGTATTTGTCAGATATTGTAACTCCATGTTACAATTTATTCTGATCTTTGTTGAATTGTTTCAGTGAAAACTAAAAAATGCAATAAGACAAAAAAAGATGGTCAGGAAGGAGTGAATTCAGAAAAGAAAGACTGTAAAATACTGTGGTATAAAATGATAAACAAAATTGTTCAAAAAAGCAAATGTTGAAAATTTTAAAAATCTTACAGAAAACAAAATCTATAATCATCGTATTTGTCTCCTAAGGCTTTGGATTTTGATAATGATATGAAAAACGAAAAGTGACTGATCAAAAATTATCATCATTATTGAATAATATTTTTCCTGATGATCTTGTTGCATGTTTTCTTCAAGTTCTTTGGTTTGCTCTATACTTGCTACTTATTTAAAAAATATTAAATGCTAACCTGAAAATATTCAATTTTTTACTGAATATTTTCTGCTGAAATAGACTGGGTTTTTTACATTATTAAATACATGAGTTTATCTTTAAACATTCCTTTCTATCAACTTCTTTCCTTAGTTGGGTAACTTGGGTGGTGTAATGGTTAGCAAGCTAAACTAGCAAAGTTTCACGAGTGAATTCGTTTCTCATTGGGTACCTCTTTATAAGGCTCTGTGCCACATTTAAGCAAACAATCTTAGTAAATTACAACTTCTCTCCTTAGTTACTCTGCTTCATTTTGTTGACAATTTTGTATGGCTATTTAATCATTCAACATAAACCAACTAAAATACAAATGGCCACCAAATAAAAACTGATGGGTTAAATGTTATTTTATTTTAAACAAGATTTAAGTGATATAAGATCTGATGGGATAAACCAAGATTATTGCTTATTCAATGATTAATGAGAGTTTTCTATATATTTTATTTTAAAAGCTTTAAATTAATTGCATGCAATTCATGTACTATGTTTTTGAAATTTAAAAAAAGCAATGTTCTTTGATGAATGTTGATATTTTTTTATTGATTACAATTTTTTGCTATGTTGTGTATTATCTTATTGTAATTAATGGATTAGGATTTAATAGATTTTATGCCAAACATATTAAGAAAGTCAGTGAGATGTTCCTTGTTTAACAAGGAACATCTCACTGACTTTCTTAATATGTTCCTTGTTTAACAAGGAACATATGATAGACTTTGTTTTCTGTCTTTTTTAACTGTGAGTCTTTAAACATTGAAAATTTTTCGTGTGAAAATTATGGTAATCATGGCTTGGCAGCATGAAATAAAGATCAAGAAGAGGCTGGTCCATACTGACTGCAGGCATATTCTTGACTGATAAGGCCAATGCAGGACAGGTAGGCATGGTTTCAGAGGAACACAGCAGAAGATCTGGAAAGGTCTTGATGGCATAGAGTTGCAATTCCTCCTCCTGTACCTTTTGTTCTTGAGAGTGTCTCTGAGGACGTTTTCCAAGGAGGAGAACTTGTTAGTGGTGAGATGTCAGGCGTTATGGTTCTCAGCTTGGGTGGACCAATATTAATCGTCAATGTGATAGGCACCAAAGGATTTTTTCAAGCAGTCCTTAAATTGCTCATTTGGAGTCCCTCTGTTGTTATGACTAGCAGAGTGTTCATCACTTAGTTTGATCCTGAGCTGGCAATGATGTCCCATTCTCAAATTGAGATAAAAGAAAAGGAAAAAAAAAACCTAATCAAAATGGAACTTAGTAAAACAAATAGTCAATTGGATGATGGTCCAATTAGACAACATATAAACCACACATTTTCTTTTTAAATAGCTGTCAGTGCAGCCTTGAATAAACAACTGCATTTCTTGCAAAAGGGTAGGACCCCTGTTATGAATTTGAACCCTGGGGATAGTCAAATTCATATTTTACTCAAAAATATAGACTCTCTCTTTCTTTTTCTCCTTCTCCCTTTGTTTTTTGTTTGCCTTGCAAACCAGCAGAAATTGATGAGAAGTCTGAAGAGTTGAATTCAGGTCAATGGTGCATGTTGACCGATTGATGGTGAAGTTTCCCTTATATGGATGGATGAACTGGCAAGCAGCCCCAAGCAACAAGCGACCAATTTGAAGACTGAATGCTAGTAGGCCAAGGACCCCGCAGGATACGAGTCAATTGGCCAAGAGATCCCCTAAAAGATGGAAGTATCTGTGATGTAAAGAGTAAACTGCCTTCCCCAGGCCAGGTCATATGGGAAGATTAAAAAGCCACCAGGAAAAGGATAATAACTGTGTGATTATTTTGTTTGTCAACTGACCACGAGAAGAGTCAAAGAACAAGAAACGATTTGAAGATGTAGACACCAGAAAAAAAGATAAAGAAAAATTAACGGTCGGGGAAACGTGATACCAGAAAAAAAAAGAGAGAGACATATATGTATTAAAAAAAGATAAAAGAAAAGGAGAGAGAGAAGTAAGATAAGCTTACATTTTAATGTTGTTTTATGTTTTGCTTAACCCACTCCTACTGCACACGAAACACATCAAAAAAATTTTCTTGGCACTCATCCTCACAAGAAAAATTCTAGGTGAATTGTCCCTAAATATTTAAAATATAAACATTCTTATTTTTGTCACTAAGACTATTTTACTTTGCATACATGTCTTTTTTTGGAAGTGGGGTGATAATAAAATAATTTGTATTCTAAATTGTGTATTTCGTGTTGTCTTCATTTTAGGCTTGTTCAAAAATCTCTGTGTCATAGTTTTCCCTGTTTGCTTGTAGTTGAATGACATTCTGAAATAAAATAGTGTCCGATCTAATTCTAGCAATACACTTGGCGTTGTCCATGCAATAGGTGTAGGTAAAAGGGTCGGGACTAAAAGCCTGTCACCTTCACTGATAGTAAACCAGTCAGAGAAGTTTCATGACACCTACCAATACCACTTAAAATGAAAGGGTGTCTTGGGTATGGCACTAAATTGTACTCAGTGATGACAGTCCAGTTCTGGAAGCCACATAACTGTGTGCAAATCATTTGTATCAAGATTAATTACTTATATATAATTGAGGTGAGGTTCTGTAACATAGAGGCTAACATGCTGGACTGCAACATCATAGCAAATTTAAACTCCACCCATGCAATTATGTCTACTTTCTGGTTAATACTCTTGAGAAAGGTATGAGCCCTCTTTATCCACCAACCTCAGCTATGGAGTCAATAGTACCATTACAGTCATTTTATAAGTATGGATTTGGCATCAAATAATCCTTGAGGACTGAGATGCCATTAATTACAGAAATCAAACTGAAACCTTATATAATTGTTATTATATTTACTATTTGTGTTTTTTTTCATACTACTTGAGTCTAAGTGAAAATAAGTCTCATTAGGTATCATATATCTTTTGGGTATTTTAGTGCCGTGGTTTGAAGTATTCCTCTTATCTCCTGTCTATTTTCCAGATTATTATGGACTGTTTGAGGACTCCAACTTTCATCACTATTGTCTTGATGTTTGATAACTTTTACAGTTCTCTAGCAGAGTCCAGGTATCTATACTGCTTTTTAAGTTCTACCTTTTCTCAATGGTCTTTTGGAATGTCAAAATCCTCTAAATAACAAATTTTATTATCATTATTATTATAATGATAATAATAATAAAAAAAACAAAAAACAACAACAACAACAACAACAACAACAATATAATTGCTTGTATAAAGAAATGGCTTGTTGGGTTATTTTGATACGTCATTTCTTTATGCAAGCCCCAGTCAAAGTTGTCATGCCATTAAACCAACCATTTGAAAATTGAAAAAAATTATCCTCTGGGTTTTATATGCAAATTTGAGGTATTTGGCAGGCTAATATTCACCCAGACATTTTCTCTCATAAATCATTATTAATCATTTAAAAACATAATAATAATGATAATGGTAACAATAATATATATAGATAATAATAATAATATATTTGCTTGCAAAAAAATTACTTATTAGGTAACCTAAGAAGGGATAAAAACAACCAAAAATGACTAAAAAATTATCCATTGGATTATACGTTCAAAGTTGAAGTATTTGGCTGGTTGATATTTACCTAGACACTTTTTGTCATAAATCCCAACATTATTATTATTATTATAGAAGATTCTTTCCTGTTGGTTTAGTAGTGTGTTTTATCTAAGTTTGTATTGTCTGCTAGATTCCAACGGCAGATTTCAGCAACATAATATGCTTAACTGTAAATACACTAAAAATCTGTTTTGTTTTTTCTTACATATCATAAAATACAGTACATCATAAATGTAACTTTAGAAATCCTCACCAAAGTTGTGATAACAGAAATAAACTGACAAATGCAGTGCAAAAATAGCAAATAACAAGTAATTTAAGTCTAGATCATGTTTATCATTGGGAATTGTGAATAAGATATGTACAATACTGACAGTTTTAAAAAGGTCTGTTTTCTTTATCAAGTTGTGCATCTTTTTCTTCTTGTAATCAAATCTCTAAGTTGCAAGTAAAAAAAAAAAAAAACTCCAACTTTTACATGACAAAAGAAAGCTTCATAACATGACCTCAAAGAAAAGAACAAACATTTTTTATACAAGATTTTCAAGATCTTTCACATTGTGTTCACACTTGATTTTTCTAATAGCAAGATCATTCCTATATACCAGAAACAGATAATGTTTTTATTTGTTATGTTTATGCACACAATTCTTTTTTTTATATGCTTAAATAGATTTAAGGTTATTATATATGAATGACGTGCTATACCAATGTTTTGGAATTTGAACTGCATATATCAACCAAATATAGTGCAGAATTTTATCTTCCAGCAATCTATCAAAGTTTTGGGTAAAAACACTAAGATCACAATATACAACAGCAACTTCTTCAAAGTAGAGAGTGGAAGCTTACTTGTTTTTTGTTTTTTTTATTGGGTGGGTTTTGTCATGGCAAAATTCCCTGAATGCACAGAAATATTACCAGTTATATAATGATTTGCATATGGTTTTGCACTACCTCAGGAAAAAACTATGGAACTAGCACATTGAGAGGATGTTCACCTTTTGCTGTTGTTTTTTTTTTTTTACTAAGCAGTAAATAAACAAATAACAGATAAGACACAAAACATTATTTATTTTATAGTGGGACATTCTGGCTTCATAAAATATGTTTTAAACAAGCTTGATTAAATTAACTAATGGTATCATTTTTTTCTAAGCCAGAGGAAGACATTATGAAATGACCCATAACTAAGGAAGAATTTATTACTAAATACAGTGAAACTCTTGTTGTAATATTTTAGACACTTTATATCAGTAAAAGAAAATGTTAAAGATAACTTGATCATTTTTAGTCATATATATATATATATATATATATGTTTACATAGTAATATTTTTCCTTTTTATGTATTTGTATATTTATAAACATATGCATAGTTTGTGTATGTGTAGATCATTGATGGTAAAACTTAAGGCTTCTAATTAAAAAGAAAGCCTTAAGAAGTAGAAAGAACATTTCAAAAATCCAGTGGTGGAGATCTTAGTATACGCTGCTGATGAGACCTAATAAGGTCAAAACAACTGTCCAGTGTTTCTGTATGTCATGTGTAAGTATTCACCAGATTTTCTGGTCATGGTAATTCAATTCAAAATATAATTCTTCTACTTAAAAAAGAAATTGTAGATCTATATCCTTGCCCTTGAGGTCATAATAATTACATGGACACATATTTCTAATCCTCTTGGGAAGACATGGCCCTGGAGGTGACCGTGTCGTGTCCTCTGTAAAAGAGTACAGATGTAACTTGTAAGACACATACAAGTTAATTGGCCATGCAATTACCATGACTGGTTAATTTGGCATCACTTGTGTGCAATATGGACTGATAGGCTCAGTTGTGGAGTTTTGGCTCTGCAATCTGTGTTCGCTGGTTCGACCTCTAGTGGTGGAGATCACGGTATACACTGCTGATGAGACCTAATAAGGTCGAAACAGCTGTCCAGTGTTTCCGTAAGCCACGCATAAGTATTCATTTGCTGGTCATGGTAATTCAATTCACAATATATGTTGCATATTGACCCCGGCCGAGCTGTCAAAATAGGAAATGCACCTGTGTAAATAACAGGTGCATCCGGTCGAGGAATATCAGGATATAAACTTGACTGTCAAGGGGTTGAATTGAGTGCAAAATTGTTACGCACGAAAAGAAGTAGGTGGGCGTCAAATTGTTATATAACCCCAGCGACCGGAAGTTCAGGGCAGTTGGAGATAAGATGCGGTAGAAAGAACCAGCTCCCAGCAGTGGGGGCCCTCAGAACACCAGATAGAGCAGTTGAAGTTCAGATTAGTTGGAGAGAAGATGCTGGAATGAGGACCATGTCCCAGAGAGGCTGGGCCCCCAGGCCCCTGGTTGAGCAGTCCAGGAGAACTGGAAAGAAACACTGTTATGGCCATAAGAGTGGGGGTCAATATGTTGCAGTTCTGTTTGGTCTACAACTCCCTCTCACACAGTAAAACCTTTAGTAACCCTTTCAAACCCTTTCAAATAAAGTGAGAGGTATATTTTTCTAAAAAAAGTGTCTTTGCTCGTCTTCATTGCATCGTTATGATTTTGCATGCAAATGCATATGTATTATGTGGCTATACAATATATAATTCCTCTACTTAAAAAAAGAAAATGTAGATTTCAAAAATCAGTTTGAAATCTTTCTGGAATAAATACTTAAGAAATTAAAAACAGTAAAGCTGCAGGGCTCAATGAAAAACCTCCTGAAGTATGGAAGACAGGGATATTTGATAACATGCTTCTCTGATTATGTAATGCTGAGTATAAACAAAACAGAGCAAAGAAATGAACAAAAGGCTGCATCTTCCCCTTCCCCGAGAAATGTGGCCTCAGAATCATTAAGAAGTATTGTGGTATAATTTTTACTGCTATAGCTGCTAAGGTGTATAATGCCCAGCATCTCAATGAAATCCGACTTGAAGTTGAGAAAATTCTAAGAAAAATCACTTCTCAGATTCTAATTATCTGTTGAATTATCAAAGGAGTTGGTGAAAAAATCTTTAGGCAACACTAACGTTTGTAGATTTCTCCAAGGTATTTGATTCTATACAAAGAGGAAAGATGGAGCTAATACTTCTGGCCAATGGTCTCCCCAAACAAAGTGTTAGCATTATAATGATGCCCTACAAAAATATGAAAGCAATAGTATGCTTATCTGTTGGAGACACAGACTTCTTTGATATTGTCATTGGAGTCTTGCAAAGAGATAGATTTGCACCATATCTATTCATAATCTCCTAAGATTACTTGCTATGAATGACAATAGAACTAATGAAAGAAAAAAGTCTCTCATTAAAAAGGCAAGAAGCAGATATCTCGCTGAAATTATCATGGATGCAGATTATCCAGATGGTCAAATGCTTCTCACAAATAAACCTACCAAAGCCAAATATCTCCTACCTAGCCTGGAACAGGCAGCAAGAGGCATTGGTCTCTACATGGACTGAGATAAAACAGACTTCATGTGCTTTAATCAAGATGGTACCATCTACACATTTAATAAGAAGCCTCTGAAATTAGACTAATTTGACTTGGTAGCAATATTTCATCTACTAAAAGTGATTTCAACCTACACACAGAAAAGGCATGGATTGCTATCAATAAGTTATATGAAATCTAATCTCTGATGAATTAAAATGGGAATTTTTGTGTCAATATTACTGTATGGATGAACAACCTGAACTTTAACAAAGCACTTGGAGGATAAGTTTGATAGGAACTACATAAAGATGCTGAGTGCTGTTTTGAATAAATTCTGGAAGCAACACCCTATAAAACAGCAGCTGGACGGCCACTTACCTCCCATCTCCCAAACCATCCAAGTAAGACAAATAGAACATGCAGTGCACTGCTGGAGAAACTGGGACAATCTCATAAGCAAAATTCATCAACTCTGTAAGGACATTGGATGCCACTTTAAAAGGACAATAGGGACAAAAGATCAGAGAGATCATCTATGTATGTATTTTCATATATATACATCATAGGAAATGGACATGGAGACCTGAGTTCCATCACTAGATGAGGCTGTTCACATTTCCCATGATGCTAATGCCTCAAAGAAAGGTATGAATCCAACTATTCTCACTCTTTTGAAGTAGGGCAGGCTAGGCTCTTAACTTTTGTGTAGCAACTGGCCTTGCAGGAAAACTCAAAATTCAAACCTGTTAAAGTCCGCTGAAAAATTGACATTGCACTTCTTTAGTTTGTACAGAGGGGTTAGGTAAATATATATATATTGAGTGAGAAAGACATTATATATGTGAGGTAGTATATGTATCTATCTATCTATCTATCTATCTATATACACTTCATATCCATTGCCAATCTGCTATACATGATATATATAGTCATACAATGTTATACATTATACATACAACATAGCATTATGATATATCATCATATATTATTTGAATGTTTTTTTCTATAGTTTGGGACAGCTGATGTATGGATAAAAAAATGGCAAAACATTATTCTATAGTTTTAGCTTTCTTCATCCATATGTAATGAAAGCTCACTTGAATTTACAAATATCTCATGGGATAACTGATGTATAGATGACCAAAAATGACAAATCTTTACATTATCCACAGTCATCAAAATATCTTCCTGAACATTAAAACACCATCATACCACACACAGATTGCTTTAGATTTTAGAAGTATCAATTTTACTTGGAAAGAAAATAAAATGAAGAAATATTCTGTCACACTGTCTCATGTGATTTTGATGACAAGTTTTCAAACCTAGCTAAAAGGTTTAATTAATTTTAATTTTATTTATTTTTTTATTTTCTTAATTTTTTTTTTTGTGATTTTAAAAGTTAAGAAATTCTCCTAACCGGACATTGGCCTAGTGGTTAGAGTGTTCGCCAATGGCCCGGGAGATCTGGGTTCAATCCCAGGTCGAGTCATACCAAAGACTCAAAAAATGGTACTTGATGCCTCCTTGCTTAACACTCAGCATTATAAGGTACGGATCAAGGGTAAAGTGGAGCAATCCAGGGAAAGGAGTAGCGCCCTCTCCTACACCTAGGTGTAGTAAGCTATCGAAAAGGGAGCCTTCGGGTCACCCTCGATTATGGTCGCCAACTTTACTTTTACTTAATTCTCCTAAAATTTTCATATTGGAAAAATATCTCCCAGTGGATTTCCTGTGCTGAAACATTAAGCTTTTTTCACCTGAGATGTGATTTTACACATTCTGAATATTCTCTTTGTTTTTGTTGTTTTCATCTTATCTCTCTCTCTCTCTCTCTCTCTCTCTCTCTCTCTCTCTCTCTCTCATCTGATTGTAAGTAATTTTAAAAGAAAAATAAGGAAAAATAGATTTAATACTAACTTATAAAAAATTCAGAATCAAAAAAGTTAATCCACAACTTTAGGTTTCTTTACATTCCTTTGCGCATTAATAATATTGTTTTTCTAGCTGAAAGTTTTTATTTTTATACATTGTCTCTTGAAATTTTGTTATTCTTTAACAGTTTCTTTTATCTGGAATAAAATCTGTGAGTCAAGCACAATATCATTTGTATTTGTGTAAAAAGCAATGCAATTGGCATTTTAACCCAAGACTTTGAATGAATAGCTCCCTGAAGTGACATGTCTCCCTGCACCACTAAAAATTTTCCTGTTTCCTTAAATCATTTATTATGTTCACTAGTAAACCTTAATCCCAAAATACCTTTACCCAATTCAACAATATTCAAACTTTGAAACATTTCATTTTGAAGTTTTATGCCAAATTTTGTATACTTAAAAATGCATGACAAATATTATCTTCTGAAAAAGAGAAAATTTGAAAATTTTATGTTAAAAAAAACGAGATTAGATGTTTTTGTTTCATCATATGAACTGGTTTACTAATTTTAGAGTGGAGATATCTCCTCGTTTAAAACATATGAACTCGATTTTATTTGTGTTCACATAGAAACCAATGCTTCCTGCTACTTGCTCCAGGCGATGTAGTATGAATTCAGCTTGGGCAAGTGTATTTGCAAGAAGTGCTAGATCATCTGTATTGTCTGTGTTTGTTATAGTTTCTGTAGGATATCATCTGCTCCTTACCTTTTTTAGTGTGAAACGGTTTTCTTCTATTAGATCTATCAGTATTTGAAGCACACAGTCTTGGCATATGATAAACAAGTGTCGTGTAAGTGTATCTCCTTGCAAAACTCTAGCAACAATGTTAATGAAGTCGGTGTTGCCATCAAGTGAGTGAACCATTACTTTTGTGTTTTTGAAGAGTATCATTACACTTGTTACAGTTTTTTGGGGAGAGAACATATGCTAGTAGTATTTGCTCCATCTTCTCTCTGCTTTTGGAAAAATCTTCAAACAATAGTGTTGCCTCAAGTTTTTTTGTTTATACTCCTTCAATGATTTGGTGGATAGTTAGAGTCTCTGAAGTCTTTGATTGATTTCTCAAAAAACTTTTGGCATTTTTCCCAAGACTTTTCTCAATTTCAGGTCTAATATGGTTGAGAAGCAGAACATTAGAAACCTTAGCAGCTATAGGAGTAAGAGTTAGGCCTCTGTAGTTCTTTGGGATTCCAAGGTCACCTTTCTTGGAAGAAGAGGAGGATGCAACATATCATTCTGTGTTAATATAGTGTTTTTGTAGCAGAAAACTTGCTCTATCCAACAGAGCTCCCTGTGTCTGTTATACTTTCTGTGGAAATAGATTGGAGCATTTACTTTCAAAGTATCTCTTCAACTTTCTTAATGCTTGATATATGTGAGGAATTTACTGTAAAAACAAACCATGTCTTAAATGTAATACCAATTGTTGTTCAGGCAGTGAAATAATGATTCCCTGTCTTGCCTATGATTGAAGTGTAGTATCTGTGAATCCTGCTTAGTATCATATTGTTACTCGACTGATCTTTTGCCTTGGAAATCCCACTGTTATTTTAAATCTATAAAGTTATGGAATATGATGATAAAATGAAAGCATAGTTGATGCCCTTGGAACAGTCCCCAAGAATCTGAATAAGAGAGTGTAGGAACTGGAGATTTGAGGAAGAATCATTACAATCTAGATCACAGTTAGAATCAGTTAGAATACTGAGAAGAGTCCTGTACATCTGTGGAGACTTGCTGTCACTCAGATTTCAGTGAAAGACCACCAATTAAAATTGATATGAAAAACAGAAATAAGATAATCTATTTTTATTTTCTGATGAGGATAATCACTTACTAAGACATTACATGAGACCGAGAGCAAAGGAGGGTAGTGAGTCTTTTGCATTCTTATAATTACTTAGAATATTCAGACTATTGACCTCATCTTTGTTATATTCACAATGTTTCAGCTGATATATCCTTCGGCCTTCTTAACATGTTTCATGTCGAACTCAGGAGCTCACACAGAACTTGTAAACTCCAGATGATATCATCCAGAAGTACTTTCCAACCCAATGCCTTATCCACTGTGCCAAATGTCCTCGCTAGACACATGCTTTAATATTAGAAAAGGAGGACAGATACTACACTCTGATCCTAGCAGCAGTAAGTGATAAAGAAAGAAAAAAAGAACCAAACAAGTCTTACAGTTAATTATTGCAAAATATTGGGATAAGTTAAAAGACTGGAAAATCCAGTGGTATATTACTAAAATTCACATTATAAATAAAGCAAATCCCAGTTCCAATCGCAACTGAATGATAATTTTGTTGGGATTCTGCATTCAAACTGAATATCATTTTTTAATCATACAAATTCTCGTTATATAGCTGATAACTATAAAATGCTAATTAGGATCCTTTAATTCTTCCTGAATAGAAGCATAATTATCATCATGGACCAATGTTACAAGAAAATGCAGTGGCTTTACAAGTTGCCTGCAATCAGTTTGATTGATTTGCCTTACTTCTTTTTGGTAATTTTGTAATACATATGATTTTTATGAAAGATAGAAGGTGCTTGCATAATGGTTATCAACTTTGGAAATGGAGTTGTCAGCCCAAGTTCAAACCTTGATCAAGGCTTTTTGCATTTCACTTTGTACTAAAATCCTTGAGAAAGGCATGAATCCATCTCTTCTCCCCTTGCTATGTGTAAATAATAGGGCAAACTGAGGTCTTTAGATGTGGTATGGCAACTAGTCAAAAAGGAAAATTCGTAATTGAAACCAGTTGTGCTCTTCTTAAAAATTGACCTTGTGTCACATCCTGATTAAAGTGGAGGGGTTGGTCAAATACCAACTACTATAATCATCATCTTGAGAATTGTAGTCCAGTGAGGGAGTTCCTGTGCTGTGATGTGTAGCAGAAAGAACCTTGTATTTTTTGTTTGGTGCGTAATTTAATTTGACCATTAGAGACGCTGAACATTTTCACCCAATCAGGATGACCTGTCCTATTCAGCCCAAACTATATTTCCTGGCAGCAACAAAAACTGAAGAAAGCCCGCGAAACTCTCTCTCCCTCAGAAATCCTCAATGGGAACAAAACCTAAGGTCTTTGTTCTCCACCACCTTTATTTTCCATCGACATTTAGCGAGGGGATAACAACCAATGCTACCAATGAAATACCAACATAACCAACATAAAAACCAACCTTAAACCAAAAACCTAATAATAATGATAATAATAATATCCCCATCGCTATAGATGGCTAATGAGATTGACTATGATAGTCTGCAAGTTTGCACTCCAGTCATGGTATTATGTTTTCTTTTGCACTAATACCCCTGTAAAGGGTATGAACTCCCATATCCCTCCAGTTTGGTTGAATAGAGGAAGAAGTGTTCTTGTTTTCGTGGATATTGTTCTGGACTATGACATATAGTAGCATAGGTTAAATAGTATCACCATTTGTTGCATATTGACCTTTGACAGCATGTTAGTTGTGGATTTTTAAACAGGATATGCACCTGTGTAAACAAGGAGACAGTGGAAAGGAATCATGTGAATAGAAAACCGGAAGGAAATGTGTTGACATTGAAAATATAATATAATGACAAGAGATTCGCAGTTAATACACAGACACGGTTTCAACGCACACAAGAGAGGCCATCAGAAGATGTAGGCAGTTAGAGTAGAAGCTGCCTGGGGTCAGAGAACGCACATTGAGAAGTGGTCCTAACCAGATATGGTGTCAATCATAGCAGTCCTCCATCAGTCTTGGTCTCTCCATCTCTCTCTCGCTCACTTAATTGCAGCCATTTAACCCTTTCATGACAATAAAGAAGAGAGATATATTTTTATAAACAGAACTGCTATGGTTTCTTCTTTTATGGCCACACAACACATTTTTCTTTTACAAGCATGGCTTTGGCACGAAATATGATGGTTGATATGCCATTACATAAAGAATCCAAACCAAACCAAACCAAACCAACATATTGAAAGTTATTTTCATCATTATCCTTTATGCCTAGTGGTTATGCAATTAATGAGCAATGAAACTAACAGTTAAAACTTCAAATTAACACCGAAGATTATTTTGCTAAAATGCATTTGAAAATGTCTCGTATCCAGTTGCAATCTTTAACACTTGGTACTTGACCAATAAACAACATTTACATTCTATATATATATTTTTTTTAATACCATCATCATCACAATCATAAGCAACTGTGCAACTGTCATCACTGAACCAGAATTCCATTTAAAAAAAACAAACAAAAAAAACTGACCTTGTGTCACATCTCACTTGTGGCAGAGAGGGTAGATTAAATAAATTCATATGTGAATGAATTATTTTAACATAAAATTCAAAAATGAAAATAAAGATTATAATTATTTTAACATACTCAGACAGTTCCAGATTGACAAAACTGGAGAAAAAATTAATACAAAAACAAAATTGAACATTAAAGTAAGATTTATCTTTTTTTATATTGGTTTTATTGTGTATAGATATTAGTGTATTTCTTATTACTTGATATGATGACCAAGCTGCATGACCAATAAGTTATATATATATATATATATATATATATATATATATATATAAAGTGGTATGGTGTTTTATATAAAGGACATTATCAGCTGTGAATGCAGTGACTAATGAGATAGTATCTTTTTCTTTCATGGTTCTCTGTTGGTGATTATATAAAATATTAGCTGTAAAATCAATTATCACAGAGATGTGTTTTTGACAGAAAATAACTAACAAAACATTTTGGTTTCATTTTAGCAAGTGTTCTGTTGAACATAGATAACAGCCAATTCTTTATTTCTTACATTTTTCATTTTCTGTTATGTTGTCAAATACCTTTCAATAAAGCTTTTGCTTGTGAATTTATATTCTTACAGAAGTATTCGGGTACTGTTAGGCTGGAGTGGGTAACATGTGACATTGAAGTGAGTTCAAATTTAGTTGTGCTATTATATTTACTTTCAGACTAACTCTATAGGGAAAGGCACAAACCCCTTTATCTCTCCTTGCTATAGGTAAAATAGCCCCTCTAGTGTTTTCTACAAAGATGGATTTGGCATTAAATAACCTACAAAGATTTACTTAGTATGGAAACTTGTGAGAATAAAACCCTCACAACTGTCTGTTAGCTTCGCTCATAAACTATTGTGCGATGAGCCTAGATGGCAGGTGTTGGCATATACTAAATGTATTCCTTGCAGAGGTTATTACCTAACCCCTCCCACAAAAAAGGTGAACAGGGTATTACATTAAACTAGATCTGAGGGTAAAGCTCCATTTTTGGAGATCTGGTGAGTGCAGCTTATTCCTTCCTTATCATTTCTTCCCCAAATCTACTCAGTGGAGAGTACTCCTTCATTGCGATTTCTGTCACATCTACTCAGTGCAGGGTACTCTTTCATTGCCATTTCTATAAGATCTACTCAGTGCTAGATACTCCATTGCCATTTCTGTCTGATCTACTCAATGCAGAATACTCCTTTTTTGCCATTCCTCCCAGTTCCACTCAGTGCAGGGTACTCCTTCATTGCCATTTCTCCCAGATCCACTCTGATTCAGAGTCAAAGTATCTGTTAGCGTCATACTTATGAGTGAAAAAGATCTGCAAACAAATTATTTGTATTCGATGGGAATGCTGGATATCATATAGCAGTGTGCAAAAACTTTCAAATGGCATGAAAAATGTAATTATAAATTATGTACATTATTCTCTAGCCCTTGGCATAAAATAGACAAGTTTACATGCCATTGAAACCAGTCAAACATTGTGCTTCATTAAGTACTCTAGAAATTACCAGCATAGTTTGGATTTCATACAAGTTCAAAACAATTGGTCACTTTGTGAGGATTAAACTCATTATATAGAAATTGTTCTGCCAAAGTAACTTACTGGTAGTTATACAACAATGAAGCACCCAAATAATTTCCTAAGCTTAGTTATGTCATATAGTCAGAAGTATAGGGTCACCAATGAGGATCAAACTCATGATTGTCTGTTTACCTAGTTTGGATAGTGTTGTGAACCAGTAAAAGGTCCGGAAGAAAGATTATGTGAAACAAGTATAACTAATGAAAGTATAAATACAGCATAGGTAAAAGAATGTTGAACGCCAATCTGACTGCCAAAGTGTTAGGCTGGAGTTAACTTAACACCGAGATAATTATTCTCCTGGTATTCATAGTAATAGGAAGAGTTCATTATAGTCTATCAGGTAGGTACCACAACAGACAGCTATCATACAAATCACCTTAAGTATATAGATATCATTTATGTTCTTCAACATTGTTAGGTATGAATAAAATCTCTAACAGAATCGGGGGGGGTGTCCTCGTGGTTGTAATGGTTAAAGCGATGGACTGTGGAATCATAGTATGCGAGTTCGTACTCCAGTCACGCTATTACGTTCACTTTTGGGCAAATACCCTTGGGAAAGGTATGAACCCCCTTATCCTCCCAGCTATGGGTTAAATAGTACCACTACTGTTCTTCTAGGAGAATAGATTTGGCATTAAATAACCTATAAAGGTTGATATGCCATTAAACAACCAAACCAAATCTAACAGAATGGAATAAAAAATAAGAAATGAAAACTGATAATGATTTGGGAAAGATTAATACTGTCTCTGAGGTTATAGAATTGTAATTAGGAATGACAGTCATGATGAAAAGGTAGAAAGTAGAAAGAAACATTCAAAACTGTGATTATGACCATTAACACTACAAATAAAAGATTTGAAAATATTGTTCTTGTGTTAATAATAAATTATTATTAAATCATAAATAAAATTCTGTCAATTAAAAAAAAGGTACAATTAAATGATAATTAACAATTTGTAGGAAATAGATTTTAATTAAATCATGAATAAAATTTTGTTAGGACAAAATTATGATTAAATGTTAACTAAAAATGTTTCTAATGAATTTTTATTAAATCATAAATAGAATTTAGGTTGTAAAAAATTATTATTAAATGATGATTAAAATTTACTAAGTAAAAAATTATAATTAAAATTTTGTTTGTTAAAAAAATTATGACTAAATTATAATTAAAATTAGGATGGCTTTGTCATTAAATAACCCACATAGATTGAAATGCCATTAAACAATGAAACCAAATAAAAATTTTTACTCTTGAGACTTGTTAATATATATATTTACCACAACCCTCCATATAAGTATGTTGCAACATAAGGTCAATTCTCAAGGAGAGTTTAATTGTTTGGAATTCAGAACTGGAGGGAGAATAGTTGAATTCATACCTTTCCTAGGATTATTAGTGCTATGTAAAATGCAAACAGCCTTGTCCAGGATTTAAACTCTGGTCACCATGTTCCTTTCCTATGATGATAACCATTACACCATGAGTGCCTCACATTAAAGTAGATGTATTCTGATATTGTTGATATCTGTCACGGTTGTTAGCTATTTACAATTTACAGTTAAAGTGATACAGAGAATAATGAGGATGAACATGATTATAGAGCAGTGCACTGGTGTTTGGTTGGGTAGGGGGTCATAAATTGTTGGGTAAGATGAGGATCAATATCAGAGCTGTGTGAATCAATATGAGTGAGAGAGATAGAGAGAGAGAAAGCCAGAAGTTAGGATCAATGCTTCAGTCAAAGTGTTATAATCTGAGCAAGGTTCAGGAAATGAAGCCATGGAAATTGTCCAACCTTGATATCCATGTTAGGCAAATGCTTTGTAAATAGTCTTGGGTATTAATAACCGAGGCAGACACTGAAAGAATTGTTGACTTTGAAACGCTAAGAGCAATAAATAAGTGATTATGTGATGGAAATAGGTGTAGAGAGTGAGAAATGCTGGTGGTGTGGGGTGGTGAGAGAAATATAGGGAGAATGAGAAATACTTAAGGAAAAAATATTTATTATATGACTACTTGTTTATATTATATATATATATTACTCACACAATATAAGTAAACATTGCCAACCTAGCACCTTCAGCTCAATACTTCACTAATAAGCTATACTGAGATGTAAATTATGTTATTTCTTGACACCTTTAACTCACCAAGAAACAACACAAATGTACAGTCAATTGGTTTCTTTGTTTTAATAGCATAACAACCTTCATAGCTTATTTAATGCTAAAGCCATCCTTCTAGAATAACCATAGTGGTACTGTTTAAACAATACCAGGTGAATAACAGGTTTCATACCTTTCCCAAGGGCATTAGTCCAAAAGTGAATGTAATAGTATGACTGGAGTTTGAACTTGCTTATTATGATGTCACAGTCCAGTACATTAGCAACTACGTCATGGAGATTTCTTTTGAATGTTTCAGTTATTCAAATCAAATAATTAAATTATTTCAATCTATGATATTTTTTGTTATAGAAAATGTATTGATTATATGGATTTTTATTTCATTTTTCAGCTAAGTTTCTGATTACTATCTTGATTGAAATTCGGGAGAATTAAGTACAAGGTAGGTCAGCTTTTCAGTTCACACTTTCCAATAACCAGATACATTGTTTTCTTCATTTTTTTGGCTTGTAAGGTGTCTGTGTTGCTCAGTCCTTACTTGGACAATTGCCCATCACCTTTAACCTCACTTTATTCTTCTATTGTGTTGCTCTGTCATCCGCCATTTAATCTTGTCCTTGCAAATCAGAATTGATAACGTTATTTCAACTTGCAAATTCTTTTATATTCAGGGAATGCAGTGTCAGTTTTCAATTGATTTTCATCTCCTTGTAAACTCTATGGTAAGTCCTTTAGACAGCATTCAGTGTCTGCACAGAGCTTGTGAATGTATGTTTTTACTGGTCGGCCAACACTGGTGTATCCATGTGTGAGAGTCCATTGAAAAACATCACTTATAAGCTCATCCTTCCTTCTCCAGCATTTGTGACGGAACACGTCAGCTCTGGTGTGCATCTGCTCATTGCATTGTGTGATCCCACACTGTGTTTATTGCACAGATGCTGAGTTGATGGCACAAAAGACCAAGAAAAAAGGAAGTTAAATTCAAAATTTGAAGGACTGGACTTACTTACTGATGAATGGAACTTAGGACTTTGGACTTAATTTTGACTTTATTCCCCTCCTTCCATCTGTCCGGTATGAATTTTACTTTGCCAGATCCTAGCAGATCACCCTAGCATTAGGTTCATCAGCAGATTCTGAGCATATCTCTGACTCGGGTTGCTTTTGTTGACCAACTTGGCCCTTTGCTACCTCATTTAAAAACTAGGAAGTGCTTGGTCATTTCCTGTTTTTTTTTTCCTTTATCCCATGCGAGTAGCCATGAACAAGCAAACATTCCTCCTTACTCCTTGTCTTATCACATGCCACATGTATGCATCAACACATATGTACATATCTATATATCTATCTACACATACTCATATGTCCAGGGGGGTGTCCTTGTGGTTGTAATGGTTAAAGCGGTGGACTGTGGAATCGTAGTACGCGAGTTCGTACTCCAGTCGCGCTATTACGTTCACTTTCAGACAAATACCCTTGGGAAAGGTATGAACCCCCTTATCCCCCCAGCAATGGGTTAAATAGTGCCACTACTGTTTTTCTAGGAGAATGGCTTTGGCATTAAATAACCTAAAAAGAGTTGATATGCCATTAAACAAAGAAACCAAACCAAACCAAACCAATCATATGTCCACTAAGACATTAACCAAGTTTGCTGGGGATGTAGAATACACTGACTGTATCTTTGCAGAGTGGTGAGACCCCCACCACCACCAATGAGTATCCTGGATATGGCATTAAACAATCTGATGGTGAGGCTCCAGTAATAGTGGAGATTTGGGGAATGTGGAGTACCCCTTCATTACCATTGCTCCCTGGTCCACTCAGGCCCAGAGTGGTTGCACCTGATAGGGTCCTAAATATTGGTAAAATAGAACTGTTTGACATTTAAACTGTGAAAACAAATGACTCATGATAAATTGAATTGTAAGAAATAAAACTGTGTTTACAAATCATATACTTAATATATATGTATAAACAGGATTTGGCATTAAATAACCAACAACGGATGATATGCCGTGAAACCAAACCAAACCACCATGACATACATACACTCATATATATCAAACTCTATACTACCATGTTATAGGTCAGTAATACCACACAGTACCCAATATGTCTTGATTGATAGTTTGTGAGATGGGAGGTAAGTGACCATACAGTTGCTGTTTTGTTGTGTGCTGATTCCAGGATTTGATCTAGCTTTTTCTTTATGCATTTCATTAAAATTCATGGGGTGCAACCATACAATAGTACTGATACTGCTACAACTTTAAAAACGTCTTGGATTTTTGTATTAGTGAAATCAGATTTCCATATGATCAATTGCAGACTGTGTTTTCTTGTGTTTATGTTGTCATCACTTTAATCCAGCCAAAATTGTCTAACAAAAATTTAAAAAAAAACCTTTTCCAAATTACATTCCAACTTTTGATTTTCAATTTGGAATAATTCCAGCATAAAATGACCCACTGAGATGTTGATATGCTGTTAAAGCAATCTAAACTTTTATTGACATTCTCTAAATTGGCAAACCTGGTTGCATTCAGGTTTTTCAACAAAAAGGTACTGCCATAATGTATTAACTTATAGCAAGGTAATTCACAGATTCATTATAATGGCAGGTCAAACTGTTTTGAGTTATTTTATGTCTAGAGGTTAAGGAATCACATTCATCATACATTCATATCTACATTTTCATGCAGCTGTTTCTTAAGAGGCTTTTTTTGCGCATGTTCCTATCAAATATGAATAATTTGCAAACAGATCTATCTGATCCATAGACGAGACACAAACAGGTACTACCAGTTTGATCTTCCCTTTTGATCCTCAAATCAAAATTTCATGGCATAGATTTTTGTCTTTTATCTTTTAACTAAGACAAATAGATTGATATAAAATCTGCGAAATCATAAAAGCTGAATGACTAATGAATTAAACGTATATTGTTAATCACTTGAACTGATATAGATAAATAAATTCCACTAATGAATTCAACCATCAGTAGGGCTTAAAATAAGCTGATTGTATCCATTACAGAGGGGTAAGACTGCCCACAACCCACAAAATAAGCAGCATCGAATAGGTTACAGTTCTGGTGGGGTTAATCTGCTGGATCTATCGATTACACTGACTGCATCTCTGTTGAGGGGTAAGACTCCATCCCCAACAACTGTCTTGGATAAGACACGAAACTATCTGATGGTGAGGCTCCAGTCCTGGAGCTTTGGGAAATGTGGAGTACCCCTTCATTGCCATTACTCTCAGGTTCACTCTGACCTGGAGTGGTAGTACCTGATAGGGTCCTATCTATTGGTTAAATTGAACTGTTTAAGAATCTGTGTGCCAACAAATGTCTGATGATAAATGTGATTTTTAGTGCTTCATCATGATGCTTGAAGCCATTTAACTGTGTCCAAACAAAACTATTTGTATTAGATAAGGATACTTTAAACCATTTATCTGTATGCAAAATTTCAATTATTGGGATTACTTTGCAATACTTGGAACGATTACATGAGTGAAAATAAATAATGTTGAATAGAATTATTTATGTTAGAGAGCAATACTTGGAATTATTTAATTATGTGCAAACAAATGAGCTCTGGCTTGTTTAAAAACGTTACCTGCAAACTTTATTTACACTATACATTTATATGTATAAATATGATTTTGCATTAAATAACCTAGAAGGGTTGATATGCCATAAAACCCAACCAACCAAGTTCTGGAAATCAAGGCAGTGTGAAGTATCTTTTTGTTGACATTACATCATAGCCCACTCTGACCTGGAGTGGTAGTATATGTTGGAGTACCATGTCTAGATCAAAAATATTTATTGAATTTGACATGTCATTAAACAAAGAAACCAAACATATCTGTTAGAAAATTATTAATATTATAAAGGAAGTAACCGTGTCCAAGTTATTTGTATTAGATGGGAATACTTGATGCCATATAACTGTGTGCCAACAGATGATTATCTTTAAATAGGAATAGTTACTTGAAACCATATAGTTGTGTACAAATGATTAGTATTTGATAAAAGTACTTGAAACCATATAACTATGCAAACAAATGATAATTGCATACTGATAGGATAGGCAGGAATACCAATAATATTTGAATGAGGACATATTGCTGCTATAACTGTATAAAATACATGTAAAAATAATTGAAAATATTTACAGGTATTTTTCATCAAGGAAGTGATGGAAACTAGTTATTATTAATGATAATGAAAAGTAGAATATATTGTAAATAAAGTTTACGGATGAGTCTCTAATAGACATGTATATAGACTTGTATTTATCAAGGATTTCATCTAGACACATAAAATGTGTCATTTTTTAAAGAATGATTGTAATAGAATGGAGAAAATACAAATAGTGAGGATTATTATCAAAATATAAATAGTTAGGATTATTATCAAAATATATATAGTCAGGATTATTATCAACATATATATAGTCAGGATTATTATCAAAATATATATAGTTAGGATTATCATCAAAATATAAATAGTTAGGATTATCATTAAAATATATATAGTCAGGATTATTATTAAAATATAAATAGTTGGATTATTATCAAAATATAAATAGTTGGATTATTATCAAAATATAAATAGGATTATTATCAAAATATAAATAGTCAGGATTATTATCAAAATATAGTCAGGATTATTATCAAACATTGATAGAAGGATTAAATTTGAGCATTAAATGACCATAAGGGGTTGATATGCTGTTCAACAAATAAACCAAATGAAAAGATAGCATTTTTTTCCTTTCATTTTAAATGGTATATCAACCTTTATGGGTAACTTAATGCCTAAGATATCTTTGTTAAAGAACAGCAGTGATACTGTTTAACTCATAGCTGTATGGATAAGGGGGGGGTTCATACCTTTCCCAAGGGCATTAGTCCAAAAGTGAATGACATAGAACAACTGGAGTTCAAGCACTTTAACCATTACACGATGGAGTCTTTTCAAACCAATAACAGCTATGATAATAATCAAACATTTAGAAAGGAATCACATTTTGTCATTAAATAATCCATAAGGGGTTGATATGCCATCAAACAGACAAAACAAGCCTAAACTGAAAAGATTAACCCTTTACACTTATATTGTTAATAAAATGGATATAACTGAACTTATCTAGTTAAGAAATTGGATTTCTCTATTTCATCAAGTGAACTTCTGTATTTGATATATGTATTCTGTACAATAAATTCAGCTTATCCAGTGAGTAATTTGGATTATTGTATTGCTTATAAATTGAAGTTACATAACTTCAAAAAATAGAAATTGGATGAGTTGAAAACTTACTCATAAGCTGGTCTAATATAACAAATTAAACCTCTGATTTGATATTCAACTGTTTGAAACGTTTTCTCTGGTGGTAATATGGTTAAATCAGAAATGGATTTAGGCATTGTTGTTAGACAGGATGAGGATCACAATCTGGCTTGGCACAAGTTTCTTTGAAATGTATTTCCTTTTGTGCTTTTTACAGCTGAAATGCTTGATGTGTTTGGCCCTAAAACTTCTTACTCTATCAGATTGGTTTTAAGATTCTGACTTGTAGGAACTACCCAATTATTTTATGTATAGCTGGAACATATATATATATATATATATATATAGTCATCCACAGACAGATCTGTTTTGTTCTATCAGAACTCATCAGTGTGGCTAGACAGTATCTTCCCGTAGCTGGGATGGTGAACTCTGTCATTGAAAATGATGGAGAGAGGCTTACTAACTTCATCTTTATGTCCTTTTTCTTGATTTTTTGTTGTTATAAATTTGGATGTGTAATTGGATGCCCTTATTACAGGGGTCATATGCAAGCTTTTTGTTCACCTTTTCTAGACTCCCAACCATGTGGAGAAGCAATATCATCTCTAGAAAGGGCTTTAGACTCACAACAGCATCATTATTATTTCTTTCTTGCCATAGAATTTCTTATGTAGTTGTGTAAGGGTTTGAGCTGGTATGCACTACTAAACAACCATGACTTCTTATGCTGCAAAGTGCACACTATTTCCTCCATAGTAACATAACCTGTAGAGATGCACTGTGTGCCATACATCACATGCTAGGGAGGTCATGAACATGTGCTAGATAACTGTTAACCCCAAGAGAAGGTCCATCCACCCTTCAATAGGTTTTTTTTTTTGTCCTCCTGGGTAACTATCAACCTATCTCAATAATATATATATATATATATATTGCATAGCAGAGAAGAGGCAATAACCCTTGTATAAAAATATAATACCTCTTGTTTATTATGAAAGGTGACAAACTTGTTGCATGAAGGAAAGAAAGAATCAGTTAGGTACTGCTAAGGAAATGCTAGGTTGAGATACATCTTCAGAGAGCCTTACTTCTTTAGCGAGGAAGAGTGTTACATTACCTCCTTGCTATATTGTGAGAATAAAAAGGAGAACAACAAAGATGCCATAAGGTTTTCAAGAAGATTTGATGGCAGCCAGAATAAAGGATACCTTTATGATGCAAGTCTCGTAGGAAGGAAGGAAGGAAGGAAATAGTTATTGAGTTGAGAAAGAATTATAGCTGCTAAATGCCTGAGTGGAATGTGCCGTGCTATTGTCAAGGCAACGCTGAATGTCTGAGCAGAACATACGTTGCTATAGATGTTGTAAAAGTCATGTTTGCTGTTTAAGGACAGGAATGATGTAGTCACCCATAAATGTTTGGTCCTGGTTGCTGTAGGAGAGAGGCATGAAGGCCTCCAGAAAGGGTTGCCCAGGAATGATGTAGCTGGATGTCCGAGTAGAATTACGTGTTGCCGTAGACATAGCAAAAGTTAGAGGTGACATAAAAGTGTTCCTGTAGGTGGTGGATTACATGCATCTAATTCAAGTTCAACTGGGAACCCTTGGTCTAAGAGGGTAGACTCAAAAGGTCCATAAATTAGACGACTTTCCTCATGGTGTTGTGATTCTGATGCTATGTCGGGAGCAGACTGAAAGTTTGTCCATCCTGCTCGAAAGGTTCTTAGGAAGAAATAGTTTGGTGGGCTTTCACCATTTTTATGTTGCCCAGGAAAATGGTCTGAGCTGAATAGGATAAGTCATCCTCATTGGGTGAAAATATGCAACAACCATAATGGTCATAACGCAACAAACAAAAATACGAAGTTCTTTCTGCTACACTTCTTTGCTCTGTCTCTTCATGCTTCTTTTATGGAAGACTGATACAGGGTTATCTGCCAACCCTGGGCCATCTGTCCCCACTCCCAGGCTAGCACCCAAAATAGCATGATGACAGTATCACTGCTTACTGCCGATTGCTGGTGTTGAAAACATTGTTATATATTTTTCGGATGCCTATGCAATCTTCCTACACAATTCACATGGCATTTTCACTGTCCTTTGTTTACCTTAAGACAGAGGTGTACATCCTGTTTTGAAATTCACAAACTAGCTGGCCTGTCAAAAGTCAATATATAACATGTAAAGTTAGAATAGTAGAGACACAGTCAATAATGCTTGGTCACCAATAGCGATAACTTTATTTCTATAATATAGCAAATTACGTTATAAATTATATATATGTACATAAAGAGAGAGAGGTGGGGAAAAGAAACTGAGCCTTTCAAATAACCACTGACTTAGAAAAGTATGTATTTATGGAAATCTCCCTATGCTGCCTTATTGCTACTAATTATTAAAGTTTATTTCTTTCTTTGCATAGGTTTAAAACTTCAATCATATTGTAATAATGATGTTGTCAATGCAATCATCAAGAAAATTATAATATACAACAGGTTGATAATGCTGCATAACTTGAAGAACCATCCTGATTCTTATAAATTCAAGATCTTATTTAGACGAATGACACTCTGACATATATATATACATACATATATATATGCATTCAGTTATTATATCTTATCTTAAGGATAATAAATAGCATGTGAAAATATTTTCCTTACACATCCATCTCATAAATTATTAGCCCTAAAGACTTAATCGGTTAAAATTGACTGCATTCTGTCATCGGGGAGAAGATCTTGGAATTTTGCATTTAGAATATGAATTATTATCTTCTCGAAACAAAACGGGATATTGTCTTTGGGTTTCAGTCTCATTGTTTGTGAAATAAGATAGACTAAATTGAAAAATTTGACCTCTAATCTAAGCTTATGTAAAGTTGTTGAAGGTGAGAAGGTTGTGTAAGAGAGATGAATTAGTTTGATTCAATCAGTCTGTCACGCATCATATCCCACTTGTCTGATTGGCTGGCCTATCAACTTTGGACTGGACAAAATGATGCTGATTCAGCTTGACCTCTTACACAAGTGGTTTTGGTAGATTATCAACCTGGTCTCATCGTCCAGCTGTCTGGCCGTCCGGCAATGTTCATTATATCTCGACCGTCTTGTGTAGACAGAGCAGGTGCTACCTCTGCCTTTTAATATCTCATTTGTCTTTTACTTGTTATTTGAATGTTATAAAATTGCACTAATGATATTGTCTTTGCCCCCTTTTGTACTAAAGAACAATTGAGATGAATTAGTGGTGCGACAAGTGAACTGAAGACTAAACTGTCTGAGGTTCCCTCTGGAATACTAGACAAGTTAATAACACTTCCAGAAACTAAAACATAAAGAAGAATAAAAGTATTATAGCAAATGTGCATTCTGTCAATGGGGCCTAGAATATGTTGATGGCATCCCCAACCAAAAGCATCTCCTGGATATGACTCAACTGAATTTCATGGTAAGGTTCAAGTTTTGAGTTCTGGGAAGTATTGAGTCACCCTTTCCTTGCTATTATTTGTGGGTCCCCTTTGACCCAGGTAAGTGGTACATGTTAAGGTCTAATCTATTGGTCCAGTAGATCTGAAAATTATTTATATTGGTTAGGAATACTTGAAACAGTATAGCTGTGTGCAAATTATTTGTATTAGGAATAGTTACTTGAATCTATAATTGTTTACAAAGAATTAATATTATCATATTTACCAACCCCTCCGCTCAGGCAGGATATGATGCAAGGTCAATTTTTTAAGCAGAGTTTAACAGGTTTGAATTCAGAGTTTTCCTTCTTGACTAGTTGCCTCACCAAGGCTAAAGAACCTAATCTGCCCTACTATTGACCCATAGCTGGAAGGAGAATAATTGGATTCATTCCTTTCCAAAGGGTATTAGTGCTATGTGAAATGCAACCAGTCTCGTCCAGGATTTGAACTCCTGTCGCCATGTCCACTTCCTGCGACGATAACCATGACACGACGGACACCTGAGAATTAATATTATTAGTTATTTGAAACCATATTACTGCTTGAACTACTCAAAATTACATGAGTGAAAATTATTAGAATTATATAAGAATTCTTAAAACCTTATGACTGTATGCAAAAGTTTTGTATTTAGCGCACTTAGTTGAAGCCATAATTTTTCACTAAGAATTATCATAATTAGTTACTTGAAACACTTCGAACCATGTAATTGTGTGTAAATTATTATGATTAGATAAAAATACTCAAAACCTTATGAAATACCTAAAACCATATAACAGTGTGCAAATTATTTGTATTAAGATCAGTTAATTGAAGTTATAAGTAAAGTTGGTGACCTTAGTAGAGGGTGACCTGAAGGCTCCCTTTTTCAATAGCTACTACACCGTGGTGTAGGGGAGAGTGCTACTTCATTCTCCGGATTGCTCCACTTTACCCTTGATCCTTACCTTATAATGCTGTGTGTTAAGTAAGGCGGAACCAAGTATCATTTTTTTTTTTGAGTCTTTGGTATGACTCAACCTGGGATTGAAACCTAGTCTCCCTGACTATTGGCGAACACTCTACTCATTAGGCCAATGATTCTTCAAACTGTTGCTAAAAATAAAAAAGAATTGGAAACTCTAATATAGGCATCAAGTACCATTTTTTGAATCTTTGGTATGACTCAACCTGGGATTGAAACCTAGTCTCCCTGACCATGGGTGAACACTTTACTCATTAGGCTAATAGAATTATTATCATCATTAGTTAATTGTAACCATATACTTACTTGGACAAAAAACTGATTTGGCATAAAATGGACCAACAAGAGTTGACATGATGTAAAACCAACCAACCTACACATACCAATTTTCAGAGAATTTTGGAAATTATTTTTAAAATTCTACCCAAGGGTATTAGTGCCATGTGAAATGCAATCAACCTTGTCCAGAATTTGAACTCGTGTTGACGTGTCTATTTCCTATAACTGTAACCATTATACTACAGGTACCTCAACAGCAGTTGTATGGTCACTTACCTCCAATCTCACAAACTATCCAAATTAGAAAAGCCAGACACAACTGGCAAAGTAAGAATGAATTCACATGTGACTTTTTCCTGTGGACTCGAACACAAGAACATGCCTGTATTTACCAACCCCGAAAAAAATTACATTCTTCTGCACTTGTTAGGGATTGAATGCTGTGTAGAGGACTTGCCTAGAGTGATGAGTGATAGGGACGAGTGGTGAGTGAGAATCCATGATATCAGCATCCCTTGATGATGATAATGATATTTTCAACCTTGGTCTTCTTTTTGATCCATGTTGATCTCTTTTCATCTCTTAGAGCTATTCCTAGTATTGCATTTTCAATTGATCTCTTTGGGATTCTATGTTTGTATTTTAGTGATTATATTAATGACCATGTTTTAGAAACATATGTCATAGCTGGTATTATACAATTATTTATACTTTAATCATTCTAGTAAGGTGCTAGTCTGGTTAAAATAGATGAAATAAAATACTGATTCCCTGTTTGAACACAACTTAAAGTCCCCAGTGGGAGGTTAGATAGTCTACTCTTACATTTATATCAATAAATAAGCACAACCTTTCCAATTCCTTATACTGCCCTGATGGTGAGGCTTAGAATAGACTGACTGTATCTCCTGCTAAGAGGTTATACCCACTCCCACTCAAAAAATGTCCTATGTTGGACACTCAATAGCTGAAATTTCAGTTCTGGAGTTTTAAGAAATATGGAGTAACCATTCATTGCCATTACTCCCGGGTCCACTCTGAACCAGATATGTAGTACCTATCAGAGTCCCATCTAAAAGTCAAATAGATCTGTTCATAAATTATCAATATCGTATAGGAATATTTGATATTATGTAACTGTAAATAATTTGTATTACAAATAGTTTACTGAAGCTATGAATAGTTATTAGGGATTGTTATTATCAGTTACTTGAAAGCATATGACAGTGTGCAAACAAATGATGATGATTAAATAAAAATAACTATTCGAAACCATTATTGTGTATAAATTGTTAGTGTTAAATAGGAATACTTGAAACCATACAAATTTGTGCAAATTATTTGCATTAAATAGGAATACTTGATATCACATAACTGTGTGCAAAAAAACTCATCAGAAACAAGTACACAAAAAATATATATGTAAACACAGTAAATGCAATTCCCTCACCTCTGGCCCTAAAATAACACTATATGAGTTGACTTGCCTTTAAAAATCAGTCAAATTTTTTTTTTCATTTAATTTCTTCTAAACCAGGCTTTTTATTATTTCTTGTGGAAGATTATTCAATCAAAATTGGTGTTATTAAGCAAATTGGCCAAGTGGTAGAGTGTTCACCCATGGGCCAGGAGACTGGAGCTAAATCTCAGGTCAAATCATACCAAAGACTCAAAAATTGGTACTTGATACCTCTTTGCTTAACACTCAGCATTATCAAGTACATTTCAAAGGTAAAGTGGAGCAATCCAGGGAAATGAGTAGTGGCCTCCCTTACACTTTGGTGAAGTAGCTATTGAAAAGGTAGCTTTCGGGTAGCCCTCAACTAAGGTCACCAACTTTTATTACTAAATTCTACGGCGCTGAAACCAAAGAATAGAACCCAGTCCGCTGGGGCTGTAGAATACATCAACATTTTTGCAGAGGGGTAAAACTCACCCAATGAAGGAGATGTCCATGGTGTAATGGTTATCGTCATAGGAAATGGACACAGCGACACGAGTTCAAATCCTGGACGAGGCTGATTGCATTTCACATAGCACTAATACTCTTGGGAAAGGTATGAATCCAATTATTCTCCCTCCAGCTATGGGTAAATAGTAGGGCAGACTAGGTTCTTCGGCCTTGGTGAGCCAACTAGTCTAGGAGAAGGAAAACTCTGAATTCAAACCTGTTAAACTCCGCTTAAAAAAATTGACCTTGTGTCATATCCTTCCCGAGCAGAGGGGTTGGGTAAATAGAGTAAAACTCCCCCAACAAGTGTACTGGATATGACATTAAACAATCTGAAGGTGAAGCTCCAGTCTTGGAGTTTTACGGAATGGGAAGTACCCTTTCATTGCTCGGGAGCAGTAGCACCTGATAGAGTCCTATCTATTGGTCAAATAGAACTGTTTGATATTTAAACTGTGCATAAACAAATAACTTATGCTAAATTGAATTGATAGAAATAGAACTGTTTGATCATTTAACTATGTGTAAACAAATTACTGGTGTTTAATTGAATTATGAGTGATACGGAGCAATACTTGGAATCATTTGACTGTGTGCAAATGAATGAATAGTGTTGAATTAAATAATTAGTGTTGAATAGTAACACTTGTAATCACTTCACTGTCTGCAAACAAATGATTTATATCGAATTGAATAATTTTTGTTAAATAGCTATAATTGAAATTATTTAACTGGATAGAAACAATAGTAATGCTTGTGCGCAAATAAATTAGTTCTGACTCATTTAAAAATGAAATTATCGACAAACTATTCACTTACAAATCATATATGTATATCTGTTTAACTGTGTGAAAACAACTGATTAATAGTTAATAGAATTATCTATGTTAGAAAAACCATTTAACTGTCAAATGAGCTTAAGCTTGTTTAAAGTGTTATCAACAAAATGTATGAACAAATCATATATATTTGATATATATTTATAAGATCCAGAAGAAAGACATGAACTCATGATTACGTGGAACAAGTATATTGAACAAAAGTATAAATACAGCATAGGTAAAAGAGTGTTGAACATCAGTCTGACTGCCAAAGTGTTGTGAAATGGGACTTGTATGAGGGGGAGGGATTATTGTTTCAGGACACTGCTTTTATATATTATTTAAGGAATGGACTTTACTTCTGTTTAGTTTACTCAAGGTTTCATTAACACAAAAACTAAGTACAAGGTATGTTTCATTTCTTTTTAGAAACAAAATGGAGATAATTATCTTTTAAATTCAGTCTAAGTAATGATGTTATTCATAAATCCAGATGGTGGTGATGATGATGATATTGTTTCATCCAGCTGATGAAGATCATGATGTGGATAATCCCAGATGATAATGATATTGTTTAATCCAAGTGATGATAATGAAAACAAATCCAAATGATAATGATATTGTTTAAACCAAAGAGATAATGTGGATAAATCCAGCTGATAATATTGTTTAATCCAAGCCGTGATGATGATGTAGATAATCCCAGATGAAGATGATATTGTTTAAACCAAGTGATGATGATGTGGATAAATCCATCGGACGATTGTGACAATGTTAGATCCAAGTAATGATGAGGATATGAATAGATCCTGGTGATGATGAAGATAATGTAGATTAATGCAGGTAATGATGATTTAGATGATCTGGAAAGAACTAGTCAGATATTTCAAAAAGAGTAAAAGCCTGGTAAAAAATGAAAATACTTTTGATACATCTGTAATAATAATAATAATAATAATGATGATGATGATAAAGGTCTGAAGATTATGTTGATGATACCATGAATTAATCCAGGGGATTAGGATGATGATGATTATAATCATGAGATGAATCTCTTAATGATGATCATGATCATGATATAAAGAAAATTAATATTGCTTTCTTGTTTATAAAGGAATCACTTCAACATATGTTCTTCAGGATTACTTTTCATCTTAGGTGAGAATTTTATTATTATTTGATATTTGTTTCATGGTTTCATCATATGATCATAAGCTGGTGTAAAATAATTTTCAAATTTAGAAAGAGATGTATATTATATTAATATCTATGTACATATGGGAATACAGCTCAATAAATATGCAAACAGGAATTTATGTGTGTTTCATCTTGTGTGTGAATATATATATATGTATGTTTCTAAGGTAGTCCTTGTATATTTAGTATAACAGACACATATAAATATACACCTATATGTTGATATAAATATTTACATATACATATGTATATCAATTTCTTATAGATATATTTTGATAAATAAAAAGTTAATTCACAAATATACAATTATATCTAAGTGAATGAATCATTGTATATATGTTATGTCATTAAAATGATATTAAAGTCTAAAGATGCCAATAGCCATATGTTATTCTGGCTAACCATGCATAAAACATTTTTTTTGTCCTTGGGAGATTCTTAAATTACTCTCATTCATTCTGATACAGTTCCAGAATAATTTTTTACTTTTATGTATTTTTAATATCAGATTTAATACTGTTTTAAAACAAACACAAAAAAGACAGTTATTTGTGTTTTGTGGACAAATATATTTGTAAATTATTGCTATGACAATTTTATAACACTGAGAAAAAGAAAACAGAGACATTCATTTTTAATTTAAATAATTTTTATTATCTATTTTACTGTGATAGCAAGCAAGATCAACCACTGTTTTGTCTTTCTTGTTGACAAGCTTAGAATATGTTAACTGTATCCTTTGCAGAGAAGTATGACGCCCTCCCACCTCAAAATAGGTTGTCCTTGATATGATACTAAATGGCATCTGATTGTGAGAATCCAGATCTGGAGTGGAATACTCCTTCATTGCTATTACTCCCAGGTCCATTCTGACCCAAAATACCTGTTAGGGTCCCATCTTGGAATCAAATAGATCTATTTAAAAATTATTCATATTTTACTGAAATATTTGATCCCATATAACTATTAATTATCTTTATTATAATTGTTTACAAAGGATTATTATTATTAGTCACTTGAAACCATATAACTCGATGCAAACAAATGACTGTCATTAAATATAAAATAATTACTTGAAACCATGTAATTATTAGTATTAGATGGGAATACTTGCAACTATATAATTAGATAGGAATACTTTCAACCATTCAAGTGTATGCAAAAAAATCTTTGAAAAATAACAACACAAAAAATGTACATACAAATATACAATAAATGCAATTCCTTAAACTCTAGTCTTAAAATAACTCTAGACAGGCTGACATGCCATTAAAGTCAATCAATCTAGTGTTATGTAAGCTATAATTATTCAAGTGTATCAAAATTTTGTTCGTTTTTTTCAATCAAGTAAGACTTCATATGACACCTTGTGAGAGTTCTTTATGGTATACGTTAAGGGTTTAAGTCTTTTAAAATTTTTTGAGTTGAGGCAATTAAGTTCTCCTCAGCCTTGTCTTTTCAAGCATCATTATCAATCACATATGGTCATCTACATTTGAGCATTTTTTCATGGTGTACGTTACCACTCTCAAAATGCTTACATCAGCTTTGCTAAGTATGATCAGATAGTGTTTTATTTCCCCTCACATTCTGAATTCTTGAGCAGCTTCAGTGACTTTAGGCCCTAGTTTAGAAATATGGCTCAGAATTAAGTGGACTGCAATATTTAAAAAGATTCAGCATAGGATATATTTGCAGAACTCTCTGAAAGTTATGCAGTCAATTTTTCCCGTTTAAAATGCAACAGATGTGAGAATAATAATAACAGCATTGAATAGAGATATTACTTTCAAATTGCCCCCTCTGTCTCAAAATGAACAAGCAATCTGACAAAAAAATAAGGTCGAAACAGCTGTCCAGTGTTTCAGTATGTCGTGCATAAGTGTTCGCTCAATTTTCTGGTCATGGTAATTCAATTCGCAATATAATTTCTCTACTTAAAAAGAAAAATGTAGATCTATCTGACAAATGTTGTATTTTGACCTTCGACCCAGCCCAAAATGCCATTCAAGGTAATGCACCGGAAGGAAGTGATACATTCCAATGGCAGTTGGGGGAGGAAATCGTGGGGGCAGAAATTGGCTAACAAAATGGGACAAGCTAAAAAATTCCCATGATACTCTCATAGACTGACGCACCGGAAGAGAGTGACCTCTGAACTGCATGACAGTTATTTCCGCTTGATGACGATTAAACATGCAATTTCAAAGATCGAGTGGGTGATCGAGTGGGTGTTGAACTGTTATATAACTCAGTCAAGATAGAAATCAAGAGAGTTCGAGTTCCAGTTACAGTTGGAGACGGAGTTATAGACGAGATGTGGTAAGGAAAGCCACATCAGGCCGAAGGGGCCTTGAGGCCCGATTGAGCTGGGGTGCAGAGAAGTTGCTGATAAGATGTAGCAGAGCACCCAGCAGAGTGGGTCTCTGGGCCTCCGGTTGAGCAGCCCTGGAGAACGAGAAAGACACAACGTTGACGGCCATAAGAGTGGGGGTCAAAGTATTGCAGTTTCTGTTCGGTCTCCAGCTCCCTCTCACACGCAATCCTTGAGTAACCTTTTCGAACCCTTACAAATAAAGTGAGAGGTATACATATATTTATAAAGAAGTCTTCCTGGGTGCGTCTTTATTATTGTGTCGTTATGATGCTGTAGATGACAATATAACACAAAGTCATGAAGTTCATCACGAAAACCATGAAAAACTGAAAGGTGGAAATGACTGCGGGAGGGAAAACTCAGGCAGTGATGAAAATCCAGTGAGGTATCTTCCAGGGAGTTTCACTTTCATCATTACTATTTGTAATAGCGATAATGCCACCATATTACATAACTAGAAAACGCACCGGGTGAGAGACTGCAAATAAAAAATAAACAACCTGATATACATGGACGACATCAAGCTGTTTGCAAAAAATGGAAAATAATAGGAGTCTCTAATATGAACAATAAGAATAAAAGAATGGAATTTGGCATAGAAAAATGCGCCATGCTAATAATGAGAAGCGGAAAAAAAGACAAATAACGGAAAAAATACAGCTGCTAAATCAAGAAAAATTAGAACGCTTGGAGAAAAGGAAACTTACAAGTGTCTTGGAGAAAAGGAAACTTACAAGTGTCTCAGGCAAAGGAGAAAACTTCTCGAAACGAAGCTCTGCTTCAGGAATCTCATTAAAGGGATAAAAACTTGTACTGTCCCCCTTGTAAAATACTCAGAACTATTTTTAAATGGAGGAGGGAAGAATTTAAACAAATGGACCAGAGAACAAAAAAGTTAATGCTGGTCCATAAGACCTTATATCTGAGAGATGACATAAACTATGAGTTAAAATAAGAAGGAGGAAGACGACTCGTCAGCATTAAAGATACAAAACTAGACACAAATCGGTGGGGAAGTTGATCCACAGGGAATTGTGCAATAAATTGAAATTTGACCTTTTCATCAAATGGTATGCACAAACCAGAATTCGTCCCGGAGAATGAAATGCACAAAGTTCTCTGAGATTTGAGATTCAACAGATTACTTAATTCCAGCCAGACGACCAGATTTAGTGATAGTTACTAAAAATAAATAAATAAAAAGAATCTGCTAAGTAGAGGACTTTGTCGTCCCAGCAGACCACAGAGTGAAAATCAAGAAAACAAAAAGAGAGACATATACTTACACCTTGCCAGAAAAGTAAAAAGGCTATGGCCCATGAGGGTGACAGTGATACCCAAAAGCTGGGAAAGGAGATTGGAAGTGTTGAAAATCAGAGAACGAATTAAGATCATCCAAACTACAGCATTATTGAGATCAGCTAGAATACTGAGACCTGAGCAGAATTGTTGTCACCTAAACTCCAGTGACAGACCATCAGCTAACGCTAATAGCAAAAACTTGCAAGGATTATTATAACAATAATAGTATAGTGGCTCAAAAGATTGTCTTATATAAAATGAATAAGCTTTAGAGCTGGTATAGACGTCCTTTTTCGAGATATACAGCTCATCATCAAATAGACTACACTACTAAAAAAATATTGAAGGTACCATAACCATTTTGACTACAGAATACCATTGGCGAAATCAGCTGCTTTAAAAATATGGAAAAGATTCATTTTTCTTTTCGGTGAAAAAATAAAAAATAAAAAATAAAAAATAAAAATTGAAGTCTTTGTCGAACCATTCAGAGAGTTCCACTTGTTAAAAATTAAAATAATACTTTCGATAAAATAACCCTACAAAACTTAAAGCGACGTAAATAATAAAAAAAACAACCTTTTTTAAACACTGAATGATCATTACTGCAAGTGAAATCTATATCCTTAATTTCTGAATTTTTCCTAAGGATTGATGTACGTGTGTCATTTACTAAGCTGGGCCTAGTTTGGCACAAGGCTAGAAGGATGAACCATTCAGTGAGAGTCTAAGTATGATTGTCTAAGTATGCTTATAAAATACTTCAGAAAATTCTACGCAAGTTTATGCTGATAACCTTTTCCTAAATCTGAGGCAGCAATAAGAAAAACAATGTTAATAGATTTTAAGAGCTAAAATGAACTAAACGAGACGAAAACAATTTTTTAAGTTAATTTTATTTACTATAATGAATCGAGGAAAGCTGTATCAATATCTTGACTTCCTAATCTACTCAGTTTAAGATCATCAAGCAGGAATTTTTTAGAAACCGATGAATGCAATAGATATTGAAGTATATTGTTCTCAAGTGCGATTAGTTGTATATCATTTCGTCTTTCTGAAATCATAACAGAAATTTGGATAGATTCATTTATATTTTGAAGTAAAAAGAAAGTCAGTATTGAAAAATAGATATATCAATCTCAAAGTCTACTGATAGTAGTTGAAGTACCTGACACGAGGGAAAAATTATTATGATTTTATGTTGTTTAAAACTTTTTTTTTTGCTCACTTCAATCTAACATAAATGATTTTCAAACAGATCTATTTGACTCATATAATTGATTTTTTGAACTGTTAAAATAAATGTAATAATTTTGTTTATGGATTTTAACAATGAAGAAAAAAGAAAATAATCGATATTTTAAACACTTTGAAGATATCTTTTAAAATACATACCAGTTTTAGACTCTGTGGAGGTTCCGAGGTTCCGCGAAAAGTAAAACTTCGGGTGTTGGTTCCACAAGGATACAACACAAATTCGTACAAACAACGTAGACCAGAGAAATATGACATAAACAAGAATTTTATATTCTTTATCAACTCGATAATGGCGAGGAAATGATTATACAGAAGGTGTTCACATGTGTGTGTGTGTGTGTGCAAAACACGAATATTGTTAGTCAACTTGAATGTGTGAGTATGTGTGATTATGTCTGAACTAAAGAGAGAAGATAGACTTGTACTTACAAACATATATATATATATATATATATATATATATATATATATATGTGTGTGTGTGTGTGTGTATTTCGGTCTACTCTCCTAACAGTTGTGTGTATTAGCAGTTCATCTGACGTCAATCTACCGTTCTGTGCTGTGCTGTGCCTGTGATGTCTGCTGGTATGTTGGTCTTTCTACTTTGAACTAAAAAAACTTCGCTACTTATACTTTTTGCAAAAATAAGAGTGGATCAAAGTAAAATATTTCAAATTTATTACAGGTCATATAAAGTTCAAATGCGCGGACGTCGGCGAAGACACAACCCGTGACCAGTCTTAGCCAATCAGATTCACATAAATTACTTATTCATTTTGGGACCTATTTTTGTTTCTGTGACAATTTTTTTACAAGTTAGTTTTTGATCCGATTTTTCTAGAATATTCTATGTGCCCTTCGCTGATTGGTTTAAAAATATAAGAGTATATCAAGAGTTCTATCAAAGCGAGATTTTGATCCTTTTTTTTTTAGAGTATCCCTAGTTCTTAGTTGATTTATCTAAAACTAAAGAAATGTGTATCCTATAACTTTGCCTTTGTGTACGAAGGCTGAATACACAGTGTTAAAGTACAATTAAAGATATTTTCGCTAGAATGATTATATAGGTAGTTTAATTTTTTGTTGTCAAGGTTTTGTTGAACCAGCTACACTTTTTGGATAAGCTGATAAACAGAACAATTGTACACCAGCGCGAGACAGATTCTTCAAATAACACTCCTCATGTTTTGTATTCAGACATTTCTTTCCCAAAGACCGGATGCTCATAGTTATGGTGGAGAAAGGAGGGATTCATACCTTTCCCAAGGGCATTCGCATGAAGTGAAATACAAACCACCTTATCGAGAATAAGAACTTCCGATAATGATGACTATTATGTTACCTGTAAATAATTTATCAAATTCGAATTTGAAATTTAATTTGCGATTTTAAACAAATAGTTTTATTCTTATAATTTTAAGTAATATTTCGTTTATCTTAAATTTTGAATTTCTTCTTGTTGTAACTCATTAGATCCTTCGTCTGAGAATGCTGCTATTACACACTATACCAAAAGTGACTTTTAAAGAAATTAACTTTGCTAAAACTAAACCTGTTAATACTATCTTATCACAGAGAAGTTATTTGGAGGTCAACTACGGTCAGCTAGTAAATACGGGACTGCATGTCACATTAACAGACCGATTTATAACAGGATGAAGTAATGTAAACAAAAAAGTAACCCGTTCATGGCTGCATATGAAATTAACCTAAAAAGTGAATTAACTTTTAAAATTGAACAGAGAAAATAATATAATCATGTTGCTAGAATTCATCCGACGTTATTTTTATTCCTTTCAACATTAAAATGCATATTTACACATTGTCTTTTACTAATCCACGAATTATATACGGCTGTGAGTTAGCTTGCTTTTATGATTTTCAATCGCCTATACGCCCTGTTTTATTTAAAGACACAAACTGGTGTAGGATTCTGAAATACGATTTCTCCTGTATTATGGGACACATGAAGTTCGGGATGAACTCTTTAGGATAGGCCTGGGAAGTTCGCTCTCTTTGAGTAGAAGTCCCTGAACCATCGAGACGTGAAATTCTCGGCTCCTAATGTCGACCGCCGATATCGGCAGAATGTATTCCTTGAACTGATTAGAAAACTCCTCATGTGAGGAAGGAAGAACAAAGAACTGAGTACGGCCTTGTAAATGTTTTTGTATTAACATGGATTAAACGTGGTATGAGTACATGTGCATTCTCTGTTTTCATTTCTCAAACACTGGCAATTCTAATACTGGTATTTTTTTCTTTTACTTCAGAAATGTAATAATAAAAGATTGTAAACAAAAAAAAAATAGTTATAAAAAATTCATGAAGTTATACAAAATAAATACTTGTAAAAAAAAAACCTTACAACAATTTCTCCATGAATCAATTTTCTTTTGACCTTTGCCTTTTTTAAAAACATTTTATAGTATGTTTTCGAACTTCATCCGATGTAATCTTTTGTTGTAAAATATATTCACAACAATTTTTGCTGCTTCCCACAGTGAAATTGTGTTACCTTTTGGAAGGTACACTTCATCTACCATTAAGACACAGTCTTGAGAAAGATAACCTTTTTCCAGGAGCGATTTTCCCTCAGTAATTGATTCTAAGACGCTTTGAATTTTCTATAATTAAGAAAAAGAAGGTAATGGAAACTTTTTCAGAAGTAATTTGAAGGCTTGTTTAGACATATAGCGCTGTCGTAAGGCATAACATATTAGCTCGGCAGAAAATGAAGGACAACCTCGTTGTAATGTTATCTTTTTTATAACTCGTTTAGAATTGAGTATGGGTGTTCTTCCACCACATTTTCTATGTAGTTTGGAAATTTTCTAACATGGTAAATCTTGTAAGTTTAGCATTGTGTCCATGAATAAACCGCTGTGGTAATGATATAGGGTTTCATCACACTAGAGCTGAACGTGAAGATTTCGATCAATGCGAATACATTCTTTTATAGATGGAAAATATATTTCATGGTCAAAGACTATTCTATAAATTAGAATGTAATCTTCCGTTTTTTTCTTTTAATTCAAAACCGTTAAGACAAAATTTTTCTTTTTCCAAATGATTAAAATCCTTTATCGTGTCAGCTGAAAGAAAATCTTGTAATTCATCTGGTTGATGAATAAATCGTCGGAGTTTCGGAGGCTTTCTTAATTCTGTTGTCGTCGGCAAAAGAGACTGTTTTCTTATTTTTCTGAATGGATTATAAGAATTGGATGTAAATCTCAATTCAGTTTGTTTCGCTTTCCTTTCAAAATATTTTTTCATTGAAATGTTTGATACGGAGAACAGAATTTTTCGTTGGAAACCAGTCATTACGATTTACAAATTTCACCCATTTCTCGAGGAGATCGGATTTTCAAAAGGAAAAGAAAATATCGATACTTTTTCTCTATTGGTATGATATCCATTAGAACAGCCAAATGCAATACATTTGTTAACCATTTTTGTTAAGCAAAATATCAAAAACCTTTGCACATTCAATGTTGAAATGCAATTAATTATGCGTTAGCAAATTTACCAAACAGCATCTATAAACAAAACAGGTCGTATAGGCGATTGAAAATCATCAAAGCAAAGTTACAGCCATTTATAATTCGTGGATTAGAAAAAGATAAAATGTAAATATGCATTTTAATGTTGAAAGGAATAAAAATAACGTCGGATAAATTCTACCAACATGATTATATTATTTTCTCTGTTCAATTTTTAAAGTTAATCCTCCTTTTAGGTTAATTTCATATGCAGCCATGAATGGGTTACTTTTTTATCTACATTACTTCGGGCTGTTATAAATCGGTTTGTTAATGTGACATGCAGTGTTGTATTTACTTGCTGGCCGTGGGTCAACCCACTTATAGCAAAATTCATTTTTAAAAATCGCTTTTAGTTTTATATTCCTATATTATCATTCTTTGACTAAACATCAGAAGAGTTTCAACGAAAAGCAAGTAAAATTTTATATATCTGTATATATATATATATACTGACTGTGTACTTTTTGCTTTGTATACACGATTATTTACTGTTATCCAGCTATATCACTATGTTTAATCTTAAGTAAATAGAAACATATTCAGAATGTTAGTATTTTATTTTCCCTATATATATATATATATATGTGTGTGTGTGTGTGTGTGTATTATTGTAAGGATGATTATTTATCTTAAAATGTAAATTAAATGAATACATAAATACCCATGTATATTCATATATTGATATATGTTTGTCAGTCTGTAAGTCTCTTTTTCTCTCTCTTATTCAAATTCAAAAACATATAAATCCAATTTTGATTTCAAGAAATTTGTTCCCTATACAATAAACAATTTTTCTTTGTTTACATTAACCTACTCTCTTTGTCAGAATATAGAACACTGAGTGTGTTTATCCACACACACACAATGTATACTTTTCTGACTTTCATTGTCCTGTTTTCTAAATGATTAATTTAATTTCTCTTTTAACTTTCAGCCCTAGACTCATGTGTCTAATTTAATTAGTACCTTGATATGTATAAATCTTTCAAGTACCAATTCATCATTGCCTTAGTTTGTTAAAAATTAATTTGTATCCGATTATAACTGGTTTTGAGTAATGACTACAATGCATTTCTATTGAAGTTATTAAATCTATTCAATAAAATATTTACTGTATCCGTCGGGGCCATAACAAGGTCGTTGTTTCGGGGAAAGGGCAGTATATTTTTGTCATATTTCTAGGTAAGGAAGTCACAGTTCCTTGCCCAATACTCCGCCAACACTGCAAACTGTACCCATTCGCCTCGTAAAATTTTAAAATACGTACTTTATAATTAAATTTGTAAAACAATAATCAGTTTAATAGTAATTTCAAGAAAATTAAAACAAGATAAATAAAAAAAAAAATAGACTAAGTGCATATCCAAGATCAAGAAAGTAAAATGATTGTAAGTTGGCGACATTAGTCGAGGGTGACCCAAGGCTCCCTTTTCAGTAGCTACTACATCGAGGTGTAGGAGAGGGCATTACTCCATTCCCTGGATTGCTCCTTGTTCCACACCTAATAATGCTGAGTGTTAAGTAAGGCGGAACCAAGTACCATTTTTTGAGTCTTTGGTATGACTCGACCTGGGATTGAACTCTGGTCTCCCTGACTATTGGCGAACACTCTGCTCATTAGGCCAATGATTCATCAAACTGTTGCTAAAAATGAAAAAGAATTGGAAACTCTAATATAGGCAGTGAGAATTTATAGTCAGGATATATGGATGGAATTTGGCATAGAAAAAATTTTCATGTTAATAATGAGAAGCGGAAAACGACAAATGACGGAAGGAATACAACTGCCAAATCAAGAAAAAACCTGAACTCTCGGAGAAAAAGAAACTTCAAAATACTTGGGAATATTTGAAGCATCAAACAAGCGGAGATGAAAGAAAAAAAATTAAAAAGGGTTTATCAGGCGAACGATAGAATTACTCGAAACCAAACAATATAGCAGAAATCTCACCAAAGGGATAAACACTTGAGCTGTCTCCATTGTAGAATACTTGGAACGATTCTTGATTGATATGTCGATTGGGGCTGCAGAATATACCGACTGCATCTCTGCAGACGGGGTAAGACACCCCTAACGATTGTCCTAGATATAATACAAAACAATCTGATGATAAGGCTTCAGTAATGCTGTAGCTTTGGGGAATGTAGAGAGCTCCTTCATTGCCATAGCTCCCAGGTCCTCGCTGACCCGGAGTGGTAACACCTTATAGGGTCCTATCTATGTGTCAAATAGAACTAAAACGTAATTACGCTAAACTGAATTGTTTGAAATTGACTCTTTTTACATATAACTGTGTGTTTAAACGGCATGCTATGGTAATTTGAATTGTTTGAAATGGAACTGTTTTTGACATTTAAATCGTATACTTATGCTAAACTGAACTGTTTGAAATAGAACTGTTTTGACATTTAACTATGTGTAAACAAAAACTGTACTTATACTAAACTGAATTGCTAGAAACTTTTATCAAAATCACTGAATTCCGAGTTAAATGACCTGAAAAGGGGTTGATATGCTGTACAACAAAACTACCAACCAACCAACTAACCATTCTTTAAGTGGACAAGGAAAGAACTTCATCAAATGGACCAGAGAACAAGAAAAAGGCCTTATATCCCAGAGTGACATAGAGAGACTCTATGAGTCAAGAAAAGGAGGAGGAAGAGTGTTCGCCGGCATTAAAGATAGTGTTGATACATCGATACGACAACTCGAAGACTAAATTAAAAAAAAGCAAAGAAAGGCTAATTACAGAGACTAGAAACAACACAAGCAACACAACGACAATAACTGTCGCATATCGAACTGCGAGACAAACAACGAAGGGCTCGTAGATATATAAACATATAATCTATATTCTTATTCTTCGACGGCGTCGATTGTATGTCGTAGGAGTACAGTCAGAGAGAGTTCGCACATATCTTTCTTCTGTGGCGGGGAACCTTTTTGTGAAGTAGTGCGACGGCCGGAGAACACACACATGTTTGCTTGAGTGACCCGCAGGTCCCTCCTTTCACATGAGAGACTAGCGGATCTCTCCCCTTCGCTTGAGCGACCAGCGGATCTCTGCCTTCAGTCCAAAATTACAAACCTTATATTCTTTCTCAAGTCCCAAGCGGAAATAGGATCATTCTCTTTGCCTCACGTATTTTCTGTTTATGGTTGGTTATCGGAACTTACATACTTCTGGGGTTTTTTCAGGTAATTTGTTGAACTTATCTGCGAACGGAAATATCTGTCACTCTATCCATAGGCAATAAATTATATTCTTCGCCATCCTTCTTTCCTGTGACCCACTTTGCTGATGTTATCTTGCGACCGCATTGAACCTGCCAAGTTTATCCACGGCACTCTGTTGCTTGCTAAGCTAGTATATTACATAACTAGAAAACAAAAAATGGGAAGAAAAACAACTGTATGGATGTTTCAAGCGAAAAAAGGGAAACCTCATACGAAAAGACTTGAACGTGGCTAAGAAAAGGAAACCTTAAGAGAGAAATTTAATCTCTTCTAATAGCAGCACAAAACAGTGCCGTAAGGACTGTTATATGACCAAAAGAGATCTGATTTATCGTACATACAAAATAATGATTCCAACTAGTGTCCACGAAAGCATTCACCGGTGCTGAGAATTTCTTCTAAATGGAAAAAGGGGCTTCTGCACATAGGATCAGTGCATAGCAAAATGTCGATGAAATTTGTCATAAAATAAAAATAATTTAAAGTAATTTTTCCACCAATTCGTGACCTTTGCGATTTAAAAAAAAACCCAAACAATTTGATCCGATCGGAAGATAAAAACGCTATAAACGACCAATTTCTCGATAGCGGAGCCAGATCAAAAGAAACAAACGACACCCGCAGACCAGAACTCCAGCTCTGAGAGAGAGAGAGAGAGAGAGAGAGAGAGATAAGTGAAACTCGAAATCACACATCACCCACATCGACTTTCCTCTTCTTCGCTTTGAAGGAAGCGACTAAATCGTAAAATCACTAAACACCCCTTTCCTCTCCGCACTCGTAACATCTGATTGACCGCGTGCGCGTAAGTCTAACAATCCTACCATTATCAAGCATAGGAAATTTTTTACTTTCTTTAATTTCATATCAACACGTTTATACAAACCCAGTCATTTGAACCTTTTACCTCTTTGTTTTCAATACAATTGTTAAAATTTTACGTGCCTTCGTGTTCTTTGTTTTACCACTGTGTTTCATTCTTTCCTTGCAGCCATACGCTGTTATAACAGGACCAACTATGTTAAAGAAAAAATAGATAAGATGCAACAAAATAGCTAATATAAGTTATGAGGTGATAGAGATGAAATGATCAATCGCATAATAAGCGAATGCAGCAAACTAGCGCAAAAAGAGTATTGACACGATTGAGTGAGGTAGGGGATCCCCTGGGAATTGCGCAAGAAATGGAAATTCAATCATGCAAACAGGTGGTATATGCACAACCCAGAATCTATTCTGGAGAATGAGACGCCCAAATTTCTCTGGGATTTTGAGAGATAAGCAAATCATCTAATCTCGGCCAGGCGACTAGATCAAGTGATAGTCAACAAAATTAGAGAACCTGCCGAATAGTGGACTTTGTCGTCCCGGTAAACCATAGTGTAAAATTAAAAGAAAGCGAAAGGAGAGATAAGTACCTTGACCTTGCTAGAGAACTAAAAAAGACTATATTACCAATTGTAATTGGTGTGCTCGGAACAACCCCCAGATGATTGTTAGAGGGACTGGAAGATTTGGGAATCGTAGGACAAGTGGAGATCGTTCAGACTACAGCATTATTAAGATCGGCCAGAATACTAAGAAGAGTCCTGGAGACTTGAGAAGACTTACTGTCACTCAAACTTCAGTGGAAAACCATCAGCTATTGCTTGTGTGAAAAACTCTCAAAGGAGTAAAATAATAAAGCCATTGACGTCGATACCAATTCCAACTGGTGCGCTTGGAACTATCCCCAAAGTCTCGGAAAGTAAAGGACCACCAGCTAAAGCTGGAGTGAAAAACTCGCAATGAGTATAATAATAGTAATATATTTTGGGATACAAACAGACCACCTAATCCCAGCCAGAAAACCCGACCGAGTTATAGTTTTTAAAAAAACGCCGAATTGTGGATTTTGCCGTCCAAACAGATCAGAGAGTGAAAACCAAAAGATACAGAAAGAGAGACAACTACTTAGACCTAGCCAGAGAACTAAAAAAGTTATGGAACATAAAGGTAACAGTGATACAAATTGTGACTGGCGCACTTAGAACGATCCCCAAAGGGTTAGTAAGTAGGCTGGAGGAGTTAGAAGGAGTACGAGCCGTGACCATCCAGACTACAGCATTGTTGAGATCAGACAGAGTACTGAGACAAGTCCTGAAGACCTGAGAAGACTTTAGAATTCCATGAAAGACTAATAATAATAGTAATAATTACAATGATATTAATAATAATGATAATAATAATTGTTTAAAGATTTAAATTCCAACAAGAGTAATGAGCTGACTACTTTATATTCAGCCCCGCCCCGCTTAATTATCATTATCGTTGGTAAAATGTTCATGGGTTTAGAATTATTCCGTTCAATTCATCATCTACAAAAGGATTTTTTTTATTTTCATCCCTAGCTCTAAAGTCTCGCATAGGCTTGAATTTTTCTCATTTCTCTGTGTGTTATGAGGAGGGGTGGCGTAACCATTGTCTTCTCCCCCAACTCCGCTTGTTATATAGGCATTAATCCTCCAACAGTACAAGAATGTTGTTTTGCTTAATCTTTACCTATTTCCATTCAAATTGGGATTAAATATTGATCCGTGATTAATGAATGTAAAAACTGTCCAAAAGTTTTTTGATCGAACACTTTCCAATTTTTGTTTCAACACAAAGCAGCAAACTGCAGTAGAAACAATAGAAAATAAAATCTTATTTTTCTTAGAGTGATTTAAAGAGGTGTACAAAATGTCTGACGAGACTTGGGAAACACAGGCAACTTGACAAATGAAGAAATTGATCAATCTGTTCAGATTTCTCATCCCTCTTTCAGAAACTATCTATCTATCTGAAATAAACTGATTTCCTATCCATCTATCTATCTATCTAGACAGACAGACAGAAAAAATCAACTGATTTTCATACGATAAAAAAGTGTTAATTTTTGTGCAAAAAATATGTAGAAATTTGTTAAGGAACTGGTGATCCTGTTTCACCGAATATCAGCAGCCCCTGGGGGTCACGTGGTGTCCACTATAAAAAGAGCTCCAACTGAAGTTCTTCTCTTTTTTCCACTCCCACCGCTGTTAGCAACAGGTCCATTCGTAGCAGCCCTTGACGGCAAACGTATTTGGTACCTTCAAAACACAGCCAGGAGCCTAGAGCGACGAACGCACGTGCTGAGTTAAAAGGAACAGGACACACAGCTAAGTTCCAGCAGGCATTTTATCTGTAAAACTTTACCTTATACAACTTCACCTTACACCTTATAACAAACCTTACAAAACCTTACCTAACCTTACTCTTATACGGCTACCGCCTTTCAGAACATCGAACTCTTTTTTTGAACTCTTACATATTCGTTCTTTGTTCCATTTGGTGTAAAACCCTGTTTGTTGTTTATAAACTTTGTTACACTAAAAGTCGTTCGTCTTCTTTCTTCAAAAGCTGCCACCCATCTCCCTACTGTTGTTGAAATACGGTTTATTCTTTTACAAAACGTAGGAATAAACCGGGCTTTTCGGAGTTTATGAAAATCCCCACAAATAAGCTGCAGAAGCTGTAATTTTTTCATCTGTATTTTTGCATTGATTGACCCATCAGAGCATTCCCATTAGTTTTGAGATTTCATTAGTTTTTGAGATACTTCGCAGGCGTTAATATTTGACTTCCCGCGAAAAATTTGAAGAATGAAAACCCAAAATGATTCAAGAAATCTTTTCCTTCCTTGATTGTTTTAAAATACTTGCTTAACAAATTAGATTCATAGATAAATCAACGTTTAGAATCTAATTTCGAGTCTTTCTCCACCTTATAAATAGCGAAGAAACAAATATTTTAGAAGGTATGGATTTATTCTCTATCTACTCAACCTTTCGGTTTATTTCTTTTGAGTGAAAATTTACCCTTTTTATCTTTCCTGAATGCATTTAATTTCATTATAGTTTGATTATCAAAAAATTGAGCAAATTTCTTTCTTTACATTTTTATTGCGTTAAAAATATTCTTAGTACTGTAGGACTTTACACTCCTATAAATTATTTTGGGCGGTATGCCACTTGTTCCCACAAAGATGGCGGACGCTCAATGTTCAGTCTCGGGAAACCATTGGCCAGGAGGACCACGTGATATGCTTGCAACTACGTCGGCGCGCGTAAATTCAAGTCCTGCGTCTTTGAGCCACTTACAAGACGCGTATTTTCTATAAATACGTCGTCTTCAAGCACCCTCTTTCTCTTTGACCAATTTTCTTCGCAGCGGCAACACTCTCTGACCAAATTTCTCCGCAGCAGCAACACCATGAATGGGCCTCGTAGACATTCATATACAAGGACTATGAGATGCTTTCCCGTCTCGGAGAAACTGCCTGTTTCAAACCATAGAAAAAGGACATTTTAAATTTGCAATTCTTTTTGTAGCTTAGTTGTGTTACACACACACACACACACAAGCTCACACATATATACACACTATTATTTTGTTAGTAGAGTTAGTAATATTTTTTATGTATCAAAGAAAGTTTTATTGTTATAGTATATAAATTTGTTTTTTGTTCGTCGCCTTGTTTTAAATGTTCATTTTGTCCGCGCCGTTTTACAACCATCATTTGTTGCATATCTTTCACTCATTTATTTCACTGGCTTTATTCATTCATTTGTTTTATCCGTGTGTTTATAATATGCTTATTCTACCTTAATTCTAAACTAAAACATAAACCCTTATTCTAAATATATCAAACTAAACATTAGTCAGTCAGGGAACTTAGATACTAATACAGGTCCATTCCCCTACAGTACTATCCCATCTATCTCCAGTCGAAATGAAAATTTCTGCGACAACCACGTAAACTTTTTAGGCATAAATAAATTTCTTTCTCTACATGATGACGCTAACACAAGATCTATTAACTCAAACCTAGACCATTCAAACCATTACATTGACAGTATTATCTCTTTTTTTTTATAACGAAAATATTGGCAAATATTTACGCTCAGACAAATATTATCTTTTCTTACAAGGAAAGACTTATTAACTTTTAGTTTTCAGCCAACTTTTCATCCAATTTAAAGAAATAAAAATTATTAATTTGTTGATCGGAATTTCACTATTCGCTTTTTACTTGTATTATTTTTATTTTTATTTTATTTTATTTTTTTTTTTTTTTTGGTATTTCCCATTTTTTCGTTTTGGGATGATTGTTCCAAGCGATATTATTTAGGGAGTGTAAGTAAAGAAAACGCCTGTTGGTTTACTAAGAAAAGACGCAGGTAAAAGCAATGAACTTAGTAGCTTCCATATTGTCTTTGTGTAGATAGCATGAGAGAATATAAGACTTGGTTGGGGTAAGAGATACTAAAAGAAAAGCAAAAATATTTTTGCTTGCTTTCTTCCTATGATCAAAAAAGGACGTCACTTTAGTCTTTCCTGTTTTATTATTCCCTTCAAGTTCAAGGTAAATGTATGAAAAAGAGAGAGAATAATAAAGTGGTGGGATGGGTCGCAGAGAGAAAGCCACCGGAAAGCAAAAATTATTTTGCTTACTTTCCAGTCTTATTAGGCTAACAGGCACACTACAAAAGTATTGTTTTTTTCATTGCTTTATGCGACTGAAATCAGACTTGCCTATTCAAAGACTTATAGTCGGACAGATTTAAACGACAAATTTATATTATTTGGTTTTGATCAACATTTTAGATAATGTTTTTGTTCACTTTGAGCAAAGATTTAAGACGATGGGAAAGTCCAGATTTTTTTATTGTTAAATCCGGAGCTTTTTCACGCTTAAGAAAAAAAAAATTCGATGGAAGCGTTTTCAACTTTGGATGTGTAGTGGAAGGAAAATTTCGTATTTTGGTTTGGCGCGCAAATTAATTCGACGCCTAATTTCACCCAATCAGGATTACTTATCCTATTCATCCTGGGTCTTCTTTACGGGCTGCAGCAAATTGGGTAAGCTGCCAAACACACCCTCTTTAGCTGGACAACGCCGCCCAGTGCAGACGTCTCACTGGGGGCTCTTTAATAGCAGCAGCAGCAGCAGCAGCATGGACACATGAGGGAACCTATCTAATTTATGGATTCCTTGCAAGGAATCCCAGTTGAATATAAATTAGATACATTCAACATGCCTCGCACAGGCACAATTTTATGTCACCCCCAAAATTGGCTATGTCGATTCGACGCACAATTAAGCTCCCGGCACCTAGCTCTCAATTCACCTCTGGACCACTATAATGGAGACAACGTACACTCTCCTCCCCCAAAATACCAGACACACGAAACTCACAGTGACATCCAAAGTTCATTTCCTCCAACGGCAACATGACTTTCACTAAACTACGGCGAACACAATCCCTCGCACGTCCGACGACACACGCTACCATCTCAACCTTCTCAAAACTCAATTTCGTCTCAATGCTCACAACCTTTCCACGAGTCTTGCAGCACCAAAAAGCAAACCCAATATTCCATGCTGCAAATAAAACCTATTCCTAAAAACACATTTCGACTATCGCCATCTTACTTCTTCATCCCCACCTTTATTTACTCTTAAAATACCTAACAAGCTTTAGCGAGATACCATACAAACTTAGCGAGGAAACAACTCAACGTAAATACACACACGCACGTTACACCATCTTCCTCGCTAAACACTTACAATATATTCTCTCACTAACAACAAATTTATCGCCTAAAAAAACACAACACTTTCCCTCGTCAATAATAACAATTTCACCATACGGCTAAAGATGTGTATGAAAATGTATTGGATTTGGATGGATTGAAATGTGAGCTAAAATTGGTTTATACTGCAGATTTTGCAAAGCAAGCGTCAAGCATCCAAGAAGCCACAGAGATAAATACAGGAACTTAAACTAAACCAAATTCTTGCAGAAGTAACTAAATTACTACGTTTGATTCTAACCATATCTACTTGCTGTGAGTTATCGTCGTCTTCACTAAAGGGTGTAAATATTTATATGAGATGTTCCTCAAGTGAAGAGCGATCGTGTTGAAGACCTTTTGAAGAAAATGAGGGTAAAGCGTTGTGCTGATAGTTTTTACTACACCGTGATTGATAAATTTACCAAAAAGAAACGTAGAATTGAATTGATTTACTAAGAAATTTTAATTACTTATTCGTATATTTTATCATTTTTTTTTCGTAGTCAATAGCGGTCATCATCGTCGTCAGAGTATTAGCAAAAAAAAAAAAAAAAAAAAAAAAAAAGGGAAAATAAGAAATAAGAAAGTCTGGATATATAAGTGCTCGATGCTATTATAGAAAGTAGCTATAAAACTTAAAAACACATTAATTTGAACACCAGAAGTTCGTTGCTTGAAGCTTCATGTGTACCCAATCATCAGACAGAAATGTGAGAAAATTGTATATATACTCGTTATTATGAAGTGTATATAGTCTTGCGTTAAGATGAGGAAAAATAATATGTTAATAACATTAGTGTCAATCCAAATAAAAGCCAGTAAATGTAGAATTAGGTGGTAAATAAATATGCTGATTTGCAGTACAAAAGGAGAGAATTGATATGCAAGTGTAGAAAAAAAGTCTCTTATGTCGTTTACCCCCCCCTGACTATTCTCCTTTATATTCTACTTGACGCTATATAATGCAATATATATATATATATAAGCAGTATTTCTTCATTGATACATATATGATTATTATCGACACTTTTTGTCTACATATTTTTTGTTAATCCTTTCGAGTTGCCGTATCGATTTTATGATATCCGGCGAGAATGGATTAATAAACTTTCCATAACTAATTATTTCTCTTGTTTTTCTGCCCAATCTTCGGTCATCATCAGGGGTGTGTATATTGCAAAAGTGATGAGTCCTTTTCATGTGCGTGACGATTTTGTAAGAATAAGCATTTACACTGGTGTATTGTGTAGCGTTTATTTTTCAAAATTTGTTTCTATAAATAGCAGCAGTAGCTAAAGACATTTAAGAACATTATTCAAAATTAATTCTATTAAGTTTGGGTTGTATATTTTTAATATGTCGCGCCTCAAGAGTCTGTAGTTTTTGCTTGTTATTTTGTTGTTCTAATATTGTCGTGTTTTCGGTAAGAATTTTCGAAATTCAGTTGTTGAGCATGAATGTTTTTTAGACGTTGGGCTATGGAACTGATATCAGAAAGATGCATAGTCAATCGTCTCAATAGAGTAGTCACGGTTAAACTGACGTATATATTGTTGTTTTCAGAGATACAATCTCCTAAAGGACCTTTAAATTCATATATAAGATTATTTTTTTGCAAAACTCCAATCGAGCGGGGGAATTATTATTAATAACTAAGTTGAAGGTTTTAAATTTATTATAGTATATAAGTTTTATTTATTAGGATCAATGGGGAGTATGTTTCTTTGAACTAATGTTTTTGAAATATTTTCATCTAATTTATAGTTGTAGTGCATCTGGTTGCGGTAAAAAATTATTCGTTCAATTCGTTTATCAACAATATAGTTAGGGAACCCATTATTGATGAGAGTTTGTTTTATGTTTTTTATTTTTTTACAAAATATTGTTTTGGTGGTGGAGATTAGTTTTGCATGGGATATTAAGTTCTTAATAATTGCTTTTTTATATCGGAAGGGGCATTCACTTTTAAAGTTAAGGGCACTGGAGTTGTTATTAGAGGGGGTTTTTGTCAGTAGAGGTAGTGAAGTTATGATTATTATTGTTAATATAAAGGAGGACATCTAAAAAGGAAATTTTATTGTTTTTGTTGAGTTCATGATTAAAGTTAAGAACTGATTTTTTGGAAGGTTTCTTGTATGTTTATTTCATTAATATTATAAGTAAGAATAAGTATATCATCAACATATCTTAGGTATATTGAAGGTTTTAATGCTATTTAATAAATTTAAAACCTCCAAATTAGTTATTAATAACAATTCCTCTCCCTTGATTGGAGTTTTGCAAAGAACTTAACGTTATATATCAGTTTAAATGTCCTTTAGGAGATTGTATCTCTGAAAACAATATATACGTCGGTTTAACCTCAACTGCTCTGTCGAGACGACTTACTCTGCATCTTTCTGATGCCAGTTCTATAGCCCAACATCAAATAAACATTCATGCTCAACAACTGAATTTCGGAAAATTCTTACCGAAAACATAACAATGTTAGAACAACAAAATAACAAGCAAAAACTACTAATTCTCGAGGCGATACATATCAGAAATATACAATCTAAACTTAATAAAATTAATTTTGAATCCAATGCTAATATACTTAAATGTCTTTAGCTATTGATGCTATTTACAGAAACAAATTTTTAAAAAATAAACGATCCACAATGCACTTGTATAATTGCTCATTCTTACAAAGTAGTAATGTACATGCAAAGGTTACATCACTTTTGCAAGATTAACATCCCTGATGATGACCGAAGATTGGGCAGAAAGTATATGAGGAATAATTAATTATGGAAGGTTTATAAACCAATTCGCGCCGGATATCACAAAATCGATTGGCAACTCGAAAGGATTAACAAAAAATATATAGACAAAAAATGTCTATAATGTTCAATCAAATATATATATATATAGTATGTGTGTAACTGTCACGTGTATTTTCATCTTAATTCGTGACTATGCATCACACTATAATTACGATTGATGAGCCACTTTTCTCCCATTTTCATCTGATGATAGTGCACGTGTTCGCCAATGGTCCGGGAGACCTGTGTTCAGTCCCAGGTCGCGTCATAACAAAGACTTTAAAATGGTACTTGATACCTCCTTGCTTAACACTCAGCAATATAAGGTACGTATCAAGGGTAAAGTGGAGCAGTCATGGGAAAGGAGTAGCGCCCTCCCCTACGCCTCGGTGTTGTAGCTATTGAAAAGGGAGCCTTCTGGTCGCCGTCGACTTTGGTCGCTAACTTTACTTACTTTTACATGAAACTTCTAGGAACGGACTTATATAATACTTATACATACATATATATATATATATATAGTGAAATGAACAAAACGTAATTAAAGTTTTTTTCTTAGAAAAGTCTGACCCAGAGTGGTTATTATCTCTTAGGGTCCCATCTATGGATCAAATACATCTTAAACGTATTCGATAAGACCGTGTGCAAAAGAAAACTTTTTAGAAACAATTACTGAAAAAATTTCAATTTCCAATTTTAGGGATTATATCTCTTGGCTGTCGAATAGTGCTGTTACTTGGCGCGATGTGACACAAAAGGTCATTACCTCCCATGTCTGCCAAGTAGTACGACTAATGGCCACAACGTGGCGTGGTCAAAGTAGTATATAACGAGAGAGCGCCAAAAATCATATTTTCTTTGGCTTTTAGTCCCAGCAGTGCGCACACTTCTGCTCCAATCCGCAAAAATCTCGTGTAGCTTCGCACACGATAGTGTCTATTAAACATGCAAGTCTTCCATTTTCTTTCATACGTACGTAATTAAGGTCTCTATACCCATACAAAAGACTATTTGAACATCATTAGGACTTTTCTCTCTAAAAGTATTAGTATTTTATGTCATTTTTGTATTGATTGTATCAAGTTTGCTCAGGTAATAAAATGTTATTGTTTAGGCGTCGTAAATTGTATTTACCTTTATTTAGCGCAAGGAAATGTTAAACCATGATGAATTTCCTCTGCGACAACTCGCCGAATTGTTATCTGTAACTCAAATGATATTAGCGGTAAGCAATGCAACAAATATACAATAACAACCTTCAGTCGTTCGATACCAAGCCACCCATAACACAATGAAGGCGATTGCCTAACTTCTAATCATAAAAATAACCCTACACTGGTTGATAGGCTGTTGAAATCAGTCAGGTTATTGCCATTACTTTCAAGTCAACTCGGACCTGGAGTAGTCGCACTGGTTTGGGTATCATTTACATTTTAAATAAAACTGTTCGAAAATTATTACTATTGGAATATTTGATGTCATATAACTGTGTTTATGTTATAGGACTTTACACTCCTATTCTTTGATTTTTGGCGGTATGCCACTTGTTCTCACAACAAAGATGGCGGACGCACACAAATAATCAGTCTCTGGAAACCATTGGCCAGGAGAATCACGTGACCTGCGTAAAACTACGTCTGCATAAATTTCGTCCTGCGTTTTTTGGAGCCGATTCCAAGACACGTATTTTCTATAAATACGTCGTCTTCTAACACTCTTTCTCTTTTACCCAATTTCCATTGGAGCGGCAACACACTCCCTCCAATGTGACTCTATTTCACCAACAGACGTCAAAAAGCAACAACATGGATGGGCCTCGCAAGCATTCATTCCTTCAAAATACTTTAACTAACTCTGCCCCAGAAACACCGACTGTTGCGAATCATAGGAAGAAACGAACATTTTAAAATATGACTTCAGCATGAATAGGACACTTTTTACATTTAACCTTTCAGTAATTGTAGTTGTGTTAGTTATACACACACACACACGCACATATACACACATGACCATTTTATTAATAGAACCATAGCGATATTTTAATGTATCAATTTATATTTTGTTATAGATATAAATTTGTTTTGTTTGTCGCCTTGTTTTGAATGTTCCTTTTGTCCGCACCGTTTCATATCCTTTACTCATTTGTTTCATACCCTCATTCATTTGTCTCCATGTGCCTATTCTATCTTTTTCTAAACATAAACTAAACACTATATAAAACTTCAACATCAAATGTTAGGAAACTTACAAACCAAAAAACACAACACTAAGCAAAAAATATATCAAACTTCAACATAATATTTTGGGGGACTAAACATATCTACCATAAATATATGTTCCCCTACAATGTCCTGGGTTTAACATTAAACTGCGTCTGATGGTGAAACTTGTGGGGATTTAGGAATTAACAGTAAAACTCTCAACCGGATATTGACTCGTCGGCTACCAGATACAAAATGTATAAACGCGTCGCCACGCATAAGGCTCCACGCATCCATCCGGTTTAAAATCAGAAAAAAGAAAAAATGATAAAAAGTAAAGTAGCCAATGAGAAGCGGTCGCGCCAAAATTAGAAGGATTTTGGAGTGGCGAATTAGGAGCCGGTGTAGAGTGATAAATACTCAGGTTTTCTGTGAACCGACCTCTTTTTCGGGTAGTGACGTCGAACCGACAACACCGATTTTACTGTCTAGTGTTTTGGACACCACGCTATGTTTTGGGACGTTGCGTTGGTTAGTCCATTCACCAAGTAAATAAAGGAAAGTATGGAAGAAATGTTTTCGTCTCTTATCTGTTTCTATCTTTTCTTTTTGTATATTTCTTTTGGACTTTCTTTGGGCAAGGCATTGCGCCAGCCAGTCAACGTGGGGTAAAATAATATAACCAAAATATGGAGTCAGATTTCTTACGGCAACACAGTCTTGCCCTTAGCCACTGACCTTCCTAAAACCCTTTCAAACCCCACAAACTCCACTCTAAGAGATTGTTGAAAATGTGAAATACCTCTTCATTACTCTCAGGTCTATTTTGACTCGAAGTAGTAATACCTGTTAGAGTCCCATCTATGAGTCAAGTAGAACTTTTCAGTCGTTTACTTGGAATTATTATTATCAATTAGAATTATTTATGTTAAGTAGCAATATTTGAAAGCATTTAACTGTGTGCAAACAAGTAAGCTCTGGCTCGTTTAAAAATAATGTAACTTACATATAATTTGCTAACAGATCATATATATTTAATATCTATGTATGAACAGGACTCGGCATTAAATAACGTACGAGGGTTGATATGCTAGAAAATACAACCAACGTCACTAATTGTGTGCAAAAAAAGAAAAAAAAAACTCCAAAAAATGTAAATATAAACTATGTACGCGATTCCCTAACCTTTTGGCATAAAATCATTCTTAATAGGTTGACATGTCATTGAAATAAATCAACTGATTTTTTTTTCAGAACAATTCAGTTTTTATTGTCTTTGAGTCTGAAGATTATTCGTCTGTTTTTATTTGATTCCAAGTTTTTTCTTTCCTTTCCCTTTCTGTTTTTTTCATCATTTTGTTTTAATCTATTCACTATCCTTCCTTTTAGTGTAGTTTTATGCTGTTTTTTCTCCTTCCTTTCTTCCTGTCTTTTTTTATTAATAGTTTCTTCCTTTCTTCCTTCGCATTTTTTAAGAATTTTTTCTTTTTTCTTTTCTTCTCCTTCTTTTGTTTGTTTGTTTATTTATTCATTCATTTTCTCACTTTGTTTCTTTCACATCTTTTTTGATTTTTCATTCCTCCCTTTTTTATTCTTTTACTTGATTTTTCTTCTCTCTCTTTCACTCTCCAAAAATGAACAAGACGAAGAAATTTCATTCCCTCTTTTAAGAGTTTTTTTTTTTTGCCATTGGCATCTGGATTCAGTCGGGAGATATTCTTGTTGGAAATCATTTGTTGATTGATCATCTCTGGATTTTTATGCTTTGGGGACTTAACTTTTTCCATTCAGAATGAGATAAATCCATAAACATTTTGCCACAATTTTCCATTACATTAAATCAATTTACCTCTTTTGGGTGTCTTCGTGGTGTAATGGTTAAAGCGATGAACTGCGGAATCGTAGTACGCGAGTTCGTACTCCAGTCGCGCTATTATGTTCACTTTCGGGCAAATACCCTTGGGAAAGGTATGAACCCCCTTATTCTCCCTCCAGCTATGGGTAAATAGTAGGACGGACTAGGTTCTTCAGCCTTGTTGAGGCAACTAGTCTAGGAGAAGGAAAACTCTGAATTCAAACCTGTTAAACTCCGCTTAAAAATTGACCTTGTGTCATATCCTGCCAGAGCGGAGGGGTTGGTAAATAGTACCTCTTTAAAAAAAACTCTCATTCTGTTATTCCTTCAAAGTTATAATTCCTGGCAGACTTCACAGACAATCCTATTTGCCTTGATTTCTTCGAATGAAATTTTAAAAAAGAAGATAATCTAAAAGAGACTTTTACAATGCAATTTCAACATTATGTCCTTTTGAATCCAGATAGTATAAGTCAAGTTCTTGATAATAGACTCCTCTATGAATTTGTGTGACATTAGGGTGCATCAAAAGTTTTGAGTAACGATTTTTTTTTCACTGGAATCTAAGTGACAGTAAGTCTCCTCAGATGTCTCTTAGATGATTTTTGTTTTGCTGTGGTTTGGATGGTCTCAATTCTTCCTCTAATCACCACTTCATCGAGTCTCTTTTGCAAGTGGCACAGTCGGCTTGGACTTTAGAATACACCGACTGCAACTCTGCAGAGAGGTGAGACTATTTCCAACGAGTGCCCTGGATATGACATTAAATAATCAGATGCTGAGGCTCCAGTAATGCCGGAGCTTTGGGGAATGCCGAGTACCTCTTCATTGCCATCGCCTCCAGGTCCTCTCTACCACGATGTGGTAGCACCTGATAGAGTCCTATCTTTGGGTAAAGTAGAACTGTTTGACATTTAAACAGAGCGCAAACAAATGATTGAGGTTGAACTGAATTGCTTGAAATAGAACTGCTTTTGAAACTTAAACTGAGCGTAAACAAATGACTGATGTTAAATTGAATTGTTTGAAATAGAACTGTTTGATCATTTAACTCTGTGTAAACAAATGAATAATATTTAACTGAATTGTTTGTGTGAAATACCGGGTCATTGGCCTAATGAGTAGAGTTATACCATAGACTCAAAAATGGTACTTGATGCCGCTTTTTGTAACACTCAACTTTATAAAGTAAGGATCAAGAATAAAGTGGAACAATCCAGGGAATAGAGTTGCGCCCTCCCCTACACCTTGATGTGGTAGCTATTGAAAAGGGAGCCTTCGGATCACCCTCGACTAAGGTTATTGTGAAATAGCAATACTTGAAAAAATTTAACTGTGTGCAAACAAATAATTAATAGTAAATAGAATTAAGTCTATTAGATAGAAATATGGGATACCATTTAATTGTGTGCCAAAAAATGAGGTCAGGCTTGTTTAAAATTGTTACCTACAAAATGTGTTTAAAAATCATATATTTGATATAGATATATAAAAAGGATTTGTCATTAAATAACCTACAATGGTTGATATGCCATAAAACCAAACCAAATCATATATATTTAATATATATGTATTAAGAGGATTTGGTATTAAATAACCTACAATGGTTGATATGCCAGAAAACCAAACTAAGCCAATCTTTTCCAAATGTGATTCCTGTCACCGTCATCTTTATGCTTCGCAACTTTTTTTAATTCTCTCGGCATTAGTCCGATTTTTTGCCTTCCTTCATTTCCACTTTCTGCTCTGTTGGGATGACAAAATTCACAAGATAACATCTTATTTTCTTCTTGTTAATTAAAACTTGGTTTGGTCTTCGGGCCGCGGTTGGGTGATCTATTTGTCCTTGAATGGTGGACACAAGCTCAATTTTTAATTCTATTTTCCATGTTGATAACTGAGAGGAAACACTATCAATAACACCATTTATATCCTATATAAATGTTCCTACCGAAAACATCGGCGTGTATATATATATATATATATATATATATATATATATATATCCCTTTATTGGCCGAGTTGTCTGATGTATTTCACAAAGCTGGCCACTGTGAGTTTCCATCCCATTCTTGATCTCACCCTTCTTTCCTGTATTGTCCCAAATCGCTTGACAATTTCATTTTCCCATCATCGTGAATGTCTTCCCAGTAATCCATTCGGGTCTCTCGGGTACCAGTCAACAACTGTTATCCGTGAACCTTGTGACACGTTCAGCCCGGCAGAACTTCTGCTTTCGGCACTCTGTGGTCACGTCCTTCACTCTTTGCCTGAATTACCTGACTTTGAATGAGCTCACGCGACGATATTCGCAGCATGAATCGTCCCATAGCTGTATGAGTCAGGATCAACCACTTTTTTTTTCCTTCTTCATTGTGGCTTTCGTTTTACTTGCGTATAACATCGCAGGCAAAACGATACTGTAAAGAGATTGACACTTAATGTCTTGTCCAGTTTTGTCGTGTGCACATCTTTTATGGCGGTAAATAATTTCCACTTGATCTTATTCTCGGCGAGTTTTCTGCATCCATGTATTGGAACATAATAACCATCCGTCCCAAGTAGCCGTTCACTTTCATCTCTTCGGTTTCATCTCTCCCGATCTGGGAAAACATAGACTATTGGAAGAAATAGGATAATTCCGAAATTTCCTCCACAAATAACTCGGACATAATCACGCGGAGACGACCGACCACGAATCTGTTTAGGTTCAGATTTTAGATTCAGTTTAAATCCAAGTTCTAATATATCAGTTAACAAAAAAAAAAAAGAAATCACCTAATCCAACAGATAGTGAAAAAAAAACTTAACTTTTTCTTTGTTACTGCTACAAAATTTAATGAAAATTCAATGGCTTGGACACACATACGAAGAGATTATTTTCCTTGACTGTAGTTCCTGAACTTCCCTTTGTTCTAGCTAAAAGTCATTAGCTAAGGATGAACGATCAAATCAAGGAAAGGGGTAAGAATACATTTCCGTGGAATAATGGCAAATGCACTAGTCTGCGATTTCATATTAACCAATATTTTTTAGTATTCCTGAGAATGCATTTTTTTTTTAGACGAAGGGAACTTGGACAACAATATTCAAGGAAAATAATTACTTCCTATATGTCTCTTAGCCATCGAAATTTGATTAGAATTAGAATGTCAACAACTTACCTGGTCACTCGCTCACTGAGACTGAAGACTTCGTTCTCTAACACAGATTTGAATTCTGCGTTCAACCAACAAAAAATAATTGAAAAATGTAATTTTCAGAGTATGGAGATGTTGTTTGTTCACTGACCTTGCTATACATTAGCCTAGATCTTCCGAATAACTCGTCACTGTTAAAGTCCGCCTTTCTGACCTTTCCCACTTGTATTGTTGTTCTGGTGTTGATAACTTGGACTTTTGCTTACACCGTCAATATTTTACCGCCATTAAAACACTCCGACCGAACGACTCGATTATTATTTCTATACCCGAGAAAGGAGCTGGAGTGTTAATTTCAAATAATAATTTGAATCAGCATAATAGATGACATCCTCTATGATACTACCAATTTCGTCACTTAAGGAAGTATCGAAGATATTGTTAAAACTGTCTTGCAAGAATAACGCACCTACCGCAAATGACTTAATTTCTATTAAGAAGATTTGATACCTACATGTGTTTATCCGCCTTATCGGATTCCCGAGATCAATGCTATATGGTTAACCTGAAATATATAAACGCAACATCCTCCGAAGATCCATCTTGTCTATGGTCGGTTCTGCATAACACCGATTTGCAAAATGACTTTCTAAGACACTTGAACCTGTTCTAAAACTATATTCTAGTCATTGTGTTGAAGACTCCTTCACATTTGCTAAATTAATTAAAAACTCTCCCGCAACCCCTCGCTGTTCTATGCTCTGCTCGTTAGACATCACGAGCTTATACGCAGACGTTCTTCTGAACGAGACTATTGCTATCTGCGTTGTTGCACTGTATCGAAGCAATCTTGACCGCCATCGCCCCGTGTCCTGAGGAAATATTTTTTGAACTTAAGCATATTGCAACCAAAAACATCGAATTCAGTTTTAATAACATCAAGCACTAACAGATTGCCGAAGTTTCTATGTGTTGCCCACTTGCTGCTGCCATAGCTAATATTTCTGTTGGACAAATTATTTGAAATGACACCTGTCATAGTATGAGTTATTTCCCCTAGATGCACCCTCACAAAATAAAGATAATATATAGGTACTTCCGTCCCCCAGTTTTCAATATAATAAAACGAGATAGCCAACATCGCTATTCACACATCCTATCCTGGCTTGTTTCTATTTTATTCCCAATGTATTGACTATCAGTGAGCGATGATAGTACAACAACCAAACCTAAACATTATGTTCAATATGTTGACAACACATTCACCATGTTTTCATCTCGATCTGAACAGTCCAGTCAGCTGGGGCTGTAAAATAAGCCGACTGCATCTCTTCAGAAGGGTAAGACCCGCCCCTAGCGAGTGTCCTATGTATGACACTAAACAATTTGATGGTGAGACTCTAGTCCTAAAGCTTTTGAGAATGTGGAGTACCTCTTCATTGCCATTACTGCTAGGTCGACTTGGACCAGGAGTGTTAGTACCTGTTAGGTTGCCATTTATGGATCAAATAGAAGTGTTTAGCCATTTAACTGTGTGCGACAAAGGGCTAATGTTAAACAGTATTCTTTGTCTTAGAGAGCCATACTTGAAACCATTTAACTGTGTGCAAAAAAATGAGCACTTAAAAGTTAGCAACGAACTATTTGTTTTACAAATCATATATCTTCAATATATATATATATATATATATATATATACATGTGTGTATGAACAGGATTTGGCATTAAATAAGTTACCAGGGTTGATACGCCCTTAAAACCCCACAAACCATATGTGGGAGCAGATGATTTTTCCATCTATTTAACCAATTACATACTGTCTTGAAATTGACTCGTGAATTTGAAACCACCAGTTCTCTTACATTTCTTGACATTTTGGCCGAACGTTGTGATTCCGTTTTTTTTTTTTTTTTTCATCTCAGTATAAAGAAAACCTACGTTTACAGGCCTGCTCACACGCTGGGATTCATTTTGTCCCAAAAAGCGAAAAATTAACCTTATTAATATTTTAGTCCACTGTGCCTTTATGATCTGCTCGAAAACTAAACTTATACTGGAACTTGATTTTATTAAAACAATTTTCATAAATAATGTTCATCCGAAAGACACATTGTCAATAACCATCTGAAACAAATGTTACCTGTTTGCTGGGAATACGAAGTTCGGCCCTCAGAAATATGTTTCAGACTACCTTGGCTGGGTAATAACCCAACACGTTTCATTGAGCAAATTAAAAAATCTATCTGTCGTTGTTTCGTTACTGTCAATTTGAGATTTTTTCTCAAATCCAACTTGGTTTTCCCATCTAATCTCAAAGATGGTGTATCCCTTAATCATAAAAGCTTTCTAATTTACCAATTCAAATACAAATGCGATATTAGTTATATCGGACGTACCACATAGAGATTTAAAAATAGAATGAAGTAACGCATGCCCTCTACCATCTGTTTACATGATCAAACACAACCCGCTTGCTCAACCAATCAAAATTCGAATTCTGAGATAACCCAATGCCTATTGCCTCACTCGAACTGTGCTAAATCCTATAAAATTAGTATGTTCTTAATCCTTGATTGTACAAGCACTAGTTTTCAGCTAGCCGTTCTTGAAGCATTATTTATAATTTATCTCAATCCCGATCTCTGCAAACAAAAGGAATTCAGATATAACCTCTAACTCAGAATTAGTTTCAATTTGCTTCCAGGGTAATTTAAACAGTGTCTTTTATTCTTCTTCTCACCTAACGGTTGACTTTCTATATTCTTTACAGTTAGTTTTGTCTTACAGTAATTTCTTTAAAGAGACGTAAGCGAAGAAAGATCTTTTTTAGAATGAATCCGCTGTTAAAATTTCGGGCAATAATACAAAAAATGGAGGTGCCCGTGGTGTAATGGTTATTGTCGTAGGAAATGGACACGGTGACACGAGTTCAAATCCTTAACGAGACAGATTGCATCTCACATAGCACTAATACCCTTGGGAAAGGTATGAATCCAATTATTCTCCCTCCAGCTATGGGTAAATAGTAGGGCAGACTGGGTTCTTCAGCCTAGGTGAGGCAGCTAGTCTTGGAGAGGAAAAACTCTGAATTCAAACCTGTTAAACTCCGCTTAAAAATTGACCTTGTGTCATATCCTGCCCGAGCAGAGGGGTTGGTAAATATGATAATACAAAAAATGGTTAAGTTTGGTCATTGTCCTTTTTTTTAGTCTAATACTGTGTGTGTGTGTGTGTGTGTGTGTGTGTGTATATATACATATATATATGTCTATGTTTCCAGCACTCTTGTTTTGAAAAAATATTTTTGCTGGAAACTTTTGCACACAGTGGTATAAATGGGACAAGAGAAACTATTATTTAAAAAATGATTTTTAATTGATTTTTTTTTTTCCATATTGGTATCTTGAAAAGTAAGCAAGCCAATTCAACAAGGATAAATATAATGTCTTCTGTACTTTATAATTCATAAGTCGATCAACTGCAGCTGTTTTAGGAAGGAATGTGTTTTTCAGAATAAAAGAAAAACGTATAAAACAATAAAATTTGTCTGACTTCTAAACAAAAAAAAAAGAAAAAAGAAGAAAAACCCAGCACATGAAAAGCCTTTCATTTGATTTGATTATTTTCAATTTGTATCAGCATCTTCGATGATTTCTCAATCATTTTAATGTTTTTCTCAAAATACAAATTTTGTAATGTGACCAATGACAATTAGATTAAAATGAAATTATTTGTTTTGTAGGACGTTTTCCTAGAACCAACTTCATAAAAATCAAACTTGAACATTTTATTTGCTTCTTTGCATTATCTAAAGCTGTCATTTAAAAGGAAAATGTTTGATATCGGAAAAAAATTTCTTAAGGCAATCATGTTGAAACAAATTCTTTGATTTTTATATTGTATATTTACAAGTAAAGAGAGTGTCAAAATATCACCAAACTATTATTTCAGACTATATTCCATTAATATGGAATAAAATCAAAAGTAAAGCAAGGTTATTTTATATTGATGAACTTTGAACACCAGAATTTTCTGTCCAAAAATTAAGAGAAATAAAGATAAAACAAGTATGTTTTAATTAAAATGTTTTAAAAATTTATGAAAAAATTATTCACAACACTAGTTATTTGTCTAAATTTTTTAGATGAAGCTTGATAATTTTTATTATTTCGTGTAATCAGACTATTGTCTTCATCTTTATTGTTATATTCACAACGTTTTGGCCGATGCGTCCTCCGGCTTTTTAAGGTGAATCATGCCGAACAGAACTTCGAACCGAAGCCTTTATTTATTCAACGGGGGTAGTTTGTACTAATTCCGTTAAACATAATCGGATACCAGTATTAAGCTATAGTAAGTGTTATTTTACCTGTAGGCTCCCGAAACATCTCAGGATGTCCAAAGGATGCACCGGTCGAAACGTTGAGAATATAACAATAAAGATGAAAACAATAGTCCGAATACACGAAATGATAAAACTAGCTGTTAATCCATATCATGGTTAGGTTTGATTAAATAAATACATTTCGGTTTTCATCTTAGACTATAATGCTGAAATTGATATGTAGAGTATTAGGAGCACCATAAAAAAGAGTCAAAGTTATCTCTCCTTGACCATTCAAGGGACAGTTCATCCCCAACTAATAGGTGCATGCTGGGATACAGAAAAGGACACTTCCGCCATGACACCAGGAACGCGGCGCGCAGGACTTTTCGAGGCTCTCAATGACTGTCTTTATTTAATTTAACAACCATTAGCTGTACCTATTTTACACGAAAGTAAATTCCCTAGTTTATTCCCAATACTCGGCGAGTGTGTTATTTTCCGTAAGAGTTTTATATTGTTATGGTAAAAACATAACACATAGATAAACACTATTGGCAATAAACCCAGGGGTTTTAGACGAGAAGAGAGTTAGAGCTTGAGAAGAAGGCCTACAAAAACTGAGTGGATTTATTTTTACACCACACATTATGAATATTTATCCAATACTCTCATCATGCTAGAATGTGATACAAGGTCAATCTAATATGGAGACCTTGTAAGAAGCAAGTTTCCCGGAGCCTATGAGAGACAATACCAAATATAGACCAGCACTATCAGCTATAAACCCAGTACTTAACCCCTTTGAGATTGATTAGGGGAATGCTGTTTGATATAGGGGTTTTTGAAACTAAGCTGATTTATTTTAATACCATCCAGTATATTTCTATGCAAGGGAAGTTTGTATGCATGTATTTACCCGACCCCTCTGCTATAGGCAGAGTGTAAAACAAGGTCAATTTTTAAGTGGAGTAAAGCTGGTTTAAATTAAATCTTTTCATTATCATAGACTGCTTGCCTATCCAAAGCTAAAGAACCCAATGTACCCTTCTATTAAAATAGATGGATTCGTGCATTTGTGTCAGTTCAAGTATTGTATCTAAAGGAAACGACTCTGTCTTCATTTTTTTACCAAAAAATTTTGTCAAACAGAATTAAATGAAAATTTTGTTAAGAAGTATGAAAATCTGCTTGACCTCACAAATGATTATATAGATGAATTCAGAACTTGTTCTTCAAATCGCCGGTGGATATTTATAAGTAAATATAGAGAAAATCTTTTTATATATTTACAAAAGATTGGAGAACAAGAAACTAATCAGAATATCTTAGCATGATTAAAACTCTTTTTCTTTGTATAATTAGGTCACTTCTGTATCTAAAAAGTCTTGCTAAACTATCAGAATTAATAAAAGAGAATTTGCCTCAATCTTTTCCCCTTTGTATTTCTTGGTACTGTCGGGGATATTGCGAGATGAGTCGAAAGTATAAAATAAAGTTTGGAGGCAGTACGTGTTCCTCGCAAATAATTTCCCTAACTAAACAAAAACAAAACCTGAATAACTTTAAAATAAAGGTGTATTATTCAGCTGGAATATTGTACCAAAGAACTCACAATGTTGTTGTTGTTATTGTTTTCGCCTTTGGTGTAAGGAGAAATGGGAATGTCTTTGCTAGACTGCGTGGCGCCTCTCAGGTTTTGGTAGGTAAGTGAACAGTCCAGTAGCGTAGCGTAGTTTCCTTGTTGTTAGCGGCGAAACCTCTGGTGAATTGGTCCATCGCTTTCTTTTTATAACTCCTTAGAGGATCAAAACGGGTATGAATGTTTTTTTGGGGGGGAAAGTACTTGATTGGTTAAAAAATCTATGGGCGCGTATTTTGTGTATTGTGGTTTGGATCCTTTTTTCTAGAATGTTCTAATGTTTGTTGATTGATTTAAAAATGTGAGTGCGAATTTTGTATATGTATAGGAAATTCACACTACAGGACCTATGCAAATTCAGTCGACTTATAACAGATATAAGTTAGCGACCATAGTCGAGGGTGACCCGAAGGCTCCCTTTTCGATAGCTACTACACCAAGGTGTAGGGGAGGGCGCTACTCCATTCCCAGGATTGCTCCACTTTACCCTTGAACCGTACCTTATAATGCTGAGTGTTAAGCAAGGTGGTATCAAGTACCATTTTTAAAGTCTTTGGTATGACTCGACCTGGGATTGAACCCAGGTCTCCCGGGCCATTGGCGAACACTCTAACCGCTGGGCCAATGTCCCGGCACAGAAAATAATAAAAACACATGAAAATTTATAACAGATATAGAGGCACAGAAAATAATAAAAACACATGAAAACTTATAACAGATATAGAGGCACAGAAAATAATAAAAACACATGAAAACTTATAACAGATATAGAGGCACAGAAAATAATAAAAACACATGAAAACTTATAACAGATATAGAGGCACAGAAAATAATAAAAACACACGAAAACTTATAACAGATATAGAGGCACAGAAAATAATAAAAACACATGAAAACTTATAACAGATATAGAGGCACAGAAAATAATAAAAACACACGAAAACTTATAACAGATATAGAGGCACAGAAAATAATAAAAACACATGAAAACTTATAACAGATATAGAGGCAAAGAAAATAATAAAAACACATGAAATGGATTAATACGTATAGATTTAGGGTAGCGTTGGACTGAGTCCCTGTGGAGTAATGGTGTAGGAGCTAAAAGTCCTGGACTGCTCTCTCGAAGTAAGCGAGTTCGAACTCAAGTCACGCAGCTTCGTTCACTTTCGGACTAATATCCTAAGGAAAAGCATGACGTCTCTAATCCTCTCAGTTATGGATTCAATAGTATCACTGCTGTTATTCTCCAAGATTGATATGTCATTTAACAAAAAAAGCAAATAGGATAGCATAGATATAGTGGCAACGGTGTTTGGCATGAACCTGACCGTTGGCTTTGTGTCTACTCTGTCCTAAAATAAAATATATACACTTTCTCAATGATATTGAGCACACTTTATAAATATGTCAAACTATATATATATATATATATAGAGAGAGAGAGAGAGTTTGCTATATTTATCAATTTATATATATATATTATAGATTACCAGCCCATTGGCATAATGGTTAGTGCTCGCCAATGGTCCGGGAGATCAGGGTTCAATCCCAGGTAGATTCATACCAAAGATTCAAATATAGTACTTGATGCTTCATTGCTTAGCTTTATAAGGTACGGTTCAAGGATAAATGGAGCAATCCAGGGAAAGGAGTAGCGCCCTCTCCTACTCCTCGATCTAGTAGCTATTAAAAAGGGAGCCTTTGGGTTGCCCTCAACAAGAGTCGGCTAATATATATGTGTGTGTATATATATATGTATATAAATAAATATAGCGAACTATGTATACATATATCAAAACCCTCCACTTCAGATACAGGATAATTTTTAAGCAGAATAAAGCTGGTTTGAATTCAGAGTTTTCCTTCTACTAGATTGGTTACTTAACCAAGGCTAAAGAATGTATTTTCCCATAGCTTGTAGTAGAGGGAGAACAGATGGATTCATGCCAAATCAAACGCAAACAGCCTTGTCCAGGTTATATACGAGGTGCATACGATAGGTTTCCAGATTTTTTTTCGTATGGGCACTTTTATTGATAGTACAAACATGAAACTCGAGTCCCCTTCGAAGTAATCTCCTCCAGCTGCAATGCACTTGTTGTACCATTCCAACAACTTCTTCAAGGCCCCATGAAGTCCTCTTGTGTGAGCGTGTCAATGACTTTCGTCACAGCCTCTTTCATCTCCTCAATTGTCTCATAACGACAGCCTCCGAGTTTTTCCTTGAGATTAGGGAATAACCAAAAGTTACAGGGACCAAGGTCTGGACTGTAGGGAGGCTGAGGAACTGTCTTGATGCCCATCTTGGTCAAATAGTCTGTGACAAGGATAGAGTTGTGGACTGGTGTATTGTCCTGGTGGAAATGCCACTGACCCGATTGGAAGAGTGCTGGCCTCTTCCGACGGAATCTCTTCCTGAACTCCCTTAAAACCTCAACATAGTAACCCTAACCCTTTGGCCAATCAACTCTGGTGTATTGACTTCCTTACTCCTCCCACACCTCTCATCATCCCTCACAGACTCCCTGCCTTCCTTGAATCTCTTATGCCACTCAAAAGCTGATGCTCGATTCATGCTAGATGGTCGAAAAGCAATCTAAAGCATTCCATATGTTTCTATGGTATTTTTTCCAAGTTTGAAACAGAATTTTATTGCATATCGTTCTTCTAAAGTGTCCTCACGTCCAGATTGCATTTTTGAAATTCACCAGCTGTGACAATCAGGCTTTAGTAGGGTGTATTCCAATTGCTGCTGTAGCTGTTCCTTTGAAGCTGAAATCATAAAAATTGGTCAGTCATCTCATATGATGTATAGCAATAACATACTGAATTTTCAAGAGCCTACGACAATTTTAAATGCCCATACGAAAAAAGTCTGGAAACGTATTGAAGGCACTACGTATATATATATATACACGCACACACAATTTATTCAACCCATTGCATAGAATTTCTGAAACTGATATATAAAACCTATAATGTTCACATACAATAGGTGTCTCCAACCTTTTCAAGCTAAGAGCCTCGAAATTTTATGGAGGTGTGACAAACTCCTTGATCTGAAAATATTCAGCTGAATTCAAAAGCGAACCATGATAATTCCCATTTTGTGTTGTTTGCAGCCACAAAACATATGTAATATCAAGTTTAAAGAGGTTAACTGAATGAGCACATGAGACAAGTGTTCAGAGCGGTCTGTAGTGACAAACATGCTCAGTACTTAATGTGTACATACCATAAGGTTGGGTAATCAGCTAGATGGAAGCATGTGATGTGGCCAGTAAGAAACTTACACTTGAAATCTTACGACAATTTTTAATGCCTGTACAAAAAAAAGTCTGGAAACCTAAAGAAACTGTCACAGAAATAATGATGCTATATGAAAGCACAAAAGTAAAAGTTCACTCACTAGATGGAGACACAGACTTCTTTAACATTGTTGCTGATGTTCTGCAAGTCCCATATCTGTTCATAATCTGCCTAGTCTACATTCTTCGACCATCGATTGATCTAATGAAAGAAAATCGCTTTACGCTAAAAAAAGACAAGAAGCAAACAATATCCCGCTCAAACTCTTACGGATGCAGACTAAGCAGATGACATAGCGCTTCTTGTAAATACACCTATCCAAGCCGAATCCCAGCGGCATAGTCTGGAGCAGGCAGCAGGTGGCATTGGCCTCCATGTGAAGGCAGAAAAAAACGGAGCACATGTGTTTTAATAAAAATGAAGACACCTCCACTCTAATTGGTGGTTCTCTGAAGTTGGTAGGCAAGTTCACGTACCTCGGTAGCAGCATCTCATCAACTGAAAATGACATCAATATGCACCTAGCGAAGGCATGGACTGCTATCGATAGGTTATCGATCATATAGAAGTCTGACCTATCAGATAAAATAAAATGCAATTTCTTCCAAGTAGCGGTTGTGTCAATTCATCTATATTGGATGCACCACAGGGATACTGACAAAACGTTCTGAGAAAAAAATCGATGGGAATTGCACGAGAACTCTATGAGCTATATTCAACAAATCCTGGAAGCAACATCCCACAAAGCAGCAGCTGTACGACCACGTACCTCCCATCTCTAAAACCATCCAAATAAAACGAACAAGACATGCGCGATACTGCTGGATAAGTAAGGAAGAACTCACAAGTTACGTTCTTCTATGGACCCCTTCATACGGACATGCATGTGTTGTCCGACCAACAAGAGCTCTGTAAAGACACAGGATGTAGTTTGAAATACCTGCTGGAAGTGAAGGATGATAAAGACGAATGGCGCGCGAGAGAGAGAGAGAGAGGGGGGGGGAAATGCGTGGCAGCAGTGCGACATGATGATATAAATACACTGCTAATGAGATTATAATAGAAATGCATTAAAATCAATCTGGAAGTGATTGTCAGTGGTCAGAAATGAATACAAGCATTACTGATAATATAAGGCTATTAATTTATACTGTAAATGCATTGCTAATGATTTAACAATGGAAATGAACAGGAAGAAAAAAGGGATTGCTTATGATCAAGAATTAATAAGAATATCATTGGTAGAATAAAGCTATATGCATCTAGGGCACCTCTGGTGGTGTAACGGTAAGCAAGCTAGACTAGCAGACCTACACGAGTGAGTTCGAGTCTCATTGGGCGCCCCATTCATTCGGCCTTGTGCCACATCAAAGCAAAGCGCTTTGTATATTACATAAAGCTATATGCATCTGTAAAATATATTATTATTCTTTCAGTTGTCTCATTACTTGGTTTGTTCATAGGGGCACTACTTACATGGTGTGTCATAGGCGGAAATAGCCTTGCGTAGCCCATCCCTCTCCAGATCGTTAACTTGTTTGAATTCTGAGTTTTCCTTCTCCTAGATGGGTTGCCATACCTATGTTAAAGATAGAGTCGATGCATACAACTCCCGAGCCCCCACCCCACCTGTATCATAGATTGGGGAAGTGGGTATGAGACTCTCGCACCGGCTCTACTATTAACCTATGGCTGGAGGGAGACTCATTGGATTAATAACCTTCCCAAGGATATTTGCGCTATTTGAAATGCAAACAGCTTCGTTCAGGGTTTGAATTCTGGTTGCTGTGTCCACTACTTTCGACTATAACCGTAATGCAACAAAGCCTCCTTGTATTATAATTATCTGGTGTATAAAAGATTGGTCAATACTGGGTGATAAATACTGGATTATATATTGTCTATATGTAAGAGGCGCTGGATGTTAGGGATACCATCGTGGGAAAAGGGATTGGCAACCTGAGTTTAAAACCCAGACACAGCTGTTCGCGTCTCTTTTTGTGTTAATGCCTATAAGGAAGGCATGAATCCACCTTTTTTTCCCACCAAGCTTTGGTAAATAGTAGGGCAGATTAAGTTCTTCAGCTTTGGTTAAGCAACCAGTCTGTCGAAAAGAAACCTCAGAATTCAAACCAGTTGTACTTCGCTTTAAAATTGATCTTGTGTCACATCCTGCACGTGGCGGAGGGGTTGGATAAACGCATACTTATTGTGTTTGTGATAATTATGTTGAAACTTGTAGCTCCATCTTGAAGGATGCATTGTGGGAAAAATTTAGATTTTTTCCTCCTTTCTTAACCTCCATGAAAGGATTTTTATTTTTGCTTCCTGTTTTTTTTTTTTTTGTGTGTGTGTTTGTTTTCTCACCCTCTTTCTAAGTCAATGATATATATTTCAACTTTTGACAATGAAAGGACTTTTTTTTATTCATTGACCCGATTAGTATGAAAATGGACATATGTAAAATAGTTCCTGATTGAGTGTTGTTTATTTCTTCCAAATAACAACACAGCTGAATTTGATTTTTCTGAATTTGATTTTTCTATTTTTTATGACACAAGAAAGAAATACTGCTTTCTTATTTTTTATAATTAGATTACAGATTTAGTTATATATCTATCACTGCACATGTTTTTATTTATATCTCTACTCTACATATAAGTCCATACTGGCATACATGCACATACATATAAACATATATCTACTCCATATGTACAAATATTTTGCAGCATTTTTATTTTTAAAAAAGCAGCTTTTTATTCATTCACAAAACATTATTCAAAGTATCTGGGCCTAGTCCGTTGGGGCTATAGAATACACCGACTACATCTCTGCAGAGGGATAAGACGCCTACAATGAATATCCTAAATATGACATTAAACAATCTGATCTGGAGTGATAGCACCTGATAGGGTCCTATCTATGGGTCAAATAGAACTGTTGGACATTTAGACTGTGTGCAAACAAATAACTTAGGTTAAATTGAATTGATAGAAATAGAACTGTTCGATCATTCAACTAGAGACAAACAAATGCCTGATGTCAAATTGAATTGTTAGTGATACTTAGCAATACTTTGAAACATTTAACTGTTCGCAAACGAATGAGTAATGTTGAATAGAATTATCAGTGTTAAATAGCAAAACTTAGAATTCTTTAACTGTGTACCTAAATTAGACAATTGCTATTACATAACAATACTTTGAACTATTTGACTGTGTGCAAATAAATGAATCATGTTGAGTAGAATAATTAGTGTTAAATAGTAATACCTGCACTGTCTGAATAGATTTATTAGTGTTAGATAGCAATAATTGTAACTATTTAACTGCAGAAACAATAGCAATACTTGTAACCACTTCAATTTCTCCAAACAATTAATTGATATTGAATAGAATTATTAGTGTTAGACTGCAATGATTTAAACCATTTAACTGTTTAGAAACAATAGCAATACTAGTGTGCGAACAAATTCTAACTCATTTAAAAATGAAATTATCTACAAACTATTCACTTGTAAATCATATATGTGTATCCCTTTTAATGTCTGCAAACAAATGACTGATGTTAAATTGTTACTGTTGCCTAGCAATACTTGGAATCTTTTAACTGTGTACAAAAAAAATGAGCTCAGGCTCATTTAGAAAATTTGTTTATTAATCATATATTTAATATAAAGATGATTTGGCATTAAATAACCTAGAAGGGTTGATATGCTGTAAAACCTAACTAAACCCAAACTCAAAATGTTTGATTCTTTAATATGTTTTAGTTCAAAATGACATAGGTAGCTTAGACCCTTCTTAAGGGGTTACTTTTTTATCTGGAGGATAGTGAAAGTGTAGCGCCCTCCATTAGGGCCGACTTTAAACCCCTTGCTCTGTATTGGAGTGGACTATGGTACTGATGACTTGAAGGATTGTCTTTGTATATTTGAATTAACAGCATAGTTTGTTGCCTGAATAAGCTTACTACTACAGTACGTGAATAATATAAGATTCAAGAAAGAGTTTCTTAAGAGTTGTGTAAGAGAAATGTCCAAATCGAGAATCATTAATAGAATGAAATTTGTTGTGTGAAAACTTACGTTTAGGCATGATATCTTGCACCGTACGATATGAAGTTTATTGTGGCAAAATCTCTCTATGTCAGGAAAACATGCCCACACAAATGTTTGTGCTTCTGCTTGTCTAGGCAAGACCGAAGAGATTTGACCAAGGGAGGCTCTTCTTTTATATGCTACTTAGGTTACGCTACCTACCGGTCTTTATAAGTACTATATGGCAGGCAAGGGATGCAACCTCTACAGCTTCCAAATGAGCTTTACGTTACTCCTAAGGCCAACCTTGCCCTCTATAGCCACCAGACCTATTCTCCTGGATTTGGTTGGTTGTTCTGGTTTTATGGCATATCAATCTTTGTAAGGTTATATAACACCAAATCCATTTTTATACAAATAATCCGTTCTATTTCAAACAATTTAGTTTTAAGCTATTCAGCCTCGTCAAACAGGTCAAATTCAGGTAATTCAATTTAGTATGAGTACAGATTTTCTTTACACACAGTTAAATGTCAAAAGAATTAAACAATTCAGTTTCATCTAAGTACAGTTTCAATGTCAAAAACAGTTCAATTTCAAACAATTCAGTTTAGCATAATCACGCAGTTTAAATGTAAGTACAGTTTAATTGTTAAAAACATTTTTATTTCAAGCTATTCAATTTAGTTAAACAGTTCTAATTCAAACAATTCAGTTTAGCATAAATATGCAGGTATTTAACCCATAGATAAGGCCCTATCAGGTGCTACCAGAGTGGACCTGGGAGTGATGGCAATGAAGAGGTGCTCCGCATTCCCCAAAGCTTCAGCATCACTGGAATCTCACCATCAAATTTTTTAGTATCATATCCAGGACACTCATTGGTGTGAGGGTCTTACTCCTCTGCAGACTAAACTAAAACCTCAGCCGACTGGGCATCTATTCTCCTGGAAGGAGTCCCTGTGACATAATGGCTTAAGTGCTGGACTGCAGCTTCAAAGAAAGCAAGTTGGAACTGCAATCACGCTATTACATTCACTTTTGGATTTATACCCTTGGGAAAGGAATGGACCTGCTTATTCCCTCTGCTATGGATTTAATAGTATCACTGATATTCTTCTACATGGATAGCTTTGATTAAAAAGTTCAGGTAGGTTGATATGCTATTAAATAAAGAAAGCAAACCTTGACATAGATCACCAATATTCCTGTATGGTTTCTATTAGTCAAAACCTAGGTAAAACTTATTGTTTAAAAAAAGTTCATTAATTTTTCATTTTTATCTTAGTAAATACATCTACAGTCTAAATGATATTTGAATACACGTGTCTCTGTAAAAGAGTTCAATAACATAAATGTATATATATATATATATATATATATATATTTACTAATCTAATATCTACCAGCATTCACCGTACCAGAAAAAAAGAAAAAAAAAAAACGCCAGGAACAAGAGATAAGAGTATCTTGAATCACCGCCCGGGGGAAAAAGAAAAAATATTATAAGTCAAAAAGAAAGAAAAGGCCAACCTTGTCAGACCCCTTGAAAAAAATCTAGGGATATGCAGTCAGTTGGTCAAAAGAAAATTAAAACCTTCCGCGAATTCTGCAATTCTACAATTACAAGAGTGCTCAACACGAGTGGAGCCAATTATAAGTTAATTTAAGTTAATTTTATATATATATATATATATTGAGAGAGAGAGAGAGAGAGAGTGGGGAAACTCCACAACTATGGTATCTATAAAAATTTGCAATACATTCAATGATAGACTAACAGACTGGCATAGACCATTTTATAAGAAGGTTATTTAATAAACACAAGCATTTTATTTTACTGAAGAGATACCTATTAAATATATGGGGTTCATCAATAAATTAGAGAAATTCAAAAACGTTTTTTCCATAAATGTAAATTCTGCATTGTTGGGAATTGGTTCATAAAAAGTACCAACCATATAAAATTTACTGAAGAATGTTTACAAATACACTAAGCAACTTTTAGTCAAAAAGACAGCAATTGGAGTAGAAAATACACGGACTCCCAAGTAAAGAAATAGTTCTGGGTGCAATGGTCAATAAAGAAGGTGATGGTCTTCTAGCATAGGATAAGACCTATCACTATTGATTTCCTTGAAGAAGGTGCAACAGAAACTAGTGCTTCCTATTTCTCACTCCTTAGGAAAAATTTATCTTATTTATTTTATGACCTCCCTATACATCAGGGGCATGTCATCAGTCTGATGTAAAGTTAGACAGGTTTCAATCCTGGCTTGAAACATCTCGCGTGTCTAGCTACACTGAAGGGCTGGGATACAATGAAACAGTCTGTCTGTGGATGACTATATATATATATATATATATATATATATAATTGATATTTGCAATGAAAAGTAAAATAAATACAATTTGCATTGTCTTTTTCCACAGTGCTCAGTATCTAGGATAAAGTCACTACAAAGTCAAATGTAAACCGTTGATTTTTAAAACATTTATGCAGCCAAGTTGGTTGGGGTTTTAGAATACACCAACTACATCTCTGCTCAAGGGTAAGACCCTTGAATGTCCCGGTTATGCCACAAAACCATCTGATGGTGAGGCTCCGGCGCAGGAGTTTTGGGGAAATATAGAGTACCCCTTCATTGCCTTTATTCTCAGGTCCACTCTGACCCAGAGTGGTAGTACCTGAAAGGGTTCTATCTATAAGTCAAATAGAACAGTTTGACATTTAAATTGTCTCCAAACAAATGACTTAAGTTAAATTGAATAATTAGAAATAGAACTTTTTGACCATTTAACTGTGTGTAAATAAATGACTGATGTTAAATTGTGAGTATTACATTGCAATACTTGAAATCATGGGTGTTCAAACAAATAATTGATAATAAATAGAATAGTTCATGTTAGAAATTCTTGAAACCAATCTAACTGCATACAAAAGAATGAGATCAGGCTCATTTAAAAATGTACTCTAAAATGTGTTTACCAATTGTATATTTGATATACATGTATAAAGAGGATTTGGCATTAAATAACCTAATAGGGTTGATATGCTATAAAATCCAACTCAACTAAACCAAAAAACAATTAAAAAAAAAAGCATTACTGTCAGTGTCATGATGGTGAATAAATCGTCTGATGTTTGTCAAGCATTGGGCAATAGTTATTTAGGAATTATGCTGACTGTTTGATTTTAATTGTTATAATGAAGTTTGGGTTTTTTTCTCCACTATCTTCATTCAACTTTTATATGAAGGTGGGATGAAAAGTTCATAAGATGACATCATATCTTGTTTTAATGATGTTAATACCATGGGTTCAAACCCTCCTGGTTTTCCTTGGGACACTTAGCATTCACACCAGATGGGTATTATTGAACTGATCAACTGATCCAAGAGAACTTTCTGTGAAGCCATGCCTGCTTGGCAGAGCTTAGTTTATCACTTGATGCCAAAAAATTGGAAATGCTGAGTGGATCAAGCAATTTTAATGACATCCATGAATGAGTCTTGATTTGTTTAAGGACTTCCGCTATAACAGAACTTCTTGCCAAATTTGACTTGGTTGAAAGTCAGATAAATATCGCATATTTTTTCTCCCAATGGGATCTAAAAACTGCAACACTGATAGAAGTGGTGCTTGAACAGCAAAAATAAACTTCATTTTGTCACATTTCATGAGAGTATCTTGGTCAGCCTATGAACTTTTCAGCCAACACTCTTAGGTACAGATTCATCTCCGTCAAGCTGTTTTTGAGAGATACATATGTGTACATTTAAATGATGGATGGACAGAAGAAAAAAAAACTTTCTGAAGATGAACAGACATAAGAATTCTCTTTGCACATTTAAAAAAAAACTGCAGTGACCAATCCAAGTCCGACCTGAAAATGGCGCTGGTAATAAAATACTATATTAAATGCAAAAATGGCAAAAAAACATTTGAAACTACTTTATTTGTCTTGTATGCAACATTGGCTTGTACTTGAACTCTTTGGAAATGGAATCCACTGACATGACACCACTTGACCGATGCCAGCATCTTCTTCTTCATCTCTCCTCATCCAGTTGATGCAATGGAGGCATGAAGAGACAGCCACTTTCATTTTGTCTGATGTTTTTTTTTTTGTTTTTTTGGATTTTTTTAATATCAACTATCAAACATAAGTAAACTCTGCCAAAGTTGATCGTTTCTTTTTCAAGAATGGACAGATTTGAAAGAATATCTTCTTCGTCTTGGCCGTTCTTTTGCAACTTATTTTTAATTTTTTTATGATTGTTTTTTTTAATATTTTCTTTCTTTTTTTTTTAGGTGTGTCTGTATATACATTTTATTTATTTTATGTTTACTCCTAATAGTGTTGGGTGGTGTCCCTGTAGTGGAGTGGCTAACCTTCTGGACAGTGACATCATAGTAAACAAGTTAAAACTACATTCACTTTTGGACTAATACCCTTAGAAAATGTATGAACCTTTCCAGTTAAATAGTACCACTTTCATACTTCTACAAGGATGGCTTTAGTGTTAGATAATCCAAAAAAGTTTGATTTACCATTTAAATAAAGAAATCAAATGTTCTAATATTCTAGGAAGGTAGCTCTAACTTGAGTGTACACATAGTTAGTAGGCCCAGGTATTTTATCTATTTTTAAACATCTGTTATTTACTTGTTTAGTTTAGTAGTTGAGATTGATTTTAACTACATTTCAATCTAAATAGGATTATTTTATGCCAACCGGTTTGGGAATTATATTTATTCTATGTTCATATTAATATTTTTGTGTAGTTGTTTAAGTTTTCATTTACTTTGGGTTTTTTTTTCTCACTGTCCTACTGAAAACAAATAATTCTTAAACAGCTCTGTTTGACCCATAGATAAACCCCTAACAGATACAACCACAGAGCATCAGTGAATCTGGTAGTAATGACAATGAAGTGACACTCTCCATATTTCCAAAACTGGAGCTTCAGCATCAGGTGCAGTTTAGTATCTAATCAAGTGGCTCCTTTTGTGAGTATTCTTACTCCTTTGAAAGAGATACAGGCAGCAAATTCTAAACTTAGTTGTAGAGATAAGTGTAAAAGAAAATACCACTAAATTGTTTATCAGTTAACTGGCTCAGTTATGAGAGAACTGCTGCATTGTTTTAGTCAATAATTTCAAAGACTTTATTAAACAATTAAATGTGTATTTAGATCAGGGTTCCCCAATCTGTGCAGCCCTCAAGAGCCATCGGTATGACTGTCCACCTAACTTACAAAATTGTCTCTTTGCCTTTTGATAGTGACTACAAAGAAGTACCATTACAACTGCAGATGGAACTCATTGATCCTTCAGTGTTCAGAAGATTTGAAGTTGAAGTTTCTTGCTTGCCACATCTTAGATTTCTATAAGAATTATGTGTTTCCATTTGGGTGATTTGGTAACCTTATCACTTTCACCCAGCAAGTAGTAAGCATGTTTGGCACTACATACAACTGTGAACAGTTGTTCTCCAAAAGGAAGCATACCAAGATTACACTGCATTTGCAGCTGTCAAATCATCAATTGTCTAATGTGATCCTTCTATCAACCTTTTCTATTAAACTGATTTTAAATGTGTTTTTGTGGTTGCAAACATCAGAGATCTTATCAATAAGATCAAAAACAGCAAAAGTGTAAAACTTTTAAGCTTTAATTGGATGATTTCAGAAAAAAAAATCCTAAGAAAAAGAATTTAAGAGGGCATTTTTGGGAACTGTTGGATGACTTACTTAACAGAACTTAATCTATATATAGTGTATATATTTTGTGTAAACTTGATTTTTTTAAAGGTTAATGTAAGAAAGAAGTGGAGATGACCAAGGAGGCATAACAAACAAATAATACTAATGATATCAAATTATGATTGTTATCTTGTAAATTTAGCTGTGTTTATCAATCTTTTTAAGATAACTGCTCTGTGTCCTTGTGAGTTCTATTTTGTGACCTCAAGGTTGGGAACCACTCATTTAGATGGATATGTGAGCATAAAGGTAATAGTAAATATCTACTGTTGATGAAGTGCCCGTGGTGTAATGGTTATCGTCGTAGGAAATGGACACGGCGACATGAGTTCAAATCCTGGACAAGACTGATTGCATTTCACATAGCACTAATACCCTTGGTATGAATCCAATTATTCTCCCTCCAGCTATGGGTAAATAGTAGGGCAGACTAGGTTCTTCAGCCTTGGTGAGGCAACTAGTCTAGGAGAAGGAAAACTCTGACTTCAAACCTGTTAAACTCCGCTTAAAAAATTGACCTCATCTCATATCCTACCCGAGCGGAGGGGTTGGTAAATATGATAAAGGTAATAGTAAATAATCTAGTCTTTACGATCCTTACTATTATTGTAATTTAACTTCTTGTTTCGTTCCTTCAAATGTGGTCTTGTGCCTCATGAGGCTAAGCTTTGTGAATGTTTGATGGGCTCATTGTATATCTTCATCTTGACTGTTTCATCTATGGATCAAAAAGATCTGTTTGAGATTGTAATGATATATTTTTATTAAAATATCTTAAGCATCAAATAATTCCATGCCTTAAAATCAACCAAATTTTCCTAAAGATTGAAAAAAAGGAATTTTTTAAGAGTGTTTGTGCAATCTGGGATTAGGGAGTATCAGCTATAAAAGGGTGACTCCCTACTTTCCAGAGCTACAGAATTGGAGCTTCACCATCACATTCTATAGGCACGCAAAATAATTTCCTTTTTTATGATCTTACATCTACCACTCAATTCTTGCATTTGATTTTGCTATAACATAGAAGAATGAATATGAGGTACACAAACAAATATATTTACCTAACCCCTCTACACAAGCTCAATTTTTAAGTGGATTTTAACAGGTTTGAATCCAGAGTTTTACTTCTCCGAGACCAGTTGCCATACCAAGGTTAATGAGTCTTGTCTGCCCAACTATTTTCCTATAGCTGGAGAGAGAATTGTTTGACTCATAACTTTTACAAGAATATTAGAGCTATGTGAAATGGAAACAGCCTCATCCAGGATTTGAACTCGGTTTTCGTTGTTGGAAATGGACATGGTGACACATTACACCACAAGCACCTCTGTATATACACATAAATACAAATCTATGAAGGATCCTCATGAAGTGCTCTATACTTGACAACTTGTGTCAAATATAATCATTACTGCATTAGACAAATAAGCCCTTGATAATGAGTTAAATTGACCTTGTGTCATATATAAGGAGGTGCCTGTGGTGTAATGGTTATTGTCGTAGGCAATGGACATGGTGACACGAGTTCAAATCCTGGACAAAACTGACTGTATTTCACATTGAACTAATACCCTTGGGAAAGGTATGAATCCAATTATTCTCCCTCCAGCTATGGGTAAATAGTAGGGCAGACTAGGTTCTTCAGCCTTGGTGAGGCAACGAGTCTAGGGGAAGGAAAACTCTGAATTCAAACCTGTTAAACTTTGCTTAAAAATTGACCTTGTGTCATATCCTGCCCGAGTGGAGGGGTCAGTAAATATGTATAGTGAGTTAAATTCTCAGTGGCTACTCCATACTTTTGGGTTCATTATTATTATTATTATTATTATTATTATTATTATCATCATTGTTTGTTTGTTATGCCTCCTTAGGTAGGTATCTTCACTTTTTACTATCTTATCGCATCAACCTCAAAAGCATAATTATCTTTGGACAGAATGTATACACTATTTATACAATATCTATATTCAAACCAAATTCTGTTAAGTAATTCATCCTATAGTTCTGAAAAATGCCCCCTTAAATCCTTTTTTTATTATTATTTTTACACGATTGCTGTTTTTGATCTGATTAGGCAATTTGCTCCAAAAATATATGATTCTACTTGCAATAATAATATATAATTCTACTTGCAAAAAAATCCATTTGGTTAGCAGACTTGTTTCTTTTTTTTTAATTTGTCTTGACAGTTAATTTCTAATTGGAGGAGAAATGCCAAGCTAAGCTTAGTAAATAACAAGAATGTTTGTATGTGTGTGTGCATATATATATATATATATATATATACAAACACACACACACATGCAAGGTTTGGCTAAAAAGTTCTTATGATGACATCATATCTACTTTTGATGACTTTTTGATCAATGAGATTTAAACACTACAATACCAATGGAAGAAATGTTTAGACTTCAAATGTTTAGACTTGTTGAAAAATGAGTCTCATTTGATCACATTACATGCAAGTATCTTGGTCAGCCAATGAACTTTTTACCCAATTCTAATTAAATGAATCAGTAATCTAAAACAAAGCGACACTATTGCCTATCAATAAGTACACCCACTCCAGATGAGTTTTTAAATAAAATGTTTATTTTCTTATAAATAAAAGGTATAATTTTATTAATTCTAGTAGAACATATTGCAATCGAAAAGGTTATTATTCTGTTGGTGTAGTTTATTAGCAAACAGTACAGCATTGAAATTCTGTCTTTAGAATTAATGCCAACATACCTTTTATACTCTTCAGTTTTTAATTAAGAAATGTGCATATGAAGACAGAAAGTTTTAAATAAGCTTTTATCAATTAACTATCAGTATTAATTTAACTTGAAAAACAGCCCAGAAAAAAAAAATTGAAATTTGGTTCGATTTCTTTTTTTAATGGTATATCAACCTTCAAGGGTTATTTAATGTCAAATCCATTCTGGTACAAGAGGAGTAGTGGTACTATTTAACCCATAGCTAGGGAGATGAGGCAGTTCGTATCTTTTTTAGTCTGAAATTGAATGTCATCATATGACTGGAGTTTGAACTCACTTTGTATGATGTCACAGTCCAGTGTGTTTGTAATAATGCTATTGGGACTCACCCTTCCAAATATAGAGATTGAAAATAGTTTTAAAAACACAAATGAGGAAAATAACTAATTTAAAAAAAAAAGATTTGATTAAGAGCAAGAATTTTGGTTTTGATTGGTTTTAATGGCACACCAATTCATCTAGGGTAATTTCAAGCTTTGAGATTAGAGAATAGTATTCATTGTACAATTATTTTTAATTTTTTGGCATAATTGTTTCTTTGGAAGTTTTTTTGCACATGATCCTCTCGAATATGAATAATTTTTAAATGGATATATTTGACCAGCTGACTAGCAGGTATTACAACTCCAGTGCTGAGTCAACCTGGGAGTAATGACATTGAATGGGGGACTCCACATTCTTCATATCTCAAAGACTAGAGTCTCACCATCAGATGTAGTTTAGTGTCATAACCAGTAATTATTTGCACTCCAATTCTGGATGACAATAGATACTATTTTTTAAATTTAATTTTGAAACAGTTTCAGTTTCTTGGTTAAAATCAAACAAATTTAAAAAGAATAAATATAAGTGTCATTCAATAAATAGGGTGAATTTTGCCGCATGAGTTGGCAATGAAAAGCACTGGTTACAGTTGCACCTTTTTTAAGGAAATCTATTGTGATGAGTCCTTTCATATCTCTGAAGATTATCAGCAAGACCTTCTTTACTGACCATTGTATCCAAAGCTGTTTCTTCTGACAGAAAGTCAGTGTGTTTTCAACACTATGGACTGTCTTTTCAATTCAGGCTCATCGTAGCAAATTCATGTTTAGCTCATTTGTAAACATTTTTTTTCACTAAAACATATTTCTCCATACGCATCACACATTCTTCTGTTAATTTCATATCATTTGCATTTTGCAGCTACCAAAAATTTGATGATAGATTGCTGTTCAACCTGGAATAATCTGTTAGATTTAACACCATTTTGAATAGTTTAAAAACAGTTTTTTTGCAAGATTATAATAAGTAAAAAAGTTGGCGACCGTAGTCGAGGGCGACCAGAAGGCTCCCTTTTCAATAGCTGCTACACCAAGATGTAGGAGAGGGCGCCACTCCTTTCCCTGGATCACTCCACTTTACCCTTGATATGCACCTTATATTGCTGTGTGTTAAGCAAGGAGGTATCAAGTATCATTTTTAAAGTCTTTGGTATGACGCGAACTGGGATTGAGCCCAGGTCTCCCGGACCATTGGCGAACACTCTAACCACTATATAAACAAATTCAAAAAAATGAAAAATTTACTTTTATAGAAAAAAAATCTGAAAAATTAGAATTTATTTTACCTTCTTCAAAAAATTCCCCTTATTTATTAAATGACCTCAAATATATTTCTTAAATATTTAGATAGAATATTTTCTTTTTGTTATTTATATTTAGGTACAATATCTTTTTTTACTTTTTTCTTTTTGGTTTATTTAAGTAGTATATTTCTTTTTCTAAACATAAATATCTAACTTAATTATACTTGTTTGCAGAGTATATATTTTTCAGAATTAATTTTATTATATCTAAGGTATAAAACTCTAATTGAACTCCTGTTCAAACAAGAGGACAAATCCTCAGTAGCAGAACTAGGTGGAGGTGTTCACTTCCAAGCAACATTTTTATAGGTGTGGCATTTCTTCTGTTTGTATAAGTTTATTCAAGGTGTGGGGGCAAACTCAAAGGCTGCCTTTGGTTGGACACACTCTTGCTACACCATAGCAGAGACTACTTGTATAAAAAATTTAGCCTCTCCTGTATTTGAAATTAGATATTACTTTCTCCAAGATGGGGTGAAGGGTCCTGTCTTACCAGAAATTGAATCACAACATTAAAGCCTACCCATAAAATGCTTTAACTTCTCAGCTACTCTCTAGTATTGGAATGTATAGAAAGGATTAGTAATGATTAGTACTGATTATGCTTCTCTGTCCAGCTTAGAGAGGATCAGAAGGACTTATATACTAATATCTGACTCGAGTCTTAAGAGTTATGTGCAATATTCTTAATTCAATATTTATGGCTTATTATCCCTTCTTGTGAAGCTCCTAAAAGCCTCCATCATATTTGTATAAAATTCCCTCTCGAAAGATGGACTTGATTTCTGGACGTTAGTATTTTGCTTCTCTAAGCATTATCTTTCTTTTTCCATCAAATACGTGAGGAGTCCCAGTGGCGTAGTGGTTAATGTGCTGAACTGTGACAACTGTAAGTGAGTTCAAATTCTCTTGTCTCCCGAGCTATGGTTTAAATAGTACTACTACTTCCTTTCTACAAGAATGGATTTGACATTAAATAAGGTTAATATGGCCATTAAACAAAGAATCCAAACCACTAGATATGTTAAATATTATGAGTAGCTGAATCATAATGAATGAGTAGCTGAATTATAGCGAATGAGTAGCTGAATTATGGTGAATGAGTAGCTGAATCATTGTGAATGAGTAGTTGAATTATAGTGAATGAGTAGCTGAATCATAATGAATGAGTAGCTGAATTATAGTGAATGAGTAGCTGAATCATGGTGAATGAGTAGCTGAATTATGGTGAATGAGTAGCTGAAACATAGTGAATGAGTAGCTGAATTACGGTGAATGAGTAGCTGAATTATAGTGAATGAGTAGCTGAATCATAGTAAATGAGTAGCTGAATTATAGTGAATGAGTAGCTGAATTATAGTGAATGAGTAGCTGAATCATAGTGAATGAGTAGCTGAATTATAGTGAATGAGTAGCTGAATCATGGTGAATGAGTAGCTGAATTATAGTGAATGAGTAGCTGAATTATGGTGAATGAGTAGCTGAATCATGGTGAATGAGTAGCTGAATTATGGTGAATGAGTAGCTGAATCATGGTGAATGAGTAGCTGAATTATGGTGAATGAGTAGCTGAATCATAGTGAATGAGTAGCTGAATTATGGTGAATGAGTAGCTGAATCATAGTGAATGAGTAGCTGAATCATAGTGAATGAGTAGCTGAATCATAATGAATGAGTAGCTGAATTATAGTGAATGAGTAGCTGAATCATAGTGAATGAGTAGCTGAATTATAGTGAATGAGTAGCTGAATTATGGTGAATGAGTAGCTGAATCATAGTGAATGAGTAGCTGAATTATAGTGAATGAGTAGCTGAATCATAATGAATGAGTAGCTGAATTATAGTGAATGAGTAGCTGAATCATGGTGAATGAGTAGCTGAATCATAGTGAATGAGTAGCTGAATTATAGTGAATGAGTAGCTGAATCATGGTGAATGAGTAGCTGAATCATAGTGAATGAGTAGCTGAATTATAGTGAATGAGTAGCAGAATCATGGTGAATGAGTAGCTGAATCATAGTGAATGAGTAGCTGAATCATGGTGAATGAGTAGCTGAATCATCGTGAATGAGTAGCTGAATTATAGTGAATGAGTAGCTGAATCATGGTGAATGAGTAGCTGAATCATAGTGAATGAGTAGCTGAATTATAGTGAATGAGTAGCTGAATCATAGTGAATGAGTAGCTGAATTATGGTAAATGAGTAGCTGAATCATAGTGAATGAGTAGCTGAATCATGGTGAATGAGTAGCTGAATTATAGTGAATGAGTAGCTGAATTATGGTGAATGAGTAGCTGAATCATCGTGAATGAGTAGCTGAATTATAGTGAATGAGTAGCTGAATCATAGTGAATGAGTAGCTGAATTATGGTGAATGAGTAGCTGAATCATAGTGAAGGAGTAGCTGAATCATAGTGAATGAGTAGCTGAATCATAGTGAATGAGTAGCTGAATTATGGTGAATGAGTAGCTGAATCATAGTGAATGAGTAGCTGAATTATAGTGAATGAGTAGCTGAATCATAGTGAATGAGTAGCTGAATCATAGTGAATGAGTAGCTGAATTATGGTGAATGAGTAGCTGAATCATAGTGAATGAGTAGCTGAATTATAGTGAATGAGTAGCTGAATCATAGTGAATGAGTAGCTGAATCATAGTGAATGAGTTCAAACTACAATTGTTCTATTATGTTTACTTTTGAACTAATACTCTTCGGAAAAGTATGAATTCTATTATCTCCCCAGCAATGAGTTAAACTACACCAGTACTTTCCTTCTATCAGGAATGCTTTGGCATTGAATAACCAGTGAAGGTTGATATGGCATTAAACAAAGAAAACAAACAGTCACTATTAGAGGAGATGATAAGAGAAGAACTGCCATTATTCCAAGAAAGGAAGAATAGAGGAAAAACAGAGTAACACCTTCATCTAATCTAAAACTTCAGAATATATCAGTCAATTTATCATTAGCACCTTACCCCATGCCTATTTTGATTTCAGACAATTTGAAATATTTCTTCTGGGATCAATTATTGTTTCTTCAATATAAAGAAGTGAATGTAAGGACTTAAGGCTGATTTGATTTTTATTGAAATATCTTAGGAAATGGTCATCAGAGTATTAGATTTTTAGTTCAAGATTAAAATTATTTGACTGCATGCAAACAAATGATTGATATTAAATTGATTTATTTGTGTTAGATAAAAATACTTGAAATCATTTAACTGTGTGCAAACAAATGAGCTCTAAGTCATTTAAAAATAGCTACATATAAGCCAATGACTTACATGCCTCCTTGCTTAACACTCTGCACTATAAAGTATTGAGCAAGGGTAAGTGGAGCAATCCAGAGAAAGGAGTAGTACCCTCCCTACACCTTGATGTAGTAGCTATAGGAAAGGGTGCCTTCAAGTCACCTTTGACTATGATTGGCCAACTTTCTTAACTTACTTATTAAATATACATATATAGTAAGTAAAGTTGGCAACCATAGTTGAGGGTTAATCAAAGGCTCCCTTTTCATTAGCTACTATACTGAAGTGTTGGGGAGGGCACTACTCCTTTCCCTTGATTGCTCCACTTTACCCTTGATCAAGAAGTAATTAAGGAATAATATGAGCTTTAAGCAACGAGGTCTACAAACAACTGATTTTTTTAAATTTTCTTTTGTAATTTTTTTTATGTTGGCTAATATATTCATGCTGTTATATATGATGTTGTATACAATAAAAGCTTACTTCTGGACGGATGAAAAAAAAATAAGCAGCTTAGTTTCAGGAGTGGGGTCTTTCTTCCTGTCAGAACCTTGTAAGTACTTATTATCTGAAGCTTCCTTGAAAAGCAATGCCTATGAAACAATTGAAATTTTTGCAGCTTCCCCTCTGGAGTTTTGCTTCCTGCTGGGCACTCCCACAACAAACTGACTTGGTATCGCATTTTGGGTTTGGTGGGGATCCAAATGAATAACTATATACCATAAATGCTTCGATTAGTTATTATATTGGGTGTGTAAACAATACAGTGATATTGATTGTTTTGATAATGGATCAAATCAAATCAACTTCAATTTAGGGTCCTCTAAAGGCTTGTTTTGGCTGGCTTTGTAAACATGATTGTAAAAGAACCGTATGTACTTGTGTATAGATTGAAACTTGAATTCTAATTTTAAGGCATAAATATCAAATTTAATTGGGGTGTCCTCATGGTGTAAAGGTTAAAGCACTGGACTGCAGAATTGTAGTAAGCGAGTTCGAACTCCAGTCATGCTATAACGTTCACTTTCAGACAAATACCCTTTGGAAAGGTATGAACCCCCTTTTCCTCCTAGGTCTGGGTTAAATATCATCACTACTGTTCTTCTAGAAGGATGGTTTGGCATTGAATAACTCACAAAGGTTGATATGCCATTGAAACAAAGAAACGAAATCAAACTTAATTCTACTTCTTCATAAAGTATATATTTTTCAGGATTCATTTTGTTATACTTAACATATATAAGTCTTATTGGACTCCAGTTCCAACTAGAGGATATATTGGCTTATACAACGTTGGTGGTTGAGGACTCAAAAGATGTCCCTGGCAGAACACATTCTAGATATATTCCTGTAGATCCTATGTTTAAAATTAGACGATCGTCGTCATCATTTTTTATAGCACTTGCTGCATGCTGTTCTTAATAAATCTTGAAAGCAACACCCCATAAAACAGCAGCTGTTCGGCCACTTACCACCCATCTCGCAAAGATTTATGTTAGACGCTCAAAATATTCTGGGCACTGTCGGGGAAATAAGGAAAAAAACATTAAAGACTTTTTCATTTGGACTCCCCAGTGTTGGTCGATCGGCAAAAATTTACATTCATCGACTCTATGCAGACACAGGATTTACTAAGAGCGGTGGTTGATTGGAACGGATGGTGAAAGAGAGTCGAGGGAATCCATGCTACCAATATGCCTTGACAACGATGGTGAGCATACTTGCTAGCATAATTTAAAGATTACATTTTTACCCATGTTACGTCATATGATTGAAATTCAAAATCTTTAAAAGAGGAGTCCTCGTGCCGTAGTGGCTAATGTACTGGACTGTGACATCATAACAAGTAAGTTCGAACTCAAGTCATGCTATTACGCTCACTTCCAGACTAATACTCTTGGGGAAACCCTTCATCTCCGAGTTAGGGGTTAACTAGTACTTCTTCTGTCCTTCCATGAGGAGGGCTTGAGCATTAAATAACTCACGAATGTTGATATGTCATTAAAAAAAAAAGAAATTGAAACCAAAACTGACATATTTTTTAGATTTTTAAATAGAGAAATTATATATTTTGAATAGAATTACCGTGAACAGAAAGTACGGCCAGCACTGTGCGCAACATACGGAACCACAGGACAGCTGTTTCGACCTTATCAGGTCTCATCAGCAGTGTATACCGTGATCTCCCCACTGGAGATCGGATCAGAGCCGAAACTCTACCACTGAGTGACTGTAAGAGTACCGATCTAACTACAAGGCACATCAGGTTGATTGGCCGCGCATTTACCATCAGTAGTTAATCTGGCATCGCTTGTGTGCGATGTGGATCAATATCTCAGTGGTATAGTTTCGGCTCTTCATTCTGTGGTCGCTGATCCTATCTCCAGTGCGAAGATCACAGTAATAATAATAAGGTCAAAACAGCTGTCTAGTGGTTCCGTATGTTGTGCGCTATGCTCACCGGACTTTTTGGTCATGGTAATTCAATTTAAAAAACCAAAATCTTTAAAACGTATCGTAAGAGGATCTACGTTTTATTCCAATATATCTAAAAATGTCTTAATGAATGTTTTTAAGTTAATTTTAAAGACACCATTTTTAATTTGCAAATTCATAATTTCTTTTTACAATTTCTGATGAAATATTTCAAAGTTGAAAGAGTAATCCAAGACAAAATTTTATTGCAAGTCCATCTAGCCATTTATAATGATAATGAGCAAAGTGTCAGAAAGAAAAGAAGGTTTGTATTCAAACACTCTTTTCTGTGGATTGCTGTATTGACTGCTGATTGTCAGAGTAGCCACTTTTGTAGGGAGAGGGAGATAGACACAAAAACAAAAGGAAATAATAAAAAGAGTAGGAAAAGAGGAAATTGGTTGAGAGGTAGAAAAGGTAAGACAAACAAAGAGAGGAAACAGAAAAGAAGAAAATGCATAAGTCATTTAAAACTTATAACGTTACAATTATCTTTTTTGAAGTTTCAATGTTGATTTTGAAGGAAAATTCATTGCATAAATTTGTTTGTTATTGAATAAAATAACATGCCAGATTTTTTAAAAAGTACATTATTTTGAACAATAGGTTTTTTCAGGATGAAAATAGTTATAAAAAGAATCAGCCGAAATGTTATCCGGTGACATAAATCCTTACCAGAGTCAGACTTAGTGGGTACGGAGCCCAACTGGGAACATATATATTGTAATGTGTTGTTGTGTGTTCTTGACGATCAGAGAGAAAGGTATACTCAAGTGCGGGGTCCAGTTGGGAGCAATTGGTCCAACTGGCTTAAGACCAACTCTGATCTATACTGGAAAAAAGTGCAAAGTCTATTTATCACATGAAACTGAAAGAAAAGAAGGTTGGTATTCAAACACACACAGAAATTGCTGAGATCTGCTGCAATGACTGCTGATAGTCAAAGTGATCACTTTTTGAGAGAGCGAAAGGGAGACACAAAAACAGAAAAAAAAAAAAAAATCAAAAGATGGAATAAACAGCTTGAGAGGTGAAAAGACTAATACTGATGTTTAAAACTTATAACAATATTTGAATATCTTTGAACTTTAACTGTTGATTTTAAATGAAAGGCAATAGTTTAAAATCTCTTGTGCCGTTAAGAGCAACCAGAAATCTTCATGCAAATGAAAATTCAAAAAAACCTGCGATTATGAGAAATAATGTATTGTATCATTGGCTCTCGACCAGGGGTCTAAAACCCAAGGACTCCTCGGAGGAGGTGTAGAGAAGAGGAAAATCTCGTGTTCTGGTTTGGCGCGCAATTTAATTCAACACTGAATTTCACCCAATCAGGATAAACCCCACAGACTTATCCTATTCACCCTGGACCTTCATTTCCGGCTAGCAAAACGGGTGAGCGGCCAAACCCAGTCTCTTCGGCGTGAGACGGCGACCAGAACAGACGTTCCTCTGACCGTCCCTGCTTAGCGATGCTTTTTAGCTAGACAAGCCACCCAGTGTGGACATCTCACTTTAACACTAGCAGCAGCAACATGGACACTCAACGAGGGAACCATCTAATTTATGGATTCTTTACGAGGAATCCCAGTTGAACATAAATTAGAAACATTCAGCATGCCTTCCACAGGCACCACTTCATGTCACCCCCAAAAATGGCTATGTCGATCTGAGCGTAATTCCGCTCTCGACACACTAGCTCATATTTCACTTCTGGTCCATATTAATGGAGATAATGCATAATCTCCCCAAAAATATCAGACACACAAAAATACACGGTGACTCTAAACACAATCCCTCACACGTCCGACAACACACGCTGCTTTATCAACACCCCGCTAAGCCATTTCGTCTACAACACTAACAAGTCTAAACTCCACGAGTCTTTCAGCACCAAAAGCAAACCAAATATTCAAAGCTGCAAATAAAGAACTTTCGTTGTTGTGTTGTTAAAGAAAAGTTTCGTAATTCATTTGTGTTGCCTTAAAAATATATAGTGCTAAACAAATAACCATTTCACTAACCGCTATAGAGGCATAGCAGGTCAAAAGAGAGATGAAGGAGCAGGGGTGTGATTTCTACTAATTATAATGTTAATCTACAATACAGCTGACGTGGCATATATGAATAAGTACAAAATGCAAGGTGACAAATTTTCCGTTTCAAATTTCCTTAATTCCATCTTTAGTTTTGGTAAATTCTCCTTTTCTGCATTCACTTTTGATAGATTCTACGTTTGCATGTTTTCTTTCATTTTGTTGTATGTGAATCGGAATAAATTGTATTACAAATATTAAAACAGAAAACAAAAGCAAAAATCAAACTTTTATCATATTTAAAGAAATAGCAGATATAATTTCTGTTGACTGAACAATCCACTCTAGTATTTTCTGATTTTGTATTCCCCACGCTAATCTGAGTAGACAAATCTATTTCTTCTAAGTTTATGAAACAAAACAAATTTATTCATATTCTGTTAGGCGTGTCAGCTCAAGTATACTCTCCATGCTAATATGAGTTGTCAAATAAGTCCCTTCTCCCGTTATGAAAGAAAAAATATCTTCATGTTTGGCTATATGAGTTAATCTCAGTCACTCTTCAACGACAAATAATCTTTGAAACAAGCCAACTTAGATATCACTAACGATCTTATTTGGATTTTTTTTTCATACATATGAAATTGGATTATTTCTACTTAATAGCTTTTGATCTTAAAATAAAGGTAACAAAAATATTCAAGAACTTCGTAAACTTATCTAGAGAAAAACATCGTCATTACCAATTGAGAAATGTTGAGCTTCATCAAAATGTGGCAAAATTTTTCAACAGAACACATGGTGCAACAGATATTGGCAGTATTTGTCTGTCTCCCATCAAAGAGGACTTGACATAAGGTCTTTTTTTTTTATAGTGGGGGTTTAGTTAGGGGAAGGTCCCGCACGAGCCGAGGCTCAACAGATATAGGCTTTTGGTTAAAAGTGCTTCAAAGTGAAATCATCTGGAAGATGCAGGTTCAATCCCAAGTACAGGTAAATAACAAGGAATTAGAAGAATCTACCTCTGTGGATAATAACCGACTCATTGGTCAAGTGGGTAGAGTGTTCGCCAATTGTCCGGGAGACCTGGGTTCAATCCCAGGTCGCATCATACAAAAGACTTTAAAAATGGTACTTGATACCTCTTTGCTTAACACTTAGCAATATAAGGTACGTATCAAGGGTAAAGTGGGGCAATCCAGGGAAAGGAGTAGCGACAACCTCTGTGGATTAAATGTGGGTGTCCTCGTGGTGTAATGGTTAAAGCATTAAAACTGCGGAATCGTAGTACGCGAGTTCGTACTCCAGTCGCGCTATTACGTTCACTTTCGGGCAAATACCCTTGGGAAAGGTATGAACCCCTTTATTCTCCCTCCAGCTATGGGTAAATAGTAGGACGGACTAGGTTCTTCAGCCTTGGTGAGGCAACTAGTCTAGGAGAAGGAAAACTCTGAATTAAAACCTGTTAAACTCCGCTTAAAAATTGACCTTGTGTCATATCCTGCCCAAGCGGAGGGGTTGGTAAATAGTACCTCTGTGGATTAAATAAAGGGTTTGGTTTAATGTTCTGTGTGGGCTCTCAAATTTGACATGAAGTAACTGAAGAAGGCTGAATGATGCATCGGCTGATATGTTGAGAATATAACAATGAAGATGTAGACAGCAGTCTGAATATTCTAAGAGATGAAAATTGGACATTACCAAGTTTTAGGAAAATATTGGTCTTAAAACGAAAATTGTTCATCCGTGTGCGCAAAAAAATTAATTTGTGAGCCGCATGCAGCCCGAAGGCCAAGGGTTTAAAATTCCCTTGTTCTATATATTTATAATAAAATTGAATACGAGAATGACAAATGTTAGATTTAAGATGCCAAGAATCAATGCAATAGAACTGTTACGATGGTAACGTGAATATCATAAATTATGTGTGACGAGTTCGTAACAGTTTAGATACAAGTAAGAAAAGGTTGAGTGGAACAAACATTATCCTTTTATTTATTATCTTGACAATAATTTAAAAAAAGGTTTTTCGGGTGTGTACCATAGAATCTTTTACTATTCTTTTTTACATTGCTTAATTATATGTCAGTCCTGAATTTCATTGAAGATAAAATTTTGTTATGGTCATGAAATTCGGAATTGATAATTTTGGTTCAGGAACTAGAGAATCTTAAGTCTGTCTTCTTTGATTACTGGACTGCTACTGATATAATGGGGTTAGATGTTGTTTGAACCCAGTAGTTTTTGATGGTAAAATAGGGAAAAGTTACTTTTGGAACTTATGACACACTATCTTAAGATTTGCTGAATCTTATCTTAGATATCGTTACAGAGAAAAGAAGTTGTTTATATTTTGTTAGATGAAAAATTGTCAAGCTTTATTTAGATTATTGATCTCATTAAAGATTGCTTTTTTTTTTTGTAATCATTATATTTCAAATAATCTACTTGTGTCGATATCATAGAAAATGGAATCGGCTAACTGAGTTCAATTCCTGGCTGAGGCTGATTGCATTTCACTTTCAGCTATCAACATCCACAAAATTGTTACGAATATTATTTAAAAAAAAAAAAACAACGCACCATTATCATCATCTTTGATCCTCATCACTTTAATTCAGAAGTAAGTAACATTATCATCATTCACAAGATACCATTATAATTGTCATCTTTTATTATCATTATTGACACACCACAATCATCATCGACACACCACAATCATCATCATCACCATTATTCACAAACTGTGATCATTGTTTACTTGCCATGAACCCTATTATCATCATTATACAAAAATTACATACATAAAGATATTCATTTGGTGATCATCTTCGGAAATGGACAAGGTGACCAAAGTTCAAATCCTAGACAAGGCTGATTTCATTTCACTTTAGGCTAACGTCCTTATGAAAGGCCAGAATCCATCTGTTCAATTCAGCAATGTATAAATAGTAGGGTAGAATCTTGAATCATGGTAAGGCAACCAGTTTCGGAGAAGAACAACCCTTAAAAATTGACCCTGTGTTACACCTAGCTCGTGACAGAGGGGTTGGGTAAATCTATATTTCATTAGATGTATAGTATACTATTAATGATTTTTCTTCAATCCCTAAACATTGTTTCAGTATTTTTCATGAAAGTTTTTTTCATTATATTTGGTACTAATATGTTGGGCACTGTAGAAGAAGCAGAGACAGACTCATAAGAGAAGTTCTGTGGGCTCCCACATTTAGACACACTAGTGTAGGCCAACTAGCAAAAACCTACATTGATCAGCTCTGTGTGGACACTGGATGCCGTCTGGAGGACCTGTGAAGAGTGATGACTAGAGAAGCATACAAGAGAGTCAAGAGAATCCACACTATCAGCCTGACGATGATGAATCCTGATTATATTGGCCAAACTCTGAAATGGCTGGAAACCATAAGCTGGCAGCATTTCCCATTTCTCTTATGATAAGAGCAAATTTGATCAGTCTTGTCCTTACTCTGAAATAGTGGACTCTACTGTCTGTTAAAGTGGACAAAGTACTATCGATGGATTTTAATGGGCATTGCAATAAACAATGATAACCTTGTCTTGTACGAGCAGAAGACATACATTGTTTTTGATTTTCATGGAGGCATGCTTAGTATCATGGTTATTATCATAGGAAATGGAAGTGATGACCCAAGTACAAATTCTGGACATGGCCATTTGCATTTCATTTTGTGCTAATGCCCTTAGGAAAGTTGCCCAGTCAGCTGGGGCTGTAGAATACACTGACTGCTTCTCTGCAGAGGGGTAAGACTCTCCCCCCAAAGAGTATCCTAGATATGACACTTAACAATCTGATGGTGAGGTTCCAGTAATGCAGGAGCTTTGGGAAATGCGGAGTACCCCTTCATTGCTATCGCTTCCAGGTCCACTGTGGCCCGGAGTGGTAGCACCTGATAAGGGTCCTATCTATGGGTTAAATAGAACTAAACCGAGGTTTGAGTTTATTGTTTTTTTGCATTTAAACTGTGTATTTATGCTAAACTGAATTGCTTGAAATAGAACTGTTTTGACCTCTAAACTGTGTAGTGATGCTAAACTGAATTATCTGATATAAAACTGTTTTTACAATAACTGTGTATTGCCCAGTCAGCTAGGGCAGTAGAATACAGCAACTGCACCTCTGCAGAGGGGCAAGACCCCCCCCACGAGTGTCCTGGATATGACACTAAACAATCTGATGGTGACATTCCAGTGATGCTGGGGCTTTGGAGAATGTGGAGTACCCCTCCATTGCTCCCATGTCCACTCTGAATTCTTTAAAATGGAACTGTTTTTTGACATTGAAACTGTACTTATGCTAAACTGAATTATTTAATATAAAACTGTTTTGACATTTAACTGTGTGTAAACAAAATCTTTACTTATACTTAACTGAATTGGCTAAATTTGAATTCTTTGAATAAACTGAATAGCTTTGAATTGAAATGTTTTGGACAATTAAACAGTGTACTCATGCTAAACTGAATTGTTTAAAATAGAACTGATTATTTGTATGAAATGCATTTAAATAGAACTAAACTGTGTACTTAAGCTGAACTGAATAGTTTGAAATAGAACTGTTTGACTTAACTGAATAGCTTGAAATAAGAATGTTTTTGACAATTAAACTGTGTACTCATGTTAAACTGAACTGTTTGAAATAGAACTGAATATTTGCATAAAAATGGATTTGGCATTAAATAATCTACAAAGGTTGATATGCCATAAAACCCAACCAACCAACCCTTAGGAAAAGCATGAATCTATCATTTCTCACTCCGAGCAATAGGTAAGAAGTAGGGTAGACTTGGTTCTTTCACCTTGAAAAGACAACCAGTATAAGAGAAAGCAAACCCTGAGTTCAAATCAGCTGTACTTAGCTTAAAAGTTGACTCTTTTATGTCCTTCCTGTATTGGAGAGGTTTGGTTAATACATTGTTTTTAGGGATTTAATAGAATATCTATGAATGGATTGATACTTTTTCTATTGTTTTTTCTTCTTCACTGAGTTTTAAACATGCTACATTTTAATTGTTTTATTTCATATTGTCTCTCCAACTCTTTCTTATCTCTTGTTCTTTTTTTTTTCTTTCCAGTGTTTCTAAGTGTTACCATGGTTGGCTTATTATTTCTCTTTTAGTGTTTATGATATCAGATGGGTGTTACCCAAAAAGGATTTTAGGATTTCAAATAAATGTTTTTATTTAAATTCAATGTACAATTTATAAAAAAAAGTAACCCGGAAAAAATAGCAGTAAATTAACGCTAAAGAAAAAAAGTGCTTCATAAGATTTGAACCTTCATTCTCTAGTCCTTAGGTTCCAGTTGTAATATTAAAATCAAGATTACTAGATAATTGCGGAAAAAAAAAAAAAACAACAGAAATAAGTTGAAAAGAAAAAGTTATTAGAAGATAGGGAAAAGGGTCACATGATCATCTCAGATAGAAGTTGACTAAAATATCATCTTATTTAAGTGCAAATATCTTCTGCTTTTGTTTTTTCTATTTCTTTGATTCTTCTGTCTCCAAATTTTTTTTATCAATCTCATTATTTTTCTATGTTTCTTACTTCTCAATTTCTTTACTTTATCCACACATCTTTTTCATTAATTTATATTTCTATTTCTTATTTTTCTCTTTTCTATTCTTCTTAATATTTTTTCTTTGCATTTCATTGATTTTCCCCCTTGATATTTTTAAGGATATTCTTTCTACTCTTTTTATTAATTTCTATAGACTTATTTCCTTTGGGTGTAATGGTTATCAAACTAGTTGTGCAAACCAAGTTCATTTCTCAGTGGTCACTCCCATAATTCTGGCCTTGTGCTAAACTAAGCAAATCTTTGTAAATGACTAATCTTTCTTTGTCTCTACTTTGATATGTCATCTTATTTTTTCCTTTCTTTTTAACATTTTTCTTTCTCTATGTTTTTCGTTTTTTCCTTTAGTTTTCTTCACTTTTTTCTTTCTTCATATATTTCATTTTTTCTGTTTTTTTATGTTCCTTTTGTTTAATCTTTTTTCAATATATTTCTTTTTTTCTTTCTTTCGATTTTTTGTTTATGTTTCTTCCTGTTATTGCACTTTCTTTTCCATTTTTTTCTTTCTTTCCCTTTACTTTTTCATGTTTCTTTATTTTTTCTTTTTCATGTTTATTTATTTTTAATTTTTTCTCCTTATACATTTTCTTTTTTCTTTCTATTTTTTATTTTTTCTGTTATTGATCTTTCTTTTCATATATCATTCATTTTTTTCTTTTACTTATTCTTGTTTCTTTATTTTTTCTTCTCTCTGTAAATTTTTCCTTTCTTTTTCTAAATTTTTTTTCTAATTTTTTTTCTTGTTTCTTTTCTTCTGTTATTATTCATTCTTTCACTTTTTCTCTTTCGTCCCATTTCTTTTTGTATTTTGCCTTTTCTACCTTTTTCATTCTCTCTTTTCACATTTTTTTAATACTTTTTCTTTCTACTTATTTCCTTTTCTTTTGACTGTTTCTCTCTTTTTCTCCCTTTTTGCTTTTTTCTAAGTTCTGCTTGATTTCTTCTTGGGTTCTTCCCCCATCTCCCCCATTCTACTTTTAGATCTTCTCTTCATCTTTTTTTTTCTGATTTATCTTCTAATTTTCCCAATTTTTTTTTCAATATATTTCTTCTTTGTATACCCTTTCTTTCATTAATTTATCAGTTAACCTTTCTTTAAAAAAAACATTAGATCAGTTAAAATCACATCACCATTTTATCAGCCAATCAAAAACTGTAATCTAATGACCAGCTCCAATTTTAAAACAAATGAAAAATTACAAAAATAAACAGTTTGTGGTGTCTCTATTTTTCTTAGTTCTTTTTTCTTTAATTGTTTTTTTTTCTTTTTATCTCTTTTTGTCTATTTCATTTTTTATTTTAACCAAATTTCTCCACATTGACTTTATTTCATATGGATATTCTGAACTCATCTCATGGCAACCTTCCACCTAACTTGCCATAAAAATGCAAATGAATGTCTTTTTTTTTTCTTGTCTGTGTTTCCATCTTTTCTTTGAACCTGACATTTAAATTACTTTGCTCCTCTTAGATAAACATGTATATATGATCCGATCTGTTTCTTGAAACAAAAAAAATGAAGCAGAAAAATAGCAGGAAATTATGCTAGACTTTTGAAGAAACCTGAAGGTTTATTGCATAATAATTCTGACAAAAAATTTCTCGAAGTTCCTATTAATTTTTATCTCAGCTTTGGAAGATTATTAAAGATATATATATATATATATATATATATATATATATACCTGATAACCTGTCACAAATAGAATTAAATTATGATTTTTTTTTTTTTGTGAGTTTATTTATTTGTCATCTCTCATTTTTTTGCTTCTTTTTTGAATGTGTTCCGATAACATTTCAATGAAATCAATTAAGTCTCTTCTTTTGGCCTCAAACTGTTCTTTTCGTCAATAATTTCTATGAAAGATTGTTTAATGTTTGTTTATTTTTTAATATATTTGGCTTGATTGAAAGTATTGAATTTTGCATGATATTTATGTTTAGCGTACCGGGAAAGTAAACTGATGTCTACACACATACAAGGTTCTGTTAAAAGAAAAGTACACATTTTTAAAAGAACCCATAATCTTGCTAAATAAATTTTAAGTTTCTAATTTGAAAAAAACTGAATGGTATGGTGACTGAAAAGATGAGCACACATGAAACTCTTAATAACCTGCTCAGTAGGCCAAGCACAGAAACTAACTCTGTTTTAAAGCTTTTAAAGAAAAAGCATCAAGCTTTAGAGTCTAAAATTCTACCACCTGGTTGCACTATAGGTTGTGTTAGGAGTTCGATACTCTGGTTCAGTTGGAGAAGCAAAAAAGCAACATGAAATCTACAGGACCATAGCCAAGTGGATTATAGCACAAGTGGTCTGGCAGTTTAGTGTTTATTTCAAGTGGATAAGAAAGACAAGGAGAGTATAACTGGAAAGAATTAACTCCAACAGTATCACCTCTAAATATAAACAATGGTAACAGAAGAATTTTCTATCATGGATTGAATAAAGGGTTTATTTTGAAATTCAAAAAAGTTACCAACTAAATGAATACTTAAAGTGGGCTAGTGCATGTGTGCACTCACACACACACACACACACACAAGCACACACATTTCATTCATTCTTTTTCTTAGTCCATTACAGTACTCAGCCCTTCCTAATGGACCTTCCCTACCCACATACCATATGCTAGCATGGGTAGTCTGAATTTTGAAGGATTTTTCTCCTTGACAGCTTATCCTATCAAGGCTGAAAAACCAAGTCTGTTATATATGTGTATGGAGCCAGGAAGCACTGGTGGCATAATGGTTATCATCATGGGAAATGGACATTGCAACCCAAGTTCAATTCCTGGATGAGACTGTTTGAATTTCACATAGTGTTAATACCTTGAGAAAAATATAAATCTGACTACTCTCCCGCTAGCTAAGAATAAATAGTGGGGCAGACTAGAATCTTTAACCTTGGTTGGAGAACCAGTCTGGGATAAGGAAAATTCTGAATTCAAACTTGTTGAAATCTGCTCAAAATTTGTTCCAGACCGATTTGCAAACGAATAGTTGATGTAATAATTAAATCCTAATTAAAATCCTTCTCTCTTTTATTAATAGAAGTATTAATATATTCTTTTACCCATTTGGGAGGTAAGACCCCCTCCCTGGATATGGTAGTAAAATATCTAATAGTGAGGCTCCAGTCATTGATCTTGAGGGAATCTTGAGTATCCCTTGATTTACATTACTCCCAGGTCCACTCTGACCGGAATTGTAGTATCTGTTAGGGCCTAATCTATTGGTTAAATGAAACTGTTTAATCATTTACTATATGAGAAACCATTTAACGATGTGCGAATAGAACTATTAGTGTTACATAGAAATACTTGAAAACATTTAACTGTGTGCAAACAAATGAGTTCTGACTGATTTTAAAATATTTACCAACAAACTATTCACTTAAAAATCATATGTAATGTACACATAAACAGGATTTGGCATTAAGTAGCCATTAAGGGTTGATATGGCATTAAACCAAATGACCTAATATCTTTATCTACTGCTGTTAATGGAAATCTAATAGGTTCATGGGTTGTCTATTGAGTGTGTGTATATATATATATATGGTCTAAAATATCTGAATTATGTACTTGTAAAGTCCATTGTTTAATGTTTCATATGTTTCCCACAATTGTCAGAGGGAAATATCTGTCTGAGAGATGTGTAATATACATGAATCTTGGTATGGCACAACCAGTCTAGGACAAGGAAAATTTTGAATTCAAACTAGCTGTACTCTGGTTAAAAATTGACTTCTGCCATATCTTGTCAGGCCCAAATATATATATATATATATATATATATATATATAATGATAGTTATATGATTTACTGTATTAATAAATAAAGAGTGCTCATAATCAGTGATTGAAAATCTGTAGATATGAGATTAAGCAACATAAATTAATCCCTGATATATCCCCACAGATGTTTAAAAAAAAAACCAGTTATAAACTAGATCATTCCTCCCATCATGACCTGTACAACAGTATATAAAGGGATACCCACCATTTGGAAGCCTCTTGGTCTTATTATTGCATCAGCAAAAAAATGGCAGTTGCCAAGTGTCATTGACTCTGTCTCTGCTATTCAATTTTAGATCTACATATTTTCAATCACTGGTATTAATCACTCTTTATTTACATAGTAAACCATATAATTAATATTAACGTTATTATTATGGATAAATATTATTATTATCAATAGCCCTGTTGGCAGGGCTTAGAATACACGGACTGTATCTCCTACAGAGGGTTAAAATCCCCACCTTAAAAAAAGAAAACAGTGCTTTATGTATGACACTAAACTGCATCTGATGTTGAGAGGCCCAGTCAGCTGGAGCTTTAGAATACACTGACTGCATCTCTACAGAGGGGTAAGACTCCCTCCAACAAGTGTCCTGGATATGACACTTAACACTCTGATTGTGAGGCTTCAGTAATGCTGGAGCTTTGGAGAATTTGAAGTACACCTTCATTGCCATTGTTTATGCTAAAGTGAATTGTTTGAAATATAACTGTTTTTACATTTAACTGTGTGTAATAAAAAAAACTGTACCAATGTTAAACTGAATTACTTGAAATAGAACTGTTTAAATATATAAAAATAGATTTGACATTAAATAATCTGCAATGGTTGATATGCCATAAAGCCTAACCAAACCAAACTGATGTTGAGGTACCAGTTCCAGAGATCTGGATAGCATGGGCTACTCCTTCATTGCCATTACTCTTACATGTACTCTTACCCAAAGTGGTAGTACCTGTTTGGGTCGTGTTTATGGGTTAAATAGATCCATCTAAAAATTCCTCGATAGAACCCTTTGGGAAAATCTCATGAGAAATGACTACACAATAAATGTAATTATGAATATACAATAAATGTGATTCCCTAACTGGCAAGCATAAAATAACCCTTGACAATTTGATTTGCTGTTAAAAGCCTCTTCATTTGATGACCACATAGGCAAGAAACTAGCACTCACCAAGCACCAGTGATTTTGATTTGGTTCTTTTATTTAATAGTACATCAACCTTTTTGGGGTTATTTAATGCCAAATCCACCCATGTAGAAGGACAGTTATTATGAACATTGTTTGAATTCTATTGTAAGGCTTAGTAGCAATGAGTGCTCACATGCATAAATCATAAATTACGAGTTGAAGTTAGATTATATGGGACGTTCCACTATTCGAAGGTGGCCAAGTTCATTCTCTGGACAGAGATTAGTTGCTGGCCCAGTGAGTGGGCATATTAGTGTAAATATACACTGGCTTCCTTCAGTCATGTTTCAGATGTTACTGGTTTGGTATCAAGTTATAGCCTGTTCTACTTTTTGTCTGCCAGCCGGATGTTAGCTGGGGCCGCTGTGCCGGTAAGCGTTGTTATTCTTGTTTATTCTGCACATTAGAGCAGTGACTTCTACAAACATCAAGTCATGCTGATGGTACTGCGTTTTCTGACTCTATCATCTGTTATCCGCACAGAGCTGATGTACATAACTCCTTGCTTGATGGCTAATACTAGTGTATCCATGTGCAACTGGAGGGATACAGGAGTTTATATTTTTTTCAAGGGTATCACTCCAAAAGAATCATAGTATCTGTTTGCATCCCATCTATGGATCAAAGAGATCTGTTTAAAAATGAATGCTATTCAATCGGAATACTTGATTCTATATCAATACTTGCCATTCGCCTAATGAGTAGAGAGTTCGCCAATGGTCTGGGAGGCCGGGTTTCAATCCCAGGTCAAGTAATACCAAAGACTCAAAAAATGATTCTTGATACTGCCTTGCTTAACACTCTGCATTATAAGGTATGGATCAAGGGTAAAATGGAGAAATCCAGGGAATAGAGTAGTGCCCTCCCCTACATCTCGGTGTAGTAGCTATTGAAAAGGGAGCCTTCAGGTCACTCTTGACCAACGTCACTCCAAAAGTTAATATAATAGTGTGACTGGAGTTTGAACTCACTTACTGCAAGTTAGCCTGTTTTATGGTTGGGTTTAACTTTGTGATATGGGAAAGGATTTTTGTAGAGGTAGTCTTGTGTTTGTCGGTCTGTATTTGGGAGGTAGCGAACAATGATTTTAAGTTAAACGAAAAGTCAACAACAGTAAACAAAACAGCAAAAGCACCAAACAAGAAGTTTAAGTGCAATAAAATCGTCTTTCAGATATGTTATTATTGTTGTACAATTTATACAGGCAATAAAGATGTGATAAGCTTGTTCAAACAGAATGCCTTTCAACATGTGCTACTGCCTACTTCTTCTCTTGACCATTAACATCAGGCTACTCTTTCAAAATCTTCCAAGACAAACAGAGAGTCGGTAGGTAAGAAGAGCCATATATATATATATATATATATATATATATATATATATATATATTCTCTTCCCTATATATACACATATATATACGTATATATATACATATACATGCATATACATACATATATATATACATATATATATACATATATATATGTTTATACATACATATATATTTATACGTATATACATACATATATATTTATCCTTACAATGTATGTTTTGCCGATGTATTTATCCTTACAAGGGATACAATAAACACCGGCGTCTGAAAATATGTTACGTTGAGGGCTAGAGTGTACTAATCCATGGATTGTTTTAGAAGGTAAAGAAGTAGTTTTGATATTAAGTTGTTTGTTATGCTGTGAGAGGAAGAATTGTATGGCAAAGTTTTTACCTATGGGAGGAACTAGTTTTATCAGATATTGAGTAGGCATTAGTTTGAGGTTGATTCTTATTGTGGATTTTGAGGGCTTTAGATTGAGCAAAATGTATAAAGGATTTGGGGTAGTGAAAGAGTTTTCTATGTGGATGAATTCATCATTTAAATATTTCGAGGAGCAAATACATACAGCTCTGAGGTAAAAACCTATGATGATTCCTCTTTTAGTATTGTTGTTATGGTGTGAATAAAAGTGAATGTGGTTGTTTTTACAGGTGGGTAAACCTTGAATTCTAGTTTCTTGATATTCCTAATAAGTAAAATGTCTTGAAAAGGTAGGGTGCTGTTGTATTCAAGTTCATATGTGAAATTTATTGAAGGTTCGACATTGTTCCGTCTGTCAGTGATGCTATGTAAATCAAGATCTTGTGGATAGATAAGTAGTATATTGTCAATATATCTGAAGTAATGTGCAGTGTTGGGTATAATATATTTAAAGGGGCCAGATTCTAAGAATTATAGAAAAATGCATGCAAGAATTCCGCATAGGGTGGGGGTGGGTCGGTGTATGTTGTTCTTAGTTACCTGGCTTATGTGTCACATGGTTTATTAGGCTTCAACAATCTTTTATTTCTTCACATGTTGACTCTGAAAAGTTTTTAAATTGGGAGTTAGCATTGGGTGAATCTGTCCTTGATAAAAATTTATATATATGTATCTACTATCTATGAAACATTACAAGCCTCTACTCCCCAAGGACTCCCTCCCTACCAGTGATCTATCTATATATATATATATAGTTGATGGAATTTGATCACTAGATTAATATAGTTGATCTCTCAAGTTTATTTTTATTTGAGTCACCCATTGATTGACATGATCTATCCAAACTTTTTGGGTAGGAACCTGAGTGTATGTGTTTATAAATGTGTGTTTTTGCCTTATTAGTTATTCACTTAAATTCTGCTCAGAGTAACATTTCATCATCACTGATAGCAATCCAGTCTTTTTTAAAATTCTTTCTTCCAGATTTTGGAATGACATGTACATCTCCCCGCTCAAAAAAAAAGACTCAGTTATCATCTGAGACTAAACACAGACACATAAAGATTCATGGAGGGGAAGGGCAGAAAAGGAGAAATAAATCAATGAAAGGATTTTTTCCCTTGAGGTTTTCAATAGCTTACCATTCACATTTTTTCTTTAAAAAAATAAACAAAAACAACACTTCAGTATTCACTTTCAATTATTCCTAAGTCCACCAAGTCAAATTCTAGGAGAGACATCTTCATTTTCATTTCTACTGGGACTAATTGTTTCATCTGACATTTTATTTTAAAAAATTTTTTTCTTTCTTTGGCAGATATTGACAAAATAATCAAAGTTCCATTTTCTTACTCTTGTTTCTGCAATCATAATCATTATTTCTTCTTCTTGTTAACTCCATAAAGTCTGGTGGTTATCACGAGAAACTGAATTACAGCTGCCCAGTTGGCTGGGGCTGTAGAATACACAGATTATTCCTCTGCAGAGACATAAGGATTACACACCACCAACAACAATCAGGATCCTGGACATGATCATATTTACCAACCCCTCCGCTCGGGTAGGATATGACTCAAGGTCAATTTTTAAGTGGAGTTTAACAGGTTTGAATTCAGAGTTTTCCTTCTCCTAGACTAGTTGCCTCACCAAGGCTGAAGAACCTAGTCTGCCCTACTATTTACCCATAGCTGGAGGGAGAATATTAGGATTCATACCTTTCCCAAGGGTATTAGTGCTATGTGAAATGCAATCAGTCTGGTCCAGGATTTGAACTCGTGTCACCATATCCATATCCTGTGACGATAACCATTACACCATGGGCACCTTCTGGACATGATACTAAGCAATCTGATGGTTTGCCCAGTTGGCTGGGGCTGCAAAATACATTGACTACATCTTTGCAGAGGGGTAAGACCCCCCCACCCAATGAGTGCCCTGGATATGACACTAGAAAATTTGATGGTGAGGTTCCAGTAATGCTGGAGCTTTGGGGAATGTGGAGCACCCCTTCATTGCCATCGCTCCCTGCTCCACTCTGGCCTGCAGTGGTAGCATCTGATAGGGTTCTATCTATGGATCAAATAGAACTAAACTGCATACATATGCTAAACTGAATTGCTTTAAATAGAACTGTTTTTGACCTTGAAACTTTACTTAGGCTAATCTGAATTATTTGAAAAAGAACTGTTTTGAAATTTAACTGGATTTGGACAAAAACAATTGTTTGAATTAGAACTGTGTGACTAAATTGAATAGCTTGAAATAGAAATATTTTTTACAATTAAACTGTGTACCCATGCTAAACAAAATTGTTTGAAATAGAACTGATTATTTGTATAAAAATGGATTTGGTATGAAATAACCTACAAACTAACCAACCAATCTGATGGTGAGGCTCTAGTCCTGGAGCTTAGAAAAATGTGTTGTGCTCCTTCATGGTTATTATTCCTAGGTCCTGTTAGGATCTAATCTATGGACCAAATAGAAATATTTAATCATTTACAAACTTGAAATCATTTAACTGGGTGCAAACAAGTTATTAATATTAGATAACAATGCTTGAAACCTTTTTCCTGTGTTCAAATAAGAGGATTAGTGTCAGCAATACTTAAAATCATTTAACTGTTTACAAACAGTAGCAATACTTGAAAGTTTAACTATATGCAAACAAATAAGCACTGGTTTATCTAAAAAATAATGTTACCTACAAACTATTCACTAAAATTCTGAGTTTGGCATTAAATAACTATCAAAGATTGATATGCCATAAACCAAATAAGCAAATCTAAACTTGAATAATAGAAAGTCTCTTTAAAAAAAAGTAAGAACCTCTCTCCCTAATGCTTGTCCAGTGTATGGCACTAAATTGCATTTGATGTTGAGGCTCCAGTTCATTGCTATCAATCCCAGATCTCCTCTGATATAGAATCGTAGTATCTGTTTGCATCCCATCTATGGATCAAAGAGATCTGTTTAAAAATGAATGCTATTCAATTGGAATACTTGATTCTATATCAATACTTGCCATTCGCCTAATGAGTAGAGTGTTTGCCAATGGTCTGGGAGGCCAGGGTTCAATCCCAGGTCAAGTAATACCAAAGACTCAAAAAATGATTCTTGATACTGCCTTGCTTAACACTCTGCATTATAAGGTATGGATCAAGGGTAAAGTGGAGAAATCCAGGGAATAGAGTAGTGCCCTCCCCTACACCTCGGTGTTGTAGCTATTGAAAAGGGAGCCTTCAGATCACTCTTGACCAAGGTCACCAACTTTACTTTTTATTTTTATATCAATGTGAATTATTTGTATGAAGAATAATTACTTGAAGCTTTAATTGTTTACTATGGATTATTATTATCAGTTACTTATAACTATATAACTGTTTCCAAACAAATGACAATTATGAAATTAAAATCATTACCATATTATTTGTATTTAATTAAAATCATTACCATATAATTATTTGTATTTGATAGGAATACTGGAAACAATACAACCGTGCTCAAATTATTTGCATTAGATAGGAATCATCATCATATCGCGCTGGTAGCACGGATATCCCTGACCCTCTCTCGCCACTCCTCCCTATCGTTCATCGCCCTAGGTAGGTCTTCAGGACAACAGCCTGTATCCTCACATAGCTGCTGAATGTACGTTCAAGCTGGTCGTCCTGCTTTTGCGCGGCCATGTGTGGGGATCCATAAGAATACATCTCTTATGAGTTCATCTCTGCTTCTCCAGCAGTGTCCTGCATGTCTGGTTCGTCTAACTTAAATAGTTTTCGTGATAGGGGGCAGGTGGCCGTACAGTTGGTGTCTTGTGGGGTGCTGCTGCCAGGACTTGTTCGGGATTGCACGCAGCATTCTTGTGTAATTGCCATCCAGTTTCTTCTCCAGCCGTTTTGTTAGCATCCATGTAGTGCATCCATATAGCAGTATCGATGTGACCGCTGCCTGGAAGAAGCTGCGTTTCAGTGCACAAAAACTCTTAAGAAATAACTTCCCAAAAAATGTAATTATAAATATACAATGAACACAAATCCCTAACCTTTCGGCATAAAATAAATCTACACAAGTTGACATGCCATTTAAATCTATCAACCAATCACTACATCAGTATTATAGTGTAGACAGCCTCAGTTCTTTGAAACTTCAATTTTTCCAATGGTATAATAGTTGTTACATTTAGTGAATGAACTTTATAGACAAATCTATCAACTATTAAGGGACAGACAATATCATGTTAGTTAGTAAAGTTGGTGACTGTAGTCGAGGGTGACCAGAAGGCTCCCTTTTCAATAGCTACTACACCAAGGTGTGGGGAGGGTGCTACTCCTTTCCCTGGATTGCACCATTTTACCCTTGATCCATACCTTATAATGCTGAGTGTTAAGCAAGGCAGTATCAACTATCATTTTTTGAGTCTTTGGTATTACTTGACCTGGGATTGAACTCAGGTCTCTTGGACCATTAGTGAACACTCTGCCCACTTGAACAAGTACTTGTCCCATAATAGATATTACATTTAGTAAATGAAATTTATATAAAAATGTAAAACTATTATAGTACAAAGGCATCATGCTATAAAGATTTGATTTTTCAGTGTTTGTATGCTACCACAACAGCAAAAAAAAGCACACCATAATCAGATTTTGTTAGAGCAATAAGGCTACAATTTTGTTATTGTAATTCTTTTGTGTATACTATGTATGTATGGGTGTATGATGTAAAACCCCAATTTTGGATGAAAATTTGAACCCCCACTCCGTCCGGTTCTTTTGTCCACTGTATAATACTTTCCATCTGAGATGATATTCACTCTTGTATAATGCATAGCAGAAAAATCGAGGTATTTTTAGTGGAAAAAAAGTGCATGGTATATGCAGTAGGAAATGGTACTTAAAGTATTTTCTAATCTATTTTCAACTTAATATTAGTATAAGATCTGTGTTTGTGCAAAGTGTAATCATTAAAAAGTACTTCTCCTTATTCATTTTCAATTATAAAGATCCCAGCACTATTATAGTCTTTAGAGTCTCAGTCCTTTTTAGAATAATTGCCTCTCTCGGAAAATTTGCATGTCCAATAGGAACCAGTAGGATATCACAGAAATCCCTTCTTGGTCTCTATTTGCTTCTGTTCTTTGAACAGTTGAGACATTATCTGTTACTCTGCCAGAGAATGATAAAGTTATATGGCAATACATCCTGCTCTCACCAAGTAAACCTTTTTTCCATTTTATCCCCCTTTTTCATACTGCTTGTTCATGAAATATGTGTATAATTCTACCATGGGAGACATTTAGTATTCTTTCTTTGTAATGCCACTGACATTCATCTAATGTATATAAAAGGTTAAATACCTTCAATGTGTTATTGAATGTATTTTGTCTTTCCTTCCATTTTGTTCAGTGTTAGAATATCATGGATATATTAATACTAATATTGGTCCTTGGAAATTGGGAACTCAATTAAATATCTTCCCTACCTAAGTTGTAACTTTTAGTGTATGAAATATATATGTAAATTTAACTGCTATTATTGAATAGAAGTATTAATATATCTTATTAATTTGCATCTTGACACCAGGTTTCTAATGGCTATTACCAAAGATTAAGTGAAATCTTTTTAAAATTCCAGTAATTTTGTAGACTCAATCACTAAAGAATCAATTCTTTCTCAAGTTTCTAATTCATCTAGTCTTGGTCTCTTGGGTTTGACACTAAACTGTATCCAGTGATGAGACTCTAGTTTGGGATATCTGGGTATTGTGGAGTCACGTCTTCATTGCTATTACTCCCAGGTCTACTCTGACCTGGTATGGTAGTACTTGATCTGTTTGAAAATCATTCTTCCTAGATCGGAATATGATTTGTTTTCCTTGTTTAATGGCATATCAACCTTTTGAGGTTATTTTTGTAACCTAACATAAAGGTTACTGAATGAGAACTAATGAAAACAGAGGTTGGAAGTGAAATGGAAACCTTTATGATGTAAATAAAATACAATACTTGCCAGCGGCGTGAAGATGGTAATTGCTGCTAGTGTCGACGGCTTAGTATATTTTTCCCCTCTCCAACATATTTGTGAGGAATGTGACATACCCATTGATATTCATAGGAAGGGTATATAACAGTTATCCAGTAACAAAGTCATCCCTGTCGAAGATCATTAACAGTAGTATTTATCTCATAGTTCAGAGGAACAAGCAGTTCATAGTTTTCCCAAAAACATTTGTCTTAGAGTGAATGTAATAGTCCGACGGGAGTTTGAATACACTATGATGTTGTAGTTTAGTAGATTAACCACCATGCCACTTGGACTACTCCAGATAGGAATATGCGAAACCATATAACTCTTCAAATTACTTGAATTAAGAATAGTTTCTTGAAGTTATAATTGTTTGCAAATGATTCTTAACTAGGAATAGTTGCTTGCAAAACTATTAATGTTAGATTGGAATATTTGAATCATATGATTGTGTAAAAATTGTTTGTATTAAGCATAGCTACTTGAAGATATGATTGTTTGTGAAAACTTACCAAATAGAGATTGTTACTCGAAAATTATTCCTATTTGATAGGAATACTAGAAATCAATATAATGGTGTACAAACTTAGAAATAGGTGCAAAGCTCAGTCAGCTGGAGCTGTAGAATAAACCAATTCCATCTCTGCAGAGGAGTAAGACTTCCCTAACAAGTTTCCTGGCTATGACATTAAACCATCTGATGGCAAGCCCTGGAGAATGTGGAGTACCCCTTCATTGCCATTGCTCCAGGTCTACTCTGACCCAGAGAGGTTGCACCTGATAGGATTCTATGGGACAAATAGAACTGCTTGTCATTTAAACAGTGTACCTATGCTTAATTGAATTGTTAGAAATAGAACTGCTTGATCATTTAACTGTGTAAACAAATGACTGATGTTTATTTGAATTGTTAGTGATACATAGCAATACTTGGAATCATTTAACTGTCGGCAAACAAATGAGTAATATTGAATAGAATTATTAGTGTTAAATAGCAATACTTGAAACTCTGTGTGTATAAATTGAATTATTGGTATAACCAAGCAATGCTTTGAACCATTTAACTGTGTGCAAATAAATGAATAGTGTTGACAAGAATAATTAGTATTAAATAACAATACTTATAATCTCTTCACTATGTACAAACAAATGATTAATATTGAATAGAATTATTAATGTGAGATAGCAATAACTGAAATCATTTAACTGTATAGAAACGGTAGTAATACTAGAGTGAAAACAAATTAGCTCTTACATATTTGAAAATAAAATTACCTTCAAACTATGAGTGTAAGGAAATGACTGATGTTAAATTGTGACTGGTTTATAGAAATACTTAAAACCATTCCACTGTGTGCAAAAAGGAAATGAGCTCAGGCTAGTTTTAAAATGATATCTACAAAAATGTTATTACAAATCATATTTTCATCATACAACGTGTGAAAGTACATGCGATACACTAACCTCATCAGCCGCCAACCAGGATGATAACACAGTTTCGGTAGCTCAAGGTGGTACTGCCACTCCCTGCACAACCAAGCAGCTTTTGCCACTTAGTTTAAAAATGATATCTACAAAAATGTTATTACAAATCATATATTCAATATATATTATTATAAACAGGATTTGACATGAAATAACCTACAATGATTGATATGTCATAAAACCACACTAAACCAAACAGAATATGTATAAACAGGATTTGACATGAAATAACCTACAATGATTGATATGTCATAAAACCACACCAAACCAAATAGTTGCAACAACATAACTGCGTGCAAATTATTAGAATTAAGAAGAGTTACTTGATCCTCGTCTGTCACGTGGGAGACCAGGGTTCGATTCCCAGCTGGGGAGGTGTATATAACATTTTAGACCGGGCCATTGGCCTAATGTGTAGAGTGTTCACAATGGTCCAGACGACTGCGGTTAAATCCTAAGTCAAGTCATACCAAAGACTTAAAAAGTGGTACTTGATGCCACCTTGATTAACACTCAGCATTATAAAGAAAGCATCAAGGGTAAAATGGAGAAAATCAGGGAAGGAGTAGCACTCTCCCCTACACCTTGGTGTAGTAGCTATTGAAAAAGGAGCCTTCAGGTCACTCTTGACGAAGGTTGTCAACTTTACTTTTACTTATAATCTTGTAATAAGGACTATTAATATCAAATAGTAATAGTTCCTTGAAACCATATAATAACTTAGGAAATAAAGGGTTGAAATAGAGCAACACCAACCAACAAAACAATCTAATTTCAACTCTCGCATCTCTGTCTGCTGAGATCGTAGAATATGCTGACTATGCTGTTGCAAATGGGTGAGACTTCTTCCCTCCTCAGTGTCTTCGGTATGACACTAAACCATCTGATGTTAAGGTTCCAGTCCCACAGTTTGAGGAATGTGGAGTAGCTGTTCATTGCCATTACTCCCAGATATTTTCTGAGCTGGAATGGTAGAACTGGGTAGGATCCCATCTATGTGTCAAATAGAACTGTTCAATTATTTACAAAGGACTATTATTATTTATTTGAAACTATATAGCCGTGTGCAAATTATGTTATATAGGATTACTTGATAAACAGAATTGATTATGTTGAATTGCAATACTTGAAACCATTTAACTGTGTGCAACAAGCGATTAATATTAAATAGAACTATTATTGTTGGATAGTGATATTTATAATCATTTGACTGTATGAAAACAAATGAGCTCTTAAAGCTTTTTTGAAAATAAGGTTAATACAGACTATTCACTTAAAAATCACATGTTTAAAACAGGGTTTGGCATTGGATGACCCCTGAGGGTTAATACATATATATATATATATATATATATATATATATAATCATATCGTGCTTCAAGCACAGATTTCCCTGACTCTCCTTTGCCATATATCTTGGCAGGTCCTCTAGACTACATTCTGTTTCTGCACAGAGCTGTAGTAAGTAAGTTTTATCTGGTCGTCCGACACCTGCTCATTCTTGTGAAGGGGTCCATCGGAGAACATCACTTATGAGTTCAATCTTACTTCTCCAGCAGTGTCCAGCATGCCTTGTTCATCTGATTTGAATGGGCTTAGAGATGGGATGGTGTTTTGTGGGATGTTGCCTCCATGATTTGTCCACTATAGCTCATACCATTCTTGTGCAATTGCCATCAAGCTTTTTCTTTAAGCACTTAGTCAGCATCCCTATACTAGAATGGATATGACTGCTGCTTGGAAAAAATTGCGTTTTATATAATCAGATAAGTCTGACTTTCGTATGACCAATAACCTATCGATAGCTGAGCATGACATTCAAAAATAAAGATTATAGGAATCTAGGAAGATAGATGGATAATCTTGCTTCAAACCATTACCTAATTAAATTTTTAAAAATAAAATACTAAAAAACATTGCTGTTTTACTCTGAGTTATGCAAACTCCCATTCATTAACTTCCATTGTGAAAATATTGATAGATTAATTGTTTAAAACTTATTAACTTTTATAGACTGATTTTTCTACTGAAAGACAGCTTTCAGAAAATCATCAAACTTTGCTTTCCAAGTTTACAATTATTTATAAACACTTAGAAAATCAAATAATAAAATCATTAATCAATCAATATAAAAAACAACCAATTTAACTATGTTTTTTTTTTCTTCTTTGTTTGGTTCCAAATACATATTAAAGTTACAACCACGGTTTTGGTGTTATCTTTACTTTGTTTATAACTGTTAAATCTGATCTGATAGTCTTGAATGGTGTTGATCTGCATGTCACAGTTTTAGAGTAGCTTTAGTTTGGTTTTCAAGGTCAACTTCTATATGTCATCATCATCATCATTATCATGTCGTACCACTAGTACGGATATCCCTGAACCTCTCTCGCCACTTCTCCCTATCATTCATCGCCTCTGGCAGGTCTTCAGGGCTACATCCCGTATCCTCACATAGCTGCTGTATGTATGTTCGAGCTGGTCATCCTGCTTTTGCTCGGCCGTATGTGGGGGTCCATAGGAGTACATCACTTTTGAGCTCGTCCTTACTTCTCCAGTAGTGTCCTGCATGTCTGATTCGTCTAGCTTGGATAGTTTTCGTGATGGGATATAGGTGGCCGTATAGTTGGTGCCTTGTGGGATGTTGCCGCCAGGACTTGTTCAATATTGCTCACAACATTCTTGCGTAATTGCCGTCTAGCTTCTTCTCCAACCTTATAATCCATTGCTGACTCTCACCAGATGAGGTAAGGTAGTGATTCTATGTATTTATGTTTTTGGGTGCATCTTTTGGGTGACATTTTTCAGTAACATTGATAGTACTCTTCTAAAGAAATCAGTAGTTCCACAAATGCCGTTTGTTTCTATGTCATATTGGCTGGGACTGTCTGTTATCCTGTCATTGTGTTTATCTCTCTTAGGGCTTCAATAATTACTGGCTCGGTGGTAGTTTTAAGGTGCCACAATTTTTTTCAGTTTCTATTTCCAGGTTGTTGTATTTACTTATTATACTCTTTGACTGATATGTTGTTATCTGTAAGCACTAACATGTCAATTAGAAGGCATGTTTTTCTTTCATAGTCCTTAATCACTATATCTGGTATATTGCTTTTAATTTTTTAATTAGTTTGAATAGCTAAGTCCGAAAGAATAGTAGTTTCTCTGGCTTCTGTTATTGGTTCTGGTTGATGTTTATATCAGTTTTCACTCTGCAAGATTCCATGATATTTACATAATTTCCAAGGAATTTAATATCCAATTTTATCATGCATGCCTTTATATTCTATTGGTGTTAGGATTAAGTAATTGGTTAGTTTTTATTGTTATTCGTATTATTCACAAATAAAATATTAACATTACCACTATCATCACCTTAATCTTAGCAACTAAAATCTAACTTTACTAACATCAGGAATAAAAAATGCGAATTATATATATGTATATAAGTGAATAATGTAAATAAATCCGACAGTCTGAACAAAATAGAATATTTTCTTCATTTATATATATATATACATATATATATAGATAGATACATATATATATCATCATCATATCGTGCTGGTAGCACGGATATCCCTGACCCTCTCTCGCCACTCCTCCCTATCGTTCATCGCCCTAGGTAGGTCTTCAGGACAACATCCTGTATCCTCACATAGCTGCTAAATGTACGTTCGAGCTGGTCGTCCTGCTTTTGCGCGGCCATGTGTGGGGATCCATAAGAGTACATCTCTTATGAGTTCATCTCTGCTTCTCCAGCAGTGTCCTGCATGTCTGGTTCGTCTAACTTGAATAGTTTTCATGATAGGGGGCAGGTGGCCGTACAGTTGGTGTCTTGTGGGGTGTTGCTGCCAGGACTTGTTCAGGATTGCACGCAGCATTCTTGTGTAATTGCCATCTAGTTTCTTCTCCAGCCGTTTTGTTAGCGTCCATGTAGTGCATCCATATAGCAGTATCGATGTGACCGCTGCCTGGAAGAAACTGCGTTTCATTTTATCGGTTAGGTCTGATTTCCATATAATCAATAGCCTATTGATAGCTGTCCATGCTTTCGTTAACCTCGTTTCGATGTCCTTTTCGGTTGATTCGACGCTGCTTCCTAGGTACGTGAATTTGTCTACTAGTTTAAGTGGGGTTCCTTCTAGAGTGGAGATTTCCCCGTTTGGTTATACCACATATATTCCGTTTTGTGTGCATTAACATAGAGGCCTATGCTTGCTGCTGCTCGTTCCAAACTATGCAGAAGTGTTTCGGCTTGGTCAGGTGTATTTGCCAGTATCGCTATGTCATCGGCGTAGTCGGCGTCGGTAATTGTTGTTGCGGGGTATCTTCTGCTTCTTTTCTTCGTCAGTTCGAAGCCATTCTCTTTGATTTTGTCAATCGATGTTCTAAGTACGTAGTCTAGACAAATGATAAAGAGGTACGGGGCCAGCGTGTCCCCTTGTAGTACTCCTGCTACAATGTCAAAGTATTCTGTGTCTCCATCCGGTAATCGTACTTTTACTTTAGTGTTTCTATAGAGAATCGTTATTGCCGCTACGGTTTCTTTAGGTATGCCGTACGCTAGTAGGATTTGTTCCATCTTTCCTCTGTGAATGGAGTCGAAAGCCTTGGTAAAGTCGACAAATATTAATGTCGCTTGTAGGTTCTTTGCCCGTACACCTTCAAGGATTCTGTGGATGGTTAATATTTGTGAGGTCGTGGATCTATTTCTTCAGAAGCCATTTTGGTTTTTTCTAAGTATGTTGTCGATTTTGGGTTCTATTCGGTTTCGTAGTAGGGCATTGTAGATTTTGGCAGCTATGGATGTAAGTGTTATGCCTCGGTAGTTTTTGGCTAATCCGAGGTCCCCCTTTTTAGGGAAGGGGAGTATGCATCCCTTCATCCATCTATCTATCGGATTTTGATTGTATACTGAGTTGCAGTGGTGGAGCAGTATGTCGTCGAATTGTCTGGTCTTCCATACTTCCGGGGGAATTTCGTCCAGCCCTGCAGCTTTCCTATTTTTAATTTTTCTGAGAACCGAGTCGAGTTCTTCTTGTGTGAACGGTCTTAGTTTAATGTCTAATTGTTTGCTAATTATTCTGGTGATTGGTTCAGGCGTTATTTTTGGTGGGTTTCCATGTAAGTTTTCGAAGTGCTGTTTCCACAGTTTTATTCTTTCTTGTTGGTTTGCTGCTTTAAGTTTTGCTTTGGCTGTGTTCTTTCTTCTGCTCACTTCGTTTATTGTTTGCCAGGCTATTCTAGATTGTCTATCTTCCACTGAGTCTCTAATCTTATCTATCTGATTTTGAATGTATTCTGTTTGTTCCTTTATATATATGCCTGCTAATTGATATTGTGCCGTTTTTAGTTTTAAGGCATTTGTGTTTGTTGGGTTTTTTCGATAGTTTTTGGAGGCTGTTTTCACTAGTGAACGTTTTTCTCTCACCGCTAAAGTTCCCCATGGGACTCTATATTTACTTTTAATTTTTGTTGGAATGTATTTTGCTGCTGCCTCGAGGTGTGCATTGACGAAATTTTCATATTCGTCGTTTGGTGTACTTTTTTCCGTCTTTTCTTGTAGTGTTTCAGGTTCACATATGAATCTAAATTTGTTATTTTAAGCTTTTATTATTCTATGTATCTGTGCTCTACCACCCCATGCATTCAAAAGCACTATGAAACCTACAAAGAACACCCTAACTATTATCAAACCCTGAAGAAAACCATCAAGTCTGAAACACGTGTAAAGTATAAACAAATGAAATAATAGAAATCTAAAATTTAGATTCGTTTGTGGACCTATTTATTTTAAAATATTTACTTTTCACTCGTTGAACCAATAAGAACACACACACACACACACACACACATATATATATATATATATATATATTGTAGGTAAGTGGGTATGCGTTGGCCTTGAGTATAAAATAAGGTCAAATTAAAGATAAAACTCAAAGTAAGTTGGATGATTCGAATATAATTCCATAAACATAATTGCTAATGTTTTACGATGTTATTTTATACGTTTACATATATGTAAACATTTTATCTATCTTATTTCCATGTTTTGATTGTAACTTTTTGTTTGTTTTGTTTTTATGCTTTTTATAACCGTTAGAAAGCGTCAATTTCAGAAGGAAAACAATAAAAACACTTTATGGAACTAGAACTAAATGTTAAAATTATTTGTTTATTTCATTTATATAAAAGCAAAATGACAAATTCAGATGCTGTTCTTTAAATGTCAAATTTTATCTATTACTACGATTGGTGAATGGGGAAATAGCTGGCAAAAACGATATCAATGCTCATTTTCAACATTTGGATTTATCACTGATTTCAACATAATTGTGTTGTAATTTTCGGAGTACTTTTTACATAAAAATTTTATCTACATGTGTGTGTACATGGATGTGTATCAATCTATCTATCTATATATATATATTTGATTAAATAGGAGAGACACTTCGACCTGTTCTATCTTAGGTCGGTTCAAGTCTTTGTATGAGTCGTTTGACTTTGGGATGGAATGAATCTAGAAAGGTACTGTGTGTTTTCCGAGTACTTTCTGTCCCAACTGGAGCCATCCTCGGGAGAGCGAATAATGAAATGACTAACAAAATGACGTGTCATATACATATATATGAAGAGTAAGAGAAAGAACAGGTGGAAGGAAAAAAAAAGAATTTAATATAAAGAGCAGGATGAAAAACAAGTGGAAGAGGAATTTACGGACGAACAATGACGTTTAAAACTTCATCTTTCAGACTCTAGTTCCATCTCTCAACGCCTCAAAACACATTCGTGCCATTCCTTCAAATACAGAAAAATTCTTTCTGAAAACACCTCTATAGCGGTGAAAGAAAAAAAATCTTCTAATTCTCGAAGTTCTTTATTTATAAAGATATTTTAAAATTCCTGAAACAAGATCAATTCCAAATAAAACAGCCATATTCTAAAATGCTCATAGTACATTTCCCACCCGATATTCCTCTTACTTCTAGTAAAATCCTTTTCTTTTTTAATGGCATATCAACCTTTGTGGGTTATTTAATACTAAATCCGTTCTTATAGAAGGATAGTAGTGGTACTATTTAACCCAACGCGGGGGGTTGTGATAACGAGGTTCATATCATTTCAAACAGTATTCGTCCGAAAGTGAATGTAATGGCTTGATTGGAGTTCGAATTCGTTTACTTTTGTAGGGAACGAATAAATAAATAAAAAATTTAATTAAAAAAAATAAATAAATAGAGAAAAAGAAAACTATTAAATTTGAAGAAACTCCCAGAAGTGTCTAACGGAAAAGGAAATGACGCATGCGTAAAAAAGAAAAAAGGATTTTCCTCTTGAAAAACGAGACGATATTACCTTTCGCTTTCAGGCAGTGTCTGTCGAACCAACAACACCATTTTGCTGTCTGGTGTTTTGGGCACCATGCGACGTCACAAGACGTAGCGTCGGTTAGTCCCTTCACCAAGTAAATAAAGGAAAGTATGGAAGAAATGTTTTCGTCTCTTATCTGTTTCTATCTTTTCTTTTTGTATATTTCTTTTGGGACTTTCTTTGGGCAAGGCATTGCGCCGGCTAGTCAACGTGGGGTGAAACAGTGTAACCAAAAATATGGAGTCAGACATCTTACGGCAACACAGCCTTGCCCTTAGCCCCTGACCTTCAAAAGCCTTCAAATCCCACACTTTAAAGCCACAGTCCAGCACTTCATCCGTTACCTCACAGAGACTTCTCCCACTAAAAGAGAGATGTTTTCCTCAATATATATATGGATGTATGCATGTGTGTGCGTGTTATATGAATATATATATATGTGTGTGTGTGTTTGTGTGTGCGAAACTCTCCCAGGGATTTCAACAAATGAAAGCCAAAAAGCTTTTGATAATTTTTAAGTATCTGGTATGAGATTTCAAACCTGAGATAGATTAGCATAAAAATCCACAAATAGTACATCCAGGAGAGTATATTAGGTGTATATATATAATGAACTCATAAGAGATGTACTCTTATGGATCCCCACACATGGCAGGACGACCAGCTCGAACGTACATTCAGCAGCTATGTGAGGATACAGGTTGTTGTCCTGAAGACCTACCTAGGGCGATGAACGATAGGGAGGAGTGGCGAGAGAGGGTCAGGGATATCCGTGCTGCCAGCACGATATGATGATGATGATATATAATGCTGTGATCTGGTTGGTCTCAATCCTTCCACGGATCTCCAATATCACCCCCATTTTTTTTTTTAGATTTTTTAGGATGGTTTCAAGGGCTCTCTGATTAATATCACTTTCACTTTAATATTCTAGATCTTTTTCAGTATTTTGTCAAGGTCCAGGAATTTGTCGACTTTTTGTCTTCCCCTGTGGCCTGCTAGAATAGCAATATAAACTTTTGTTAACTAATTCTTTTCTTCAACTTTACTAAAACGAGGTCCAGTGTTCTAGTCTGGATTGGGTTATCTGTCTTTTTATCCGGAATTCCCAGAGAATTTTGAGTATTTCCCTCTTTTTCCTGGACGTATTGATCTGTGTATATACAATTAGCTTGAGTTGTCAAAATTCAGTCATTTGCACAGTTCGGTGGATCACCTTTTCCAACCAATTGTGCCCGCTATTTAAGAGCTGAACTTTCTTAGTTCATGAAATTACCGTAAACCAGCTAGATTAAATTATGCGCAATTAAAATTTCTTCCCTTTACAATATTTTTCAGTATATAAGACACATTATTTACTATGACATTTGGAGGACTGACACTCACCTCAACTTTTCCAAAACATATAGCTTTCAATTTCAACCTCTGATAGTCAGTTTCCCCAATATACTGAAAAATGGGGATTTAAAAAAAATGAAACAGTATTTATTTTATCTTGCTCAGTTTTCAGCGTCTTGAGTAAAAATGTTAAAACACGCAAAAAATATTAAATGTGGAAGATTCTTCTCCTTATGTTGTTGGAATTTTACTTTCAAACATTGGCATCAAACAAACCAAACATTTTCCTGTAGAAAATGTATTCTTGTATTTATTACTTTATTTTTGTTCTCTTTTATTAAACCAACTTGTTCATATTTTAAAATTCTTGGTTATTTTTACTGCCATTCATCAATCTTCTAATTCTTTAAGCCAAGTCTCATATCTTCTTATTGTGACTCTTGGAAATAATTCTAACTTCTGCTATGACAAATTGGCTTCTGAGAACCTTAAATGGTAGTTTTGGTGAGAAACACCAAAATTAGATTTAAATTTTTTTCTTTCTTCGTTTTCAAGTGGAATAAACAAATTCTTGGCTGATATTTACCTTTTTCTTGTGATGCCGTGCCATCTTCAAAAATGGTCTCTGATAATTTTTGACAAGTGACGGAATTTGAATTACCTTATTAAAAAAAGTAAAGAAAAATATTGATCCTGTAACTGCTGTAAAATGAAAAAATAACAAAAAGGGAAAAGTAAGTCAATAAAAAATTAAGTTTTTTTTAAATATTTGAGTTGTCAAACAAATTTTTTCTCTGTCTCAAAATGGAGAATTCATTTCTGATATTTCTATTGTAAATCTAGATACCGATATGCATGGTTGTACTTGGGTATATGGTCTTTGATATATATATGCGCGCGTGTGTGTGCACTCAAGTACCTAAAGAGGGGTTGTCTGCGTGGTGTAATGGTTACTGCACTGGACTGCGGAATCACAGTAAGCGAGTTCGAACTCAAGTCACACTCTTACGTTCACTTTCAGACAAATACTCTTGGGGAAAGGTATGAACCCCCTTTTCCTCTCAGCTATGGGTTATTAAATAGTACCACTACTGTCCTTCAAGATGGATGGATTTGACATAAATAACCCATGAAGGTTGATATGCAATTAAAGAGCAAAACCAAGCCAAACCAAACCAAGTACCTAAGAAATAACTGGGCATGTATTGTACTGTGTATGGCAATAAGCTTCGTCTAATCGTCAGCCTCAAGTTCTGGAGACCTGGAAAGTGTGAAGTACCCCTTCATTGTCATTACTCGTTTATCCTGTCTTACCTGAAGTGGGAGAACCTGTTGAAGTCCCATCTATGGCGGGAGTTCCCATTGCATAGTTGCTAACGTACTGAATTGTGGCATTGTAGTTAGCAAGTTCGAACTCCAGTTGCGCAATCGGGTTCACTTTGGGACTAATACTCTTGGGAAAGGTATGAAACCTCTTTAGCCTCTCCAACTATGACTTAAAAAGCACCACTTCTGTTCTTCTACAGGAATAGCTTTAAATAACCCACAAATATTGATATGCTATTTAAACAAAATAAGCCGAATCCGTCTAGGGGCAAAATAGATATGTTTTATTCGATAAAACTGAGAACAAAAATAAACCTCTTAAACAACTACACAAGAAATATAAATGTACTATGACCGCGATTCCCTAACCTCTACGCCTAAAATAACCCCAAGCAGATTAACATGCTGTTAAAATCAATCAATCTACAAGTAGATATTTGTACATAAAAGTATTAATGTGCAAATATAAGCATAAACCCACACACATACTGACATTTATATATAGTTTCTTGCATCGAAGCAACAACAGTCAGCTTCCAACTGTCTCATTTATCAGCTGGGTCTTAAACGTCATTAGATATATATATTTTTCAATTACATTAGGTGTAAATGGATATGAATATAGATATATTTTAAACATATAGAATGTTATATCATATATACATATTGCTACGAAAAAAAGAACATCTGTGCAACCAACTAAACTGTCATCAGACGATGACTTTGCACCACTTATTCAGAGCACCCCTTTCGTTACTTAAAATACTACCAAACTTATATACATATATATACCTAACCCCTCCGCACGGGCAGGATGCGTCACAAGGTCAGTTTTTAAGTGGAGAGTAGTATGGTTTAAATTAAGTTATTCTTCTCCTTGACCAAGTGTCATGCCAAGGCTAAAAAGCCCGGTCTGCCCTACTATCTAACCTACTATCACTATGCATTTTCATACATACACACACACACATATATATATATATATATGCATATTGGCTGAGGAAACATTTCTTACACATATCGTATATATGTAAGTAAGTAAAGTTGGCGACCATAGTCGAGGGTAACCCGAAGGCTCCCTTTAAGATAGCTACTACACCAAGGTGTAGGGGAGGGCGCTACTCCTTCCCTGGATTGCTCTACTTTACCCTTGATCCATACCTTATAATGCTGAGTGTTAAGCAAGGAGGCATCAAGTACCATTTTTTGAGTCTTTGGTATGACGCGACCTGGGATTGAACCCAGGTCTCCCGGGCCATTGGCGAACACTCTAACCCCTAGGCCAATGTAAATAGATATAAAAATGTTGAAAGTGTATGCATCCGTACTAGAATCATCTAATAAGTTTCCAGACTTTTCGTATGGGCACTTTTATTGATAGTAAACACATGAAACTCTAGTCCCCTTCGAAGTAATCTCCTCCGGCTGCAATGTACTTGTTGTACCCGTTCCAACAACTTCTGGAAGGCCCCATGAAGTCCTCTTGTGTGAGCGTGTCAATGACCTTCGTCACAGCCTCTTTCATCTCCTCAGTTGTCTCATAACGACAGCCTCTGAGCTTAGGGAATAACCAAAAATCACAGGGACCAAGGTCTGGACTATAGGGAGGCTGAGGAACTGTCTTGGTGCCCACCTTGGTCCAATAGTCCGTGACAAGGATGGAGTTGTGGACTGGTGCATTGTCTTGGTGGAAATGCACAGAACCGATTTGAAAAGTGCTGGCCTCTTCCGACGGAATCTCTTCCTGAACTCCCTTAAAACCTCAACATAGTAACCCTAATCCTTTGGCCAATCAACTCTGGTGTACTGACTTTCTTACTCCTCCCACACCTGTCATCATCTCTCACAGACTCCCTGCCTTCCTTGAATCTCTTACGCCACTCAAAAACTGATGCTCGATTCATGCAAGATGGTCGAAAAGCAGTCTGAAGCATTCCATATTTCTCTGTGGCATTTTTCCAAGTTTAAAACCGAATTTCATTGCATATCGTTCTTCTAAAGTGTCATTTTTTAAAAAATTCACCAGCTGTGATAATCAGGCTTTAGTAGGGTGTATTCCAATTGCTGCTGTAGCTGTTCATTTGAACCTGAAATCATAAAAATTAGTCTGTCATCTCATAAGATGTATAACAATAACATACTTAATGTTCAAGAGTCTACGACAATTTTAAATGCCTGTACAAAAAAGTCTGGAAACCTATTGAATGCACCAAGGACATGTATATTTTTTAAAACCACTAGAAATGGGTTATTTGATTTCTACAATTATACTGAAACAATGCGAGGTGGTCCCCGTAGCATAGTGGTTAATGTGCTGGACTGTGACATCGTAATAAACGAGTTCGAACTCCAGTCACGGCATTACGTTCACTTTTGGACTAATACCCTTGGGAAATGTATGAACCCCCTTATTACTCCTGTTATGGATTAAATAGTACTGCTACTGTCCATCCATAATGATGGCTTTAGCATTGAATTACCCCCGAAGGTTGATATGTCATTAAACACAGAAAGCAAACCTATACCATGACAGGTTTCTTCATCTTCGTTGTTTTTATTTCCCATGCCATGTAATTACCTTTTATAGAATCTCTGAAGGCGTATATTTAGAAAGAAGTCACATACGGAAGTGTTGAATGGGATATCACTGGAAAATTTAAAACTAGTAGTAAAGGAACAAAGAAATGCCACAAAAACATTTTAAAAAACGATGTGAGGAACTAGAGTAAGAAATGTCACAAGGGAGTATATAAAGAAACATCACCAATGAATGCAAAAAGAAATACCACAGAGGAATGAAGTAAGAAATGCTACAATAAATAGAAAAATGAAGACCACAAAAATTGCTATAAGTTACCGAAAAAATATCACAAATGAACACAAAAAAATAGAAAATCTTATATAGATATAGAAAGCAATGTGACAACCAACATAGAATCAAATGCCAAAAAGAATTTAAAAAAAATAGGTCTATGGGAAATAGCAAGTAAAGCCAAAAGGAAGTTCACTGAACCTAAAATTTCTTTTGGTTAATGGCATATCAACCTTCGTGGGTTATTAAATACCAAAGCCATCCCTGTAGAACAGCTGTGATACTATTTCACTCTTATCTAAGGAGACAAGGTGGTTCATAAATTTCCAAAGGGCATTCGTCCAAAGGCGTACGTAATATTTCGCCTGGAGTTCGAACTCGCTTACTACGATGTTGCAGTTCAGCAAGTTAGCCTCTCCTTAACAACGACCCACACCCCAAAGAGTTTCGTTTATCCATACAAAAAGTTCTCCTTTGTTGTCCTTTTCAAAAGATAATCTGTTTTTAATGCAATAAAAGGATTTATTAAAGCTACTTCATTTGGAGATATTTTGTCACAAAAGAACATACAAAAACGTGAAAAGTTACTAACTAGATAAAAGAAATTTGCTTTTTCTTATCTGACTGGCGTGCTTTGAAATATAAGATATAATGTGATAAAATATATATTTGAATGTATCCTTCTGTAGACTTTGGATTAAGTTTAACAAGCTATGATTAAAAGTTCTCCATTTATTTTCCAGGTTTATAATCAACAAATAGTTGATTATAGATAATCTTAGTTTCCAACATCCATGGAATTTCCATGGATTCGTCTATCTGATACTATGAGAGTAGTATACAGATATTTTCATATTCAGAGATCTTATTAAAGATAATTCCCATGAAAGACTTATTGCAAATAACGATACCTCGAGGCAAAAATCCTGTATTTATTTATTTTCAAAGCATGCTGCTTATGCTGCCTTGTTTAACACTCGGCATTATAAAGTACGGATCAAGGGTAAAGTGGAGCAATCCAGCGAAAGGAGTAGCGTGTAGTAACTATTGAAAAGGGAGCCTTCGATTTGCCCTCGACTACGGTCGCCAACTTTACATTGACTTACGTATTCATAGAATGATTATCTGAGAATTTTGATAAAAAAGCAACAGGAATATGTAAAGAATATGAGTCAAAAATTAATGAAAATTCTTTACCTAAGAAATTCATAAACAGAAAAGCATGGACTGCTGTTGATTGGTTATCGACCATAGAGAAGTCTGATCTCTAATAAAATAAAATGGTAATTCTTTCAAGATGTAACTATGTCAGCAATGCTATATGGCTACACCACATGGACTCTAACGAAAGGCCAGGATAAAAAGCTATATACAAACTACTCAAGGATGTCACGTGCCGCTTCGAACAACTCCTGGAAGCAACAGTCTACAAAACAGCAGCTGTACAGTCACTTACCTCCCATCTAACGGAAAGATGAACGAGACATGACAGGCACTGCTGGAGAAATAAGAATGCGATCATAAGCAACATTCTCTTATGGGCTCCTATGCATCGACACACTAGTGCTAACCAACCAGCAGAAGCTTACATTCATTACGTACAACTTTGTGCGGACACTGGGTACCATTTAGAGGACCTGATGATTGGGACGGATGCTAAGAAAGAGTCAAGGGTTGGCACACTTGGATGATAATTCTATATTTCTTTCTCTTGAGGAGGTGCACTTAACATAACGGTTATCATCGTTGGAAATTTCGATTTCTATTTTCAAACTTTCTTCATGTCTTTGACATAGTGCCCTTAAGTCTAGCAAAAAGGTATAACAGCTCCATATCTATTTATAATCTGCCGAGATATCATATTTACCCAACCCCTCCGCTCAGGCAGGATATGACACAAGGTCAATTTTTAAGCGGAGTTTAACAGGTTTGAATTCAGAGTTTTCCTTCTCCTAGACTAGTTGCCTCCCCAAGGCTGAAGAACCCAGTCTGCCCTACTATTTACCCATAGCTGGAGGGAGAATAATTGGATTCATACCTTTCCCAAGGGTATTAGTGCTATGTGAAATGCAATCAGTCCAGGATTTGAACTCGTGTCGCCGTGTCCAATTCCTGCGACAGTAACCATTACACCACGGGCACCTCATCTACCGAGATATTCTACTATTAAATATCAGTAGATCAAATGAGAGAAAATAGTCTCACACAAAAAAAAAACAATATTAGCCCCATATCTATTTATAGTCTACCTAGATTTCATACACCATATCTATTTATAGACTGCCTAGATTTCATACTACGAAACATCAATAAATCAAATGAGAGAAAATAGTCTCACACTAAAAAAAATATTAGCCCCATATCTATTTATAGTCTACCTAGATTTCATACTACGAAACATCAGTAGATCTAATGAGAGAAAATGGTCTCACACTAAACAAAAAAGGCAAGAAGCATACATAATCCCACCGAAACAATCACAGATGCAAACTATGCACAGTATCAAGCACTTCTCGCAAATGCCTATGTACAAGTCAAAAATGTCTGCTGCCGAGACGGGAACAGGCAGGAAGAGTCATTGGTCTCCTTGTGAACTCAGATAAAACAGAATTCATATTTTAAACAAAGTAGTGCCATCTCCTCACTGAACAGCCTAGTCGGAGCTGTGGAACACACAGACTGCATCCCTGCTGAGGGGTAAGGCCCCACCCCAAATGAGTGTCCTGGATATGTCATTAAAGCATCTGATGGTGAGGCTCCAGCCTTGGAAATTTAGGGAATGTGGAGTACCCCTTCATTACAATCGGTCTCAGGTCCACTCTGACCTGGAGTGGTAGCACCTGATAGGGTCCTATCAAGGGATCAAATAGAATAAACTGTGTGCAAACAAATGACTGAAATTAAATTGTGACTATTATATAGCAATACTTGAAGCAATTTAACCGTGTGCAAAAAAGCTTGGAATCATTTAAGAATGCGTTCTACCAAATATGTTTACAAATCATATATATATTTTATATGCATAAAGAGGATTTGGCATTAAATAACCTGCAATGGTTTATATGCCATAAAACCAAACAAACCAATCCACAATGAATGACAAGCCTGACATTGGTAGACTATTTCACATACCTCAGTAGTAGTATCTCAACTACAGAAGATGATATCAGCATATGCATTGGGAAGGGATGGACTGCAATCAACATATGTAAATATAATTTTTGATAAAATAAAAACTGAGATTTATCCAAACTGTAGCCGAGTCAGTTCTACTGGATGACTATACCACTGGACTCTCACGAATTGCTTGGGGGAAAAGCTAAGGGGAAACTACACATAAATGCTGCATACTGTTAAGAACAAGAAGCAACACCCCACGGAACAGCAGCTATACAACCACTTGCCTCTAATTTCACAGATCATACAAGTAAAACAAACAAGACATGCAGGGCATTGCTGTCAAAATAAGGATGAATTAATTAACAATTTCCTGTGATCTACATATTGACACCCCACAGCATTAGCCGAGCAGCAAAGACTTACATTTGTGTTGACATTCGATGAAGTATAAAAGACCTACTAAGAGCAACGGGTGATAGGGACAGCAAAGACTCGCGTTTGTGCTGACCCTGGATGCAGTATAAAGGACTTAACAAGAGCAATGGATGATAGGGACAGATGACAAGAGAGTATCCAGGGAACTCAAATGATCAACATGACTTGATGGAGATGAATATTTGTTATTCTGCCTGTATTTAAAGAATGGGAATACATAGAATTATAATAGGTGACATTTGTAACGTAATGGTTGTCATCCTAAGAAAATGCACTCAGCCAGCAGAGTCTAGATCCAGGATGACACTGTTTGCATTTCGTCTTCACACTAATGCCACTCAGAAAGGCACGAATCTATGTGTTCTTCTTTCAGCTATAGGTAAATAGTAGGGCAGACTGTGTTCCTTATCCTTGTTCCTTATCCTAGGACTTTAAAAAAATCTGAATTCAAACCGGCTGTACTCCCTTTCTTTTAAAAATTGACCTTGTGTCTCATCCTGCTCATGGTGAAGGGATCGGGTAAATATATTTCTTTCTGCCACACTAAAAGTGCAAGTTTTTTTTTAATTCTTTTAAATAAAATGACCATCATGATAAAAATCAATACAAATGTACTGCTAATATTGAATCAAATATATCAGTTTTAGATATAAACATCAGTGTTTTAAATTCAGACTGTCAAACTGATAAACAAAATTTCATTGGAAAATATTTTATTGTTTTTAAACTCTGGAATGATTGGGTTTGAAAAATCAGTTTAGACATTTGCAATTGATTAAGTAAATGGTTTGAGTCATGATTCCTGGAACTGTCAGGGAGTAAAAATCACAGAAGTACAAGACAGCTGATATCAGATGTGCACTTAGGGAACCATTATATTTATTATTTAGAAGTTTATACATTGCACTTAGCTATGAGTTGTTTCGCCTTTTTGCGTTGGGGAATGAACTTATCAACTGTCATTTGCATGTTAAAATGGAACGCTCTGATCCACGTGGACTATTGTATGTATATTTCACATTATGGGTCATTATTTTACATTGTTTTGGTGCATATCAACTTGCATTGAACCATTTAAGGATGAACGAAATATGAATTATTGAAAAGATTTCCATCTGTGCATTTTTCCTTTTTGTTTTGCCCAGATTCTCTTTTATATACAAACACACACGCTCTCTCTCTCTCTCTCTCTCTCTCTCTCTCTCACACACACGCACACATATATATATACCTTGATTTAATGGATTAATATTGAGGGGGCCTCATTAGTTGAGGCTGTAGAATATGCTTACTGCATCTCTGCAGAGGGGCATGACCTCCCCAACCAGTGTCCTGGATATTACTCTAAAACATCGGATATTGAGGCTTTAGTCCTGGGCGATACTCACCCTTTATGGCCATTACTTCCAGGTCCAACCAGTGGTAGTATCTGTTAGGGTCCCATCTAGGGCTCAAAATGAAATATTTAAACATTTATTATACTTGGAACCATTAAACTGTGCGCAAACATATGAATAATACTGAATAGAATTGTTAGTGTTAAATAGTAATCCATAAAACCATTAAAGTGTGTGCAAACAAATAAGCTTTGGCTCATTTAAAACTATTTTCTTACATATCATATATATTTCTTATATATATATGCATAGAATTTGGCTTTAAATTATCTACAAGGGTTGATATGCCACAAAACACAACCAATGTAATATTGAGGAAGAGGTATTCATGAATACTTAAAATCTATAAAATTATAATATATGGCAGAAAATGAACTTTTATAATCAAATCTTTTTATTTCTAATGAAAAAAAAATTGTTTTTATACAATATACAGTACAGTACAATAAAAATTATTGAAATATAAAAGAGAAGGCATGATACTTACATTTGTGTTTCAATGATTCTTCACATTTGGCTGCATGAGTCTCGATTTGTGTGGCTCCCCATTATAAAATGGCCTTGTGCAGTATTCTGGCTTGGTAGAAAGATACATACTAATTTTTGGTAGTAGTAATACAAATTCCTACCAAAATTCAGTCAGAGGAACATAGTCACATAGTTCAGATTTATTTTAGTCACAATTTTAGAAATATATTGGTTATTATGAAAGGAAAATGGAATATAATTCACAGTATTGCGTCCTGGGTTTGACACTAATCAGCATTTGATAGTGAGGCTCCAGTCCTAGGGAGTGTGCAGCCAACCCTTCATTGCCATTACTCCCAGGTTCACTCTGATCCTAAGTCGTGGTACCTGTTAGGGTCCTATTTATGGATCAAATAGGTCTCTTTGAGGGCAGTGATGCATTGGCTTTTGAAACATTGATATTGCAACCCCGGCCAGCTAGTAAATACGGCCCTGCATATCACATGATCAGGCTAATTTATAACAGGCCGAAGTAATGTAGATAAAAAAGTAACCCATTCATGGCTGCATATGAAATTAACCTAAAAAGAGAATTAACTTTAAAAATTGAACAGAGAAAATAGCATAATCATGTTGGTAGAATTTATCTGACGTTATCTTTATTCCTTTCAACATTAAAATGCATATTTACACTTTGTCTTTTACTAATCCACGAATTATAAACGGCTGTGAGTTAGCTTTCTTTGATGATTTTCAATCGCCTATACGCCCTGTTTTATTTTTAGACGGTGTTTGGTGAATTGGCTAATTGCATTTCAACATTAAATATTTAAAGTTTTTCGTGATATTTTGCTTAACAAAAATGGTTAACAAATGTATTGCATTTGGCTGTTCTAATGGATATCATACCAATAGAGAAAAAGTATCGATATTTTCTTTTCCTTTTGAAAATCCGATCTCCTCGAGAAATGGGTGAAATTTGTAAACCGTAATGACTGGTTTCCCACGAAAAATTCTGTTCTCTGTATCAAACATTTTTATGAAAAATATATTTTGAAAGGAAAGCAAAATAAACTGAATTGAGATTTACATTCAATTCCTATAATCCATTCAGAAAAAAAAGAAACCGTCTCTTTTGCCGACTACAACAGAATTAAGAAAGTTTCCTAAACTTCAACGGATTATCCATCAACCAGATGAATTACAAGATTTTCTTTCCGCTGACATGATAAAGGATTTTAATCATTTGGAAGAAGAAAAAATTTGTCTTAACGGTTTTGAATTAAAAGAAAAAAACGGAAGATTACATTCTAATTTATAGAATAGTCTTTGACCATGAAATATATTTTCCATCTATAAAAGAATGTATTCGCATTGATCGAAATCTTCACGTTCAGCTCTAGTGTGATGAAACCCAATATCATTACCACAGCGGTTTATTCATGGACACAATGCTAAACTTACAAGATTTACCATGTTAGAAAATTTCCAAACTACATAGAAAATGTGGTGGAAGAACACCCATACTCAATTCTAAACGAGTTACAAAAAGACATTACAAACAACGAGGTTATCCTTCATTTTCTGCAGAGCTAATATGTTATGCCTTACTACAGAGCCATACGTCTAAACAAGCCTTCAAATGACTTTTGGAAAAGTTTCCATTACCATATTTTTCTTTATTATAAAAAATTAAAAGAAGTGGCTAAGAATCAATTGCAGCAGGAAAATCGCTCCTGGAAAAAGGTTATCTTTCTCAAGACTGTTTCTTAATGGTAGATGAAGTTTACCTTCAAAATTGTGGTGTCCTCGTGGTGTAATGGTTAAAGCGATGCACTGCGGAATCGTAGTACGCGAGTTCATACTCCAGTCGCGCTATTACGTTCACTTTCGGGCAAATACCCTTGGGAAAGGTATGAACCCCCTTATTCTCCCTCCAGCTATGGGTAAATAGTAGGACGGACTAGGTTCTTCAGCCTTGGTGAGGCAACTAGTCTAGGAGAAGGAAAACTCTGAATTCAAACCTGTTAAACTCCGCTTAAAAATTGACCTTGTGTCATATCCTGCCCGAGCGGAGGGGTTGGTAAATAGTACCTTCAAAAGGTAACACAATTTCACAGTGGGAAGCAGCAAAAATTGTTGTGAATATATTTTACAACAAAAGATTACATCGGATGAAGTTCGAAAACTCACAGTAAAATGTTTTTTAAAAAGGCAAAGGTCAAAGGAAAATTGATTCATGGACAAATTGTAGGTAATTTTTTTTTTTTTTACTAGCATTTGTTTTGTATAACTTGATAAATTTGTCATAACTATTTCTTTGTTTGTTTACAATCTTTTATTATTACATTTCTGAAAAAAAACCAGTTTGTGTCTATAAATAAAACAGGGCTTACAGACGATTAAAAATCATGAAAGCAGGCTAACTCACAGCCGTTTATAATTCGTGGATTAGTAAAAGACAATGTGTAAATATGCATTTTAATGTTGAAAGGAATAAAAATAACGTTGGGTAAATTCTACCAACATGATTATGCTATTTTCTCTGTTCAATCTTTAAAGTTAATTCTCTTTTTAGGTTAATTTCATATGCAGCCATGAATGGGTTACTTTTCTGTTTACATTACTTCGGCCTGTTATAAATTGGCTTGTTAATGTGACATGCAGAGCTGTATTCACGAGTTGGCCTTGTTGCATCTAGATATGAAGTCTTTACACGTTTGAAATAATTGAAGACATTGTTTTTCTGTGTATATAATTGAAGATATAACCATAACAAGGAGTGACATTTCGTAAAAGCAATTAATGTCTTAATGACTAATTCTCAGCCATATGATAAAGTCTAATAAATTTGAAATCCATTATACCAGGGTTTGATTGGTTTTATAGCATGCCAACCCTTTTTGAGTTAATTAATACTGAAGTAAATCTTTTTCTCTTTTGCAAGTAAATATATGGTTTCAAGTAAATAGTTATAATAATTATAGGTGAACTATTATAGTTTCAAGTAAATAGTTATAATAATTATAGGTGAACTATAATAGTTTCAAGAGAATAATGATAATAATTATGAGTGAACTATTATAGTTTCAAGTAAATAATGATAATAATTATGAGTGAACTATTATAGTTTCAAGTAAATAATGATAATAATTATGAGTGAACTATTATAGTTTCAAGTAAATAATGATAATAATTATGAGTGAACTATTATAGTTTCAAGTTACTATTCTTAATAGAAATAATTTGCACACAGTTATGTGGTCTTAAGTATCCTTATGTAATACAAATAATTTCCAATCAGATTTGTTTGACCCCTAGACGGGATCCTAACAGGTATTACTATTCCAAATCAGAGTGGTCCTGGGATTAATGGCCATAAGGGATTCCACCACACTCTCATGACCTGCAGTACAGGAGTCTCAACATTGGATTCAGTTTAATGTCATACTTGGACATCTACAATATATATATATATGTGTGTGTGTGTGTGTGTGTGTGTGTGTGTGTGTGTGTGTGAAAAGGGTAATTTCCAATATTTTAGTGATATCTAATACACGAAACAGGAATACTTATGAAGAATTAAATATACAAATTTGTGGCCAAATTAAACTCAAAGAATAAAACAATCTATTGTAGTGCAATAGTTTAAACCTTTTAAATCTAAAATCTGTTTACTTTGGATATACAGCACTTTAAATTTAAGTAAAAATCTTTTAAATACTTTGATTTATTTTTAGCCTGAAACAGATTCATCACAATTTTTTTTTTTTTATTAATCTTGCCCTCTTATTATTATCGTTGTGTAGCTTAAATGGAATCTTAATCATTGAAAATTTTTGTTGCCATTGTACTTTTTGATAATTCACATGGTATAAATAATTCAATTTTCAGTTTATTGGTTTCTATGGTTAAAGACATTGTTAAGTTTCTACAGTATGGAAAAGAGATGAAGGTTGTATGAAATAAAACTCTACCCGTTGGCTTTATTGCTACTCCATTGCTCAGCTTTGATTCGTTTCTGAACAAACAATTTTTAACAACTGGTTAAAAATGAAGCTGATTAAACACTAGATTTTTCAATTATTTTCATTTGTCATTGCACTTTATACTCTCTAGATCAATAGAATTGAAGTCTCACTATTAGATGGCTTAGTGTTATACCAAAGACATCTCTTTTTGCGGGGAGTATTAGCCCTCTTGATGAACATGTTACTGAAAGAATAAAGTTATCATATATATATATATATAGTGTAAATGCGCTGCTATAATTCTACTGTAGGGATTTATAGCAAATCTGGAAGAAAAGGAATATCAGTCATCAGGAATTACTGCTATTATTATTGATAAAATAGAACTATTATATGTATAATAGAAATTAATTACTAATGATCTTACTTTCGAAATGCATTCCAATTTTTTATGTTGTAAAGCCTTTATTATATCAAATTATTGTAGAAATGTGTTCATTATAAAGATAACTGATTTTACTATAAAAATGCATTGATAATTTGGAAAGGGATTGGTAACAAATGAATGCAAGAAACCTTCAAAGATTAACGCTATTATATGGGTGTATAAGTATACATATAAGTGAAGATGCTGTGACGGGGAAATTGACTAAAATCCCAAAATGGGACTTTATTTTCGCACGTGTGAAGACGGGGCACGTTGGCACTTGATCCCCTACAGAAATAAGTCCTGTTCAGAGTTCTTTTCTCAGGCAGATAAGAACTGGCATATTACATGAGGGAATAATTTAGGGCCAGACTGGCCACCGCTGGCAAAGGGGTCCAAAATTTCACACTATCACACACCCACCAGGCCGCTAAACTTCTTTCCCTTAGATAATAGAAGAATACGGGCCTATAGGTCTTAGTTGTAATAATATTAATGTTGTTGTAGTAGTCGGCAACTCCGGTTTCCCATGTGATACTTTAGGAATTAATAGGACAGTTCTAAGCAAGATAATGGAAGGCGAATAGAAGCTGAAAGGAAAGCATGAAATAATAACATAGACCACATGGTAAAATGAAAATATATAGGTTCTTTACTACGGTTATATATATATATACGTTCAAAGTGTCAAAAATATATAATAGGATCGTCCATGAATATAAATGTCTCTTCTTGGCTTTTATCCTTTTTCAAATTGAGAGAGAGTGGTAAACAAAATTTGGGTGTAAAGGGAAAATGTCCCAAAGTTACTTATCTTATTTTTTTGACGGGGTTCCACTGGAGAATTTCTCTTCTTTCACGGGCTAATAGACTTTGTACTGTTTTTAATGCTGGCTTGAAGGATTTTGGAGTTCTTCGTGTCTCAGTCTTTTTGTCTTTAGCCCGGAGTAAAATGGCTATCGTCCGTCTGCCACGAGCGTGCTCAAAAAAACTAACTTTTTTGTATTTACTTCCGCTGAGGGGAAGGGAACCCCACTTCCGTTTGGGGTCCCCGCCAATCATTTGCTTCATTTTTCTTTCCCCTTCCGATGTCCGGCGACCCAAGGTCACTTAAGTGCGAACATCTGCGTGACCCACATTCTCTCCTAACGGTCACTTTTTGACTGCTAGATAATGTTAGTTCAACGGGGGGGGGTATCATTCCCACCTCCTCGTCTCCGTGAGCCATCACGTGACAATGCACTTGTCTTTTAATTGGAATCATTTTGAGATGAGGCTTCTTAATCTGAGAATTAATTTTTATTTATTGCGGACTTTTTGTCCTCATCTGGGTAGTTTTTGTGTTGTTTCTTCTTTCACTACGTTTCGGCCAAATTTCACCTCTGGCCTTCTTCAGTTTACGGTTACAAGACTCAGCATTCCTATCCAGTTACAAGACTTACGGTTACAAGACTCAGCATTCCTATCCGGTTACAAGACTTACGGTTACAAGACTCAGCATTCCAATCCGAGGTCGTGGTAAATCACCTGAAGAAGGCCAGAGGTGAAATTTGGCCGAAACGTAGTGAAAGAAAAAACAAAACAAAAACTACCAAGATGAGGATAAAAAGTCTGCAATAAATAAAAATTAATTCTCTAGTGGAGATGCGTGGCGTAATGTTTATCATCTTAGGAAATAAATTCAGTGACTCAAGTTCAAAACCTGGACAGAGCTGTTTGCTTTTCACTTTGCACTAATACCCTGGGGAAAGGCACGAATCTATCTGTTATCTTTCCAGCTATAGTTAAATAGTAGGATTGACTTGGTTAGGTAACCAGTCTCGGAGAAGAAAAAACAATTGTACTTCACAAAAAAAAAATGAACTTATACTACATCTTGCTGAGAAGCTGATAAATACATACTCTTTGAAACACGACATTGTATCCTCTTTGCGTTGACCATGTGTCGCATCCTGTTTGTGATGCAGGAGCTAAGTATATATATATATATATATGTAAATCTATGTGGATTGAAAGAAAACGAAAAGTGCAGCTAACAATTTTTTTCTATGAAATCTGTATTACAGAATACAATGAAAAAGAGAGCCGGATAATAGCTTTTCATTTATTCAGATGTACACGGCCCATTATAATAGCATTTTATCTTGTCTTTCACTCTTATTCATTTCATTGCCTATCAACTATTAATTGAGCCATTTGGGTTCCCAACAAACATCAATTATGAATCATTCATGCTCACTATATGTCATTACTTTCTGCGGCTCATTACTTTCATTTTGACGCAATACATCAATCGTTCAGTGAATATCTGCTTTCCAGGTTTCAGAGCAGTGAGTTTTGAGTGAAATTGTTAAAAAGATCAAAGTGTGATCATTCCGAGGAAAAAGAGCAATAAAGACGATTTCAGTTTGCTAAACGTCGTGTTGGCACGATTCAAGGTTTCTTGAAAACCTGTCAGCAATTAAAGAAGACATTTTCGTAATTCAATTCTTTTAAAATATACAAGGGGATTAGGTAATTCTTATTGTTGCATTAGGATTTTTCTTACCATAATGGCTAAGTTGTGTATCGTTCATATAAATCCTTGCCTTATGTCTTATGTACAAAAACCACTGAGAAACTGATTATCAGCTTATACAGTACATGGAAAATTATTCTTCCACAAGTTTAAAGATCTTTCACCGCTACAATTAACTCACACAAGTTGAAATAAAAAAATAAAAAAACAAATAACGTAGATTTCTGAAACATGTCAGTTACTGGAAGTCAAACCATGTCAACAATTCCGCCAGTAAATTAAACGCATAAAACCATTACTTAGTTTTTGGCTGAAATTGAAATCTCTACAGATTTTCTTCTAGTGTAGCTTACTAACCATTGTACTATTCAAATGCTTGGTGGTAGGTAAGTAGATTTGCCGACTTTCCAATCACAAATGACCGATATTAGCATTAGTATACCTGTGTTGTACTAACATTTAATACACTAAAGTAAAAGTACGATCACCGGATGGAGACACAGAATACTTTGACATTGTAGCAGGAGTACTACAAGGGGACACGCTGGCCCCGTACCTCTTGATCATTTGTCTAGACTACGAACTTAGAACATCGATTGACAAAATCAAAGAGAATGGCTTCGAACTGACGAAGAAAAGAAGCAGAAGGTACCCCGCAACAACAATTACCGACGCCGACTACGCCGATGACATAGCGATACTGGCAAATTCACCTGACCAAGCCGAAACTCTTCTGCATAGTTTGGAACGAGCAGCAGTAAGCATAAGCCTCTATGTTAATGCACACAAAACGGAATATATGTGCTATAACCAAACGGGGGACATCTCCACTCTAGAAGGAACCCCACTTAAACTAGTAGACAAATTCACGTACCTAGGAAGCAGCGTCGAATCAACCGAAAAGGACATCGAAATGAGGTTAACGAAAGCATGGACAGCTATCAATAGGCTATCGATTATATGGAAATCAGACCTAACCGATAAAATGAAACGCAGTTTCTTCCAGGCAGCGGTCACATCGATACTGCTATATGGATGCACTACATGGACGCTAACAAAACGGCTGGAGTAGAAGCTAGATGGCAATTACACAAGAATGCTGCGTGCAATCCTGAACAAGTCCTGGCAGCAACACCCCACAGGACACCAACTGTACGGCCACCTGCCCCCTATCACGAAAACTATTCAAGTTAGACGAACCAGACATGCAGGACACTGCTGGAGAAGCAGAGATGAACTCATAAGAGATGTACTCTTATGGATCCCCACACATGGCCGCGCAAAAGCAGGACGACCAGCACGAACGTACATTCAGCAGCTATGTGAGGATACGGGATGTAGTCCTGAAGACCTACCAAGGGCGATGAACGATAGGGAGGAGTGGCGAGAGAGGGTCAGGGATATCCGTGCTACCAGCGCGATATGATGATGATGACTTATAAAAACTATTTAGCCTTTTATATACAATATAAATACAAGTAGTATATAAGAAATACTCGAAAGTGTCCTATAGTTGAATTATACACATAATATTTTAAGAACAAGCCGTGTGGGAAAATGGAAAAAGGCTTATTTGATAAGTGGTAATAATATAACCACGAGACTTTACCGTTACCTGACAGGGTCAGAGGCAATGTCTCTACTATTCAAAGAACAGAAGCAAAAAGTGGTATAAAATGGGTTTCTGGGATTGTCATACGACACTTTACGGCTCTCTAAAGGACATGCCAATTCTTTAAGATAATGATTAGCGTGTTTTAGATTCTCTAAAAACGACGATTAAAGAATTTAAAACACAGACTAACCTGTCACGTGGTCTCTCACTAAGAGAGCAGAAATAAGGAATTTCCACTACCATCCGTGTTTGAATTAGCCAAAGATTGACCGTTAAAAGACAAATAAAGAATGTAGGTCAACTTCGGCCGGCCGTTGAAGGAAGAAAAAAATGTGAGTCAGACTATCTGTACTCCGTAACCTCACTCGAGTCGCCTGATAGGGGAAGGAAGAAGGTAGAAGCGAGATGATTGGCTAGGACCCTAAAACGTAAGTGGTACCTTCCTCTCGTCAGCGGAAATAGGGAAAAAGAAAATCAGTTTTTGGACAGAGGTCGTGGTGAACGGAGTCTTCTGCCAAGCTCCGGGTGAAGAAGGGTTTTGAAGATGAGGTCGTCGTGAGAGGACGCGAGTCTCATGCCAAGACTCCGAGTAAAGAAAGCGGAAGGAATCCTGGACAAGAAGAAGAAGAAGCCATACCTTCAAGCCAGAACTAAATATAACATAAAGTCCGTCAGCCCGCAAAAGAGAAAGTATTCTCCACAGGAATCCATCGGAAAAGATAAGTAAATAATAAGACTGTTTCTCCCTGTACCCAATTATATACTCTCTCTCTCTCTCTCTCTCCCCCCCCCAATGTAAAGAAAGACTAAAGAAAAGAAAAAAAAAGGAAGAAAGACACTTATAATCATGTATTGTCCACTAATAATATAGCCGACACGTTGAATATGTGTATCCGCGTGTGTAGTAAAAGATTGTTATATTCTAATGTTCCCACGTGTTGAAGTTGTTCATTTGTGTCGTCTACTGTCAAGTTGCTATTTCATGTTTCTTTTTCAGCTTCTTTCGCCTTATGTTATCCTCGCATAAATTGTCCTATATTTTCTTTTAAAAATATTATACGGGAAACCGGAGTTGTCGAATACTATGATTAATATTATTACATCTAAACCTAGAGGTCCATATCTTCCATTGTTCTAGGGGTAGGAAGAACTAGTGGCCTTGGTGGGTGTGTGTGTAGTGTGAAATCTGGAAACCCCTTGCCAACGGCGGTCAGTCTAGCCCTAAATTAACCCCCCACATAATATGCCAGTTCCTATATGCCCGAGAAAGGACTCTGAACAAGGACTTATTCTACGAGGGATCAAGTACCAGACTGCCCCGTCTTCACATGTGCGAAAAGAAATAGACTCCTCGTTTGGTGATAACAATATTTAAATGCACCAGTTCCCCTACGCTTTTAAATGATTGCTCATCCGGGGATCTTTTTATTTTAATTCGCCGTCACAAACCTAATCTAAATTTGGGGAACACATAACCCGTGAGGTCTCAAAATACCAAAATAAAAGATGTGGTGTATGTATCATAATCATGGAAGGAAAATCCTATAATTCAGAAAACCCTAAAACAACGTTCATTAAAAAAAATAGCCATCTAAGCTGCAATTTCAAAGATACAGTTTACATAGGCCAATGCACAAACTGCAACCAAAGTAACATAGGATGCATCAAAGCAGTTAACGATAGAATCTCTCTCCATAAAAGCAACTATAAATTATCAGACAACTAAAAAATTAATGTATCAAAACACCTTTACGAATCTAGCAACGGAAATGTAAGAATAATGTCAATCTACAAAACCAATAACAACTCATTATTTCAAAATAAAGATAAAAACTTCATTGAAAGATTTTAGACCATCATTAAACAGATCCTAACGTCGTGCGCACGCGCAGTTTAAAGACACATTTGTATATGGAGAAAAATGCCTTCTCCCGCACATTAAATCCACTCGATTACCGTGAAAATATATGTGTGTACGAGTTTGGTCTGGTTTCTTTGTTTTATGACATATCAACCTTCATAGGTTATTTAATGCCAAAGCCATCTTTTTAGAAGAACAGCAGTGATACTATTTAAGCTATAATTAGAGTGTATGTATGTATAAGTGTACATGAAAATAAATTTGAATTGATAGTTTATATGCACAGCAAAAAACGCCGGAACAGTGTGTCAGGCTCCAATAGTATAACATCTAAACAAAAGGAAGTTAATCCATATACGTTAAATTCCCTAGCTTACGTTGGGGCTGCTGATGGCTGCAGGGTTCTGTTGTCAAGCTGACGTAAAGTTAGCCGGGTTTCGATTCCAACTTAAAGTGTCTGGCGTATCTAGTTACCCTGATGAGTTGAGATAGAACGAAACACTCTGTCTGTAGATGAATATATATATATATATATATATATATATATATATATATATATATACGAGGAGCCTTCAATAGGTTTCCATACTTTTTTGTACAGGCATTTAAAATTGTCATAGACTCTTGAAAATTCAGTATGTTATTGCTAATCATCTTATGAGATGACTGACCAATCTTTATGATTTCAGGTTCAAATAAACAGCTACAGCAGCAATTGGAATACACCCTACTAAAGCCTGATTGTCACAGCTGGTGAATTTCAAAAATGCAATCTGGACGTGAGGACACTTTAGAAGAACGATATGAAATAAAATTCTGTTTTAAACTTGGAAAAAATGTCACAGAAATGTATGGAATGCTTCAGACTGCTTTTCGACCATCTTGCATGAATCGTGCATCAGTTTTTGAGTGGCATAAGAGATTCAAGGAAGCCAGGGAGTCTGTGAGGGATGATGAGAGGTGTGGTAGGAGTAAGGAAGTCAAAACACTAGAGTTGATTGGCCAAATAAAGAATTTTATGGATAAGGACCGTCGTGTGTCTATAGAGACAATAAGTGATCAGTTTGATGTCAGTGTGGGAACTGTACACACAATTATTCGCGAGGAACTTAAGATGCCGAAGATTTGCGCGAAGTTTGTCCCAAGGGTGCCCAGAGAAGATCAGAAAGGAAGATGTTGTCATGACAGCAGGGAGATGGTCGAGCTGATCAATCCAGATCCCGCAGTACTTGATGCTATAGTGACCAGCGATGAAAGCTGGATCTACTGCTATGAGCCAGAGACCAAGAGACAGAGTCCCCAGTGGAAGCATGCTGGCTATTCCAAACCCAAGAAGGCTAGACAGAGCAAATCCACCCACAAACTTTTGATGATCCCTTTTTTCTGACAGCACTGTCATGATCTACATGCACTGGGTTCCCACTGGACAGACACTCAACAAGGAATATTATGTTGAGGTTTTAAGGGAGTCCAGGAAGAAATTCCGTCGGAAAAGGCCAGCACTCTTGAAATCGGGTCAGTGGCATTTCCACTAGGACAATGCACCAGTCCCCAACTCCATCTTTGTCACTGACCATTTGACCAAGATGTGCATCAAGACAGTTCCGCACCCTCGCTAGAGTCCAGACCTTGTTCCCTGTGACTTTTGCTTATTCCCTAAGCTCAGAGGCTGTCGTTATGAGACAACTGAGGAGATGAAAGAGGCTGTGACGAAGGTCATTGACACGTTCACACAAGAGGACTTCCATGTGGCCTTCCAGAAGTTGTCGGAACGGTACAACAAGTGCATTGTAGCCGGAGGAGATTACTTCGAAGAGGACTAGAGTTTCATGTGTGTACTATCAATAAAAGTACCCATACGAAAAAAGTCTGGAAAATTATTGTGTGCTCCTTGTATATATGCGTGTGTGTGTGTGTTCCTGCGTGTGCGCGCACACACATATACTAATTACTAAAATACACACTAATATAAATAATACAAAACACAAGTCCATAGGACTCCCTCAAACACACATTCACACACAGAATATACACAAAATACATACTTACAGTGTATCACAAAAGTGAGTACACCCCTTACATTTCTGCAGATATTTTAGTATATCTCTTCATGGGACAACACTGACAAATGATACTTTGACACAATGAAAAGTAGTCTGAGTGCAGCTTATATAACAGAGTTAATTTATTTTCCCCTCAAAATAACTCAAAATATAACCATTAAAAGCTAAAACCCTGCCAACAAAAGTGAGTACACCCCTTAGGGAAAGTTGTCAATATTAACATACACCATGTTAATTGTATATACACTGTATATACACATAAACACATTAATAACGAAAAACACAGACATACATATACTAGAATGAGGAGAGGTATTTTTTAAGTATGGAAAGAAAAAAAGATTATTAACAAAACAGCCAAAAATCTTCACAGACAATTAAATCCACTGGCGCAATCCATAATTATTAAACCTGGAGTCATCAAGAATCAACCAGAGCAATCTATGAACCTCCCTTTACGATAAAGAGATTCAACATACAACCAACAATTCCATAGCCTTAAGAGGACTAGAATATCCGAAATGCATGTCGCATAAATATACACATAAACGGATTAAGAATAAAGAAAAACTAAATTGCAAATTTGAAGTCATTTGCAAACATTGTCATTTTAAGATAGTTACTTTTCTTTCAATGGACCCACGACAATCTCTTATATTAGCCCAGTCGGCCTAGGCTGCAGAATATAACGACTGCATCTTTGGAGACGTTAAGACTTCCCTAACGAGTGTCCAAGATATGACAATAAATCTGATGATGAAGTTCCAGAAATGCTAAACCTTTAGGGAATAAGTACTCCTTTATTGCCATCGCTCCCATTGTTTGAAATAGAACTGTTTTGACATTTAAACTGTGTATTAGGCTAAACTGAATTGTTTGAAATAGAACTGTTTATATGTATAAAATGGCTTGATATGCCATAAAAATAAAGGAAATGAAACCAATCTCGTATATAAAGAGTATTCAATATCTGTGATAGAACGTATGGTAAATCAAAGTTTGGATAGCAGAGGCTCAGAGTTAACGATGCTTGGTAACTATCAGTGACTTGCCGATGCTATCATCACACCAAGTTTATATATATAGTGCAATTATCATATAGGCGAGAGACTTAAGTCCCTTTGACTCTGTGTCATTGCTGTCCAAATTTAGACACACACTCACATTCATATTTACTAAGATACCTGATAATGTATTTTCTTATTTACTTTATATATAAAAGAAAAAACTCATTTTCTTTTGATCCTGTTTTCTGTTATTTTCTCAGGAAATCATTTAATTCAATTTAATAGCGATGTTTATAAAAATGTTATTTCCATTTTTGAACTTTCCCCATTACTAACACTGTCACTCAGTAACATTAATATGCTAATGGCATCATACTACAAATGGTTTCCATTTTTTCCATTGGATTTTCACAATTCCCTGAGATTAAAGTGTAATAAGACAAAGCAATTGTTTAAACAAATCCTTATTCTTCAAGTTGTTTTCCCATTCTTATTCTTGACTGTTTTTATAACTAGATTTTGTGTAAAGTATTCTGGAACCCTCTTCAATGTTGAGAATTCTTTGTTAAATCATGAACATTTACTCTAGAAATTATTTACAATATATGTATGTATACATTGCCACTCGCGTTATGCAAAGCTCTTATAATGAGTAGTGCACTCGGTAGCCGTTAAGTGGTTATGTAAACAAAAGAAAATGATACTCATGCGTTAAGATACCTCTGTTTACATGGCCATTGCTTGTGGTAAGATATCCGAGTGGCGTAAAGTCAGCCAGGTTTCGATCCCAGCTTGAAACATCTCGCGTATCTTGGCACACTGATCAGTTATGATATATATATATATATATAAGAAGATGCTGAAATTTCACGTCTTGATCGAGAAGGAAGTGACTGAGTACTATACAACATAGTTACAATTCTCCACATATTCACCGCCCTGGAGACTGGGGCTGTAAAAAACGCTGATTGCTCCATTGCATTAAGATAAGACCTTTTAGCGGTTTGGTGGTTACCACCCGTAATCCCTGAAGACGGGATCCTGGTAGCTGAGCGATCTCTGACTCAGAGTGGTCTTGTAACCTGTAGCACTCCAATTCGGCACTAACTTGAGCTAGTTGGACAGCTGGAGAGACCCGATCCGATCAATCTGCCCATCATCTCAAGCCCGTGCATTTGGGTGATTAAGTCCGGCCGGATTCTTCAAATTACTCTTATGGCAAATAAATAAATGACCAACCATTTTTATCTCATGAGTGTGCAAAGGCAGTGGGTGAAAGTCAATCGCCCCTAGAGAAACAGTTAATGAAGATTATTTCTACCAGTTTAGTAATACATAAAAAATAATATATACAAAACAAGAATTGGCATTGAATAGCCCTCCAAGGGTTACAATATCATTAAACAAAATAACCAATCAACCATATATTCATTTCACTGTTGAACTAATCTGAAACATTGACAAATTTCTTTAAACATTTATTAAAAAATTCAATGAAAATTTTTAAAAAGGGGTTTTTCTTTTCTTGGTTTAGCTGAGAACTTTTTAAGGCCTGTTGTATATATGTCATCTCAATCATACTTGTATCAACTATATATGTATATGTGTGTGTGTGTGTGTGTGTGTGTGTGTGTATGTGTGTGTCTATATATAATTTATACTCTTGTTTGCGTTTGTTTGTCTGTTTAAGGGCATACCAGCCTTCTTGGGTTATTTACTGCCAAATCCATCCTTCAAGAACAATAGTGATTCTATTTAACTCATGGGTGGAAGGATAAGGGGGTTCAAACCTTTCCCAAAGGTATTTGTCCAAAGGTGAACGTAATAATGCTACTGGAGTTCGAACTCGCTTACTACGATTTCGCAGTCCAGCGCTTTAACCATTACACCCCAAGGACACCTTGGGGTGTACACACACACACATACATACATACATTTTAAAATGAATTGGTCCGCCAAAGTATTTACTTTTTTCTCTCATGAGACCAACGAAAAAAAGAAAAAATTATATATATATATATATATATATATATATATATATATATATATGTTTGTGTTTATTGGTATGTATGTATGTATATGTTTTTACCCAACCCATATGCGCAAGCAGGTCAATTTTTAAGCGGAGTTTCTGAGGTTTGAATTTAGAGCTTTCCTCCTTTCCGCTACACAAAAAGTGTAGCCATAAATATACAATGAACGTAATTCTCACTCTTCTTGGCATAAAATGACCCTAGACAAGTTGATATGCCGTTAATATCAACCGATTCTTCAAGGTCACTAAGACATGGGTAAGTAATGGGCTCTACTCTGCCATACTGGCTCGTGACTTGTTGGTAAGTGGTTTCTTCTAAACTGGTTGCCCTATCAAAGTTAGAAAGCCCAGTTTGTCCAACTATTTACCAACAGCCGTGGGAAGACATGGAGTTATACCTTTCTCAAGAACATTAACACAAAGAGAAATGCGAAGAACCGAACTCTGAATTTGAACTCTGCACATTAAATCCAATTTTATCGTTGATAACACCTCCATATATATATATATATATATATATATATTCCCATGGTGTAATGGTTATCGTCGTAAGAAAGGAACACAGTCCTGGACGAGGCTGATTGCATTTTACAGAGCACTAATATCCTTGGGAAAAGTATGAATCCAAACATTCTCCATCCAGATATAGGTAGACTAGGTTCTTTAGCCTTGGTTAGGCAACCAGTCTTCGAGAAGGAAAAGGATAAATTCAAACCTATTAAACTCCGCTTAAAATTGGCCTTGTGTCACGTCTTGCTCTTTCGGAGGGGTTGGTATATATATATATATACACATAGATATCATTCTGCTTTTGGTAAAATGAGTAGGTATAAAAAAAAAAGAATACACCTAAGATTTATGACCTTAATTTTTTTGCACTAAAAATATATAAGATGCGAAGAAAAGAATGGTTTTTGAATACCATTACAACTTTGTTGCCATCTGCTTCTATATATCTGCATGATCAAAATGGCGCCATCACAACAAGGTAGATAAAAATGGCCTGCCAGATGGCAATTTCTATTTCATGAAAAACAAAGAAAATAAATCAGAAAAAGTTCAGTCATTGCTATTTATAACAAAATCAAGAAAAGTAAAAATTACATGCAAGAAATGTGGACGGGTAAAATCTATGAATGTTTAAACATTTTATTTTCCCCATGTTTACGTGCCATAATAGAGTAGATGTTTATTTAATCCGTGATATCACAAGTCATTTTTATTGAATAATATCTCCGAGTGATAACTGTGTAGGAATATTACTTTTTGGCATCACAATTTGTACAAATAAATATTAATAACACATCTATCAATAATATATACTAAAATTCTCAGAAATATTTATTATCAAAGTAAATGGATTTGGGTAACCAAAATACTGTCGGTGTGGCTTACTATATCTCCAGCAGGGATGTAAGACCCCCATTCTCCAAAGGGTGCCCTGGGTATGATACTAAACTACATCTGATGATGAGGCTCCAGTTCTGGAGATTTGGGGAGTGTGGAGTACCCCTTAATTGCCTTTACTTCCCAGTCCACTCTGGCCTAGAGTAGTTGTACCGGTTAGAAGGCCGCTTATCGGTCAAATATATCTGTTTTAAAAATTATTTGTATTAGGAATGCTTGATGGTATATAACTATAGTGTTTCTAGAAATTGTTAATTCCTCTAAAACTATATATTTTAGGCAACACAAATGAATAACAAAACTTCTTTTAATGACACAACAAAGTAAGGTTTATTGGTAGCAAGCGTGAAGGAGTGAGAGTGAGAAAGTGTCTCTTTTGCGTCGCTGGTCTGTATGTTGGTCCTTGGTTCGTAGGAAGCGTGTTTAAAGCTAGCAGTGAGCGAAGTGTTCCAAGTGGAATCAGTGCAGTCATGTGAGAGAGATGTGTTTCTTCTGCTAGCTCCAGACTCTCTGACCTTGTCCGTTCTACAGAAAAGGGACCAGAAAAAATATTTTCTGAGAGGGAGAAGGAATTAATGCGCTCTGTCAGTTGATTGGTCAGTGAGTGACCGACTCTCTTAACAGGATCATTGATTCGCGAAAGGAAATAGATCTGTGGCTGCTACATAACTGTAAGTTACTTGTTTTAAGAATAGTTACTTGGAAGCTATATTTGTTTACTAAAGATTATTATAAGTTACTTGAAACTATGATTAACTGTTACACCAAATAGGCCGTTGTAACATTACACGGCACAAATAGAAGTTTGCAGCGCTCCGGTGTTCAAATGGAAGTTCATACTGATATGGTCTCAATAGACTTTTGTATTACCACGCGTCGAACAGGTTTATGTGTGTAGTGCTATGCTGTTCTGGATAGAAAAAAAAATAAGTTAGTTGAAATTATGCGGAAATTCCCACAAGCCCCTGACGTCCTCACCGGTTCAGGTTTTGGTGTGAGACCCTGAAAACAGACCTAAGAGCACCAGAAAGAAACTCGCTCTTTCAGCAGTGAGCGTTGGATTGGAAAGACCTATTTTTCTCCTTTTCCTGGTGGGAAAACCCTAGTGTTCCTGAGCGGTCTCACTCTCCAACCAGTCGCAGTCGTCTCTGCTAACAGCAGCCTATATTAAGAGCACCAAATGGTCTTATCATCCACCACTAAAAACACCGAATTTGGACATATCAACCCCAAAAGTGACTAGTGCATTCCAACCTCTTATTTGGGAGAAACGACTGTTTTCTAACAGTTCAGCCTCACCTCAAGGGGGCGGCCATCCATAGAAGCATAAAGAAAGGGATCGTTCGCTGCTTACAATACCGAACAAAAGTCATAAGTGGTGACCCAGAGACATTAGATAAAGAATTTGTCAGTATAAGTAGTACCCTACAACGTAACAACTACCCTGGGTATATGGCAGCAGCCCCCAAAAATTGGGATAGGTGGATACAAGAGAAGGAGGAGGTGAACAATACTCAGAAAACAGTCTGTCTGCATTATGTGAAGGGGTTATCAGAGAAAATATGAAGGATCTGCGTTCCATATAGCATCAGGATAACCTTCAAAAGCTTGACGACACTTCGCAGATATCTCTACCGAGTAAGACCCCCCATAGAGGAGAACATGAGTAAAGATAATGTATGCAGCTGCGGAAGAAAATATAAAGAAGAAACAGGCTGCCCCCAACTAAGGTGAGGCTTCAAGAACACCAAAAGGCTGTAACACGTGGGAAGTGGAAAAATCAGGTGTGGCTGACCACATATGGAGAGAGAAGGAAGATCACCACCCTCTGTAGAACCAGGTTGAGATGATAGACAAGGCACACCCTTGGAAAATTCGTAAACCTAAAGAATCGGCACATATGCTAGGCCCCAAAAATCTCCTGAGTCGACCAAGCATAGAAATTAATATAATATGGGAACCAGTAGTAAGGAGTGCTTGAGAAAAGCAATAATAACAACAAAGTTGCAATATGAGTTCTGGTAAAAAATAATGCAATGATAATAGCAAAATTGCAATATAAGTACTGGTAAAAAATGGTTGCAGAAGACATTAGGTTTATAATACCCAGAAATTCATACACAGATTCCCTCAAGGACACATGGCACAGTGGATAAAGGCGTTAGTTAGATCCAGTGACATACCCAAAGAGTGTGAGTTCAATACCCGAGGGGAAATTAACAGGAGATAACTGATATCCATTAAACATAGCTCGTGGAACTAGAACAGTCTACGCAAGTGAAACAAAGGTTTAAGTCCGACATTCTAACCACCTGAAGAAGGCCGGAGCGTACAACGGCCGAAACGCTGTGATAAACATGGCGACAAAAATGAGGACAATAGTTCGAAAAATGTAAATAATGTAGAGAACTGTTTAATCACTTGAAACAATTTAGCTGTGTGCGAACAAATGAGTATACTAATGTTAAATAGCTCTGAAGCCATTTAACTGTGTGCAAATAAAACTATGAGTATTGGATAACAATACTTGAAACTATTTAACTGTGTGCAAACAAATGCTCGTTTAAAAATTATTACCAATGAACTATTCGCCTACAAATAGTGTGTGTGTGTATATGTATAAGATTTAGTATTAAATAACCCACAAGGTTTGATATGCAATAAAAACTATGCATAACATTCTGAGATAAAATTGTTGATATCTTAATATTTGGTAAATAACATATATTACTTAGGATGATGCGATGATATTTGATAAATATCAAATCGATATCACCATAATTATCAAATATCACACAAATACAATACAAAGAGAACGACGAACTATGTTATTAAACAAATAATATGTATTTCAAATATGCATAAGCTTTTTAAAAAAAAGTAGTTAGATAAGTTTTTAATTCATTTTTGTTTTTGGAATTTATCAGTTCAATGTTGAGTACAAAAGTTATTTAGTATTCTTTCTTGAAAAAATGTGAAGTATTTACGATCGATCTTAAACACGTCTCTTTGTTTCCAAGATTTTTCTGTAATAGCTCATAATCCTATTTCTTTGGCGTGAACTCGAAGAGCATGCTGGGAGATTAATTATTCAACGCATTTAATTTTCTTTTTCTTTCTTTTTATCAATTATTTCATTTTCCGCTCACTAGATCTCTCTCTTCTCAAATGAGACGCAGCCCTAAAATATTAATAATAATGATAGAAGTCTTTCTTCCATATGATAGATCTCCCAGATTTTGACTTGATTGAATGTTAATGATTTGTATCAATCTTTTCACGATCTGGTAGAATATCTGTAGATTTTGGAATAGATATTTTTTTGTTTTTCCATTCTCTGAGATTACTGCGGGTTTGAATCTGTCAATAGAGACCTCATTGTGTACACTCTCTGTAGTCTGTATAGAAAAGTATTGTTAGGATAAACTATCTGAATTTTTGAGAAGAGGTATGATGTGTATTATTTTGGTTGTGATTTTTCGGACTGTAGTCCTCATCTTTATTGTAGTAAGTTGAAACACAACATTTCGGCCGCTGCAACCTCCGGCCTTCAGGTGTCTCTGTCAAACTTTAAAAATGATTTCCTTGATTGAATCATTTCTTTGCCCACATAAAAAAGAGACACCTGAAGAAGGTCGCAGGAAGTACCGGTGGAAACGTAGTGTTTCAACTTACCACAATAAAGATGAGGACTACAGTCCGAAAAATCACGACCAAAATAATTGGATAAACTAGTTGTATACGGAGCTTCCGAGGATTTCCGTACTCTCTCAGTCCAGTGCCAGACAAATTTACAATTATGTAAGTTCTAAGGAATGTAAAATTTTGCTAAGAAATGCTGGTGTCCATTGTTAGGTTTGTCCAAATCTTTTTTTTTTCATTTCTTCTACTAAGTATTTTATGTGAGATATGTAAGTGACATATTCGCTCTTTAGACTGAGATGACGTTGTTGTTGTCTATCTGATTTTAGTGATAAATCGCTTTTAAAAGCACTTCAAGGTGTTCTATGAGCAGTTAACAAAAGTTTATCCCTGCCTTCTCAGAGATGTTTGAATACAATATCGCTAGGTAAATCAATAATAATTCAAGATCGAAGTTTGTGATGAGTTTGTGATGATTTCCTTAAAAATTTGTAGCAGAAGGAATTTTGGTTTGGCGTGCAATTTAATTCGACGCATAATTTCACCCAATCAGGATGACTTATCCTATTCTTCCGTATCTCCTTTCCGGGCAGCAGAAATTGGGTAAGCTGCCAAACACACACTCTTTGGCTGAACAACGCCGTCCAGTGCAGACGTCTCACCGGCGGTTCTTCAATAGCAGCAGCAGCATGGACACATGAGGGAACCTATCTAATTTATGGATTCCTTGCGTCTATCACTCAGACCAAGGAATCCCAGTTGAATATGAATTAGATAAATTCTATACGCCCCATACAGGAACAACTTTATTTCACCCCCAAAATTGGCTATGTTGATGACGATGTCTAATTCCGTTCCGGAACCTAGCTCTCATTTCACCTCTGGGCAACCTTAATGGAGACACGCACGTCTCTCCCCAAAACCACCAGACACACAAAACTCACGGTGATTCCAAAGTTTATTTCCTCCAACGGCAAACAAGACTTTCGCTAAACTACGGCGAACACAATCCCTCGCACGTCCGACGATACGCGCTGCTTTCTCAACTCTATCGTATCTCCATTTCGTCTCCTTACTTATTTCCTCTCCTACGAGGCTTGCAGCACAAAAGCAAACTAAATATTCCATGCTGCAAATAAAAACTATTCCTAAAAACATTTCTACTTCGACAACTTGAACCTTCTCCTTTATTTACTTTTAAAACTTAGCGAGGAAGTAACCAAACACACACACACACACGCACGTTACAACTTTTCCTCGCTAAACAATAAAAATATCCGCCGCTAAAAATTAACCGATTGGAACAGATGTGATAATCTATCCTCTGGCCGGCACTTTGATTCATTGGAGGGAGAAAATTGTTAAGGTTATGAAGCTTAACAGCATTCAAGATTATTCCATCGTTAGAAATCGAACTGAATTGCAGGGAAAATGCACTTTAGAAAAGATCGTACTCATTTTTTAAAACTCTTGATTAACGTGTTTGGAATGGGCTTCCTCGTCTTCAGAGTATATGAGAAAATCATCGATGTATACAAATACATCGTTAAAATCATGGAGATTATCCATTATCTTCTGAAAAGTGGCTAATGAATTTCATAATTCGAAAGGCATATAATTATACTGAAATAAACTTAATTCCGTAATAATAATAATAATGTTCAATTATTTATAGCCACTCATTGATCTGTATGTACCTTCCAATTTCGATACTCTAAGTAATGCTGAACTCAATTCTGACTTTAAAAGGGAGATTGTTCCTGCTTGTTGAAGCTTTTAAAATTCTCCCTTGGCTATATTTAGATTTTGCTCACGATGGTCGTCTTTTTTTTTTCTTTTCTTTTTTGTAAATGTGGAAGATCGTTCCTACGTCGATCCTGTGTGAAACTTGAGACATTTTTACGTTCGGGTCCTTATGTGGAGATTACAGTTTTGGGTATTTTTCCATCACTTTTTATAATATCTGTATTTTTATCCTGATATCCATTAGATCACAGGTTTATGGAGTATAAGAGGTTTGGGTGCGTTGAGAAAGATTATGAAGTTGGTCACTTACTTTTTTTCTTATCCCCATTCCCCGATTCTTTTATTAATTGTTGAGGCTAAAAAAGGAATGAGTGACGAAAAAGAGACAGGGATACTTTCAAACTCAACTTTTACTCTCAGGTTTACAACTATTTCGTGAAGATGAATGTTTTCCCGCGTCAGTAAAATAGCCGTTCTTCCGGTTGAGATGTCTATCATAATTTGGGAAAGAGTTTGTTTTGGGCACCAGGAAGCCCATCTTTTAGATTGCTCTTCCTGTCAGGGGCCCCCTGCAAGATTGTCACTTTTTATTTATTTATTTTATTTTTATTTGTTTATGTTTTTGGGGTTTTATCTATTATTCAATCCCCTTAGATTGATCATTTAGCGTTGAATTATCTACTGGTAGTTGTCTCAATAAGCTTGTTATTTTAATAATCCACTATCAATCCGAAATGATCCAGAAGGTCATATCCAAGGATTATTTTTCCACGTTTAACCACTATAAATGTCCTGGTATATTCTTTTCGTCAGTTCTGCATAGCTAAAGTTAACACGGTTTGTTCTGATCATCCTATTTTTATGTTATTCGCTGAAACTAAAGAAATATTGGAAATATAACGCACATTTATCCTACGAATATCTCACACTGTTATTATCTGTTGAATAACGCTGTTTGTTTTTCTCTTTTTTTTTCTCTGTGTAATAGTCAGTAACTACGGTTATCCCAATTTGCTATAAATCTGTTTGCGTCCTATCACCATAATGGTAACCCCAACGTACCAACACTTGAAAAAATGCCAAACAACGAAAAGGAGTTAAACCAAGCATCAGCCGTGCGTCGATACAAACTGTGTCCATAAAGCCACCTGTATTCATAAAATTCAAACGTGATTGCATGATTCTGTGTCATGGAAGCACAGTTTAACATCGCGAAAATACGTGAATCAGCACAAAAGTTTTACTACGTGTTGGCAGTATTACCACCGGAAATAGTCAGCAGGATACAACCTACATCATTACAATCAGGAGGTAACAGTAAACTGAGAGAAGAAGTCATTACCTTACATGAAAAGTGGGGGGTGTCTTTGTGGTGTTATAGTTACAGCGCTGGATTGCGGAATCAGAGCAAGCGAGTTCGAACTCCAGTCGCGCTATTTCGTTCACTTTCCAAAAATAACTTTGGTAAAAGTATGAACTCTCGTATCCTACCATTTATGGGTTAAATAGCATCACTGCTGTTCTTCTAGAAGTATGGCTTCGGCATTAAATGACCCACGAAGGTTGATATGCCCTGAAACAAAGAAACCAAACCAAACCTTACATAAAATGTCTAAATCGGAGAAATTAATGTAATCCTCTTACGAATAAATCGTCAAACATTTTGCTTAGATGAGGCACAAGGCCGTATGAATTGGGTGCCCAATGAGAATCGAATTCATTCATTAAGGCTTGTTAGTCTAGCTTGATAACCATTACACCTCCTGAGGTGCCCAGGGTAGATCGTTTAAGTATTTGAACGAACTAATTGCATTAGCAACACGAATTGGAATGGGCAGTGATAATATATGACATGAATTTATCCAAGTTAAACTAATCAACATTAGACCATTCTTAGCTGCACCGACTTGGAAATAGAAGTTGAAAAATGGCTGCCGACATTATATTTTAATAAGATACCAAACCTGTTCAACAGCTAAACAGTCCAATCGGCTTGGGTTGTAGAATACACCGACAGCATCTGTGCAGAGGGGTAAAAGCCCACCTCCCCAACAATTTTCCAGGAAATGATAACATTAAACAATCTGATGATGAGGCTCCAGTAATGCTGGAGCTTTGGCGAATGCAGAGTACTCCTCCATTGCCATCGCTCCCTGGTCCACTCTAGCCTGCAGTGGTGGCACCAAAAATTGATCCTATCTATTCGTCAAATAAAACTGTTAGAAATTTAAACTGAGTGCAAACAAATTACTTCTGCTTAATTGAATTGTTAGAAATAGAACTGTTTGATCATTTAACTGTATGAGTAAATAACCGATGTTTTATTGAATTCCTAATGTGACATGACAATAATGAGATAATGCTAAATTGAATTGTTTGAAATTGAACTGTTTTATCATTTAATTGTGTGTATCCACAAAATGTGTTTACAAATTATGCATCTAATAAATGTATATGAAAAAACAGGATTTGGCATGAAATGACAAACAATCGTTGATATACCATAAAACCAAACTAAACAACAAAAGAAAAGAAGGATTATCATAACAATGTTTATAAGTATCAACCCAACATAAACCCCCATCACCAAGATATCAAAACCTTAAAACATGCAGAGCATATATTTATGATGCACACCATGCATATTTTTTCAAGCTATGATGCAAATGGCCAAGTAAATGAAACGTTAAAATTGAACTGGGTTCGCGCCCATCCTAACTAGAACGCGATGAAAAGGAGGTTAACTGGTTAGGTGGGAAATGATAGCCTCCGCTCACCTACCACTTTTGGAAATATCTACACGACTAAGGGCTCAAGACATTAAGTTCGTTGTTGATACAGGAGCTGCTATTTTGATTATTCCAAAGTCGATATTAATTAGAAAAGTATCACGGACAAAATTAATTAGAAAAGCTTTTAACAAAAAAGTTCATTTTTCTTTTTACATGTTTTAAAGAAAAATATGCAAATTTAGTTTACCCTATTGACTCGAATACTTGTTTGGTATAGAAAGAAGCAGTTGTTTTGGCAACACGGTTTTAGGTTGAACCAGGCCTGGAAAAATAAACAAAGAGATAAACACAGCGACTTTATATATATATATATATATATATATATATATATATATATATATATACATTTAATGTTAGTGTGTTTTTAAAATTTTTCATATTTTATTTATTAAGTATATCATATTTTTGTATCATACGAGACTTTAGAGAGGGAGGGAATTTGTAACTTTTATATTGAACACTTAAATCTTGTTAGCAGATATTACCTTCGGAAATCTGTTGCTCCATAGCACATTGCTGTAATCTTTTTTCTACAATAAAATATTACATTTCTTGGCAAAATAGGAAGTGGGTTTGGGGAAAGTTCCCAAAATGTTCAGGAGTAGCAGCTGTTGATCTAATAAAAGCGAATGTTTGCCAATACACATATCGTCTTTTGATTTTTTTGCCTTTATATATATATATATATATATATATATATATATATATATATAGTTCTGTTTCATTCTTGAATGATGATATTTACATGAATGATTTAAGTATGGAAATTGAAATTATTATAATTTAGAGCAATAAACTGAATTGAATTTATCAAGTTTAATTTTGAAAGTTACGCTTGGAGGTTAATTGTAAACATAGGAAAAATGCTGTTGACATAACAAAATTAAAGTTAAACATTTAATTTATCCTTTAATTATCCAGTTAATTATCTTCACTTTCACTAACAAGATTATAACAATGTTGTTTGCAAATCCCGGCATATTTTTCCGAACACACCACTAATATATATATATATATATATATATATATATATATAGATATACATATATTTAAACAAATTATTGATGGTTAAAAACTTATTGATAGCCAAGAAGACATAAAGGTTTAGGGAAACTGTGGGCATGTTTATTGTTGAAAAGGGGGAAACGACCGGTTTCGTCTGGCACTTCTCAAGCTGTTAACGCCAGAAAAATTAAAAGGGGGAATGTAATGGAGAAAAAAGTAGAGGAGAGGAGAGGGAAAAAAAAGAGGGGGGAAGTAGGAGAGATGATCAGATGGTTAGAGACCGATCACATTCAACCCCAACAAACAGTCCCTCTGTTTACAGAGGGAAAGTTGAAGGGATCGAACGTAAAGGGTCTCCAACACTTTAAGATGATATAACGAATGTGACCGACTCAGAATACTGAATCGGTCGACATTAAAATCTGCCACGTATTCCCTGCTATTAATCATGAGGTCTGCTATAGAAGACCCGGATGTGTTAACAAGCTGGCCTCTTTTAAGCTCAAGATTCAAAATAAGAGCTGGCTAATGCTGCTTTATGTGTAAGTCCAACCGCTTAGACGTCCTGCCTATGTAGTCACTGCTACAACTATATGTATATTTATATATAACCGAATTGATATGGTGGGGAGGTAGGACATCTTTACGCATTGAGACGAATGCAGTGCGAGTCAGAAAAATTACTCGCACAACAGCTGAAAAATAACCCTTGCCAACTGCCGCGGTGATGCATTTGGCAAATTTCTCGCCCCAAGAACCCATATACGGCAAACGGAAATAAACAGGGCACTTGTTAACGGTGCACCTTTTAGCCCTATCAAACATATTGAAAACATCATGAACAACGCTATCCAAAACAGACAATGGATATCCATATTTAGACAAGGTTGACCTGATGAACTCAATTTCGTCATCAAGAAAGCACTTGGACGAAATTATAAGGGCACGATGGACAAGAGTCTTACTTAAATTGATTTTGCGCTGCTGAGGTCAAAATGAATCCCATCTCGTATACAGGCCAGAAAAGGTGGGCTTCTTGTATACAGAAGTAAGAAAAGCCGTGGAAGTTTTATGCACAAATACATCTAAAAACGCGAGTTGATGGTTGGACTCCTTTTCCACGGTAAACTTTAAAGAGGGATGCATAGAATTTAATTGTACGAGAAATGAATCGGCATCTTTCTCATTTTTAAATAAACAGAAAGTGTCATCAACATAACGATAAGGGGGCAGTCTATTTTAGTAAATAAATTGGCCTCACAAAACCCAACAAAAATATTTGACCCCATCGCTACACTGTCAATCTGCCGATACATAATGTTATTAAAGCTAAACTCGACAGAAGAGGTGGCAAAATTCATGAGATGTTTAAAAACACTTTCTGGAAAGGTAGGTTTAGGACAGGAACTACGGAATAAGACATCACAACAAATTTCAATAGTTTCTTCAAGAGGAATACTTGTATAGAGAGAACAAACGCCCATACCTTTTCGGGCATGTCAGTTGCGTTTGACGAATCAAGATGGGGAGACCAGCATCGCCGTGTCATCAAATTGTTACGAAAGGACAATAATTTAGTTATTTCTAAACCTGATAAAGGTGCTGGTGTTGTATAATTGGATCATGATGACTACGTCAACAAAATGTTACTGGTCCTTAATGATAATACAAATGATAATATATATATATATATTTCAACAGCCCTCATATATATATATATATATATATATATATATATATATATATATGAGGGCTGTTTAAAAAGTTCTTAGCCTCACAGAAAAAAGAGAATAACTGAATATTTTTGTTGTTGCAATACACTACTAAGGAAAAATATCTGAATTATTTTTCTAGTTTTTAGGAAGTGGTAATGTGACACACGTAAATCCAAATTGAATATATGACTCTGGTCAAATGTGCCTGTGTACACGGTAAATGGTTTCGAATCTTTTCTAAAAGCTTAGAATTCTCACAGCTTCCCCCTAGTAGTTTAGAAGAAAACAAAAAAACAAAAAACAAAAACAAAACAGCCTAAGTAAAAGTCCCAATGTCACCACCCCCAAACAAACCCCTCAAAAAGAAAAAAAAATGACGAAATAACTAGTGGCCCCTCCCCAAGTGGTAGACCATCCCAAATTATATTTAAATTCATTAGTAACTAAACAGTAAAGCAGAACTGGAGAGATGAAGTACTCGCTTGTGCCACCAGAAAATTAGTTTCAATACTGGTTAGTATAATGTCTTTAAGTCCTACAAATTTAAAATGCTGAAAATTTTACAAAATTGTATGCTGTTTTATTCTTTGTAAAATGCTGCTTGAACTATGTGTTTTAAATGTAAAGACACTTTTACCGTAAATCCAAATTGAATATATGATTCTGGTCAAATGTGTCGATGTTGAATGCCCAAATCGGGAAAAACGGAAACAACAAATACAGCCTACACAACACGTCAAATAGGAATGGACAACATCTAAAAGATTTCATAATAGAAAATAGATTAACATGCCTCAATACAGACTTTCAAAAAAGGGAGGGAAAATTATGGAACAATAGTAAAGCACAGATAGACAAGTCTTTGTAAACAAGAAATTGAAAAATAGCGTAATGAATTGCGAGGCATACTCCTCTTTCGAGGATGTGTCCTCCGATCACCAAATAGTCACGGCAAAAATACGACTAAGCCTACGAAAAAACACCACACGAACAGCGACCACCAAACACTATGACTGGGCCCTTTTGAACAACAGAAATATAAGCGATAAATATGTATTAGAATTGAGAAATAGATTCGAGACACTACAAGAGAAGACAGAAAAAGGTACCCCAAATGACGAATATGAGAATTTCGTCGATGTGCACCTCAAAACTTAGAACTAAATATAGAGTCCCATGGGAAACTTTACCGGTGAGAGAAAAACGTGCACTAGTGAAAACAGCCTCCAAAAGCTACCAGAAGGACCCAACAAACACAAATGTCCGAAAACTAAAAAAGGCACAATATCAATTAGCAGGCATATATCTAAAGGAACAGACAGAATACATATAAAATCAGATAGATAAGATTAGAGACTCGGTGGAAGATGGGCAATCTAGGATAGCCTGGCAAACAATAAACGAAGTGAGTAGAAGGAAGAGCACAGCCAAAGCAAAATTAAACGCTGCAAACCAACAGGAAAGAATGAAACTGTGGAAACAGCATTTCGAAAACCTACTAGGAAACCCACCGAAAGTTACGCATGAACCAATCAACAGAATTATTAGTAAGCAATTGGACATTAAACTAGGACCGTTCACTCAAGAAGAACTCGACTCGGTTCTTAGAAAAATTAAAAACAGGAAAGCTGCAGGGCTGGACGAGATTCCCCTAGAAGTATGGAAGACCAGACAATTCGACGACATACTGCTCCGACACTGCAACGCAGTCTATAATCAAAATCCGATAGACAGATGGATGAAGGGATGCATCCCTCGGATTAGCCCAAAACTACCGAGATATAACACTTACATCCATAGCAGCCAAAATTTACAATGCCCTACTACGAAACCGCATAGAACCCAAAATCGACAACATCCTTAGGAAAAACCAAAATGGCTTCCGAAGAAATAGATCCACGACCTCACAAATATTGACCATCCGTAGAATCCTTGAAGGCGTACGGGCAAAAAACCTACAGGCGACATTACTATTTGTCGACTTTACCAAGGCCTTCGATTCCATTCACAGAGGGAAAATGGAACAAATCGTTCTAGCATACGGCTTACCAAAAGAAACCGTAGCAGCAATAATGATTCTCTATAGAAACACCAAAGTGAAAGTACGTTCACCAGATCGAGACACAGAATACTTCGACATTGTAGCAGGAGTACTACAAGGGGACACACTAGCCCCATACCTCTTTATCATCTGTCTAGACTACGTGCATCGATTGATAAAATCAGAGAGAACGGCTTCGAGCTGACAAAGAAAAGAAGCAGAAAGTACCCCGCAAAAACAGTTACCGATGCCGACTACGGCGATGACATAGCGATACTGGCAAATACACCCAACCAAGCGGGAACACTACTGCATAGTTTGGAACGAGCTGCTGCAGGCATTAGCCTCCATTTCAATGCACACAAAACGGAATATATGTGCTATAATCAAAAAGGCGACATCTCCACACTAGACGGAACCTCTCTGAAACTGGTCGACAAATTCACCTACCTAGGAAGCAGTGTCTCATCAACCGAAAAAAACATCGACACGCGACTAACGAAGGCATGGACAGCTATCGACAGGCTATCGATCATATGGAAATCTGACCTGACCGATAAAATGAAACGCAGTTTCTTCCAGGCAGCGGTCGTATCGATACTGCTGTATGGATGCACTACTTGGACGCTAACTAAACGGCTGGAGAAGAAGCTAGACGGCAATTACACAAGAATGCTGTGAGCAATATTGAACAAGTCCTGGCCGCAACACCCCACTAAGCACCAACTATACGGCCACCTCCCTCCCTTCACGAAAACTATCCAAGTTAGACGAACCAGATATGCAGGACACTGCTGAAGAAGCAGGGACGAGCTCATAAGTAATGTACTCCTATGGACCACCACACATGGCCGGGCAGAGACAGGATGACCAGCTCGAACATACATACAGCAGCTATGTGAGGATCTGCCAGAGGCAATGAACGATAGGGAGAAGAGGCGAAAGAGGGTCAGGGATATCCATGCCTGCAGCACGACATGATGATGATGAATGTGACATAAAAAAACGTTCAGTTGCACTCTTCTTTTTAGGTGAGGCTTAAAACTTTTTCAACGAGCCTTGTATGTAAGTGTATACAGGGTGGAACGATAAAATTGTCGTCCTAAAGAAAACAACACTACAGCTCTATTTTAAAACTTTTATTGAAAAACTCAATTCAGGTAACTTGATTATGTTGTAGAGCTGACATCTATTTAATGTAGCCGCCTTCAGCCTCAATCACCGCCTCGATATGGATCTGGAACTGGGAGCATGCCTTTTCCACAAGAGCCGGCGAATACTCAGCGGATGGCGGCGATCAGGCTGGCTTTGGTGCTGTGGAAGGTTATGTTGGTGATGTTTTCAACGTATGACCTAACGAAGTAGTCCAGGGGGTTCAGGTCAGGGGAGGAGGGAGGGCAGTGAGAGAAGAGTACAAAGTCGTAGCACTCCTGAAGCCAAGCCTGGGTCTCTTTGGAATTGTGGGCTAGCGCTGAGTCCTGCTGCCATACCCACGGTTTTCCACCAGCCACCTGATTGCACCAGGAGATCACCACACTCTTCAGCACATCCAGGTAAACTTTAGTGTTGACTTTCAAGCTGACTTCAAAGATGTGACATGGCATGATGTGACCCTCACTTGAAACCACACCAAAGACCATAACTGTAGCCGGAAACTTTGTTTTCATCACCCTGGGCACGTCCCTTTTATTTGTTGCAATCCAGATTTGTATTTTGAGGGTGCTGGCAATGGTCCTGTTGTCATAACTTGGATCGGTAGAGAGCATGAGTTGTACTGTGGCACATCTCTGATCTCACTCATTGAACATTGTGTCACTTTCAGACATGATAGTAGGCTCCTATCACTCTTGGAATTTGTACACAACTGGCCGACTAGTAGATGGTCTGTATAAAAAAAAGAAAACTGGTTTTCATTAAGCGGAAATGGAATCATGTCATCTTTTCGAGGGCGACAATTTTATCGTTCCACCCTGTAATCCACACATACACATTACAATATATATATATATATATATATATATATGCAAATAAACAGCTGTCTCTACCTGTGAGAATCAAAAGATAGAGTTGTTGAGGAGAGATATGTATAGAGAAAATAAAAAATAGATAGAATAATAAGATATACAAAAATCAGGAAATATATAGGTTGTACAGACATCAGCAAAATCTCATTTTAAAGAAATATCTTCTTAAAGTATATTCATAAAAAGTCCAAGGGGGCTATAATGGATATGTGACACTGATTTTCATTCTTCACAAATCAAGATTTCCTCATTTCTTTTCTACACTATAATTTTCATACATACATACATACATATATATATATATATATATATATATTTGTCTAAATTTCTGAGATGAAGCTTGGTAATTGTTACCACTTAGAATATTTGAACAATTGACCTCATCTTTATTGTTATACTCACAACATTTCGGCCAGTATGTCCTACTGCTAGAACACATGGTGAAGTGGATAAGGTGTTTGGTTGGAAAGTGCTTCTGAGTGAAATCATCTGCAGGTCGCAGGTTCAATCCCGACTTCAGGTAAGAATAACAAGCAATACTCATTACAACTTAACATTTGTACCTGGTCATAATTAACAGAACTGGAACAGTGAATTGAACAAAGAGTTCAGTTCAAAGTTCTGTGTGGGCTCCTGAGTAAGATATGAAATATCTGAAGAAGGCTGAAAGACATATCAGCCAAAATATATATAAAGATGAAGTCAATAGTTTGAATATTCTAAGTGATATATATATACATTTATAATGAGCCATATTTTATTGAAAATAATAGACAACATAATTCTTTTATCAACTTTTCCAATTTTCTTAGTTTTCTGGGTGAAGAATGTCGAAATTATATCAAAACTGTCCAAAAGCGCATAAATATGAGTTTTGAGTACATTCAGTTTTTATTGACCCGTGTCAAGAAAGAATGAAATGATATATCCAATATCGTCATGTAGATCATAGGATTTATGGATTTTTTAATTAACATTCTACAGTCAATTATGTTTTAATATAAATCTATTGGCAGAAGTACCAAGCATTTCCTGGGACAAAAAGAATATGCTTAACAAATGTTAAACAAAATTTAGTCTACATTATCTTTCAAAAATGTTCTTCCTAACCATGCATTTTTGAAAGTTACATTGAACTAACACTTTAAAAAAAAAAATCTATTCATTAATTACAAATGTGTATCATATTTTGTTCCATCAGACAATCCTGAAACAAGAGCATATTTACAGGCTGAATGTGTAGGAGATAGCACAACAGTCTGGATATTTTCTGAAGCTTGAGTGCTTCGAGGTCTTCCTGGTGGCTTTCTTTTAATTGATAAGCCTTTAATTCTGAAATTTTCAACCCATTGCAGTATCAATATTTTAATCAGAGAGCATCATCCTGATGTAACATTAAAAAAACACAAAAAAGCTCACTGTGCATCATTTACAGATTTAGCAGTCTTAAAAACATTTCAACAGCAAATTCATGATGTGCACCAGTCCAAGCCATGGTCATAACTGATTGTATCTGAAAAAAAATGGTTAGACATCAGCTTGATGGATCTACCATTACCACTTTCCTAAGTTCACTTGCACCACAGAGGTGACAGTTTAAAATATGAGAGATATTTCTGTGGCATTTTGTGTAACTGTATGCAAAAAACTCTTTCAAAACAATTACACAAAATTTTTTCATACAAACGCACAATTAACTTCTAAGCATAAAATACCCCTAGATGGGTTGACATGGTGAAAAATCTATCAATGAATCAAAACTGTAGACAAGCTGAAAAGTAAATGGACATAAAGTACAGGTCCATTTTACATAAAATCTACAGTGGGAAAGATGTCATAAAATCAAACACAATCAGTGCTCAATTAGATATTACATTTATATTGTAAACTAGACCTCCACTTCATGATCACATCACTCAATCACATTTTTCTCATCAATGTTTTTTTTACTCAAAAGTGAAAATTTCCAAAACATATCAGACTCTATAAGTAAGACCCTTCCTACCAAAAAAAAATATTTTCTTATGAAATATCAATTATCTAAATCTTAACCTAAAGTTTAGTTTTCAAACAATTGCACAAAACAAGCATAAAATCAAAGTGAACCAAAAGAAGCTGTGAGTAAAATTATTAAAAGTAATTTAGTCAAAACAGGCTGCTGTTAAAGCAGACCTCAGTGACTCGGCATGTGATGGAAGGTAATGTGGTCCACTGAAACTAACATAAAGTTATTTGGCCAAAATTCAAAATGATGTGTATGGCAGAAAATTGACACATCTTACTGCTGTCAAACATGGTGTGGGGGTGAATCTGTAATGCTTTGAGTGTTTTCCTTTGTGCCACAGCCAGAAAAGCTTGTCACCATATCAGGAAAATGGACAGTGCTATATATTGCCAAATTCTTGAGAAGAATCTCTTTAAAATACGCCAGGAAACTCTACTTAGGTTCCAATTTCACCTTCTTGCTGGACACTGTACGGTAAAAGTTACCCAGACATGGTTCAGATTAAAGGAAATCATATGAACTGGATCTCCACTTTATGACCTCATCACTTGGTCTCATTTTTCTAATTAATTTTTTTCTCTAAAATGAAAATTCCTAAAAAGGAATCCAGCTATTTTCTGATGAAATATCAATTATCCAAATTTAATCTGAATTATCATCCATGTAAATGAAATCCAAGTCCTCATCTTGAACTTTGATTAAAACCTATGTCAAAACCTCTAAATGTCAGTGTTTATCACTGATTATCTTCAAAGTTGATAAAATTCTAAATTTTGCAGTGAAGAATGGTGCCCTGAAATGCTATGAACTTTTTTTCTAAATTGTATCAAGATATTAAAATGACTGCTATCAGTCAATGAGTTGAACCATACTTCAAAAAGATATTAATCAAAAATTAAATACTCTATGACTCCACTGGGGCCCAGTTTAACACTGATGTTTCTATTGAGGAAGCAGTGAAAGATTCTAATGAGTATCCAATGGTCTCTAAGTTAGGATGTTTCATTGCATCTAAAAAATAAAATTATTCTTTGCTAGCAAAAAGGCCCAAGTGTATCATTTTTTAGAATAACTTTTCCCTATTTTGCTGCCAAAATCTTGTGGATGTGGAACCAGTTATTGCCTGCTTAGAGAGTATTCAAAGAGAACAAATGTAATATATTTCACATATTTATGTGTGTATATACATCCTGTCTGAAAAGCGTCGTTGGCTGGAGCTGTAGAATACACCAACTGCATCTCTGCAGAAGAGTAAGAACCTCTCCTCCTCTAAAAATGTCCAAGATTTGACACTAAACCATCTGATGGTGAGGCTTCAGTCCTGGAGCTTAGGAGAATGTGCTGTACTACTTAATAGCCATTACTCTTCGGTCAACTAATCCAGAGTGGTAGAACCTGTTAGGCTCCCATCTATGGGTCAAATAGAACTTTTTAAGCATTTAACTGTGTGCTGTTAAATGTCAGCTACAAACAATTCATTTACAAATCATAGTCTCTGGAACTAAATATAGAATAGGAACCAGAAGGCACTAATCCCCCTTAAGGGTGTTAATCTCAGCAATAAGCAGTTCACACTGGCCCTATGCCTTAATTAGCACAAGTCCATACCACGACCCTGAAATGCCAGTTAACAGTCCAGGACTTACAATAAATGATCTGGTGTAGTTTCAAAATTGATCAACAGTGGCCTGATAGTAAGTTAAAACTTATGCAATTTGAAAGTGGAATTATTTTTTTCAACCCAAAAGGAAACCATGGGAAGCAACATGGTGAATGTGAAACAAGGTGGATGAACCCAGCATTGGGTCAACAGCACATTTCACTGGGCAGAAGAACCTCACAATATCATATAGTTCAGAGAGGAAACTACTGATCTTTAAGAGTGGCATCTACTAATGAGGTGAAAAATACAGCCATCAAAATATTACTATGACTCTCAGTCAGACTATATGTCCAGACTGCATCACCCTTCACGCAGGTAAAAAAGAACACAGTTTGCTGACCCAAGTGTTCGAAAAAACAGAAACAGAGCTCAAACACGAACAAGAATTTCTTAAATGTAAAAGCCCAATACATATAGCGACAATTAACATTAGAGCCTTAAATAGAATAGACCAATTATCAGAGTTGACAGAGTCTGTGCTAGAGCATAACATAGATAAAATATGCAGACAAGAACACATATATCATCATAGTGAACTAGAAATAAAATACCATGATACTGGCAGTGGATTGACGTTTATCTCAACTTCTGCATGTCAAAACTATGTCAATGCCGCCACCGGAGGCAATCCTCGTACCTTGAAATCACTTAAGAGCATCGAGAAAATACAACCGAGAATGATGGGGGCTACATTTAACGGTAACCCCAGCACAACGATCATCTCCTGCAACAATCCTACCAATGCTAGTGGTGAAAAGGATCTCGACACCTTCTATAACGAGCTATCCTTCCTTGTTCGTAGCATCGCTAAACACAACGTTCTCATTATCAGAGGAGACATAAATGCTCAAATTGGTAAAAAAGGAAAACTACAAATTCAGCTTACCCAACTCGTCAAACAGAAATGGGGAATACCTGATTTCTCATAAGAAAATGGACTAACATACCTGAATGTTAAATATCATAAAAGGAAGGGAAAGCTATGGACCTACACATACGCAAATAAGGCTAAAGCATGAATAGACTACATCATCATAAATAAGAAATGGATGAATATCGCTTTGGATTGTGATGCATACTTCTCTTTTGAGGGTGCGTCTTCTAACTACCGCATTTTCACGGTAAAGATACGTTTAAACTTACTCAGGAATGCGTCGCGAACAACCAAAACCGCACATTATGACTGGTCCCTGCTTAACAATAGAGATATTTGCGATAAATACACAATAGCACTAAGAAACTAATTCGTGCACTTCACGTTCTCCGAATGACGAAAATGAGAACTTTGTCAATTCCCACATGGAAGCAGCAATAGAAAGCATACCAACCAAGCTAAGAGCCAAACAGAGTTCCCTGGGAAACTTTAACCGTTAAAAAATATGAAAACGGCATCTCTATGTTATAAGAGAAACCCAACTAATGCCAACGCTCAGAAACTTAAGAAGGCACAAAGGGAACTCAATAGCGCATACCCAAAAGAACAAACGGAATACATTCAAAACCAGATCAATAAGATTAGAAACTCGATAGAAGATAGACAATCTCGAATAACGTGGCAGACAGTAAATTAATATATTTCAAGAATATGCGTGGAAAAACCCCTAAAGTAACGGATAAACCTATCACGAAAATTATCAATAATCAACTAGACATCAAACTTGGACAGTTTACGCAAGACAAACTCGAAATAGGAAGGCTGCCAGTTTGATGAAATACCACCAGAGATCTGGAAAACAAGGAAATTCGACGACGTACTGCTCCGATATATCAACGTAATAGAGAGATAGACAAAAAGCAGCATCCTCCCATTTTTCCAGAATGGTGACCTCGGAATTGCCAAGAACTACCGGGGAATTACCCTTACTTCTATAGCGGCTAAGATTAACAACGCTCTGTTCCTCAACCGCATCAAACCTGAAATTGAGAAAATTCTTATGAATAAAAATGGTTTTCGAAGAAATTGATCCACAGCATCACAAATTTGGACGATCCGTCAAGTCATAGAAAGAGTCTGAGCAAAAAAACTTGAGGCGCCACACTTATTTGTAGATTTCTCAAAGGTATTTCACTCCATACACATAAGGAAGATGGAACAGATACTTCTAGCCTATGATCTCCCCAAAGAAACCTTCGCGGCCATAATGATGCTCTAAAATAACACGAAAGTAATGGTTTGCTTACCGGATAGAGACACAGACTTATTTGACCTTGTCGCAGGCGGGAGGTGCCCGTGGTGTAGTCGTTATCGCCGTAGGAAATGAACACGGCGATACGAGTGCAAATCCTGGACGAGACTGATTGCATTTCACATAGCACTAATACCCTTGGGAAAGGTATGAATCCAATAATTCTGTCTCCAGCTATGGGTAAATAGTAGGACAGACTAGGTTCTTCAGCCATGGTTAGGCAACTAGTCTAGGAGAAGGAAAACTCTGAATTCAAACCTGTTAAACTCCGCTTAAAAATTGACCTTGTGTCATATCCTGCCCGAGCGGAGGGGTTGGTAAATAGTACCTTGTCGCAGGCGTCCTGCAAGGATATACATTAGCCCCATACCTGTTCATAAGCTACGCAGACAAGGTACTTCGAATATCGATAGATCTAATGAAAGAAAATGGCTTTACACTGACAAAGGCAAGCAGCACAAACAATTACGGACGCAGACTATGTTGATGACATAGTACTTCTGGCAAATACACCCATCCTGGCCAAATCCCTGCCACATAATCTAGAGAAGGCAGCTGGTGGCATAGGCCTCTATGTCAATGCAGACAAAACAGAATTCACGTGCTTTAATCCAAATCAAAGAGGAGACATCTCCACACTAAAGGTTGGTTCTCTGAAACTAGTAAACAAGTTCTCATACCTCGGAAGCAGCGTCACATCTTCGGAAAACGACATCAATACGCAACCAGTAAAGGCATAGGCGATCGATCAGACTAGTCCTATTAAACAAAACGCAATTTTTTCCAAGCAGCGGTTGTGTCCATACTACTATATGGATGTACCACATGGAAGATGACTAAGCATAGAGAGAAAAATCTCGGTGGCAATTGCACTAGAATGCTGTGAACTGTATTGAACAAATCCTAGAAGCCACGTCCCACAAAGCAGCAGCTATACGGCCACCTGCCTCTCATCTCTAAAACTATCCAAGTCCGACGAACAAGACATGCTGGACAGCTGGAGAAGTAAGGCCAAACTCATAAGCGGCGTTCTCCTCTTGACCCCTTCACACGGAAGAACAAGTGTTCGACGACCAGCTAGAACTCATCTCGAGAAGCTTTGTGTGGACACAGGATGTAGCCCAGAAGACATACCAGAATCAAAGGAAAATAGAGATGGGTGTCGAGAGAGAGAGAGAGTCAGGAAAATACGTGCTAGATACACGGCATCATGGTGATATGTATATAAAGAGGATTTGGCATTAAATAACCCACAAAGGTTGATGTACCATGAAACCTGACTAAAACCTGACTGAAGTTATTAAGCAAATTACATAAACTTCAATAAATCAAATTTAGTTTGAAAATTAATTCACAGATTTTAAACACTCAATTTACATGTCAAAAGAAAGCCTAAGTTAAATTTTATATAGTATACATCTATTTAATTGAAGTTATTTCATGTATTCTAAAAACTGCTATTTGAAGTTATTAGGCACAATTTGATTCTATAAAAAAGTAATAAAATCATGAAAAACTGATCAACACTTATAATAGGTTTGGTTTGGTTTCTTTGTTTAATGGCATATCAACTCTTTTTAGGTTATTTAATGCTAGAAGAACAGTAGTGGTACTATTTAACCCATAGCTAGGAGGATAAGGGGGTTCATACTTTTTCCAAGGGTATTTGTCCGAAAGTGAACGTAATAGCGCGACTGGAGTACGAACTCGTGTACTACGATTCCGCAGTCCATCGATTTAACCATTACACCACGTGGGCACCTGTAATAGAACAAATAACAAACAGATATGATAAGTCTTTGATCCTTTACATTTTGATATAGTGACTCTTCTCAGTCTATTATCCATTGTTTTTTTTTAATTTTTTACATCATCCCGTTCCATTTCCAACATGATAGTTTTAATTGCTTCCCATTGGTCTGCTTTGTTGTTATGTTGTTTGCCACCTTCATGTAATCTCATCTTCACTATTAACCAGAGATTTTTGATTGGATTCAGATCTGAAATCTCCCCGGTAAATATCTAAGGAACATTGTTATGCATAAATACACACTTCACTTTGAAACTGCAAGACTGAAACTTGTACCAATCGAAGAAAGTCTTGTCCATAAAATCACAGTAGTTAGCACTGTTTAGTTTAACTTCTTCATGAACTTTGAATGATCCAATTATGGTTTGGTAAAAAAATTTCCAGCCAATATTATCTCACTACCACCTCCTTGTTGCCTTCCTTTAGCCACAGGCAGGTCTAATTAGGATAAAATCCATCCTTTGGCCAATCAAAAGTCAGTTTTCATGTATTTCTTGGTCAAACTTTCATACTTAGAAATATTTGCTTTAGTGAAAGGAGGTTGCATTGAAGATTTCTCACAGATTCTAATTCACAAAATATTCTCCATTTTTTGTCCTTCGTGACTTCTTCAATTACAGCTTTTCAAAGATCTGGTTGTTTCGTCATAACTTGAAGAAACAAGTTCTTAAAGCCTTTTCCTTTGCTTTGAATTCTCAACTTAGTTATTTCTTCAACAACCTCTTTTATCATTTGATCATCTCTGCAAACTTTCTTTGATATCACCAAAATGGACATTCGCTCACTCAATAACTTTGTAATTTTTGTTTTTCAGCAATTGTTAGATCCTTATTAGAGGAGTAAGAAAGTCAATACACCCGAGTTGATAGGCCAAATGGTTAGGGTTATGGTTAGTGTTACTATGTTGAGGTTTTAAGGGAATTCAGCAAGAGATTCTGTCAGAAGAGGCCAGCACTCTTCAAATCGGATCAGTGGCATTTCCACCAGGACAATACACCAGTCCACAACTCCATCCTTGTCACAGACTATTTGACCAAGATGGGCATCAACACAGTTCCTCACCCTCCCTATAGTTCAGATGTTGGTCCCTGTGACTTTTGGTTATTCCCTAAGCTCAGAGGCTGTCGTTATAAGACAATTGAGATGAAATAGGCTGTGACGAAGGTCATTGACACGTTCACACAAGAGGACTTTCATGGGGCATTCCAGAAGTTGTTGGAACGGTACAACAAGTGCATTGCAGCCGGAGGAGATTACTTCGAATGGGACTAAAGTTTCATGTGTGTACTATCAATCAAAATACTCATACGAAAAAAGTCTGTAAACTTATCGTATGCACCTCGTATATATATATAGATGGATGGATGGATTTGTTAGAATATGTATATATACTCATGTATGGAAATGTGTATATATATATATAGTATGAATGCATGTATATATATATATATATAAAGAAATACATATATATATATATATATATATATATATATATATAAAGAAATATATATCTATATATATATATGTATAAAGAAATATATATATATATATATATATATATATATATATATATATATATATATATATATATATTTCTTTAAGAAAAAACAAAACCGGTCACGTGAGGATTATGAATTCATTTCCATCCTGCTATGTGTTTTTGATATTAATATCAAAAACACATAACAGGATGGAAATAAATTTATAATCCTAATGTGACTGGTTTTGTTTTTTTTCTTAAAGAAATTATTGATCTGAATTGTCAGTTACATTGAGCTCTTTACCATGAAAATTTAAATGTTCACTGTTGAATGGTTTTTTGTCCTGATGGAATTATTCCCAACTCCGGTTTAACTGGACCGAATAATACTATATATATATATATATAAATTGAATAGATATGTCTATGTATATATATATTACCGACGCCGACTACGCCGATGACATAGCGATTCTGGCAAATGCACCCAACCAAGCCGAAACACTACTGCATAGTTTGGAACGAGCCGCCGCAGGCATTGGCCTCCATATCAATGCACACAAAACGGAAAACATGTGCTTTAATCAAACAGGCGACATTTCTACACTAGACAGAACCTCTCTGAAACTAGTAGACAAGTTCAACCTTCCTAAAAAGCAGTAACTCATCAACCGAAAAAGACATCGACACGCGGCTAACGAAGGCATGGACAGCTATCGATAGGCTATCGATCATATGGAAGTCAGACCGGACCGATAAAAAGAAACGCAGTTTCTTCCAAGCAGCGGTCGTATCGATACTGCCATATGGATGCACTACTTGGACGCTAACTAAACAGCTGGAGAAGAAGCTAGACGGCAATTACACAAGAATGCTGTGAGCAATATTGAACAAGTCCTGGAGGCAACACCACAAAGTATCAACTGTACGGCCACATACCGTCCATCACGAAAACTATCCAAGTTAGACGAACCAGACATGCAGGATACTGCTGGGGAAGCATGGACGAGCTCATAAGTGATGTACTCCTATGGACCCCCACATATGGTCGAGCAAAAGCAGGTCGGCCAGCTCGAACATACATACAGCAGCTCTGTGAGGACACAGGATGTAGCCCTGAGGACCTGCCAGAAGGGATGAACGATAGGGAGGAGTGCCGAGAGAGGGTTAGGGATATCCGTGCTGGCGGCATAACATCATGATGATATATATATATATATATATATGATGAATGGATTGGTTTGTATATATATATATATATATATATATATATGTATGTATTGCCCAGTCAGCTGGGGCTGTACAATACACGGCGGCTCCTCTGAAGAGGGGTAAGACTCGAACCCCAATGAGTATTCTGGACACTAATTATCTGAAAGTGAGGTTTCAGTAATGCTGGAGATTTGGGGAATCCAGAGTACCCATTCATTGCAATCCCTCCCAGGTTCACTCTGGCACGGAGTAATACCACCTGTCTCTGGGTCAAATAGAATTAAACTGTGCACTTATACTAAACTGAATTGTCTGAAATGGAACTACTTTTGTATGCTAAGCTGAATTGTTTGAGTGATAAGCAAGGAAAACGATTGAGTTTACTCAAACAATTCAGTTTAGCATAAGCATGCTGTTAGTTCTATTTAACCCATAGATAGGGCCCTATCAGGTGCTACCACTCCGGGCCAGAGTGGACCTCGGAGCGATGGCAATGAAGGGGTACTCCGCATTCCCCAAAGCTCCAGCATTGCTGGAACCTCACCATCAGATTGTTTAGTGTCATATCAGTTCAGAGGTTACTCTCTTCCGGTGCATCACTGTAGTGGCACAATGGGACCTTCACCTTGTCCAATATCATAAGCCTTAATCCGCCCACGCGATCTCTTTCGATTACTGGCCATTGGAATGTGTCACTTCCTTCCGGTGTATCACCTTGGAATAGCATTTTTGGGCTGGGTCGAATATGTATATATGTATATATGTATATAAATGTATGTGAATGTATGTTTGTGTGTGTATATCATCATCATCATCATGTCGTGCTGGTAGCACGGATATCCCTGACCCTCTCTTGCTACTTTTCCCTATCGTTCATCACCTCAGGCAGGCCTTCAGGACAACATCCTGTATCCTGACATAGTTGCTGAATGTATGTTTGTGCTGGTCGTCCTGCTTTTGCACGGCCATGTGTGGGGGTCCATAAGAGTACATCACTTATGAGCTCGTCCCTGCTTCTCCAGCAGTGTCCTGTATGTCTGGTTCGTCTATATATATATATATATATATATATATATATGCATGCGTGTAAGTATGTATGTTTAGAGATATATATGTATGAATATGTACATTTTATCTTACTATATATATATATATATATATTAATGTGTGTGTATATATATCAATATACATCAATATTCATATGTATGTTTAGTTTGGGTTTATAGTATCTCAACCATTGTAGGTTATTTAATGCCAAATCCTGTTCATACATATATTTTAAATATATGATTAATAAACACATTTCGTTGAAAATATTTTTTAAACGAACAAGAGCTCTTTTTGTTTGCACACAGTTAAATGGTTTCATGTATTTCTCTATATTATAATAATTCTGTTTATTATTAATCGTTCGTTTGCACACACTTAAATGTAAGGGAACAGTTTGTCGGCAATTTCCTTTTTAAATGAGTTAAAACAAATTTTTTGCACTCTACTGTTGCTATTGATCCTACACCGATGGTTTGCTATTTAACACTCATAATTCTATTTAATATTAGATCATTTGTTAACACACAGTGAAGTGGTTACAAGTATTGATATTTAACTTTAATTATTCGATTCAACAATATTCATTCATTTGCACACAATCGATGGTTTCTTGTATTGCTGTGTAATCCCAATAACAATTGTCAACACGATTTCTGGTGCCAAGAAACAAAACATGTTTTTTAGTTAATTTGATGTTGCTGGTTCCGAAAATGACCTCGGTTTATCATGGTTTGTAACCATTTTCGCTATACTGTAATTGCTCATTTTTGAAAAAAAAAATCAATTTACGATCTTGGTTGATCGCAAAATGTTGTCATTTTAATGTCATGGAAACCCCTTAATTTTCTTGTATGCCGAGCAATTTGTCAGCCGCCTGAAATAAACTACTTTTAAAAGAAAAAAAAATGGTTTTTGAGTTTAAAAATTTATAATAGAAGTACCAAATTTTCCAATTTATCGTCTAAATTAAAATTAACTGATAAACTTTATCAGTAATACACTTTAATAAATCTTATAATTAAGGTGATATAAAAAATGAAACTAAATTCTTCTGTGCTATAAATTTATCCTATCACTTTAGTTTATAGCGGTTAGTGATATTGTTAATTGTTTAACGCTATATTTTTTAGGCACACAAATGAATTACGAAACTGTTCTTTAACAACACACAACAACGAAAGTTTTTATTTGCAGCTTTGAGGCGGTTTGTTCTTGGTGCTGCAAGACTCGTGGTGGTTAGGCTTGTTGGATGTTTGAGACGAAATGGTTTAGCGGGTTGTTGAGATGGCAGCGTGTTGTTGGACGTGTGAAGGAAGTATTCAAGGTCACCGTGTAGTTTTGTGTGTCTGGTAATTGAGGAGAGTCGGCGTTATCTCCATTAATGTGGACCAGAGGTGAAATGGGAGCTAGTGTGTCGAGAGCGAAGTGGCGCTCGGATCGACATAGTAAATTTTTGTGGTGCTTGTGGAAGGCATGCCGAACGTATCTAATTCATATTCAACTTGGATTCCTTGGTCTAAAATATATTAGACGCAAAGAATCCATAAATTAGATGGCTCCCTCGTTGAGTGTCCATGTTGCTGCTGCTAGGGTTAAAGCCACAGTGAGATGTCCCACTGGGTGGCTTGTTTAGCTAAAAAGCATCGCTAAGCAGGGACGACCAGAGACACGACTGTTCTGGTCGCTGTCTCAAGCTGAAGAGAGAGGTTTTGGCCGCTCACCCGTTTTGCTAGCCGGAAACGAAGGTCCGGGCTGAATAGGATATGTCATCCTGATTGGGTGAAATTCAGTGTTGAATTAAATTGCGTGCCAAAACAAAATACGAGATTTTCCTCTTCTCTACAAGTTCTTTCAGTACGGATGAAAACCAAGCACAGTGAGAGCTTTAGTTTTCACAATTGGAAAGAAGCTCCAGCTAAAAACACTCCAATTGAATGCACCTATTCCGTTGTACATGAAGAAGATCAAGTAAATGGTTTCATTTCAATCATACATCCTAGATGCATCAAGGTAGGTCTTCAGTGATGCACTGTCTTCATCGCCGATTTCGGGTTTTTGCATCATAACATCAGGAAAGTCATTAAGGATGATAAATTTGTTAATTCAATGAATGACCTGGAATTACGTACTTGGACATCGTTTCTTGACGTGGTGAAAAACATCTTAGGCAATTGCCGGGGTGACAAATATAAGAAAACAGTGGAAAAGCTGTTGAAAAGTTTACAGAACATAGGCGCTAATATAAGTATTAAAGTTCATTTTTTTACATAGCTATCTAGATAAATTTCCGTATAATTTCTGCGTTATGAGTGATAAGCAAAGAGAACGATTCCATCGGGTTATCAAAACAATGGAAGAGCACTACCAGGGACGGTGGGATAAATGGATGATGGCTGACTACAGCAGAAGTACCAAAAGAGACTTTAATAACATTACACATGATTGATAATCAAGAAAGAGGACATTTTTACCATAGTTCTTATGTTCACGAAGGTTTTATTTCTGCTGTTTATTAAAGGATTTGATAAAAATACTTGTTGGTCTTGGTATAACTCGTTTTATTTTTAAAAACTTAGGGTCTGATTGTTATAAAAATTGTATATCGCAATAAGCAGACCAATATTTGTTGGTTTAGATACGAACTGAGTGGTTTCTACGATTTTACTTTGAGAAATATTGCCATCGGTCAATATCATATCATATATACAGAAAACAAATGAAAGAATTCTTTTTTAAAAAATGAGGCATTTCTGTACAGCAAAAACGGTTGCTAACCAAGAAAAAGTAAAGTCATTTTCAAATTCAGGACCCACAAATTAGTAACAAAAAATGTTTGGTGCCTCGACACCATTTCAAAAAACGTTTTTTATTTTTTTTGGTAACCAATGTAATTCAATTTAGGCACACTGTTAAAGATTCAAGTATTGCCTTTTAACATCAATAATTCCATTCAATATGACTCATTTTCTTGCATACAGTTACATGGTTCCAATTATTGCTATGCTTCATTAACAGTTCAATTTAACATCAATCATTTGTTTACACATAGTTCAATGATCAAACAGTTCTATTTCTAACAATTCGATTTAACATGAGTCATTTTTTACACACAGTTGAAATGTCAGCCAGTTCTATTTGACCCATAGATAGAACCCTACCACTCTGGGCCAGAGTGGACTTAGGAGCAATGGCAATGACGGGGTACTCCACATTCCTCAAAGCTCAAGGGCCGGACCCTCATCATCAGTTTGTTTAATGTCATATCTTGGACACTCGTTGTTGGTGCCTCTCCAGGTATGCATTCGGTGTATGATACAGCCCCACCCGACTGGGCTATAATATATATATATATATATATATATATATATAAAGATTTATAAAACATAGAGGTGTCTATGACCCTGAGTTTCATGTTTTATGCATTCACCTGACAGTCTGATGAATGCTCAAAGCTTAAAACTCAGGCTCACTAACACCTCGATGTAATATGTACTAATATGTATATATATACCTCTATGTACAACAGCTATATCATTGATATTGAGCACTATTTAAAAATACCACAAAATTTGGTCCACCATTGACTCACCAAGCCAGCTTGTAATAATTAAAATCATTACAATATACATATGTATTTATAAAGATGTGAATATATATATATATATATATACACTAAGATGTATATGTGTTTATATATATATATATAGACCAGTCCATTAACGTCATGGTTAGAGTGTTTGCCAATGGTCCTGGAGACCGTGGTTCAATTCCAGGTCGATTCATACCAAAGACTAAAAAATGTTACTTAATGTCTCTTTATTCAAAACTCAGCATTATAAAGTACAGATCAAGAGCAAGTGGAGCAACCCAGGAAAAGAAGTAGCGCTCTCGGTGTAGTAGCTATTGAAAATGAGCCTTGGGATCGCTTAACTTACTTTATGAATATACATACATATATGACTTTCCACCAATATATCTATCTATACGAAATGTGCATGTATATATATATATATACACATACGCACGTCAGTGTGAATATATATATAATATTTTCTGTTCGTAGTAATGTATTTCCTGTGGTCATTGAAAGTTTCGGGTCTTCGCAAAATCAGATTTTCTCTCACAAGAACCCAACCAAGAGTGATTAATTCCCAACTGGCATTTCAGTGTGCCTCTAAGTCTTTACGTAGATATTTAGCCGATTCCTGATATGACACTAGATTGTTTTATAGTGAGAAGTCACGCACGAATTAACACTCATGCGCGGCCGTGAAAAAAAAAGGCTTGGCCCCGTCGGCATTCCCCTTTTTAGGCCATTAAAGTTCCGTGCATTAAACTCAGACCGCCCAAGCACTTATAGCCTGTAGGGAAGGCATCCTGGAATCAAACCAATATTATTTACTTACCCACCCATCACGAAACAGGTAACATTTCAAGATAGGATGTAGTAGTGGGTGCATGTGTTATATTTTGACCCTCGCCCCGGCCCAAAAATGCTATTCCAAGGTGATACACCGGAAGGAAGTGACACATTCCAATGGCCAGTAATCGAAAGAGATCGCGTGGGCGGATTAAGGCTTATGATATGGGACAAGGTGAAGGTCCCATTGTGCCACTACAGTGATGCACCGGAAGAGAGTAACCTCTGAACTGCATGACAGTTATTTCCGCTTGATGACGATTAAACATTCGATTTCAAAGATCCAGTGGGCGATCGTGTGGGCGTTGAATTATTATATAATTGAGTTGAGTTGGGTGCCAAAGCAGTTGCCAGTAGAAACCCAGACACCTAGAGACCAGATGTGGTAGGGAAGGCCACACCCGACCGAGGGGGCCTTCGGAAAGCCCCGATGGAGTGGACCCCAACATCAGGAGAACAAGACACAACGTGACGGTCATAACAGTGGGGTCAAAATATGAAGTTTATGTTCGGTCTCCAGCACCTTCTCACATGCAAACCTTGAACAACCCTTTCGAACCCTTACAAATAAAGAGAGAGGTAAATATGTTGTTAAAGAAGTCTTCCTGTGTTTTCCTTCATGCGTCCTTCATTCTCGCGTCTTTCTGCGTGCGTTTGTCTTTATTATTGTTGTGTCGTTGTGATGCTGTAGATGACTATACAACACATGTTATTGTTTAGTCAATATGTTACTCTCCAATTAGCAGCGAGTGAGAGTGAGCCCTCATCCGTATTTTATGGGTATTACATTCACGTTTAGTTCCACCACAAATACAACACAAATTTTTACAAGCACGTAAAATAAATGGAATATGACGACAACGAACATTAAAAAACAAACAATTTAATATTCATAACAAAACAGGAATGAAAATAAATGAGAAAGATAACGTGCGAGCGGCCTTTTGTCGAAATACAGTTATGGCCAGTTAAATGAAAATAAGGTTGTTCACACGTGTGTGTGTGTGTGTGTGTGTGTGTGTGTGTGTGTGTGTGTGTGTGTTTATATGTTAATAAAGTCTATCAAATAAATAGTTCCATGGTTGGGCAAAGTCATCATCATCATCATGTCGTGCTGGTAGCACGGATATCCCTGACCCTGTCTCGCCACTTTTCCCTATCGTTCATCGCCTCTGGCAGGTCTTCAGGGCTACATCCCGTATCCTCACATAGCTGCTGAATGTATGTTCGTCCTGCTTTTGCCCGGCCATATGTGGGGGTCCATAGGATTACATCACTTATAAGCTCATCCTTGCTTCTCCAGCAGTGTCCTGCATATCTGGTTCGTCTAACTTGGATAGTTTTCGTGATGGGAGGCAGGTGGCCGTATAGTTGGTGTTTTGGCCGAAGTAAGTAGGATAAAAATAATTGTCTTTACTTACATATGTGGGTATGTGTGTGTATATGAATGATGGACCGTAAGTATGGGTCTTTGCTTTCATTAAGTCCGCCTGTGTGTTTTTTCAAGATTTTGATGACAACGTGTCGCATTGTTGAAAGAAAGTCGCAAGCCTTTCCCTGCTGCTCGTTTCATGACCTCTAGTGAAAAGTCTTTTTGGGTAGTAGACGTAATGACTTTTTGGCCGTGGAAGAAATGAATTGAATGACCGAAAACTGACCTGGTTGATTAAATTCTTCGTTATTAATACTTTAGTAGTGGATCAAAAAATAGTTTTATTGCGAGTCCTAAAATTTAAGCGCGTAGACATTTCTTGACCAATCAGATTCGTATTTTTACTAATGTTTTAGAGCCTAAAAATTTTCTGTTGATGAGTTTCTGATCCGGATTTTCTTATTCTACGTTTTTAGCTGATTGGTTGAAAAATATAAAAATGTAACTTCAATGCGAATGCAGTTTTGATCCAAAATTTCTCGAATGTTCTTATGTATATTTTTGTTGATTATTTTAAGGCTAAAAATGTATATTCTATAATGTGCCTACAAGTGTGGAAACTTTAATACAATGCACTTCAAGGAGTTTGTCCAATCAGGATTGGTCTAAGTCTTCACTTCTGACTAACACTATGTAACCAATCAGAACAATGTATTTTAAAGTCATTAATTTATCCAGTGAAAATTATATATTTTATCAGGCCCCGAGATTAAGTTTTTAAACTGACTGCTCTTTTTCACCTTCATTTTCGGTTTTTTTTACTAATGCATTTGAAAAGATTTACTTTCGCTGAGGGTAAGTATTCATTTTATTTCCTCGTTCACTCCTTTTTTATTGCATGTAAAAACAAATGAAAAAAATGCATTCATGAATAGTTGAAATAGCCAGTTGAAAATAATAAACAATTTGTATTTAGTTTATAACGATGTTTTTTTTTGGGGGGGGGGGTAAATAAATTAAGGCAAATGAAATGAGAAGAACTATTTAATTGTCATATTAGTTCGTTGTGTTACGAAAAGAAATATTTATTTGGCCTTCAACTTCCTTTAAAGAAGAATCGAATGCTAATATTGTTGATACAAATTGAAAAAAAATAATGCAGTGTTTGTAAATTAAATATTGTTTATAATAATTTCACGATTAGCCATGAGTTTACAACATTGAAAGGGGCACTTTTCACCCACATCCAGTTCTTTTCGAAGTGGTTCTATCGAAATTACTCACCCCAGGATTAAATGAAAGTACCACCCCTCAATGCAACTATAAATATTTCTTTCCAAATTAGACGTTTCTTTGAATCGACTGCCTTCCATACAGTCTTAGGTTTGATTACTATTCACGCTAAGGCTCGCTTGGTACTTTCTGATAATTCTTTTATGACTTTTCTCTTTGATACCCCATTCATATCTTGGCTCAGAGAAGATGCTGCAAACCCTCGACATCCTATTTCCGATGTTAAACAACGCGTTTTTCAACTGTTACTTGAGCAAATTTCTTTTAACATTTGGTACTCACCCAGTCGTTTTTTCGCAAGCTTCCTTTTCTAAGCGATTGTGAGTTCGTAAAATAATTCCTTGATAATATTTGAAACAATGATGATGATGTCTGGTCTTAAGAATGTTTTTGTAATATGATTGAAGAATTTCGTCTGTTTCTTTAGGTTTATTGTGATATACTAATCAGGCACTCGGGTTAAGTTACATGATTTGGTTTCTGGGTGTTTGTTGCTTTTGCTCCTATTTTTTACCGAAGTTAATGGCTCTTTGTATACTCCCAGCGGACTGGACAAATTATTACATATTGCCAGTTCGAAAACATTTGCAATCTTTTCGCATGTATCTTCTATTTCTGAGAGGAATTTGGCAGGATATGTTATTATCTGCCATAACACAGATAACAGCTTGGACGATCATCGATCCTCCATTCATGCAGATTCTCTGGGTTTGGTCAGACGTCGTACACTTTTTATTGTAAAGCAGATGCTACGACTGTCTATCCACCAAATGTCTACCCATGTGACTTTTCGCTGCATGACGTCCTCCCATCTTGTGGATTAACTTGGTTGGCTCATCCCCACCATTTTGCTTACTCTTTTCTCCTCCGAAGTAGCCCGAATTTCCTCTCAAACGAGATGTCTTTCTTTGTTTAACAGTTTGTTGCCTAGCAGTACTGTCTACATGGAAGGGTTTCCCCATGCCTATGCCACTGTTTTGTATCCAATTCTTTCTTCTCCGACGTTTTTGTTGTTTGCCATTTCTTTCTTGTGTGCACTTTGCCTACTTTTTGGTCCTTTGATATCTTATATTAATTCTTTGTCCGGGTTACCGTGAATTCTTTATCGAGGCCTTGAAAACCTGTGAGTGCAGCGGGTTCGCTGTACCATATAAAACTTTACTACTCAAGTTTCTTGGTACTCCCAACCAATATCTAAGAATCTGTTTACTTACCTTCTTATCTTTTAACTGTCAGAATTAAGACTTCATAAATCATTTAGGGTCTCAAAACCATTGACAAGGTTGCATGTTGATAAATCCAGATTTCGAAGCGGCTTAGTAACATCGATTTATCAGTTTTTAATGACCATCGTTCCAGGTCGTTTTTGCCCTGTCCGCTGGGGGATATAGAATACGTCGATTGCATCTCTGCAGAGGAATGAGACCCCACCCAAACAAATCTGATGATGAGGCCCGAGTAATGCTGGAGATTTGGGGAATGCGGATTACCCTTTCATTGCTATCGCTCCCAGGTTCGCTCTGGCCTGCAATGGTAACCCCTGATACGGTCCCATCTATGGGTTAAATAAACGGTTTAACATTAAAACTGGGAGTAAACAAATGACTTATATCATTGAATTGCTTGAAATAGAACTGTTTGATAATTTAACTGTGTGTAAATAAAAGACTGATGTTCCATTGAATTGTTAGTGATACATAGCAATACTTGGAACCATTTAACTGTGTACAAACAAATGAGTAATATCAAATTGAATTATAAGTGTTAAATTGCAATAACTGAAAGCATTTAACTGTGTAAAAACAATAGCAATACTTGAGTGCAAACAAATTAGTTCTAACTTAGTGAAAAATTAAATTACTAACAAACCATATATGTATTTCTATTTAAATGTGTACAAATAAATGACTCGTGTTACATTGTTACTGTTACATAGCAATACTTGAAACCATTTAAATGTGTGCAAACAAATGACTGATGTTACATTGTTACTGTTACATAGAAATACTTGAAACCATTTAAATGTGTGCAAACAAATGACTGATGTTACATTGTTACTGTTACATAGAAATACTTGAAACCATTTAAATGTGTGCAAACAAATGACTGATGTTACATTGTTACTGTTACATAGCAATACTTGAAACCATTTAACTGTGTACAAAAGAATGAACTCAGGATCTTTTAGAAATTTATCTACCAAATGAGTTTATAAATCATTTGATATATCTGAAAACAAGATTTGGCATTAAATACCCAACAATAGTTGATATGCCATAAAAAAACAAAAATGAAATTAGACAGAAACTATCCCTTTAAATGTGTGGAGAAAATGACTGATGTTAATTTTTTACTGTTACATTGAAATACTCGAAACCAATAAACTGTGTGCAATAAAATGATTAACAATAGAGTTGTTCGTGTTATATTGAAATACTTGAAACTATTAAACTGTGTACAAACAAATGATTAATAATAAATAGAATTATTCGTGTTAGATTGAAATACTTGAAAACATTTAACTGTGTGCAAATAAAATGAGCTCAGGCTTGTTTTAAAAAAGTTATTTACAAAATATACATTTACAGATCATATATTTGATATATATGTATTAACAGGATTTGGCATTAAATAACCTACAATGGTTGATATACCATAAAACCCAAACAAACCAGGTCGTTTTCCCTTGTTTTTATCGGTTCGTTGTTCTACAAACTTTGGTAAAAAAATTTCCCACAAATTTTTAACTGATTTCTCTCTTAATGATGGGGTCGTTGCTTCATCTATCATGTCTCGGTATTGTCTACTTAGCTTTTCTTGATCACTTTATTTCCATGTTATTACATAGAAGGCACAAGGCCTTGAATTTTTGGGAGAGGGGAAGGGAGCGGTCATTCTGTTCTATATGTTCTAAGGGGACCTAGCTAGCCACATTCGCCGACCCATTCAGCAATACAATATATAGCCATTCATCCATCGCCATATACGCAGCAATCACCAAAATACCACATTTGCTCTATGAAGAAGTCCTACTTAAAATCCCGAGATTAATGAATGATTTTATTTACAAGTATGATTTATTTACAATGAATATGATGGGAATGGGAGAAAAACCCCGAAATATATACAAAAACAAAGGAAAAATCCCCCGTTTGGTGGCCCTCCCATCCCCCCGTCTATATTAGCTTTTCTTGATCACTAATGCCTTTTGATTTTTCTGATTTTAATTCCATCCTGGCTCATTTGATTTGTTTTTTCAGTCCCCGCAGTATCTATCCTTCCCTAAGTTACTTTCATTGTCGTCACGGTGAGATCGCCCACGTATGCTTTAAATGGGTTGGTTCCAATTGAGGATTTCGGATCTCTGCATTCTTTTTCAGTTGAATTTACGATGAAGTTCGAGGCAAGGTTAAATAGTTTTGAAGATATCATGCAGGCTATTATAATTTTTTTTTACATAGTTTGCCAATTTCTTATCTGGAAATAGTTGAAATAATACATAATCAGGTCGTGGATTTTTAAAGACAAATGATATTTCAACAAAACCACAGTGATCAATTGGTGTAAGTCAGTTCCATCATAGTCACTAATTTAATAGAGGTTTGGGTTGATAGGTGTCATTAGAATCATGTTCCATATCCTTTTGGTTGTTTTCCGAAGGAAGAAATCGACTGCTTAGTTGTAGCTGTCTGCTACGTTTATATCACAGCTACATCTAACAGAAACTTAAGGGGTCCGAAAAGAACTTCACAGTTTACTTTTTGATTTCCTATATTTCATGATCAGCTCTGCACTTAGAATTCTTTTCAGCTTATCTCTTAATATACTCCGAAATTCTGAAAGTGTTTGTTGCTCTTTCAGGTTGACTGTCTTGTATTGTCTCCTCACGTCTTTCTGGTTGTTTTCTCATACTGGTTTCCCTTGAATTTGGTATGTTGTGTTCAACTTGTTTTGTTTCCTTGAACCTAAAACTTTGACATGCCAAACTCGTTATAATTGTTGGCAGTGTTTTCGATAGTCTTTCTGGGTTTCTTTTTAAGGTTACTTTCAAAATTCCTTTTACATTGAATTCGAATTTCTCCCACCTGTTCTTTAACGTAGGCAACTTGATACGTTTAGTAGTTACGGGAAAAGGCTGGGCTGTATCGGGTACATCGTGGCCTTGTTTCTTTCTTTGTCTCCCTTTCTCATATATATATATATATATATATATATATATATATATATATATATATATATATATATATATTAACTCCACACGAGCGGCATGCGATACAAGCTAAATTTTAAGTGGATTTTAACAGGTTTTCTTTTTCTAGACCGGTTGCCATATCAAAGGACCCAGTCTGCCTTATTATTTACTCATAGCTGGAGAAAGAATAGTTGGAGTTATATCTTTCCCAAGAGTATTAACGCTATGTGCAATACAAACACCCTAGTCTAGGATTTAACTTTTCGTCACAGTATCCACTTCGTATGGTGGTTACCATTATATCACGAACGCCTCCGTAACATCTACATACACTTCTGTATATTTATGCACATTATATATATATATATATGTGTGTGTGTGTGTGTGTATATATATATATATATATATATATATATATATATATATATATATATATATATATATATGTCTATGTATAGTGTGATGTCACCTAAGAAGCAGGGTCTCATCGACACGCAGCTAATGAAGGCATGGACAACTATCAATAGGCTATCGATCATATGGAAATCAGACCTACGCAGTTTCTTCCAGGTAGCCGTCGTATCGATACTTCTGTATGGATGCACTGCATGGACGCTTACAAAACGGCTGGAGAAGAAGCTAGACAGCAATTACACAAGAATGCTGAAAGAAATATTGAACAAGTCCTGGCGGCAACACCCCACAAGACACCAACTATACGGCCACCTACCTCCCATCACGAAAACTATCCAAGTTAGACGAACCAGATATGCAGGACACTGCTGGAGAAGCAGGGACGAGCTCATAAGTGATGTACTCCTATGGACCCCCACATACGGCCGGGCAAAAGCAGGACGACCAGCACGAACATACATTCAGCAGCTATGTGAGGATACGGGATGTAGCCCTGAAGACCTGCCAGAGGCGATGAACGATAAGGAAAAGTGGCGAGAGAGGGTCAGTGATATCCGTGCTACCAGCACGACATGATGATGATGATGATGATGTCTATGTATAGATGTATGTATGTCTATGTCTATGTCGATGTATGTATATGTATGTATAGATGTATGCTTGTGGATGCATATATTTCTTTATATGTATCTATATATATATATGTGTGTGTGGGTTTATTTACATACATATGCGCGTGTGTGTAAAAAGAGAGAAAGCTTGCTCGCCTATCTCAATGAAGTAGAATTTTGTTATTTTGAACATAATAAATAAGCAATTTATTCCTCTCGATTCATTGGATCCTTCTATTGATCTAAAAGAAAATGAATTTTCTACTATTTTAATATCATTCAAAACATTTTGTTAACAGTGTACAATGTATACATTCATTTTCTGATGCTTCTTTCGTTCTTCTCTACTACCCTCTGAGATGAATTCTCTGCCCAATCGGCCTATCTGACTTCTTGTGTTACTCGTACAGCAATAGTCATTTTGGAGAAAAAGGTCCCGAAATAATACATGGTTGATTATTGATGAGTGTGCACAACTAATAGGTGTCATCTCTCTTGTACGCAGGAACTGAATAATCCCAAATGAAGACGTAACCAATTTTTGGTGTTTACATTCTGGCATCTTAAAAGTACAGATGAATACTGACTCTATTCCCCATGTGAATTTGAAAAATATCCCAACTGTTTATCTATTCAATGTTATCACATAGTTATTTCAATAAGACTCTTTAAATATCAAATTACCAAGTTTGTCTTCCACTCAAAATTCATTACTTAACATTTCCACAACTTTTTTCCTTTGTTTACAGACCTTTTCTTTAAATCATTATCAATTTCCATTTTCGTTTATTTTTGTATTGTGGTTTTCTCAATAGGTTTAAGAGAAAGAAGAGACTTTCTTTTTTATGTATATATGTTAAAGTCCCAAAAAGAAAGAAGCAATTTTCCATTTCAGTGATTTTTCTATTGGGTTCCAAGCGATTTTAGAATGGTAAATTTGAAAAAAGAGGGAAAAATATCTCATAAAGAATGCTTCTACAAAAATTTTAATAATGATAATAATAATAATAATAATATAGCTTGAATAGGCTACCGGGGCATTTTTCCTTTTTTCTTTTAACTCTTAATGAAATATGAAACAGGTTTTCAATAAATATTTATCTTAGCTTTTTACTTCAAAATATGCAACAATGCTTCAAAGACCCTGAGGGTCAGCGTATATGAATGTAATAGAAAATGAATAAATCCTGTCTTTTCGCTTTATTTTTATATCATTCATAAAATCAGAAAAGTGTTGGCAAAAATCAGTAAAAAAAAATGATCAAATGGTGGCTCTGCTAATAAAATTACTTTTATCTTTAAGAGAATAAAGAAATTATAAGAGAAAAATTGCTTTTCATTTGTTTTTTTGTTGTTGTTTTTTTTGTTTTTGTTTTTTTGTTTAATGATATTTTATAAATTCACCTGTGATTTTACTACTTAATTATTTTTAGACCTTTCTCTCATTTCTTTCAGGTAAATTTCTCAGGTTTTATTTAACAAAACTAATCCGTCTCTTTTAATTTCAATTTATTTTTCTTTTTATCAGGCTCCGATTTTATAAGATTAAGAGAACTGTTATATTAGTATAATCATAACAATTTGATTTTGTTTAACTTATTAGCACTTAGTATAATTAGAGTACAAAAGAGATTTTAGGAGCACCAGTGAATGAGATAGAAAAGGGAGAGGTAAGCTAAGAATTGAAAATATATCCTTATTAGTAATTGAAAGATTTCCCCTATTAATTCAAATAAAAAGTATTCTTTTATTTCATATATTTTTAATTTTTAATTTTTAAAAGTAATGAATTTAAAATAATATATGAAAATATATAACCTCATACTGGTAAAAGGTTTTTAAATTTTTTGAGCCTTTTATCATCTCCAATAAACCATTTTTTTTTTTTTTTTACAATTAGTATTCAATTACAGTATTTTTGTTAATATTTTTTGCGAAAGCAATATCGTTTTCATTGAAATTGTTATTTACCCTGTAAAAGTTTAACAATATTCTTTTAAGAATCTTTTTTTATTTACATTTAAAGTATTCTTTTTAAATATAAACCTTAAATTCAAGAGTGGTTTAAAAAATTATTTTATTTTTCCAACAACTGTTTCTTTTTTTTAATATGACAATTTAAATTCAGTTCTTTATTTGCCTTCTTGGTTTAATGATATATCAACTCTCGTGGGTTATTTAGTGCCAAAGCCATCCTTATAGAAGAACAGCAGTGAGACTATTTAACTCCTTGTGGAAGGAATCATACCTTTCTCGAGGGTATTAGTCCGAAAATGATCGTAATAGCGAGACTCAAACTCGCTCATTTTGAGGCTGCAGTCTAACTCGTATGCCATAACTCCAAATTCAATTCTAAATTGCCTGTCGAGTTTCAGTGATTAAAAAAATGTATTTGTTCAATTTTCTTTCTAAGTCAATAAAAAAGTAACAATAAAAAGAAGTTAAGAATTAAAAATGTGTCCTTATTCTTAACAGGAAAATGTTGCGAATTCGAATGAAAAATATTCGTTTATTCTATAAATAGCTTCTTTCTTTCTTTCTTTCTTTTTTAAAAAAAAAAGTTTGAGTTAAAGTGATTAAAAAATAATATATTTTTTTAAAGAAATATGAATAGTATTCGTTTAAAAAATCAGTGTCTGATGTATCAATAAACAATGCTTTGATATAATTTCTGTTATTTTTTTTCCTTTTTTATCCTCTAACGATATAACATTATTGGTTTGTACCATTAAATGAAGTTAAGAATTAAAAAGTTGAAATTTTTCGCACTCCAATTTTTTTCCCATTTAAAATAGTATTTAAAAAAAAGGTACTACTAGGTTTGAAACTATTTTTCTTGTATGAAAATTAGGATTTTTTTTTTTTTTTTTTTTTTTTTTTTTTTTTTTTTTTTACAGTTTCTTCAAAATTGCACAACAATTTTCAAAAACGAATTAAATTCAAATTTCACCCATGGAATCCGTGTGATATTTTAACATGGCCGTTCTTAAAAGCTGAGATACTCACTGCCCTTATATCACTTAAAGAAAAAAAAAAACTACAAACTACATTTTGTACTTTTCCTTATTATAAACATATTAAAGTGTATGCTCAATGATATCTTTTTTCTGAGTTAAAAGTTGACACGTACATTCCAAAACTGACGCAACAATTATATATATATATATATATAAGATTAGCTTTGACTTCCGTGAATCTCAATGTATTGTTTTCTTTCATTTTTATATATATATATATATATATATATATATATATATACACACACACTCCTTGATGTAAAGAATGAATGGAGATACATTTATTTCTAAGTATTTATCACCAGATATATGGAGAATACATACATTTTTCATTTGGCCTGTTGACAAACCACAAGAAACAAAAAAGTTCCGATTGATTTTTTTTTTTTTTTTTTTTTTTTTTTTTTAGTGAGGTGGCCTCGGGTGTTTTCTTACACCCTCAACCTACCCACACACCCATATCTCTCACCTTCCTACCCACCCCAAATGTTTTACAAATATCATCTCATATTATCTACTTGATAAGCACTTATGAATCTTTTTATTTTTATTTAAACTTTTTTTATTTTTTTGGTTGATTATGATATCTTAATATGACACCTTTTGATCTCTTTACTGGTTCAGGGCTGGGGAAGTCATCAAAACTGTCTGTTTCCATTGCTTTTGTTAATAAATACTCTCCTTGAGTCAATTGATCTGTATAAGTTATGGCTGTTTGTGACAACGATTTCTTATAAATTATGGCTAATAGCCATTTATTACAAGGACATAGTCTATATAAACAGTTTACGGTCAGTGAATCGGGTGTTTGTTCTCCCAGCCTCTTCGACCAGGCAGGAGTTATGAATCGCATTTATTTATTTATTTATTTATCTATCTATTGTTTGTTTATGGAGTGTGGTGGTGCTTTTACATAAAATTCCATTTGTCTGCACTGCCCACATACTATTTCATAAGAATGTACTTTAGTCAATACTGCTAAACATTTCCTTTTTGTTCGTTTGCCTTTTCTGCAAGCCGGAAGTAAATTATAACTTTTCTTTTTCTATTTGATCTGAAGAGTTCAGGTAATTTCTATAAGAACAAAAAAAAAAAAAAACAGAAAAAAAAATTACAGATGTATGTTTACCTCTGCCAACCTTTGCAAAAAATTCGATCTTTCAAATGACTGTAAAAGGTACATGTTGTGGGGTCATGGGTCCGTGCCATTACACTGAAGTTCAAAAGTTCTACAGAGAATAGGTTTATGCTCTCTATATATTTTGACTGTTCTACCTATCTACTTTCATCCTTAGGGTTTGGCACATGTCAGACTAAGGAGAGAAAGGATTAGGTAAAGTGAAACCTGGGTTTTTAGATTTAAATTGTGAGATTGATTGATTGATTTTGACGGCATGTCAACCTGTTTAGGGTTATTTTATGTCTTGAGGTTCGATGATCACGTACAACGTATGATCATATTTACATTTTTGTCTCTTAAGAGGGTTTCAATTAAAAATCTATTTGACCCATTGATGGGACTCGAACAGGTACTCCCACTCTGAGTCAGATTGGACCGGGGAGTTCTGGCAGTGAAGGGGTGCTCCATACTCCCGAAATCTCCAGATGCAGTTTAGTGCCTCATTCAGGACACTCATTTGGATATGGAGGATGTCAACACTCTGCAAGGGATACAGTCAGCATATTCTAAGCCCCAACCGACAGAGCTCTGTTAGATTTAAGATTTGGGCTCTTAAATTTAAGATTTTAAGTTCAAGTTGAAAAACTCTCTAGAGGATTGGTTTATGCAATCTAAATGTCAATACTGTTGCACTAACCTTCTTCTCTGGGGTTTAATACGTGTCATGGTAAGGAGAAAATAGATAAACGAAGTGAAAGCTATTTCCATACATATGCATTTATTGTATAAAAATGCAGATGGAGCAGGTTATGAAATTACTTAGCTCACCAGCTCTTTTTAAGATAATTTCATTTTGACACCTGACCTACTCTCCACTGCACTCTTAATTTTATTTGAAATACTAAATGATAAGCTCTACATGATCAGTATTGTTTTATTACAAGTTTTTTTATTAATAGTTTTACTCCAAATTATAACTGTTGCTTTTTATTACGATACTCAGTGAGTAAACTCTTCATTATTATGATTATGTTATTTGTTAGCATTTATTTTATCTATTATTTTATTACTAGTTTGATAATATCAAATTCATTCATATGCGACAGCCCAGTCAACCAGGGCTGTAGAATATGCTGACTGCATCTCTGCAAAGGAGTAAGAACTCCCCTACCAACAAATATCCAAGTTATGACACTAAACCATCATATGGTGAGGCTTCAGTCCTGGAGCTTTCGGAAACGTGGATTACCCATCTCATTTCTGTTACTCACAATTCTACTCTAACCTAGAATGGTAGTATCTTTTGGGGTCCCATTTATGGGTCAAATACAACTGTTTAACTTTCTAACTGCGTGCAAACAAAATATTAAAAATTGCATTGTTAATGTTACATAGCAATAATTGGAACAATTTAACTGTGTGCAAACAAATGTGTAATATTGAATAGAACAATTAGTATTAAATAGCAATTCTTAAAACAATTCAACTGTGTGCAAATAAAACCTTAGTATTACATAGCAATATTTGAAACCATTTAACTGTGTGCAAACGAATGAGTAATATTGAAAAGAATTACTTGCATTAAACAGCCATACTGAAACCAGAAGACAAATAAGCTCTGGCTTTTAAAAAGTATTACTCTGAAACTATTTGTTTACAAATGATATATACTTAATACATACATGAATGAACAGGATTTAGCATTAAATGACCTTCAAAGGTTGATATGTCATTGGCCCACCAACTTTTTATGCAAATGTTCTAAAATCCAAAATAAAGAATGGTCATCCAACAAAACTAGAACTTGCATTCCAGTCAACATGCAACAGAGTTACATGTCTTCATTTATTTAGATGCATCATATTCAAATGTACAAGTAGCAGGTGGTAGTAATATTTCACTAAATAACTCCAAGAAAATCTCTTTTTGTAATTCATATTTAAATACTTGCAAAATCCTTGATATCCATTTGGTACAAGTGGTGATTCAGTGAACAGTTTTTGCTCACTTCCAAAACAAAAGAAGAAAGATCGACCTTGTTTATCTTGGCTTCATTCCAGGGAAATAACTTATGTATACACAAAGATCAAGTCTAAATCACTTTTACTTAAATCTCTAGCAGTTCAAAAGGTCAGTCTGGGCTCAGATAAAAAAAAATGCTTAGTATGGCTTGAGCAAAATTGACTTTTCACAAGAAATTTTTCTTCATTATTCTTATAAAGCCAATCTAGAAAGTCTCAAGGCATTTAGTATCAATGAAAAAAATAGCCTACTTAGTGTAATGTTTATTATTATTTGTTTGTTATGTCTCCTTGGGCATCTCCTCTTCCCAAAAATTTTTTTTGCAAGGAATATATACACTATCTAGACACAGATCAAATTCTGTTTAATTCATGCGATAGTTCCCCAAAATGCTCTCTTAAATTCTTTCTCTTAGCATTATTTCTGAAATCAACGAATTTCATCTTAAGATTTTTACACTATTGTTATTTTGATCGGATAAGGGAACTGCTTAGCAAAATGTATTATTCTATTAGCAATGTTGCCATAGTCCTCTTCACAGTACTGAACATTTGCACTTTAATCAGCTTGCCTTTAACTTTTTCAGAATTGTCAACTAAGTCTTCTTTCAAAGTTATTATCAGCTGCTTTGTTCTATTAACCTAAAACTTCTTCAGCATTTCAAAATGATTTTAGCTTCAAGAGGATCAAATCTCAACTCAAGGGGAGGTAACTGATTTTGAGTGATGGGATGTTTGTTTTAAAAAAAATAAGATGCCTTCATAAGATAAAAAAAAACTACTCTTATGGTCCCTCTGTTGATAGTATAGTTTACAGAGAGGTAAGACTCTTCGCCCAAAAATGTGTTCTGGATATGACTCTAAACTGCATATCTGGAGAGTGCAGTTATCCCTTCATAGCCATAACTCCATGTTCACTAACACCTGAAGTCAAAGACTTGTGAGGATCTCATCTATGAGTCAAAAAGATCTGTTGGAAAATTATTAGTATGATAGAAAAATTAATTTGATTCCAAATGGAAGCATGCTTAGTGTTGTTTGGTTTTGTTGGGTTTTATGGTATGTCAACGATTATTGGTTATTTAATGCCAAATCCTCTTTATACATAAAAATTAAATATATATGATTTGTAAACACATGTTTAAAGAAGCCTGAACACATTTTTTTTCACACAGTTAAATAGTTTCAAGTATTTCTATCAAACATGAATAATTCTATTTACTATTAATCATTTGTTTTTACACATTTACTGCATCTCTGCAGAGGGTTAAGACTCTCCCAATGAGTGTCCCGGATATGACACTAAACCATCTGATGGTGAAGTTCCAGTAATGCTGGAGCTTTGGGGAATGCAGAGCACCCCTTCATTGCCAAGTCCACTCTGGTAACACCAGATAGGATCCTATCTATGGGTTATGTAGAACTAAACGGTGTTCTTATGATAAAAAGAATTGTGTAAAAAAAGAATTGATTTGACATAGAAACTGTATACTTCTGCTTCACTAAATTGTTTGAAATAAAAAAAAGTTTTGACATTCAACCATTAGTCAACAAAACAAAAACTATATTTACACTAAACTGAATTGTTTGAAATTTAATTCAGTGTTAAATGACCTGAGAAGGGTTGATGCACCATCAAACAAAAAACAACCAACCAACCAGGACACTTAGTGAGGGAGCCTTACTTCTCTGCAGAGATGTAGGTGGTGTATTCTACAGCTCCAGCCGACTGGGCTAATATTTAGGGTAATAGTTATTTTTGTAGGAACTGGACACAGTGACCCGAGTTCAAATCCTGGACGAGGCTCTTGGTGTTTCCCTTTGTGCTAATTTCCTTGAAAGGGGCTCGTATTCCTCTGTTCTGCCTCCAGTTGTGGCTAGACAGTCGATTAGACTGGTTTCTTCTGCCTTGGTTCAGCAGCTAGTCAAGGAGAAGGAAAACCCTGAATTCAAACCAGCTTTACTCTGCTTAAAAATTGACCTTAAATAGCATGCTGCTCAAGGTGTACAGTCAGAGTAAATACATACTCAAATAACAGTATACAAATGATCTCTATTAAGAATTGTTCTGAAGCCGAGGATTCTTTATTATTAGATACTTCAAACCATATAATTAGTTAAAAAAAAAAAAAAAAAAAAAAAAGACTGACTTCATCATTAAAAAACCTAACAAGGATTGACATGCCATAAAACGAACCCACCAATCAATCAACTGTTTCATTCTACAGAAAGAGAGGTTTTCTTTATTTCTTTTCTGGCAGTATAAAGCAAAATAGTAGTAAGAAAAAAGTTGTAAATCATTTAAGCAGTAATTATTTTACTTGTTATGTTGTGTGATTCGATGATAATCTAATGTGGATGTTCTTCAGCCTTGGTTAGGCAACTAGTCTAGGAAAAGGAAAACTCTGAATTCAAACCTGTTAACTCCGCTTAAAAATTGACCTTGTGTCATATCCTGCCCGAGCAGAGGGGTTGGGTAAATAGGATGTAATTATCCAACCCTGCCATCACAGGCAGGATGTGACACAAGGTCGATTTTTAAGATGAGTATAGCTGGTTTGTGTTGAGAATTTTCCTTCTCCAATATACTTTTAATTCTTTTAGAAAATGAAGAAATTTCCACTCAAATTTGCCGCTGAATGATCATTTTTCTGGGATCTCTATCAAGATGAAAGTCTTATTTTTTTAATTTTTTTTTTTATTCTTCAAGTTCTTGATTGTAATCCTTTAGTCCTTCTGAAATAGAAACATCGATATCATCATAGACTGGTTCAGAAACAGTGATCCAAATGTGCTCATGACTGGTCTAGTAATCTATTCTTTGTTTTGTTAGTGTCTAAGTACTACAGTTTGAACCCAAGATCTCAGTGTATGGATTTAATCAACCCTTCCACCAGAGGCAGGAAGGAACATAAGGTTAATTTTTAAGCAGGGTACAGCTGGTTTGAATTCTTAGTTGTTTTTTTTCTCCAAGACATGTTGCCACAGTAAGGCTAAAGAGCCCAAACTTAGGTGTAGATGGCATGGTATATAAGGTACAGGATTGGACAATCTTGTTTATTGATAGTTCTAAGCTTGCTTGCTTTTCTGTTATTGGTTTGGTAAGGTTTCTTAATCTAATAGCATATCAACCTGTGTGGGATATTTACAACCAAAGCCTTTCTTGTAGAAGAACAATAGTGAGGCTCTCGATCATATGGAAATCAGACCTGACTGATAAAATGAAATGCAGTTTCTTCCAGGCAGCGGTCATATCGATACTGCTATGTGGATGCACTACTTGGACACTAACTAAACGGCTGAAGAAGAAGCTAGACGGCAATTACACAAGAATGCTGAGAGCAATATTGAACAAGTCCTGGTGGCAACACCCCACAAGGCACCAACTATACGGCCACCTGCCTCCCATCATGAAAACTATACAAGTTAGATGAACCAGACATGCAGGACACTGATGGTGAAGCAGGGATGAACTCATAAGTGATGTACTCTTATGGACTCCTGCATATGGCCAAGCAAAAGCAGGATGACCAGCTCAAACATACATATAGCAGCTATGTGAGGATATGGGATGTAGCCCTGAAGACCTGCCAGAAGCGATGAACGATAGGAAGAAGTGGTGAGAGAGGGTCAGTGATATCAGTGCTAGCAGCACAACATGATGATGATGATGATGAAGAAGATCAGGAGGTTTATACCTTTTTCAAGGGTATTAATCCAAAAGTGAAGGCAAACTTGGAGTTCAAACTTGCTTACTATGGTGTTGTAGTCCAGCAGATTAGCCCCTATGCCATAGAGACGTCTCCTGGTTTATTTCATATGTCAGATTTAGTATTTATGTTGGGGGGAATTTCAATCCCCAGTACATAACATCTTGACTGACTGAGAAAACTGATATACAAATAGTTTCTTATATCTGGTAATTTTTGCTGGGTTTTTTTAATTATTATTTTTCTTCTTAGGTTGAGCATTCTTATTTTTGTCCTTTTTTTTTTTGTCTGGTGTGGGTTTTTGTAGTATTGGTATTAATTAATCTACTATCAAATATTAAGGATCTTGTAAAGTTCACTCCTCTCTTCTCAGACTCTTCTATATTCTAACATTGGTGATTCCAGATGCTGTAGTCTTTCTTTGTAAGTAAGATATTTGATGAGTCAGGCTATTTTCTTTCTTTGATTCTATAAGTTGCATGTTTTTCTTTGAATACAGACATCAAAAAGATTACAAGATTCCAACATTGACTGAAGTAGAGCAGTTGGAATGTTTCACTATCAATGTTTTAGTTCCAAAATAATAATACACTTCCCAAGGATATACTGGCTAAAATATGATGATAAAAATAACAAATATGAGTAAATTAGCTCTGATGAAAAATATTTAATGGTTATATGCTTTAAAGGAGCACTGTTGGTGGAGCTTAGAATATGTTTGACTGAATCCCTAACAGAGAGGTAAAACCCTCACCCCAAATCCAGCCAGAGTCATCTACAAAATGGTATCTTACTTTTGTACAATATGACAGCCACAGTATGATAAATGTTTGGGATTTAGTGTATATCTTTTTTGGTCATATATGCTAGGTTGACTTTTATGGATCTAAAAAAAAAAAAAAAAAAACTGCCCTAGAATGAAACAGTTGAAATGTTGATTACAATCAATATCCTAAAACACAAATTAAATAGTCTGAAGAAAAAAAATTAGAACGAAAAAAATATTGAATATTCTGTAACAACAAGTAGCATTTTCTCACATAAACACATTGGAAAACATTGTGATAAGCCTGCTCAGTAGTTGGTAATAACTGGTGTTGTAAAATATCTTCAGTCTCTATATGACTGACAAAGCAAAGCTAAGGAAATAACAACTTTGGGAAAAATTCACAAGCAAAAACAAAAGAAACAAAAAATGAAGATTTGATAGATTTACCAATATTTTTTCTTTCATAGCAAAGCATATCAATTCAAGGCTCCTGGATTAATTTTCTAATATTGGAGCGGGTTTTCGGCTGACTTCTCCGTTCTTACCTTTGCTGACTATCAAAATGACACACAGACCCTTTCCAAAAATTACAGCAATATTTATATGGTAATTACAATATTACTAAAATTAGTCATAAAAGCAACTCTTCTAAAGACACCTTCTGATTCATGGATTATTTTTGGTGAAAGACGCAGACTAAACTCAACAATGTTTTGATGTCCATAGCTCAGTGAATTTTTCTGTCCAAAGAAAACAAAACTACTGACATTTAGCAATGATTTATCAGCTATGCCTCCCAATGACTTAATTACAAGATCTTGAAGTTTCTGTGCTGTACACTGGCAAGGTGTCTTTGAATTGCCAGGTATAGAATTTCCAAGATGTTTGCAAAAAAACATTTATTCTTTATGCTATACCATGTAGTCAGAAGCAAGCATTGGTTGCTTAGTCATCTGGGGCTATAGAATACAATGACTGCTTCTCTGAAGAGGGATAAGACCCACTCCACCAAGTGTCCTTGATATGACACTAAGCAATCTGATGGTGAGGCTCCAGTAATGCTGGAGCTTGGGGGATTACAGAGTACCCCTTCATTGCCATCCCTCTCAAGTTCACTCTGGCCTGGAGTGGTAATACCTGATAGGGCCCTATCTATGAGTCAAATAGAATTAAACTGTGTACTTATGCTAAACTGAATTGCTTGAAATGGAACTGTTTTGACATTTAAATTGCCTACTTGTGCAAAACTGAATTGTTTAAAATGGAATTGTTTTGACATTTACCCGAGTTTAAACAAAAAACCATACTTGTACTAAACTGAATTTTTTTTAAATAGAGCTGTTTATGTACATAAAAATGGATTTGGCATTAAATAACCTACAATTGTGGATATGCCATAAAACCAAACCAAACAAACAAAAATAAAAAGCAAGCATTGGGAATCTACAATGGTGAAAAGGAGACGTATGCTGAGTTTCTCTTGGCTAGTGACACTACAGGGATTAAGATGTTTATATTTCAGATTTTAAAATGGAAAATCAGAATGTTGTAAAATTTTACAAAGACATCATTAGTGCCAGTAGCATGAGAGGAATGTGATATATACATATGTGTATCTGTGGAGATATATAAGGATGCATTTATACGTCTGTGAGTATAAGCATATATATGTATGTGTATGTGTGTATGTATATATATATATATATATATATATATATATATACATGCACACATATGTATATGCATATATATATACCCATGCACATGTGAGTGTATCTATATTGGGTCCACCATGAGACCCACTTTCAGCAATTTTTACATGCTCATGTAGAAACTAATGTCTTCAGTTCTATTAAAAAAACTACTATTCCTTATGTTATGTCGCCAATATTCTGCTTTTTGTCAATAACATAAAGTATACAATCAACCAAAGGGATTCCCTTAATTTTATTTATGAACTGAACTCTAATAATAAGCTTTTTTTTTTCTTGATGTCTTAATCAACACAAACAGCAAAAAATTCAATACTTTTCATGCACAAAACACCTATGAGAACTGATTTCTGTATTCTAAATTATAAGAATGAATGCTGTGAACAATATAAAAAAAAAACAATAGTTAGAAATTCAATATATCATTATATAATAACATATATTATATAACTCATATTATCCTCCAAAACAGTCTCCTGTTCTGATCTTAAAAACATTAAATAAACCCTCATTAGCAACAACTTCCAAAACTGCATTACTGACAGACAAATCAAATGTGCTATTAAGAATATTAACAGAAATTGCAAGGAAAAAAATACATCAAACAACCCTGAAGACATTAAATTTTTTTTGTGAACTGGATAAAATAGCATTAGAAAATTTCATACATCATAACATTTCTCCTACTGACTGTAATAATGAAATAAAACTCATCATAAATTACCCCAAATTTACTACAACTAAACTCATCAGCAGAAATAATCTCTCTCTCTCTCTCTCGATTGGTTATCATAGTTTAACCAATGTACAAGTAAATTTGGTGACCATAGTTGAGGGTGACCCAAAGGCTCTCTTTTCAATAGCTACTACACCAAAGTATAAGGGAAGACACTACTCCTTTACCTGGATTTCTCCACTTACCCTTGAGCCATGCCTTATAATACCGAGTGTTAAGCAAGGTGGCATCAAGCACCATTTTTTAAAGTCTTTGGTAAGACTCGACCTGGGATTGAACCCCCATCTACTGGGCCATTGGTGAATGTCCAGTAGGAGAATGCTTCGCCAATAAAATAAGTATGTTGGTCTGATGACTTGAAACTTTTTGAGATGTATGTCACTTCACTTCACTTTTCTGAGTCTAGTTCTATCTTTCAGCTCTTCAAAACACATTAGTCCCCCTCCTCCAAATACAGAAATATTCTGATGGAAAACACTTCCATATTACACAAAGAAAAAACCCAACAAAAACTCTTGAAGCTCTATAAAGATCTACAATCCTTTGTTAAACAAGTTCAACTTGGAATATAGCAGCTGAATCCTAAAAATGGCTATAACACATTTTCCCCCTCCACCAAGTCTCTTTACTCCATTCACATTCCCCCCAATAAAAAATCCTAATTTTCGGTAAATTCCTCTTACACATTCCCCCCCACACACACACACATATATATAAAATCTTGTATGTGTGTGTGTGTGTATATATATATATATATATATATATATATATATATATATATATATATATATATATATAAGATTTCTAATGTATGTCATTTGATTATTCCTCCCTCTGAAGATGGCTACAAAAGATGCTAAAAGTAAGAGAGTAATTTATGGCACCTCACTGAATTTACTCCATCCCGAGGTCAAAGCAATCATTTGGCTAGCTGATCAGACTGATCACAGAATAGGCTAATACAAAGTGACTGTCTTATTTACTCAAATATGTTTATCGTAAAAAATTCTTCCTAACCATATATATAATATATATATATATATATATATGTGTGTGTGTGTCACTCTCTCTCATATATATATATATATATATATATATATATATATATATATATATATATATATATATATATATGAAGTGCAAACTGAAGTGATGAAGTGGCTCAAAGAACAAATACCAGAATTTTTCCGAGGCAGGAATATACGCTCTCATTTGAAGTTGGAACATTGTGATTGAGAGAAATAGTAACAATATCGAGAAGTAGGGATGTGATCCACCGAAGACCAGCTTAATTTTGATGCAAGATGCATGTTCCTGTGTCAACAATTATTCCTGTACTAAAGAAAAAGGCATTACTATTTGATTCACCCTTGTAGTTAAAACCCTCTTGTCTTCTTAATTCAAAGCAGAAGAATATCAAATACAGAGCACATAAAACTTTGAGAAAATTAACAAAGAGGAGGAAATTGGTGAAAAAAAAAAGTCAATGTATGATAGTTACAGCTTGTTATCTTAGAAATTCGGTCAGAGCGTACAATTATCAAAATATTATGATGAAAACAATGAAAAAAAAGTAATAGATGTATTATATTTATTCCATTTTGTGTAAGAAATTCAGGTAGATCGAAGCCTGGATTTTTTTTATTTTCTTGCACCTGCTTTAAATAGATAAGATAAATATAGATAGATTAAAATGAGAAAAAGAATGAAAACTTTGTATTTCGATACATTATTTTTATCAACTTAGTTCTATGATATTCTTAGTTCCATAAATATTATATGGGCTAAAGTCCTGCTCAGGTTTTGAATTATTTAACTCCTCTTATGAGAAAATATGATCTGTATTGAATGAAATACTTCAAAAAAAAGAAAAAAGTTTCTGTAGAAAAAAAAAAAAAATTGGAAAAATAAATTAAGAATGTTCGTAATTGCTTCTTTTGATAAATAATGTATTTTCAAACTCATATTCTTTAAACTTTGGTTCAAAGGAACTTCATGGGATTTTATTTACTGATCTGTCAAAAATGTTTTTAATAGAAGAGATAAAAGTAGCCAAAACTTATTTCACAGGCAAAGAATAGTTTTAGATGGTCAGCAGGAAATAAAGATAAAATAAGAACCTTTACATAAGAGGACTTGAAATTTATACTCCTTCATATTGTATACAAAAGAAAGAGTGCAATTCTATATTAAAACCCTCTGCAAATTTTTTTCTCTATTAAAACCTTGTGCAAGAGTTTTCCTAATAGTAAAATTTTTTATAATGCATTCCTACCATGAATCCCCTTCCAATACATTCCTATAGCAAAAGTCTTGACATGTATTCCTATCATAAAAGCCCTTCTGATGCATAACAATAGTAGACCTCTTTCCAGTACATGTCTTTGCCCAGTCGGCTGTGGCTATAAAATATACCGACTGCTTCTCTGGATGTGACACTAAACAATCTGATGGTGAGACTCCAGTAATTCTGGAGCTTTGGGGAATGCAGCATATACCCCTTTATTACCATTGCTCCCAGATCCACTCTGGCCCAGGGTGGTAGTACCTGATAAGGGTCCTATCAATGGGTTAAATAGAATTAAACTGTGGTTTGAGTTTATTGTTTTTGGCATTTAAACTGTGTATTTATGCTAAATTGGATTGTTTAAAATAGAGCTGTTTTGATATTTAAACTGTATACTTATGCTGAACTTAATTTCTTGAAATAGAACTGTTTTAACATCTAAAATGTGTACTTATGCTAAACTGAATTAGCTGAAATAAAACTGTTTTCACATGAATTTTGTGAATTGCCCAATCAGCTGGGGCTGTAGAATATACAGACTGTACCTCTGCAGAGTGGGTAAGACCCCCCAAAAAGTGTCCAGGATATAACACTAAACAATCTGATGGTGAGGTTCCTGTGATGCTGGGGCTTTGGGGAATGCAGAGCACCCTTTCATTGCCATTGCTCCCAGGTCCACTCTCTGAATTAAACTGCATACTTATGCTAAATTGAATTGTTTGAATTAGAACTATTTGACAAAACTGAATAGCTTGAAATAGAAATATTTTTGACAATTAAACTGTGTACTTATGCTGAACTGAATTGTTTGAAATGGAACTGTACTTAAGCTAAACTGAATTGTTTGATATAGAACTGTTTTGACATTTAACTGTGTGTAAACAAAATTTATACTTATTCTAAACTGAATTGTTTGAGTAAACCAAATGGCTTGAAATAGAAATATTTCTGAAAAATAAACTGTTTACTTACGCTAAACTGAACTGCTTGAAATAGAACAGTTTTTAACATTGAAACTGTACTTATGCTAAACTGAATTGTTTAATATGGGACTGTTTTGACATTTAACTGTGTGTGGAGAAAATCTGTACTTATTCTAAACTGAATTGTTTAACTAAATTGAATAGCTTGAAATAGAAATGTTTTTGACAATTAAATTGTGTACTCATGCTAAACTGAATTGTTTGAAATAGAACTATTTGTATAAAATGGATTTGGCATTAAATAACCTACAAAGGTTGATACGCCATAAAAACCAACCAACCATACATGTCTTTAGTAAAACCCTTTTCTGTGTATTATTTTCTAATGCATATTTAAAGTAAAATAAGTCATGGTATATTCCAATAATAAACATCTGATGTTATCACTGAGTATTATAATGTTTCTCATCAATATGGCACCATATTGAATATGAATAGGTGTAACATTTCTCAAAATAGAAAGCGGCCTCAGTTGTTTTGAACATAAAAATTTATTTTCTGACCTCAACATAGTCGTTAACCGAAACAAGAGAAAGATAGGTTGAAAGAATGTGTCATGTTACTAGAAACACTAAAAGTCTCATTCATGAAAGATGAACAATCAAAATACTGACTTTGCTTTACTTCCCCGACCAGAGCCATCGTCTCTGGACCCAAATCTTCCAGACGCAGCTTCAACCCTCTCTGACCAACCCTACTCTCTGAACTAATTGACAGCTAAATTACCCAACTTATATAATATATTAATTATTCTCCTTAACTAATAATGAGAAGAACACATGTGATTAAAAACTTTCCAAAAACCTAACAGTTAAATCAGCTGTCATTGTATTAAATGTGTTCACCATTCTGTCGGCAGCAGATTTCAAAACACCCAGTCAACCACATATCCAGCCACATGTGCACCATTTGACGTTGCACATGTGACTTGGCTAAAATCTTTGAGTAAAAGTCCAACTCAGAAACCATATAATTGAGTATATTAAAAGGATTTTTTTAATATATATATATATATATATATATATTAAAAGAATTAAGCATTAAATAACCTACAATGGTTGATATGCCACCAAACCAAACCAAACCATACCATACCATGTCGCAGTATGTAGATTATTTGTACTAGATAAGTAGTTATGAATATTGTCGAACATTTACAAATTAATCAAATTTCAGTGTTAAATAAGCCATAAGGGGTTGATATGCTATTAAACGAATAAGCCAAATCAAGCAATGGAGTTAATCTCCAGTGACATAAGTGACAAGTTTGAACCTCACTCACTTCAGAGAGGAAGAATGTCAAAGATAGAGCACCTAAAACTTCATTCATTGTCAGAATGATTTCCTTGGGAAGTTATGAAACCCCTTATCTCTCCCAGCTATAGGTTAGATAGTATCACTGTTGGACTTCTACTTGAATGGCATTACATAAACCCACAAAAACTAATATGCCATTAAACAAAGAAACAAACCAAACCATGGATGTGAACATGGGTGTTGGGTAATGTTTCAGCAGTGTGACTAATCATATTCACCATACTTCCCAAGGTCAGTTAGCTAGAGCTGTAGAATAAACTGACGGCATCTTTGCTGAGTGGGTGAGACCACCCCCCATTCCAACAAGTGTCCTGTACGTGACTCTAAACAATTTGATGGTGAAACTCCAGTCCTGGAGCTTTGAGGAATGTAGAGTACCCTTTCACTGCCATTACTCTTACTTCCACTGAAACCTACTGTGGTAGTACCTGATAGGGTCCCATCTATAGGTCAAATAGAACTGTTTCACCATTTAACTGTAGGCAAAAAATGACTGTTAAATTGAATTGTTAGTCTTTCATAGCAATAATTGATATGATTTAGCTGTTGTGCAAATGAATGAATAATATTGAATAGGATTATTGGTGTTGAATATCAATATTTGAAACCCTTTAACTGTGTGCCTCAATCGAATTATTGGTATTAGATAGCAATACTTGAAACCATTTAACTATGTGCAAAAACTGAATTCTTGGTATTACATTGTAATGTTTGGAACTATTTGACTGTATGCAAATAAATGAATAGTATTGAATAGAATTATTAGTGTTAGATAGCTATACTTGTTATAACTTAACTGTGTGCAAACAATTGATTAATATTAAATAGAATTATTAGTATGAGATAAAGATAGTTGAAACTATTTAACTGTGTGCAGACAATAGCAATACTTAATTGTGTGCAAACAAATGACTTAAGTTAAATCAAATTGTTAGTGTTACATAGCTGTGTACAAACAAGTGAGTTCTGGTTCATTTAAATTAGTCATCAACAGAATATGCATTTCCAAACCATTTAATAGATACATATAAACAGGATTTGGCATTAAATAATCTGCAAGGTTGATATGCCATAAAACCCAAACAACTATACCTGCCAACCAATCCAATGTATAGCTTGATCAGTTCATCTTTGGAAAATTAGATTATGGATAACTGACTATGTTGTTGATACTTTCTCAACAATGATGCCATCATCATTGCTGTGAAAATGTTGGTCACCTCCACTGGTGCAGATTTTGAAAAATATTATATGCACGCTCTTGTATATTGCTGGGAAGAATGCATAGGCAATGTTGGTGACTGGAAATATAGCATCTCGTGACTGGAAATCTGCCACATAAAATGGCATTTACACTAATTTTGTGTGTAGCTTTCTATATGTAGAAGGATGGGGTCTGCCTGGCTATTCCTGCCAAGGATACACTTCATGAGTAGTGCCTCACAAAACCAAACTAGGTTACAGGACCAGTTAGAGAGCAAGATTTTGGTGTGATATCATTTATAGAAAGAACAGGAAGCATATAAGTGACATTTTTGAAGAGTATAAAACAAAATTACAGCAGTTATGTCTTTAATAGTAGAAATACTAATAAAGTACAATAAAGTCACATGGTACTACTGCTACTGACATAGGAAGTAGAGTTCAAATTCTAGCACTCAGTCTGCTGACTGCACCTCTGCAGGGGTGTAAAACCCCACCAATGAGGCTAACTGTTGGCTGTGGGTGGCAATCTGTAATGCTTGAGGATGGAATCCTTATGGCTGAGCAGTCTGTAGCAGCTAAAAAAAAGTTATGTGACTTGCAACACACCACTTTGGCCTTTACTTGGCTAGACGGGAGGTCGGAGAGGCCAAACTCAATCAATCGGCTGGTCATGTCAGCCCTCTTTTCGATTTGTGTAAAAATCCAAATGTGGACAATGGCTGTAGGATCAATCATGCTATGGAAAGACTCATAGCCCTCTGTGTTCCTTGGCAAGTGGTTATCTCAGGAATGAAAACCTAGGGACAAAGTAAAATTGTCTAACACCAGCATGAATATACTGAACATGTAGCCTTGATGTTGCAAGGCAAATGGGTTTCCTCCTAGGCACATTCCCGCATGGGGCTCTGAGGTGGGTGGGGAGCATGTTCCTTGAAATTCATATCTAATTATATGGATAGCACAAACAAAACCCAAACTAATAAAAAAAAAGGTCTGGGAAAAGTTCTGACAGTGAGACAGAAGGAAAACCAAATTATTTCCTGTCTTTCATTTTGATGGAATCAGCTGAAGAAATTCCTCTAAACTGTCTCAAATAACTTAAAACCAAAAACAGTAAAAAAAAAACGTAAAAATGGAACATGACTAATAGAAATTTGCAAGAAAAACTGACGAAATATTAAAATGGAAACACTTTGACAACATAAAAATAAAAACCTATCCCCACAATTCCCTGAATACATGTAAAGGAGTTGTAAAAAGCCATGAAATTTCCTAATATACATAAGATGAAATCAAAATCAACTTACAAAATGAAACAATAGATACAAATACATATATAATGGCTTTTAATACCCTCAAAATTTCAAAAGAAATTAAAATTGGATACCAAAAAATAAATGTAAAACCTTATGTCCAAAACCCCTTAAGACACTATAAATGTCAGAGGTTTGGGCACCACCAGGACCAATGTACACAACTGCCAATATGCAGAAGATGTGGCGAATGTAACGGACAAAACAACTGCCAAAAAGACTACAAATGTGCTAACTGCCAAGGAAATCATGGTGCTGGTTCTTGAGATTGTGAGGTATGGAGGAAAGAAAAGGATTACCAAACTAAAACATACTCAAAATATTAGCAGAGTCTACCAAATATGCAAAAGAGAGAAAAAAAAATCCTAACAACCAAAAATCAAATCTGTTATACGCATGAAACAAGTGCAACCACAAAACCCTAGAGGGTTGCCCAGCTTGTAAATGAAACAAGAGCGCTGATCCAGGAGATGAAAACTGTCATAGGAGTTACTGGAAAAGACCTGAATACCAGAGTTGCAGCAAGCCAAGAGAGACAAACAAAGCCAGACAGGAAGAGCTCAGAGGCCCTCACTTCTGTGATGACTTCTGTTGTTGAGCCACTACAGATCCCACCTAAAATGAAAACTAAAGGGACCCCCTCCTGATGGGTAGGGATGAGGTACAAAACAGGAAAAAAATACATCCAACCCAAGAACAAGAACTACCCCAAGAAAGAACAGGTTTGAGCCCATGGAAAGGGAGGCTTCCATTTGCCCAGCTAGGAAAATACTGATGAACACCAAAACGAAAAATGAAAAACCAGGAAGCACATTGAAAATCCCCTCAAGAACAAAGTCGCCAATACGAATCAAACACTGCAATGCTCAGGGATCAACAAAACCCCTACAAAGAACCTATAGTATAGAAAGTATGGATAGCAATACAGACTGCGCAGCTGACAGACTTAATCCTGAAGAAGTATTAAATAACTATAATACTTGAAACTATTTGATATGTGGGCCAATTTATAAGCTCACTCACCTTTTTTAAATGTTAATCTCTTACATATCATACATATCTGTTTAAATGTGTACAAACAAATGACTGATGTTAAATTGTTACTGTTACATAGCAACTCTCAAAATCATTTGGCTATGTGCGAGCAAGTGAGAAGTAAATAGAATGATTCGTATAACAAGAAATACCTGAAATCATTTAACTGTGAAGAAAAATGAGCTCAGGTTTGTTCAAAAATGTTATAAGAAAAATGTTCATACACCATGTGTATTTGATATATGTCTAAACAGGATTTGGCATTGAACAATTTGCAATGTTTGATATGACAAAACCAAATCAACTTAGAAAGAACTGTTTTTGACATTTGAACTGCATACTTATATTAAACTGAATTGTTTGAAATGGAACTGTTTTTACATTTTGTTGAGTGTAAAGAAAACTGTACTTATATATATATATATATATATATATATATATATATATATATAAATGGATTTGGCATTGAGTAACCTGAAATGGTTGATATGCTATAAAACCAATTAAAATCTAGCCAAATATAATAAAACATGACCAAAACTCAGACCCAAAATTCTAAAACATACACAAAAAAACAAAAGCAATTTAACCTTTCGGGCATTAAATGACCCACGGAGGTTGATAGGCTATTAAACAAAACTCAAATTCTAGTTGAAGCTGTTACCATTTTACATTACGTCAATATCCTGAGAAGTTATGAACCCGACTAATCTCCCTCCAGGTGTGGGTAAATAGTATGGTAGAATGGACTCTTTGATCATTCGATGGCAACTAGTTTAGGACAATGCTAAATTCAAACCTGTTAAACTCCATTTAAAAATTGACTTCCTGTCTCATCCTGCTCATGGAGAGAGAGGTTGGTAAATGGATATAGATAAATAGTAGGACAGACTGAGCTCTTCTACAACTGGTCAATAAGATGGAAAACTAAATTCAAACCTGCTGTACTTTGCTGAAAAATTGACCTTGTGCTACATCCTATCCTTGAAATGAGGAGTTGCGTTAATTCATTTTAGTAAGATGCAACTCATTCTACTAAAATCTACCATTTCCACTAGGAGTGTTGATTTTTGTATATTTATGGGGGTTATAAAGGTTAAGAATTGAATCGGTTGTTTATTCTTTCTGAAATGCTAAGTTATTTCCTTGATCGACTTCTTTGATAATTCTCAATAAGTTCTAAGTTTATCCTCTGCCATGGGCATCATCAGATGGAAGGCATAATCATTCTTGATCAGAAGCTTGTTAGTGAAAACAAGTGGTTTTAATATCTACCTTAATGCCGACAAGCCGTTAACTCTTTGTGTGATAGATTCTCACTAATTTGCCAACTTACTTATCCCATAATTCTTTTGCTTTTGTTTCTTCTGACCATAAGAATAAGACACAATTCATAATGCATCTCATACTCTTAAAATGATAATAATAATCTTCATCACCTGTTTCCCCTAAAGTCTTTAATCTACCTTTAACTAGCTTATTTACTTATCTCGGCCATTAATATTTAGTCAGATAAGTCTTTGTTATCTACTTTTATTTCTGTTGGTCCAATATCAATTCTTAACACTTATTGTTTTTAATTCTACCTCTTCTTCATCCCATTTCAACAACTCTAGTCTTTTTCTTTCCACTGTACTGATGATGGAGTCAGGCATTTTTGATCATCCCAAAGGCCATAAATATTAAGATTTTTGTTGTTGAGCATCTTTTGGAAAATCCTGTTGTCAGTAAGTGTGTGTGTGTGAGACTTGGAATGATGAGGCAGCGGAGATGAGGGTCAGTTGACAAGATATATGAATCTCAAGTTTCTCATATCAGATGATAAAAAAAGAAAGCCCTGCCGCTAAGAATTAATGTATAACTCTCAGCTCTCTTGAATCAACTGTAGGATAAAAGTTAGGATCTTTGGTAAATAAAGCCATAAAAAAAGTAAATTGGTCTGCCCCTCACCCTCAAGGTTTTATCAAAACATATCCAAAATAGTTTTACGTTAGATCTGTAAGTAGTAAATCAGTTATTAGTGGGTGTCCCTACTCCTGGTATTATTTGTGGATTGAAAAATTATCAATGAAAAATTAGTTGTTGTCTCATTCCATTGTTTTTTGTTTGAAAATATCTATTCAAAATAAGACTGAAGAAAAAGGAAAGTGATTATGATTAACTGGACCCATGGAAATTCTACAGGTGTTGACCATTACGATACCATCATTACTCTTGAATTTATAATTTTGTAATTATCTACTGAATATGGATATTATATGTATAATAATGATATACATATTAGAGATTTATGTATAAAATTAATGAACAAAGATATAATGTTGGTAATTCAGTTTGACAAATAAAGAAGGAAAAAACAGGATAAAAAGAAAAAAACATTAAAAAAGAAGGAGAGAGATAAAAGAAAGTAACATTAGTAGAAAAGAGAGAAAAAATATTAGAAAGAAGGAAAGAAGAAAAAGAGAAATATTAGAAAAAAGGAAAGAAGAAAAAGAGAAATATTAGAAAGAAGAAAAAGAGAAATATTAGAAAGAAGAAAAAGAGAAATATTAGAAAGAAGGAAAGGAGAAATATTAGAAAGAACGAAAGAAATAAAAGAGAAATATTAAAGAAGGAAAGGAGAAATATTAGAAAGAAGGAAAGAAGAAAAAGAGAAATATTGGAAAGAAGAAAAAGAGAAATATTGGAAAGAAGGAAAGGAGAAATATTAGAAAGAAGAAAAAGAGAAATATTGGAAAGAAGGAAAGGAGAAATATTAGAAAGAAGGAAAGAAATAAAGGAGAAATATTAGAAAGAAGGAAAGAAATAAGAGAAATATTAGAAAGAAGGAAAGGAGAAATATCAGAAAGAAGGAAAGAAATAAGAGAAATATTAGAAAGAAGGAAAGGAGAAATATTAGAAAGAAGGAAAGGAGAAATATTAGAAAGAAGGAAAAGAGAAATATTAGAAAGAAGAAAAAGAGAAATATCAGAAAGAAGGAAAGAAGAAAAAGAGAAATATTAGAAAGAAGGAAAGAAATAAAAGAGAAATATTAGGAAGAAGGAAAGGAGAAATATTAGAAAGAAGGAAAGGAGAAATATTAGAAAGAAGGAAAGAAATAAAAGAGAAATATTAGAAAGATGGAAAGAAGAAATATTAGAAAGAAGGAAAGGAGAATTATTAGAAAGAAGAAATATAAGAAAGAAGGAAAAAAGAAATATTGAAAAAAAGAAAAGGAGAAATATTAGAAAGAAGGAAAGAAGAAAAAGAGAAATATTAGAAAGAAGGAAAGAAAAAAGAGAAATATTAGAAAGAAGGAAGGAAAAAAGAAACATTACACCGAAAGAATGGATGAATGAAAGAAACATAATAAAGAAGAAACAAAGGAGAAAAATTAGAAGGAAAGAAATATCGCAGAAGGAAAAAACATTAGCAAGAAATGAACAAAAGAAGAGAAATTGAAAAAGAAACATTAGAAAGTAAATAAAGTAAAGATGGTACGAAGAAACATTTAAAAAGAATTATTTAGAAATGAAGGAAATATCGACAAAGAAAGAAATGGTAGAAAGAGATCTTAAGAAAGAACTTTTGAGAAAGAAAGAAAGGAAAAACACTAGAAAGAGATTTTGAGAAATGAAGAAACAACTATTAAGAAAGCAAGGATAAAGATTAATAGAAATTGTGAGATGTCATTTAAGCAATATTTATCTGATTCAGTCTCGTATATAAGGCATAAGTCATTCATAAAACCAAGCCAAATTATTATGGTTTTTAAAGTCTGAACTATTTACATTAACCAAAAGAAAAATTCTGTTTATTCAAATAGCTGTCTTATTTGTTGGGTAAGGCGGGACATCAGTGAATAGAGTTGGCTGTACCACTAATCTGCAGGTTAAACTGATTTTTTTGTACAACTTTCAGTGAAAATCAAATTAGTTACTGTACTACATGCAATATGTTTTAGGATGTTTTCAATTTGAAATGAGACACTTGAATATCTATCTTATAAAAGGATAAGCCATTAAATACTGATAACAAACCGAGAACTTGTGGTGAATGTAATAAACTTAACTTAGGGAGTGTGGAGTAACTTCATTGACATTATTCCCAGATCCATTCTGACTCAGAATGGTCATAGCTGTTAGGGTTTCATCTTGGTATCAAAAAGATGTGTTTAAAAGTTATTAGTACTGGACAAGAATATGAGAAACCCCATAACTGTGAACAAATGAATGATTGTTATTAAATAGACATGATTAATTGAAACCATATAATTGTGGATGAATTATCAGTATTATATAATACTTGAAACAATACAACTGTGTGCAAATTTATTTATATTAGATAAGAATACTTGATATCATATAACTGTAAAACACTAATTAAAAACAACTAAATAAACCACAAATATAAATGTACAATGAATGCAATTCCCTGACCTCTTAGCATAAAATAACCTGAGACAGATGGG
>OY757913.1:57013190-57408190 GCA_963585895.1 Sepioteuthis lessoniana
CCTCTTGATTTAAATCTATTTCTGTCATTATTATGGTGACTGTCAAGAACATAATGATGATTGTTCAAAAAGTTTTTAGCCTCACCCAGAAGAAAACTTGAAAAACTATTTTCAATTTTTCTAGTTCTTTAAGAACTAGTCGTGTGTCGCCACAAGAAAAACTATACTTTTTTTGTGTGTGGGTGAGGCTTAGAATTTTTGGAACGATCCTCATATATCAATGAGTATATCGTGGTATTGATAATCCTTAACATACATTATCATGATACCAGTGATTAGTTAACCAAAAACAGATTACCATATTAGAGAAGCTTAGAATATGCCAAGTGTATTCTCGGCAGACAGGTACACGCCTTCTCCCCTAAAAGGGAGATCCTGAAAATGACACTAAAGTGCATATCATGATGAGGTTCCCATTCTGGAGCTCTGTGGAGTGTGGAGTAGCCTTTCATTTCCCTTTTTCTAAGGTCCTCTGTAATCCAGAGTGTTAGTACTTGTTTGGGTTCAATCTATGGGTCAAATAGGTAAAGACTGTAGCTAAAATACCGAAATAACAATCAGTAGCAGACGGAATTTAAGAAAAGAATTATGAAGCTTGACATATAAATCAAGCTATAGAATTGGTTTGGTTTGATTTGGTGGCATATCAAACACTGAATTTTATTTAATGCCAAATCCTCTTTATACATATATATTAGATATATAGGATTTTTTTTGGTTGGATTTTATGGCATATCAACCATTGTTGGTTATTTAATGCCAAATCTTCTTTATACATATACATTAGATATATATGATTTGTAAACACATTTTGTTGATACCTTTAAATGAGATCAAGCTCATTCTTGTGCTCTGAGTTAAATAGTTTCAAATATTTCACATTTTAATTGAGTTTGAACTAATTTATTTGCACACAAGTATTGCTATTCTTTCTACACAGTTAAATGTCTTCACTTATTGCTACCTAGCACTTATAATTCTATTTAATATTTACTTGTTTACAGACAGTGAAGTGGTTACAAGTATTGCGATTTAAGTTTAATTATTTTATTCAAAACTATTCATTCATTTTCACACAGTCAAATGGTTCCAAATATTGCTATGTTGTTCCAATATCTTAATTTGGGCACACAGTTAAAAAGTTTCAAGTATTGCAGTTTAACATTACTTATTCATTTGTCCACCAATGATTCCAAGTATTGCTATTTGTCACTAACAATTCAATTCATTTGTTTACACACAGTTAAATGATCAAACAGTTCAATTTTAAACAATTCAATTTAGTATAAGTCATTTGTTTGTGCTCTACTTAAATGTTAAACAGTTTTGTCTGACCCATAGATAGAACCCTATCAGTTGCTACCTCACTGAGCTAGCGTGGACCTGGGAGAAATGGCAATGAAGATGTACTCATTATTTCCCAATGCTCTAAGACTGGAGCCACACCATCAGATAGTTTTGTGTCATATTAAGACGCTCGTTGGGAGTGTCTTAGCTTTTTGAAGAGATGTACTTATGTATTCTACAGCCCTAGTTGACTGGGCTAGAAGTTCTAGAAGTTGGCCACTGACATCTCCCCTAAGAAGGGAGCTCCCACAGTATTCTTATCATTGGCATGAATAAACCTCTTCTTCCCATTCTTTTGCTTTGGTTAGGCAATCAGTCAAGGAGAAGGAAAGCTAAATTCAGATATTATGCACACATAATATAATATTTAATCTTCTTGTCCTGGAAACACACATGGCAAAATTGTTATTGTTCAAATCTTTTTTGAGTTTCACTCCATGCTAATACTTTTAATCCATCTCTTTGACAAGCTATGGGTAAATAGTTGGGTGGACTGGGTTCTTTAGCCTTGGCAAGACCAGCTTTGTATCTGTACATTTTTAACCCATTCGGCTGAGGCTGCAGAATATACCAACAGTATCTCTGTAAAGGGGTAACACCCTCTGCCTTAACAAGTGTCCTAGATATGATATTAAAGGCTTCAACCTTGGAGATTTAAAGAATGGGGAATACCCCTTTATTGTCATTGCTTCTAGGTCCACTCTGACTCGGAGTGGTAGCACCTGATAGGGTCCTATCTATGGATCAAATAGAACAAACTGTGCTAACAAATGACAAATGTTAAATTGTGACTATAATATAGCAATATTTGAAACCATTTCACTGTGTGAAAAGAACAGCTCATGTTTATTTGCGAACATTATCTACAAAATATACTCATAAATCATATTTAATATATATATATATAAAGAGGATTTAGCATTAAATAACCTACAATGGTTGATATGCCATAAAATGCAACCAAACCAAACCAAACCGGCTCATTGTCCAAGTGGGTAGAGTGTTCGCTAATGGCCTGGGAAACCACAGTTGAATCCTAGTCATAACAAGTCATAACAAAAACTTCAAAAAAATTGTATTTGATATTTCCTGGTTTAACACTCAGGATTATGACATATATATCCAGGGTAAAGTGGAGTAATCCAGGGGAAGAAGTAGCACTCTCCCCTACACCTCGGTGTAGTAGCTATTGAGAAGGGAGCTTTTGAGTCGACCTTGATTACTTTTACTTCATGTATGTATAAAGAGAATTTGGCATTAAATAACCTACAATGGTTTATATGCCATAAAACTAAACCAATCTGTGCATCTTACCAAGAAACTAGTTATGGTTTTGTATTTTTGTTGGAGCTATGTTCATCTTTTAATGAGATCTTTTTACATAAATCTCTGTTTAGCCAAGACATGAAATTTACAACTGAGAAATAATGTGCTGATGAATTTATACAATTCCTTATCTTCTTGCTCTAAAAGCTTAATACTTGGCCCAAACAAATCACTGATTAATGAAGTAATTTTTATATTTGATGCAAATTATTCAGATTTTTTTAATTTAGAAAAAACTGTGAATTCAAATAAACTTTGACGCCACTCAAAAGTTGACCTTGTGTCATATCCTACTTGTGAATGATAAAATATATTTTGATCATTATCTGGAAAGGCTAGAGAAACCATACTAGAGATGAACTCTGATGATCTAAAAGTAGATAAGAAAGAAATGGGAATAGGAAAAAAACTGTTGATGAAATAGAGAAATAACTGGTATTATCTATCAACATATGGATTTTTCTTTTCAAAAAAACTAAGTTGTTAATATTGCTTTTTTTTAATTGTAGTAATATTTATCACTAATATTTGAACAAAAGGACTCAGAATAATCAGGAAAGAGGAAAATGTTTTTTTGTGGCTATAGCAACCAAAGAAATATATGTATTTATGTAGATATATGTGAAACATAATTAAATGATTAATCTTCTGAAAAATTACTATTTGAATATAAACACGTTAGGAAAATATCTTCGAACATCAAAATTTTTCTCATGTTTGATTTATATTTTTGTTAATTTCCTGTTCTAATTTTTTAATAATTTTTGTTTTTTTAGTTTCATTATATATAAAGTCATGTTGATAAAATCGAAATCTACAAATAAACTTTTTTTATTCCCAACCACAGCATAGTATCCTTAAAAAATCATAAAAAGTTGTATATAGATAGGTACTTCAGCCAAGAATCAATGTAGTATCTGCACACAGAATAAATGAAGATGAATGCAATAAAAATCCCGATATTTAAACAAAACAATGTATTATGCATTGTAACACAAAAAGTACACAAGAATGAAGGAAATGTTTATAATGCATGTTCACCATAAAAAAAGTCTTCTCCCAAAAGAAGAGTCCCAGCCAATCAAGAGAAAGATGTCTATGTATTTTAAAGTGAAAAATAAATTAGGAATGTTTGAGTGTTGGTGTGAAATTAAGCCAAAATAGGAGAAAGAAACTATTCTATTTACCTTGCAACAATAAACAGAAAAATCTTTCCTTTTTGTTTGAAATATTTTAGATTTCACATGTGGAAGTCCATAAACAGCTGTTTGATTCTGAATATTTTGATTGGCTGGGCTGTGGAATATTGTGGTGACATAATGTTTTATTATTTTTTGCTGGCAGATAATTTTGGTTGTTATACCAGCACATAATTTTGCTGTGGAAAAGCCTAAAAAATCAGAAAATGTTTGTCAAAGGTCAGGAATTGATTCAAGTGTCACAGCCAGAATAAGGGTGTTATATGTCTATTTGTAATTCTCAAGTTTAGAATTATCTTCATCTAACACTTATAAAAGAGATTTTCTATGTTTTATAATCTTGTAAATACATTTATATATTTTACCATTCATGGTATTGTGTTTGTGATTGCCTAAGCTTAGCTTAGTAATTATTTAGTGTTTCAACATATTGTTTCCTTTATCTGAAATAACACATATTTCTGTATATGAAAGTTTTATGGACATTTTTTTCTCAAAGTTGTTGCATGGAAAGATTTCCTTTCTTCAGTGAGCATATTTTGATTATTTTTTTATACAAATTGACACCCACTGGAAGATTTCAGTTTAAGGAAGAAAACATGCTTTTCATGAAAATTATCATTGGTTATTGACATTCCCCAGAACTTAAGTTTTTATTCATTTTTACTTATTGCTTTTCACAACTCATTGTACTAGTTGATTTAATAGTATTGTCTTATGATAACTGTCATTCTCTATTCTGTACAACAAATCTGCTATGATTCTACTTTCTTTATTACCAGTATGTACTTACTCTCTATTCTTTGTAACCAATCAGCTATGATTCTGCTTTTTTATGATCACTATGTTATGATTTTCTTTATTATTACCAGTCTGTTACAACTCTCCATTATTAATAACCCAGTCTTGGGCTTTAAAATACACTGACTGCATCTTTTCAGAGAGATAAGACACCTCCAATGAGTGTCTTGAATATGACACTAACCCATCTGATCGTGAGGCTCCAGTCCTGAAATTTTGAGGAATTATGAGTACCCCTTCATTGCCATTGCTCACAGGTCCACTCTCACCCAGAATGGTAGCACCTGAGATGATCCTATCTATTGGTCAAACAAAACTGTTTGACATTTAAAATATGTGCAAACAAATGACTGATGCTTAACTGTTAGTAGTACATAGCAATACTTGGAACAATTTAACTGTGTACAAATGAATGAATAGTGTTGAATAGAATAATCCTATTTACCAACCCCTCCGCTCGGGCAGGATATGACACAAGGTCAATTTTTAAGCGGAGTTTAACAGGTTTTAATTCAGAGTTTTCCTTCTCCTAGACTAGTTGCCCTACCAAGGCTGAAGAATCAGTCTGTCCTACTATTTACCCATAGCTGGAGGGAGAATAATTGGATTCATACCTTTCCCAAGGGTATTAGTGCTGTGTGAAATGCAATCAGTCTCGTCCAGGATTTGAACTCGTGTCACCGTGTCCATTTCCTACGACGATAACCAGTACACCACGGGCACCTCCTACCTGTTGAATAGAATAATTAATGTTAAATTGTAATATGTGTAACCACTTCACTGTCTAACAAATTATTATTTTTAGAATGCAATAATTGAAACCATTTAACAGTGTAGAAACAATAGTAATATTAGTGTGCAAACAAATTAGTTCTGGCTCATTTAAAAATGATATTAACTACAAACTATTTACTTAGAAATCATATATGTATACCCATCTAAATGTATGCAAACAAATGACGGATGCTAAATTGTTACTTTTACATAGCAATACTTAAAACCATTTAATTGTGCACAAACAAATGATTTATAGTAAATAGAAATATTCATGTTAGATAAAATACTTGAAGCCATTTAACTGTATACAAAAAAATTAGCTTAGTCTCATTTAAAAATCTATCTACAAAATGTATTTCCAAACCATATTTTTAATATATATGTAAAAACAGGATTTTGGCAATAAATAACCAACAATGGTTGATATGCCGACTCAACTGAACCATTATTTACGATGAATATATTACGATTCTTCTTTCTTTATGACCAATCAGCTGTGATTTTCTATGACCAATACATTATAATTCTCCATTGATTATGACCAATCTGCTATGACTCTCCATTATTTAAGACTACAGTGTGATGACTCTCCATTTTTTATTTCCAAAGTGTTATGACTCTTATTTATAATGAACAATAATGTGCTATGACTCTCAATTCTCTATGACCAAACAATTATGACTCTTCATTCTCTATGACTAATCTGTTAGGATTCCATTTTTTATATTCCAATGTCTAATGACTCCCCATTTGTTAAGAGTGATATTTTATGACTCTCCATTCTTTTTGTCCAATATCTTTGGACTTTCCATTCTTTATCAGTACTCAGCTACGATTCTCCATTCTTTATAGCCAGTTCATCATGACTCAATTATTTATGAACAATCTCTCATAATTTTTCATTATTTCTGTCTAATCAGCTATGATTTTCCATTCTTTTTTACAAATATGTTTTGATTTTCCACTTATGATAAATCAACTATCACCCGATTCTTTACGACCAATATATAAGGACACCCCATTTTCCATGATCATTAGATTGACACAGTTATCTTTTATAATTCAACATTAGATCTACAGAATATGCCAACTGCATCTATTCAGAGGGATATGACCCTCCAATCCACTGAGTGACCTTGATATGACACTAAACCATCTCATGAAAATCCTCCGGTTGTGGAGGTTTAGGAAATATGGAGTAACCCTTCATTGTGATTACTCCCATATCTACTTTGACCCAGATTGGCAATAATTATTCAGTTCCCATCTGTAGGTCAAAAAGAAATATTTATTATTTACTTTATTTGAAACAATTTAACCATATGCAAACAACTTAATTATTTTGAATAGAATTATTAGTGTTAGACACCAATACATGAAACCATTTAACTGTGTACAAACAACTGATGAGAGTTAAATTAGATTAGAATACTTCATAAATGGAATTACTAATGTTGAATAGCAATACTTGAAACCATTAAAGTGTGTGCTAAAAAATGTGCTCGGGCTCATTTAAAAATGTTACCCACTATTTGTTTACAAATCATATATATTTAAGACATATATGTATAAACAGTATTTGCTTCAAATAACCTACAAAGGTTTGATATGCCATAAAACCACCAACCAACCAATATTTATTTCTAGTCTGTTATGATTCTCCATTCTTCATGACTAATCTTTTATGATTCGCCCTTATTTATGGCCAATTTGTTAGGATTCTTCATTGCAAAATAACAATCAGCTATGACTCTCCTTTGTTTATGACCAATGTGTTATGACTCTCCTTTGTTTATGATGAATCAGTTATGACTCTCCTTTCTTTATTACCAATCTGCTATGATTCTCTATTCTTTATGACCACTCATTATTGTCTACCATCAATTTACAATTATCTTCTAATCCTCTGAGCTCTTCATTCTGTATGAGGAACCGAGTCTCATTCTCCAATATATGTATCGGGTCTACTTAGACTGTTCAATCTATTTAAGAATCAAATAACAATGATTAGTGACATGTTTTTAAAGTTTATTTTTGCTTGGCCACATCACTAATATATATATATATATATACATATATATATATATATATATATATATATATGTGTGTGTGTGTGTATGTAGTTGGTTTAGCTATGTCACAATCTGTTTTATTTATTTATTTATTTTGTCTAAGAATGAATAATAGAAAATAAGAATTTGTGATTCTAAATTTCAGAATAATCTTGTCTTAAACATGTTAACTCAAACCAGCTTCTTTTTTTAATAGTTCAGACATATTTATTGTTTCCTTAGTTGTCATTTGTCATTTCTGAATATCCATTTTTATATTAAATATGTTTGTATTATAACCTTGTATCAGTGCTTCCCAAATGAATGAAATGCTGTTATTTGTTTTCACCACTGAAGACTTTTTTTTATCATAAGTCCCTACATTTGTGAATGGATTGGATGTTTCATATTGTGTCATCTAATTAGTTGTTTGTTGGACAAAAGAAGGCTATTTATATAGAGTACTTAAAGCTGATGATTTTACCTCTGACATGTCAATCAGTTTACTTTTATGGACATTATGATTCATGTTTGTGTATATATTCCGGTATCATCCTTTGAAATTTCAATCTTTGACTAGAACAGATATCTAAATTTATGTTGAACAAAAATATAATTCTTTAGATTAGAAATACACATTTACAATTAGTGTAAATGTCCCTATTTTTCATCATCATCATCATCATCATGTCGCGCTGGTAGCACGGATATCCCTGATCCTCTCTCGCCACTCCTCCCTATCGTTCATCGCCCAAGGCAGGTCCTCAGGACAGCATCCCGTATCCTCACACAGCTGCTGAATGTATGTTCGTGCTGGTCGTCCTGCTTTTGCACGGCCATGTGTGGGGGTCCATAAGAGTACATCTCTTATGAGTTCGTCCCTGCTTCTCCAGCAGTGTCCTGCATGTCTGGTTCGTCTAACTTGAATAGTTTTCATGGTAGGAGGCAGGTGGCCGTACAGTTGGTGTCTTGTGGGGTGTTGTAGCCAGGACTTGTTCAAGATTGCATGCAGCATTCTTGTGTAATTGCTGTCTAGCTTCTTCTCCAGCCATTTTGTTAGCGTCCACCATGACCCACACTATTTTTCTTAATAAGTCATAATACATTTCAGACATGGATCATTATTATTCCCAATGACACTAAACTATATCCTATTTACCAACCCCTCCGCTCAGGCAGGATATGACACAAGGTCAATTTTTAAGCGGAGTTTAACAGGTTTTAATTCAGAGTTTTCCTTCTCCTAGACTAGTTGCCTAACCAAGGCTGAAGAACCTAGTCTGTCCTACTATTTACCCATAGCTGGAGGGAGAATAATTGGATTCATACCTTTTCCAAGGGTATTAGTGCTATATGAAATGCAATCAGTCTCGTCCAGGATTTGAACTCGTGTCACCGTGTTCATTTCCTACGACGATAACAATTACACCATGGGCACCTCTAAACTATATCTGGTCATGGGACTCCATTTAGAGTTGCTCCTTCATTTCCATTACTACTATGTTCACTCTAACCTAAAGAGGTAAAACCTGTCAGGGACTCATTGAGGGGGATCAAACAGATTTGCTTGAAAATTATTACTATTTGGTGAAATATTCAAAACTAGAGTTTGCAATTAAATAGAAATTGTTACTTGATCCCATATCATAGCATAAAAAAAAGGCATTAAATATCCTCATAAGGTTTTGATATGTTATGAAACTAATTAAACCACCTTAATGAAAAACTAAAAATTTCTACTATGGAAAAATTTAAGTTTTCAAACCTTTTTATTTTTATTGCTGGTAAGTATGCAAGCAGTTTAATGGCATGTAATGTTTATTATTTCATTTAATTACCACTGTATATATAAACTATAATATCATTCTCATACGTGTGAATATTTACAACATTCACTGTCAAGATCTTGTATTTCCCAAACAGTTAACTTGTCTGTCCAATATAGACTATCTAGCCCACTATTCCAAAATCCAGATCCTAAAACGTTTGGATTAAAGACTTTGTTCCTGTATAGTCTTCTAAAAAACAAAACCAAAAAAATGAAAAAAGAATCAGTCAATATTTGATGTCTTTTTTTCCTAGAGCTTGTTTAAAAAAGTATTAGACAAGTACCTTTACATTTTTTGGGGTAAAGTTTAAGAGTTGCATTTTGATTTAAAGTTAGTGATTTTAATTACATCCTAAATTCAAATTCTTTTTGAGGCTGGTTGCATTTCACATTGCACTAATTCTCTTGGGGAAAGATATAAATCCAACTATTCAGTTTTCACCTATGGATAAATATTAGGGCAGGTTGGACTCTTTAATGTTGGTATGGCAACCAGTCAAGAAGGAAAACTTGATTAAAATCCTTTTTAGACTTGGAGAGGGATGGACTATGCCAGGCAATACCTGCTCAAGACATGCTACATGAGTAGTCCTCCCACAACCAAATCAGGTTACAGGACTAATGATATATATATATATATATAATCAACAACAGGTTGTGGCTTAAGACTCATTTTCACTCTCCAATAGGGAACTGACAAAAAATCTGATGGGATAAGTTTGAGATTTTAATCTCGAGAGCTAACTGCTGGGTATAAAAAATGCTATGATTGACTTTAGGCCATCTAAGATATGAAGGTAAAAAAATAAATAAAAAAAGATTTTTAAAAATACTTGATAACAAGAGATTTTTTTAAATTTATTGTTTTAAGTGTTTTGTTATAATGAATAAATAAATAAAAATGTTATCTTTTATTTAAGGGAAATTTTTGCAAAGAACATTTAATGTCAGGTAAAAGAAGCAATGTGAATCTGATATGTAATAATAGAATTGGATATTGAAACTTTTTAGCTGATGTGATCTTATCTTTTTCCATCTCAAATGAACCAAATTATAAACAGAATTTTCTTGCATTTTATTTTTTAAATTCTTTTTCTCCTTTTTCATCCGATAGACATAAACAAAACAACCATAAAGAAATTACAGCAGAAAAACAAAAATAAAACTTGTTAATTGTACATTTTCTTTAGTTTGAGTGTGGGGATTGTTTTTAGGGTTTTTTTAATTGCTTATATTTCTTTTTTTGCTCTTTCTCAAGAGAAATCATGGAAATACTGGTCATTTCTCAGCCCAGGATTTAGTAAGGAAATTGAATAAAAGAATTTACAAAACTAAAAATTCGTATTTGTTTAAAAATTGTCACTTTAATTGTAGGTATTTACAGTTTTTAGTTGTTAATCTGGTGTGTTTTTGTTTTGTTTTTTTTTGTTCCGTGAAAAAGATTTTTCTCCTAATGAGTCACAGGGCTTAGAATACTCAAACTGCATCCTCTGCAGAGGGTTAACTCCCAACTTCTCCCCACTTGAGTATGACACTAAGCTGTATTCAGTGGTGAGACGCTAGTTCTGGAACTTTGTGGATTAACCCTTCATTGCTATTATTCTCAGGCCCACTCTGACCTGGAGTGCTGGTCCCTTTTAGAGTCTCATCTATAGGTCAAATAGATCAGTTTAAAAATTATTAGTATTGGATAAGAATTTTGGAAACCATATAACTGTACGTACATTATCCCTATTAGATAGGAATACTTGAAATCATATCACTGAACGAACAGATTATTATCATTGAATAGGAGTAGTAACTTGACCAACCATAGTTGAGGGTGACTCAAAGGCTCCCTTTTCAATAGTTACTACACTGAGGCATCAAGAACCATTTTTTTGAGTCTTTGGTATGAGTCGACCTGGGATTGAACCCCAGTGTCCTTGACCATTGGCAAACACTTTAACAATTATACCTTTAGTATTAAATAGCAGTAAATATCTATTTGACTCATTCTAGACCTAGGTAGATATAAAAATACACTATAAGAAATATTAATTTCATTAGAAAAAATATATACATGTGTATATACAAGGTGCATACGATAAGACTTTTTTCGTATGGGCACTTTTATTGATAGTACACACATAAACCCAAATCCCCTTCAAAGTAATCTCCTCCGGATGCAATGCACTTCTTGTACCATTCCAACAACATCTGAAAGGACCCATGGAAGTCCTCTTGTGTGAGTGTGTCAATGACCTTCGTCACAGCCTCATTCATCTCCTCAATTAATGTCTCATAACGTCAACCTCTGAGCTTAGGGAATAACCAAAAGTCACAGGGAGTAAGGTCTGGACTAAAGGGAGGGTGAGGAACTGTCTTGATGCCCATCTTGGTCAAATAGTCTGTGACAAGGATGGAGTTATGGACTGGTGTATTGTCCTGGTGGAAATGCCTCTGACCCGATTTGAAGAGAGCTGACCTCTTCCAATGGAATCTCTTCCTGAACTCCCTTCTGGAACTCTGGTGTTTGACTTTCTTACTCCTCCCACACCTCTCAACATCCCTCACAGACTCCCTGCCTTCCTTGAATCTCTTATGCCACTCAAAAACTGATGCTCGATTCATGCAAGATGGTCGAAAAGCAGTCTGAAGCATTCCATACGTTTCTGTGGCATTTTTTCCAAGTTTAAAACAGAATTTTATTGCATATCATTCTTCTAAAGTGTCAGATTGCATTTTTGAAATTCACCAGCTGTGACAATCAAACTTTAGTAGGGTGTATTCCAATTGCTGCTGTAGCTGTTGATTTGAACCTGAAATCATAAAAATTGGTCAGTCATCTCATAAGATATATGCCAATAACATACTGAATTTTCAAGAGTCTACACAAATTTTAAATGCCCATATGAAAAAAGTCTGGAAACTTATAGTATGCACCTCGTATATATACATACATATATATATATATATATATATATATAAAATGAACTTTCAAATAAGGGATTTCATTACTTTATAGCACTTACTTGAATAAGTCAGGGGATAAGTTGAAAAAGCCATTCTTTGTTAATAATGTTATAGTTAGAAATGATGCTAGATTCGACAATCTTCCAGTATTTTTGTTATGTATATAAAGAAATATTTTGGAATCTTGGAAGTTGTGATTAGTTTCTAAATTATTTCATGGTGTTTGGAAAGTAATCATGTTTTACCAGAGAGAATATAAAAACAAATCTAAGTTAAATTAATTCAAATATTATCATTAAAAATGTAATCACCGTCATTTTCAACAATTACAGCCAAATAGGAAGGAAAATCTTCAATTCTTTCTTGAAAGAAATCTGGAGGTTTCCTACAAAACTTTCAATGACCATTTTCAATTTTCTTGTCACTGAATGTTCTTTTATTTATGAAATGTTCTAATGATCAAAATAAATGAAAATCTGTAGATGCTGAATATGGAATATGTTGAAGAATCTCCCAAATCCAAACGATCTTATTTTTTCCAGGGTTTTTAAGCTAAAGTCTTTCATCATAAATATGATTATAGTTTTGATGATAATATTTAAACAGATTTAATTTAGATCTGCTTTTATTTCCTCTCTGTTAAAATATAATTAGTTTCTGAGTGCCCAAAAATTTCAATAAATCTAACCTAAGATTTGCTTTTATATCTTCTCTGGTATTACATAATAACTTTTCAAACATTCGAATACATAATTAATGATAAAAATAACAACAGGTTTAGAACCTAAAATTTTGAATATAGAATTTCATAGAACTCCTCATACTCTTCCAGTTTCACATATTACAACAATCAGGATATGAATATGTGTGTGTCTGTGTGTGTGTATATATATATATATATACACACACACACCCATACATACATATTCATATACTGATATACACACACACACACACACACACACACACATATACATATATATATATATGTGTGTATGTGTGTGTGTGTGTGTGTATATGTATATGTTTTGTGTGTGTATATATATGTGTGCGTGTGTGTGTGTATATGTGTGTATGCATATATATATATATGTGTGTGTGTGTATATGTTTTGTGTGTGTGTGTGTGTATATATATATGCGTGTGTCTGTGTATATGCTTTGTGCGTATGTGTGTATTTTGTATGTGTGTGTATATATAAATATATACATGTTTTGTGTGTGTGTGTGTGTATATATTTATATATATATATATATATATATATATATATATATGTGTGTGTGTGTGATTATATACATGTGTGTGTGTGTGTGTATATATATGTATATATATATATACACACACAAACACACACTCTCTGAAAAGATTTGGGTACATTTATGGTAATTGCATTTCTTTTTAATTTATGACTGACTTAAAATATATTTATTATTTAGTCATCATTGTTTTAGCCTAATTTTCTCAATTTTTATGAAGACACAGCCATGTGTATAAGCATAAATCTACACAAAAAAGTGTTTATTTATGAAAGATCATGAAATGAATTCAATGAATTTATCCTCTTTCTGATGATGTACAATGACAAACAGTTATGGTAAAATATCTACTAATAATAACAAAACACACGCATATATCTATGCATGCATGTATCTAGAAATATATGAAAAAAAAGTATACATTGATATACACACACACACACATATATATATATATATATATATATATATATATATATATATATATATATATATATAATGGTAAATTTCCAATTTATTCATGAAAAGATTTATGAAATGTTGCAGAATGTCTGTCCTCTCATTTTCTTCTCTGTAGGTATTGATTTTGTTTATCATTGATAATATAAGTACATACCAGTGATCTATTTGACAGTGTGGCACTCTGAGACCTATTACACTGTGAGTGCCTTGTGGGAAGTAGTAGACAATCATAAATCACTTAGTTGCTTTTAGCTCAGTGTCTATACTACAAAATTTATATACTAAACAGTATCATACATAATTGTGTTTTTTATATATATATATATATATATATATATATATATATATATATAAATCGACAATTAATATTAATAAGTGGGTGAATGTTTCATCTCTGTATTTATATCTGTGTCCCTCTCTTTTATTCTCAATCTCTCTCTCTCTCTCTCTCTATATATATATATATATATATATATATATATATATATATACACACATAGTTGAAAAAACTCGTAAATCTGAAAGTATACTCATATTTTAATTATATATATATACATATATACACACACACACACACACACACACACACACACACACAGAGTTGAAAGAACACATAAATCTGAAAGTATACTCATATTTTAATTATTAGCTCTAGAATTGTTATTTTATTATATATTTTAGATATCTGCACTCATATACTAATTATTCTCACCTTCCATGTACAATGTGCAACCCAAAAGTTCAGGAAATTTGATCAGATTCATCAAATGGTTTATTTATTAAATTACTCAGTGTTTCTCATATCTAACCAGATGTCCTACTCATATCTTGAAATCACTCCATCAGGAAATAAAGAAATTCGCTTGTTTTCTCAACTTTTTGTCTTTTTTTACAGAAACCATTTTCTTCAAACATTTTAACAATAACTCTTGCACACATACGCACATTAAAACCCATACACCAAATGACCTCAACAAACTAAACAAATATTACATTCTAAACCTCAAAGGTATCAATCCAACAATTCTCTCTCTGGTTATGGGTAGTTATATGGATTGGGCTCTGGAATCTTTGTATTAGCAACTGATCTAAGACAAGAAAAACTCTGAATTCAAACCATTTGTACTCTGCTTAAAAATTGACTTTTTGTTGTATTTTGCTTTTGGTGGAAGATCTAAAAATTATATGGACATTTTTGTATATATTGTACTCTTATACGTTGATTAGACCACAATTTATAAATATATATATATATATATAAAAGCATGTTTGATTAAATAATAAAGACACATTTTGTCGATATAATTCAATTAAGATCCTTTGAAGTTTCCTGATAAGTGTCTTAGTTTAAGCTTGTAATTGGTGGATGAATTTACCAAAATTGTCCCAAGCACTTTCAGACCCTTCATAGGTCATCATCAGGGGTTGTTTGCATGTGTAAAGATTTTTTTTAAAGATTTTTGAAAATTTTTGGTTATTATAACATCTAACAAAACTATGGAAACACAGAATTGGATAAAACTGAGTTGCTGATAAATTTAAAAAACAGAATGCTATCAACAGAAGTAGAATATTATCAAGAAATACAGGATACTAAAAAAAAAAATCTAAAGGCATTTCAAAACATTGTCACTACTTTTAAAATTAATTCTATTGATTTTAGGTTTTTTTGTTTTTATATGTAAGGCTTCAAGGATTTGTAGTCGTAACTTATCAATTTTGTGTGCAATTATAGTGGTGTTTTCAACTAGAATTTTTAAAAACTTGGATTTGGCAATAGAATGGGTTTTAAGATGTAAGACTAATGAGCTAGAATCATTAAGTGCATGTTAAGTCATGTAAAAAGAGTTGTAGTGGTAAATGAAAGATTGCAGATTCACTATATGTGTATATGTATGTGTGTGTATATATATATATATATATAGTCATCCACAGACAGATTTTCGTTGTATCACGACTCTTCAGTGTGGTTAGACATGTAGGATGCTTGAAACTGAGACTGAAACCCACCCAACTTTATGTTAAACTTAGCATCATACTACTCAGCTATCTGTTGACATACATCAGCTCAGTAATTATAAGGCATTTTGTAGTAGCTCTTGTTTGTTTACATTTTGCCTTACTAGATACCAGAGTGCTCAATTCATACGAAGAGCTTTGCATTACTCAAGTGGCAGCCATTAATTCCTTTGCTAGAGAGCTCAACCCCTGGTGGGAGAGTGTATATATTGTCATCCACAGACAGACTGTTTCATTGTATCACAACTCTTCAGTGTGGCTAGACATGTAGGATGCTTCAAGCTAAGTGTGTATATATATATATATATATATATATATATATATATATTCAAAAAAGATATTTTGCCAAAATATATTGAATAATGATATTTTTGTTATCTTTTTTTAATTGGGCTTATAACATTTTACTTCTATATATAATATAATATATTCATTTATAACATTTTACTTCTCCATATAATATAATATATTTTACTTCTATATATAATCTATTCATAGCATTTTACTTTTATAATAATTCAAGACCATCAGCTTATTCCACTCATCCTGATTTAAAGGCAGGTCAGATACATGAAGCGCCACTAAGACGTCCAAGTGATTCAATTGCAATGATAAATATATTGAGAGAGAGAGAAAGGTTTGGATAGTATTATGGTTTTTCTTTCTCCAGCTCTGGATAAAATAGGCAGACTAACTTTTCTACTCTTGGTAGAGCTACTCATCTATGAGAAGGAAAACTCTGAATTCAAATGGTATACCAAAACATATACAGCCAACATGGGTCAGTGGGGCAAAGTAGGGCCAATTACTCCCCATGTTTTACAGAACTTGTGGAAAGCCAGATACCCGTAGGAGACTGGTAAGATATACGTAAAGTCATTATAAGTCTTTGAATGATCTACTGTTTGGAGGGCATATGAGATACTTCTGTTAAAGAAAATGAAAATAATGAAAGTTTTTTTAAATAAAAAAAAAATAGGGATCTGAGATGAAGTTTCACCAAGATCTTATCCTTTATCACCATCTCTGATCTGCACTCTACCAAGTTGTTATAAAAATGACAAAACCTGGTTAAATGATTAAGAAAAAATAAATTAACTAAAAATTCACAGATGAAAGAAAATACTGATCAAATTTAATAACAATTATTGAAGGAGTTTAGTTTGGTTTCTTTCTTTGTTTAATGGCATATTAACCTCTGTGGATTACTTAATGCCAAAACCATCCAGGTAGAAAAACAGTTGTAGTAATATTTAACCCATAGCTGGGGTGGGGATAAGAGTTTCATACCTTTCTCCCAGGTATTAGTTTGAAGGTGAACATATTAAGGTGTCTAGAGTTTGAACCCGCTTGCTGTGATGTCACAATCGAGCAACTATATCATGGGGATTCCTCTCTTGAAGGGGATTATGTTGACAAATAAATCCTTGTGTGAATGCATTTTTTATCATTTGGGTGTCTACTTACTGATATAGTTATATATGGGTGTTTATGTACTTGGGTACATTTGTCAGTACATCAACTGATTCAGTCAGTTGATGCACATAAATTCTGAGCAACCAGAATTGCTCTTATTTTTTTAATATGTAATGATATATAAATGCAGGAGTGGGCAAGGAAAATGGAATTGGTGAGCTGAGTTGAAATTCCTGCCAAGGTTTCATTTTGCAGTCATGCCCTTGAGAATGACATGAATTTCTCTCTTTTCCTTTCAGCTATTGGCAAAAACAGAAGTTCAAGGAAATTGATTTGATTGATCAAACTATTTATCTTTTTTTTTAATCAATCAAAATGTTTGTTTATTAAATTTCTAAGCATTTCCCATGTCTCACCAAATGTCCCACACATAGCTTGAAATTAATCCATCGGGAAAATTATCTAATTTTCTTTCTTTACATTACCCAGTTGGCTGGGGCTGTAGAATATACTGACTGCACCTCTTCAGAGAGGTACCCCACCTAACGAGTGTCCCGGATATGACACAACACAATCTGATGGTGAGGTTCCAACAATGCTGGAGCTTTGGGGAGTGTGGAGTACCTCTTCATTACCATCGCTCCCAGGTCCACTCTGGCCCGGAGTGGTAGCACCTGATAGGGCCCTATCTATGGGTTAAATAGAACTAACAGCATTCTTATGCTAAACTGAATTGTTTGAGTAAACTGAATAGCTTGAAATAGAAATGTTTTTGACAATTAAACCGTACTTACATTTAAACTGCGTGCTTATGCTTAACTGAATTATTTGAAATAGAACTGTTTTTCGACATTAAAATTGTATTTACACTTAACTGAATTATTACATATAACTGCTTGAATATTTTGAAATAAATGTTTTTGAAAATTAAACTGTGTACTTATGCCAAACTGAATTGTTTTAAATAGAACAGATCATTTACATAAAAATGGATTTGACGTTAAATAACCTACAAAGGTTGATATGCCATAAAACCCACCAAACCAAACCAAACCATCTTTCTTTACAGAAGTCATTTCCACAAACATTTTGGTCATTGGTTGTTTTGTTTCATGGCATATCAACCCTTTTTAGGTCATTTAATGCTGAATTAAACTTCAAACAATTCATTTTAATGTATGTATAGTTTTTGTTTACAAGCAATTAAATGTCAAAACAGTTCTATTTCAAATAATTCAGTGTAGTATAAGTACACTGTTTAGTTCTATTTGGCCCATAGATAGGACCCTATCAGGAGGTGCCTGTGGTGTAATGGTTATCGTCGTAGGAATTGGACACGGCGACACGAGTTCAAATCCTGGACGAGACTGATTGTATTTCACATAGCACTAATACCCTTAGGAAAGGTATGAATCCAATTATTCTCCCTCCAGCTATGGGTAAATAGTAGGATAGACTAGGGTCTTCAGCCTTGGTTAGGCAACTAGTCTAGGAGAAGGAAAACTCTGAATTCAAACCTGTTAAACTCCGCTTAAAAAATTGACCTTGTGTCATATCCTGCTCGAGCAGAGGGGTTGGGTAAATAGGATCAGGTGCTACCACTCAGGGCAAGAGTGGAACTGGGAGTGATGGCAATGATGGAGTACACCACATTCCTTGAACCTCACCATCAGATTGTTTAGAGTCATATCCATGACACTCATTGGGGGGTCTTACCCCAATGCAGAGAAGCAGTTGGTGTATTTTACAGCCCCAGCCAATTGGGCTAACATTTTGGTTGCAACTGATATATATAGGTCTAAGTTAGAATAACATATATACTAAGTCAACAGTGCATTGTGACAGTCAGTTTCTCAGCCTGATGATGACATAGACAAGAAACTAAGTCACTAAGTGACATTGACTGTCCATTCTAACTTTGATCTACATATGCACTATCACCAATGATGAGCACTCTTTATTTATAAATACAACAAACTAGATCATAAATGTAGATAGATAGATACATACATACATACAAGGGTAAACATAAAAGTTCATATGTTGATATCATATCTGCTATTGATAACATTTTTTACCAATAGGATCCATGCTCTGCAATACTTATGGAAGAAGTGTGTGAACCACATTTGGTCACATTCCATGCAAGTATTGTTTTCAGCTAACACTTGTACACTTAAAATTATATATATATATATATATATATATATATATATATATATAAAGTAAAGTTGGCAACTCTAGTCAAGGGTGACCCAAAGGCTCCTTTTTTCAATAGTTAGTACACCAAGGTGTAGGGGAGGGTGCTATTCCTTTCCCTGGATTGCTCCACTTTACTCTTGATACGTACCTTGTAATGCTGACTGTTAAGCAAGTAGGTATCAAGTACCATTTCTAAAGTCTTTGGTATGACCCAACCTGGGATTGAACCCCGGTCTCCCAGATGATTGGCAAATCTTTCATAAATAAACATATAAATGTGGATTTTTGATTATTTTTTTCTCTATTCATTATTTTCTTTGCATTTTTATGATACTTTTTAACCATTTGAACTTGAGCAGCTACATTTAAGCTGCTTCCTAGAAGTACAGTTATGTGGATGGCTTGATTTTCAGCTGAGGAATTCCTATTTCTATCTTATTAAATGTCATCAATAGCATGAATGTACAATGAATGCAATTCCCTAACCTCTTGGTCTAAAATAACCCTAGACAGGTTGATGTGCCATTATAATCAATCAAGCTACTGTAACACAATATTTACAACAGATAACATATTAGTTTATCATTCATCTTATTTTTTTTACCCTGGTCATTTTTACAAATTATAAATGTTAAATAAGCAAAAATAATCAGAAAGATATAACCTCAGGTTAGATTTGACCTTGTATCATATTAAACAGGCTTCCAATATTCTGAAAATATATGAAGATATTCAAAACCCAAAAAGTGAATTAGTATTATGATCCAGTAAACTTCTCATGGAGCAGAGGATCACAGCCACATCCCACCAGGGATAGTGCTGCAGTGTTTTTGTTTTTTTTATAGCAAGTAGGTGGAGTGGAGTTGCTAGAACCACATACTCTGGTTGAGAATTCATAGTTTTTCTTTCTTCTAGGCCAACAAAGAAGAATAGAGAGCCCAGTCTGCCCTAGTATTTACCTATAGCTTGGGGAGAAGAGATAGATTCATGCCTTTCCCAAGGGCATTAGCCTATTAAATGCTACAATCAGATTGTTGAATAACAGGGTATATCGTTTTACACTTTCAGCAATTTTTCTACCAGGAGCCACCTAGAGTGGAAACCAAGTTAGCTGGAGCTATAAAATACTCTGACTGCATCTGTGCTGAGGAGTAAGACTCCCTCAACGAGTGTCCTGGATATGACATTAAACCATCCGATGGTGATACTCCTGCCTTGGTGATTTGGGGAATGTGAAGTACCCCTTCATTGCCATTGGTTCCAGGTCCACTCTGACCCAAAGTGGTAGTTCCTGATAGGGTCCTATCCAAGGATTAAATAGAACAAACTGTGTGCAAACAAATGACTGATATTAAATAGTGACTGTTATATAGCAATACTTGAGACCATTTAACTGAGTGCAAAGAAGAGCTCAGGCTTGTTTAAGAATGTTATCTACAAAATGTCTTTACAAATCATGAATATATTTGATATATATGAATAAAGAGGATTTGGCATTAAATCTCCAAGAATGGTTGATATGCCATAAAACCTAATCAAACTAACCCAGGGTGGAGAGGCCCATGAACATGGGGATTGTAGGATTTTATTATAATTATTGAATCAATATATTTTTACCAATATCTAATTTTTTTTCATTTCTTCCAATCAGATACTTTTGCATGTTTCAGTTGAGTTACAATCAGCATTTTAATATAATTCCTCTTCAGTATTTCTTTCAATTTTTCTTTCATTTTAAAGGAGTGTTCTGGTTTTGTTCATCAATTATTTATTAGTTTTATTAAATTTTAATTAAAGTCTAACCCCACTTCCTATTTTTAATGATTGAGACATTTTTTTCAAAAATTTCAGGAAACAAATTAGATGGTGTAAATTTAATTGAAAGCAAATAAATTTTTCTATCCACCATTGGTATGTGACATGTATTTAAAAAGATTTATGATGATCACTGCTCAAAAAATGTGCAGGAATAAATTCTTATAAATCAATAAATAAAAAACTGATAAAGAAAAGTGGTAAAAGTTTTATTTTTATTTTATTGGCTTTGACTTTTTAAAAAATTGTTGATTACATTTGTTGTATAACCAAATGATTCAAAATATTTTCCGCCTGTCGGTGTGACTTAAAATACATTGACGGTATCCCCTAAAGAGGAGTAAAACCCCTTCCAAACAAAAGGATGTTCTAGGTATGACATAACTCTGTATCCAATAGTGAAGCTCTATTTCTTGACATCTGGGGAGTAAAGATTACTCCTTCATTGACATTACCCCCAAGTCCACTCAGACCCAGAATGGTAATACCTGTCAGGGTCTCATTTATCATTCAAATGGAACTGTTTAAAAATTATTTGTATTCAATAGGAAAACTTGATATTATATAACTGTAAATCATTCGTATTAAAAATAGTAACTTAAAGCTATAATTGTTTACTGAAGATTATTACTTTATCTTCTTTGAAACTAAATAACTATTTGCAAACAAATAACAATCATTAAATAGAAATAATTACCTGAAACCATATAATTATTATCATTTGATAGGAATACGAGAAACCATATAACTGTGTGCAAATCATTTGTATTAGATAAGAATACTTCAAATTATTTAACTGTATAGAAGAAAAACACTTCAGAAACAACTACCCAAAATATGAATGTACAATGAATGCAATTCCCTAACCTCTTGGTCTAAAATAACCCTAGACAGGTTGATGTGCCATTATAATCAATCAAGCAACTGTAACACAATATTTACAACAGATAACATATTAGTTTATCATTCATCTTATTGTTTTTTTTAGCCTGGTCATTTTTACAAATTATGGATGTTAAATAAGCAGAAATAATCAGAAATATATAACCTTAGGTTAGATTTGACCTTGTATCATATTAAACAGGCTTCCAATATTCTGAAAATATATGAAGATATTCAAAACCCAAATAAGTTAATAAGTATTATGATCCAGTAAACTTCTCATGGAGCAGAGGACCACAGCCACATCACACCAGGGATAGTGCTGCAGTTTTTTTGTTTTTTTTTAATAGAGAGCCCAGTCTGCCCTAGTATTTACCTATAGCTTGGGGAGAAGAGATAGATTCATGCCTTTCCCAAGGGCATTAGCATAAAGTGAAGTGCATACAAGTTTGCCAAGGATTTTAATTCATTTGAGTCCATTTTTTTATTAAAATAACCCATACCTTCAAGTAAATTAGTAAATAACATTTATTTTTTCTCAAATTTAAGGGTTCTTTTTTTTTTTTTCCTTTGGTTGATTTTTTTTTTCAAATCCTTCCTTATATTTATTTATCATTTAGCCAAAAGATATTCCTGAAACCTTTGACTTATTATACTCAACAGATACCATGGAAATGTATTCCGATCAAATTAAACTGAAAGCACTGGTTCCTTCCAAATCATCAAAACTAAGCAGCATTAAGCCCATTCAGTATCTAAGATGAGATACCATTTAATTATATGAGGTATTATAAGTAACCTCAGGCCTGCATACAAGAATAAGCAAAGTTTAGTAAATAACAACTTAAAAATGTATTCAAAACTCAAATTGATAGATTGATAAATATCTATTAAATATTTTATCAAATTAAAACATTTAAAACATTGTTACAACAAATTAATGTATCTAAATTTGAACAAGTTTTTGATTAAAACACAGATACTTCTTACCTTATTGAAACTGCAATTAATTTCTCCCTTCTAATCAAAAACAAACAATTGTGAAATTGTTTAAGATTCTCCATATATCTTAGAAGAAATCTTGGCATTTTTAAAATCCTTTCTCTAACATCTTAGTTTTTATTAGAACACTCCAGTTACTTCTACATATAATTATCCTTCTCCTGTTTGATGATTGTGACAATTTTTGCTACATGAAACCTTTAGTAACAGTAATAAGAATTTGTGTAATTGTTTATTTAGTTTTTTGTGAGTATCTGAGCTCTATAACTTTATTGCCATCATTACCTTTTTGCTTTACTTCACATTATTATTGTTAGTGTATATATACATATATATATATCATATTTACCAACCCCACCACTTGGGCAGGATATGACACAAGGTCAATTTTTAAGCAGAGTTTAACAGGTGTGAATTCAGAGTTGTCCTTCTCCTAGACTAGTTGCCTTACCAAGGCTGAAGAACCTAATCTGCCCTAGTACTTACCAATAGCTGGAGGGAGAATAATGGGATTCATACCTTTCCCAAGGGTATTAGTGCAATGTAATCTGTCTCATCCAGGATTTGAACTCGTGTCCATTTCCTACGACAATAACCATTACACCACGGGGACCTCCTTTACACCACAGGGACCTCCTTATATATATATATATATATATATGCTTAGTGATTGAAAAGTAATTCCTGACTGAAAAATAATTATAATCTCATTTCTTGTAAAAATTGTACTTAAGGAATAAACTATAAGAATTTTAAAATAGGGAGTTACTTTTCAGTCACCCTGTTGAACATGAGCATATATATATATAATATATACACACACGTGTGTGTGTGTATATAAGTGAGTGTCACTTGTACATAGGGCTTCATAGTAAATATATTTATGTTTAAAGGCCAGTTGATTGGATGGGTAAGACCACCCATTCTAATGAATCTCCTGGATATTACACTAAACCATCGGATGGTAAGGTTCTAGGATCTTTGGAGAATGTAGATAACTCCTTCATTACAATTACTCCCAGATCCACTTTGACCTCGAGTAGTAATACCTATTAGGGTTCCATCCATCAGTCAAATAGAACTGTCTAATCATTTACCATACTGTGTTCAAATAGAACTATCAGTGTTAGATAGCTGTTCTTAAAACTGTATACAAAAAAATGATTGATATTAAATTGAATTATTAGTATTAGAAAGCAATGCTTGAAAGCATTTAACAGGCAAATAGAACTATCAGTGTTAAATAGCAATACTTGAAACCATTTAACTGTGTGAAAACAATAAATAGCAATGTTTGAAAACATTTAACTGATTGCAAACAAATGAGATCTGGTTCATTTTGAAGATGCTATCAAAAAAACTATTCTCTTAAAAATCATATATATATATATATAAAAACATGATTTGGCATTAAATAACTCGTAAGGGTTTATATGCCATTAAACCAAATAACCTAAGTCTGTTTGTTTATTTCAAATTCAACAAATTTTCTTCATAGGCAAAATTATACAAAGGAAGCATAGAACAGAACTAACAAATGATCTTCCGTTGAGATCTTGAGCATTCTGATGAGGATGGCACCTATTTATTAGACTAAAGAAGTTAACAGGGTCTTATTGAGGGATACCAGTAAAACGTTAGAAACTATCATTTTATTTCCAATCAACATTTGTATTACATGATGTTATTCCGGGCACAAAAATAAAGTTTGAAGGGAATAATAGCTATTTTCTCAATATGTACAATATAGGCAATTAAGAAATAACCCATGATAACTAGAAACAAAATTTTTGTTACATCTTCATCTTCATCTAAATATACTAACAGTATACTTTACCTGGTATCAAAGTGGTACTCTCTATTACTTGTGACTTAGATCAGAATGTAGTTTCTGTACATAGAGAAATCAAATTAAATTAGGAATTTTTTTCTAAAATCTATAAAGATTTAAATAGTCTGTGAGAAGAATCTCTTTTGCATAATAACAACCATTTTATTTCCAGTCAACTTCGCTTACTTAATAGAAGGTAAAACATTCAGAACATTTCAACAAAGTGCGACTAAATCTCGATGAAAGAGAAACAAGTAAAGAATGAGATTTTGAAAAATGTTAATGATGTAATTAAGCAAAATTTGAAAGGTGTCCCCAGTAAAACTTCCTCACAATGTTGATCATGAGTCAATATAAATAAAGAATCCTTGAAATAGTGTGATGAACTTTAAAAAATAAAAGTCAATAAATATTTTGTGTAAATAGGAAAATTTCGGCATCAAAAATTTTTTTGTAGGCACTGTAGAAAACCCTCAAAGAGTATCGAAAAATTTGTATATGAAATAGAGATAATGAGAGGCTAAATTTTTAAGAGATATATATATATATATATAATATCCAGTCAGCGTCTGAAGACAGTGGGTAGGGATTATTCATGTATAGAATATATGAGGAATTACATATAAATCTATGGGAGTGCTCGAGGTTTTACTTTTTTTTTCTTTTTTTTTTTTTTGGTCATGCCCATATAGACTGTAATCCATATTTACTGTTTTTCAACCTTAAGTTTAACAGGTACAGTCATCTGATGAGATGGAGAGTATAATCATATTCTCTGGCAAAATAAATTTATAATGACAATTTAACCAGGTTTGAGTTTCCTTCTAATTATACTATATATATATATATACATACACACACACGCATACACACACACATATGAAATAGAGATAATGAGATGTTAAATATATATATATAAGTGTGTGTGTATATATATATATATATGCCCACACACGCACACATATATATGAAATAGAGATAATTGGAGGTTAAATTTTAAAGAATATATATATATGCATACATACACACACACATAAATATATATATATAAGAAATAGTATGGCGTTTGAAAAGTAATGTCTAATTTTATTTTATACTTAAATGAAATATCAGCCATTATTTTGTGAACAACTTCATCATAACTTATGACAGTTTCGTAATTTATCCAAGAAAACAATTCAAAATTTTTGTATTAATGATTTTTTGTAACTATGTATCTATCTTTCATGTTTGTCACACATTGATAAATATACATGAAATGTTGACTGAAAAAAAAGGTAAATATCATAGTATAGAGAAACAGAAGGTGAGGCAGAAAGAAAGGTAAATTCAATGGCAGAGAAGCTGGGGAGGGTAAAAAGGAAAAATGAAAGGTGGTGGGAAGATGAGGAAGGAAGAGGAGTGAAAAAGAAACTGGGGAGGGAGTATGGAGAAAGAAAAGGTGTGCAAGACTGGGTGATGAAGGGAGTGAAGAAAGAGAGGACTTTAATTGTCAGTGTGTCAGTCAATAGAAGAATCAAGTTACTGTTTTTAAAAATTTTGTTCTGACTATAATAAAGTTATATATATATATATATATATATATATATATAATTATGCTTTTCTTTTTTGAGGTTTACACTTGGACAATGATATAATAAATAACACTAACAATTTTTTCCTTTTACTTTTTCCCATGCAGAAAGTGATATTTCCCCAATTTCTTGTACCTAAAGTAAATGGAAAAACTTACTTTTCTCTTGGAAATTTGCTTTTGTGATCTGGGTAAAGAAATGTGTAAAATATGGTGGGAGAATAGATTTAGAAGTTAATACATAGAAGTGATTTATAGCATGTCTCAATATACATGTGACTGGTGATAACTCTACAAATAATAATGTTATGTTCTTTTTTGTTTTAGATTTGAAAATAGTATACTATAAAACTATTAATTCTCAATCACAATGATTTAGACCAAAGAGGAAAAATATTTTGCATCTCTACTTAGTTTTGAATGATTTTGTCCCCAAATGTCTTAAAGTAATGATTTATTAGTGAGACAAGAAACTCGAAAAAAGATTGCATGTCCTGGAAGCTGATATAATAACAACAAAAAAAATTGATTTGATGTCACTAGCTCAAAGGATGCATTTTTTTACATGATGTGTGTTCCAAATGACCACCATTGTGCCTGTCTCATTATCATATTAATATGTTACATCTATTTTGAGACACCCTGTACATTACAGTCACAAATCCCCCACCCCGAGAAATGCTAATAATAATCACTTCTAAACATTTCTTTATCTCGTACACAGTCAAATGAAACAGATAAAAGGAATAATGACTTGTTTTTTTACTTTTACGATATAAGCAATTAAGAAATGATGCATTCTGTCCAGTATCAAAATTTGTATTACATGATGTTATTCCGGGCACAAAAATAAAGTTTGAAGGGAATAATAGCTATTTTCTCTATATGTACAATATAGGCAAATTAAGAAATAACCCATGATAACTAGAAACAAAATTTTTGTTACATCTTCATCTTTATCTAAATATACTAACAGTATACTTTACCTGGTATCAAAGTGGTACTCTCTATTACTTGTGACTTAGATCAGAATGTAGTTTCTGTACATAGAGAAATCAAATTAAATTAGGAATTTTTATCTAAAATGTATAAAAATTTAAATATTCTGTGAGAAGAATCTCTTACATAATAACAACCATGCCAAACTGCAATATCATTGTAAGTAAGTTTAAACTCCAGTTCACTCTTGGACTAAAACCCCTGGGAAAGGTATGAACCCTCTTAATCCCCTCCACTATTAGTCAGATAGTATCACTACCATTCTTCTATAAGGATGACTTTGGCATTAATTAACCCATAAAGATTGATATGCCATGAAACAAAGAAACTAAACCAAAATTCTCTGTACATAGGAACACACATGATAGATTCAATATACATTTATACAATTAAATTAAAAAAGTATATATAATTGTTATTTATAAGTTATGTACATTATATAAAGACATACCCCCACCACATACACACATTGTTTTTAACATAGTAACCTAAAACTATATATAGATATTTTATCAAATATTTCAGTCCCTTCAACCAATAAAGAATATTAGATCTACAGCAATTGACATTTTTATTGTTAATCTATATTTTAATATTTTCTCTTCATTAGATAATTCTGAAATGAAATTTAAGAAAATTGACGTAGCTATAAATACAAAATTTCTACCCCTTTCTTTCCCTCCACTATAAATATATATATATATAACAAATTACTCTTGTTTAAATGTAAGTCAAATTACTCAGGTTAATTTTCACCTGAGAAAAAATAACAAGTGTGAATGTGTGTGTGTGTATATATATATATATATATATATATATATATATATATGTACATATCACATGAAACTTCAAGTAATAAACTTGCCCTGTTTATAATTATATTCTTTAGCTTTTATGTGTTCTGCCATAACAGCATCAAGTATTTTTTAGGCAAACATTTTTTATTGGCATTTCTTCATTATTCTATTTTCTGGTACATAAAGCTTACATTCAAATCATATACACATATCAAAATAGCTCTGTGAACAATTTGCTGGTATTATGATTAGGAGGTTACCAAAACTCAAAATGGCCCTCTGTAGGACCATGATAAGTTGCAGTGAACTATAATTCCCTACAAATTTTCTTAGACAATGTGTCTTATAAGCAATCAAATAGAGAGAGAGAGAGAGAGAGAGATAATAAAAGAATGGGTGTGTGTTTTTTTTTGTATGTGCATTATACATATATGTCTCATAAGCCATCAAATACAATAATAAATATTCACTTGATATATATATATATATATATAAAGAAAGATAATACACACATAAGCATGTTTTTTTCTAAGTGCATTATATATACAGGGAAAGAGAGATAATATGCACATAAGCATGCTTGTTTCTATGTGCATTACATATATATATATATATATATATATATAATTGTATTTCATAAACCCCACTTTCAAAATAACATAGGTTCATCTGTATCTCTTGTATCTGTCTGCGTGTATATTTTTCAATTACGGAATGAATAGTTTTATTAGCTACAAATTAAACAAAGAAAATTATCAGTCTAAAATTAAGTGAAATATTCACCCACTTAAAACATGAGAGGAACATTGATTTATCATCAAGAAGAATTAGGGGAAGAAGAAAAAAAAAGCATCTTTCATATTTGTTTATAAAGTGATTTTTGTCAGACATTTGCATATAAAATTTGTTAAAAAGCAATTGATATCAAGCAAAGATTCAGAACACAAGGCAAAAATCATTGAATAGTAAATAGTGGCACACTCTAGCAGTTCTCTTACAAACAAAGCAAGCAGAAAATTGTTTAGAGAACATTTAAAATTTATTCTATTGCTTTTCTTCAGTACTACTTATGATAAAAGAATCCTATGACTAAACATAATTGTGTAAAGAAGCAACAAAAAAAAAAAAAAAACAAGATAAATGCTTTTTTTTTTTCTTTTTAAATAAATATTTGTCCTTAGTTTCTTTTTAATAAAACATTTATTGCAGCTCTTAAAAGTTTGAAAACATGTCATTTAATATATGAGAAATAGTGGAGAGAAAAGAATAATTTTTGACAGAATTTCAATGCGAAAAAAAAAGTAAATAAAATAAAGAAAATGCCAGTCTTTTATCACTTTTAGAGTTTTGATTCTTACAGAATCTTATTATTTGTGTTATTTATCTCAGAGAATTTTGATTATGATTTCTTTTTGTTTATAGAATTTTCCTAAAGAAAAATAATCTCAATAACAGTTTGATTGACAAAACTTCAATTTCCTCAGGTCATCAAATAATTTTAATTTGAGTTTCCAATGATAGATAATTATACACTATTTAAAAAATTATGTTTCATTAATATTAGTACTCTTTAACTGTGTTCACTGCTCATATATATATATATATATATATATATACTCACACACACACACTCAACTTTGATGTGCATATAAACTTTGCCTACATTATATTACATTTATGCACATCTGTCTCTCTCTCTCAGGTGAAGTCCCCATGGCATAGTGGATGATGTGCTAGTCTGCCACTTTATACTAGTAAAGTTGGCGACCTTAGTCGAGGGTGACCCAAAGGCTCCTGTTTCAATAGCTATCATACCGAGGCACTACTCCATTCCCTGGATTGCTCCACTACCCTTGATCTTTGCCTTATAATGCTGAATGTTAAGCAAGGCAGCATCAAGTACCATTTTTCTGAGTCTTTGGTATGACTCAATCTGGGATTGAACCTCGATCTACCAGACCATTGGCGAAGTGAGTTCAAATTCACTTTTGGACAAAAACCATCAGAAAAATTATGAATACTCTTACCTACCCCCTCACCGGCTATGGGTTAAATAGTATGACTACTGTCTTTCAACTGGGATAGCTTTGGCATTAAATAACCCATGAGGTTTGATATACCATTGAACAAAAAGTATTTTTAATAAGTAAAATCTTTAAAGCATGAGAATGCAGAGCAATATCACAATATATTTCAGGTGTTAAGTAAAGTAAGAAACCTTAGTCAAGGGTGACCCAAATGTTCCCTTTTCAATAACTGCTACTCCAATAGTCTGGGAAACCGGAGTTCAATCCCAGGTCGAGTCATACCAAAGACTCAAAAAAAAATGGTACTTGATGCCACCTTGCTTAACACTCAGCACTATAAGGTAAGAATCAAGATCAACGGTAAAGTGGAGCAATCCAGGGAATGGAGTAGCACCCTCTCCTACACCTTGGTGGGGTAGCTATGGAAAATGAAGCCTTCGGGTCACCCTTGACTAAGGTCGCCAACTTTACTATTTTAGGTGTAAAGAATAGTCCCAAAGTCATGAGTTTTTATCCTGTTTTTTTATCTTATATGTTTTGCTCTCAAAATATATATTGTGTGTGTATATATATCACAGGGAAAAAACTGGAAATAAATCCGACAGTAGGAAATGTACAGAGAAAAAAAAAACACAAACTCTTCAGAGGATGATTTTATTTATAGAATTATTTACCAACATTAAATATTTTGCTTTTTTGACCTTCATCAGAGCATATAAGTTGTCAATTTGTAGAATTGAACAGACAGAGATAGAAAGAAGATGACTAACATTGATATAGATGGATTGATATGTTATGAAATGCTTATTATTTGTAGATATGAACTTAATGATATATATTTTTTTTTTTTCATCATACAACATGTGAAAGCACGTGCGATACCCTAGCCTCATCAGCCGCCAACCAGGGTGATAACATAGTTTCAGTAGCTCAAGGCGGGCTACCGAAACTGTGTTAAATATTAACATAGATGGTTAGATTGACTGATGTTGATTTTTCTTAGTAAATTATGGAACGCTAATTACATCTCTCAAATTTGAAACGGAATGCTATCAGTGGAAATAGAATGTAATAAAACTTTCTCAGCTTTTTCATTTCATTTTATAACTCACATGCATAAAACATTTAACGTTTGCAAATAATTTCCCCCAAAAATCATCCTCTGGAGACTTTTTTTTTTTTTTTGCTTCTTTGTATATTTTCAAACATAACTTACCCATAAATAAGCACAGTCATGTTTTTGGGTTTTTTTTTTTTTTTTTGGTTACAGTGTTTAAATGCGGTATAGTTTAGTAATAAATAATACCTAATAATACCTTTTAATTGCATAACATTTCACTAGAAATGATAAAATCCTTGTATATTTGGTTTGAAGAAAAATTGGGTGTACCAATGTGATACTGTGTGTGTGTGTGTGTGTGTGTGTGTATGTGTTCATACATTTCAGTAAATTCACTTTTTTAACAAATTTCATATTCTTATTACGCATTTCTTAAAATATACAAACACAGTGATTACTATGATGTGTATATACAGTTTTCTTTATTATAGATATGGCCCAGTCTGAGTTGCTTGAAATAGAACTGTTTTGACATTTAAACTGTACTTACACTAAACTGAATTATCTGAAATTCCATATATTGCCCAGTCGACTGAGGCTGTAGAATACACCGACTGCACCTCTGCAGAAGGGTAAAACCCCTACCCCAACGAGTGTTCTGATTATGACACTAAACAATCAGATGGTGAGGGTCCAGTATTGCTAGAACTTTAGGGAATGTAGAGTACCCCTTCATTGCCATCGCTCCTTGGTCTACTCTAGCCCAGAGTGGTAGCACCTGATAGGGTCCTATCTATGGGTCAATGGAACTAAACTGCATACTTATGCTAAACTGAATTGTTTGAAATAGAACTGTTTTTGAAATTGAAACTGTACTATGTTAAATTGAATTGTTTCAAATAGAACTGTTTTGAGATTTAACTGTGTGTAAACAAAAACTAGACTAATATTAAACTAAATTGTTTGAATTAAAATTGTTTGACTAAACTGAATAGTTTGAAATAGAAATGTTTTTGGCAATTAAACTGTGTACTTATGTTAAACCGAATTGTTTGAAATAGAATTATTTACTTGTATAAAATGGATTTAGCATTAAATAACCTACAAAGTTTGATATGCCATAAAACCCAAACAAACAAATTCATTATATATACTAGTAAAAATATACTCCCTCCAGGCACAAGTACTTAAATTTCTATCTAATAAAATATTAGATAGGCCAAAAATCAGTAAGAATACATATTAAAAAATTACTTAGTTTCATTTGAAGTGATTTCTAATTAAATTAATTATTATATTTAACTCATTTGAATCAAAGAATTAAACAGCTTAGGCACTTACTTTTCCGATCACTTTAGCCTTTCATTGCCAAATTTTCCTAATTTAACTATTTGAAAGTACAGAATAACATTACTGTTATTACTTTTTGTTATTGAATTTTTTAAAAAGATTTATCAACAGAATTTTTGTTCATATTCATTTGAATAAAACCAAACAATTAGAAATCAATGATACCAAGCAAAAATTTATTCAAATCAAATGTTTATGATTAATATGCAAATTAGTCTTCCAATTCACATTGTAAATTGGTATTTGGTTGTATATACAAATACAATTGCAAATTATGAGTATGAAGATATGGCTGACAGCTTTAATGATATAAAACAATTTTGTCACAAGTTGAGATTTAGATAAAAATAAAATCTTGGAAAATGTGATATAAATAACCTTGGGAATTGTAACCTTGGTGGTGATGTTGTTTTGGTTTCAGACAGGCATGATCTCCATTATAATAAGATATATACAAAGGTCATTCAATGAATAAGATAAATTTTACCCAAGGAATTGGCAATAGAAAGCCCTGTTTACAATTCCACCTTTTTCAAGGAAATTTATAGTGATTAATCCTTTTGTGTCCCAGAACACTGTCACCATGACCTTCTTTACTAGCAGCTATACCCAGAACTTTTTCTTTACCTGAGAGTCAGTGTGATTCCACTCCATGGAGTGTCTTTTCTACTCAGGTTCATTGAGGCAAAGCCATGTTTAGCCCATTTGCAAACATTTTTTTTCACTAAAACATGTTTCTCCATAGACATCACGCATTCTTCTGTGAATTTTACATGTTTTGCTCTTCTCAGCCATTCAAAATTCAATGATAGACCCCTGTTCAAGCCCGGAGCTTTCGATTTGATTAGGAGTCATTTTGGATAACCTCAAAACATTTTTACAAGATTAGAATAATTTTTGTTATAAACCAATTTCAAATAATGCAGCATTTACATTTATGGAAAAAAATTCTGAAAAAAAATTCAATTTGCTTTTTTCGAAACAATTCCCTTTATTTATTGAATGATTCTGCTATCTATCTATCATCACCAATAAAAATGTACACTCTAATATTTTTGGTTACAGAGCTTAAATGGTGTAGGATTAAATAATAAATAATAGCTGTTTTGATTGCATAATATTTTACAATAAACAATAAAATCCTTGATCCTTGATTTGAAGAAATATTAACTTTTCATTATAACAAATTGTTAGGTTTATATTTATTTATGGGTGATACAGTATGTGTATGTTTTATTAATATATATATATATATATATATATATAGTAGTGTGTGTGTTTATATATAAAAACACACACTGATCTCTCTCTCTCTCTCTCTCTCTATCTATCTATCTATCTATCTATATATATATATATACACACACACAGATTTGTGAGGCAGCTACTTGAAACAAAGTGATCATTTTTTTTTACCTAACTTTGTATTCTTGCTACTCATTTCTTAATAAATTTCCTCACCTTTTTTTATGTTTTTGAACATATAAATAAAAGATATTAAACCACCTCATAGATTTTAATCTTAAAATGAAAGAATAATTTCATAAAATGTTGATAATGTTTTTATAAGATGAAGATGAGATATTGCACCTCATCTCTGTTGGAAAACAAAGCTGGCTCACTTACTAAATTGTGGCATAATGTCTCATTTTGACACCCCCCCCAACTTTCATAGGGTTTGGACAGTCTACTTTCACTTTACACTAAAACCCCTTGGAAAGATATGAATCCACTCCTCCCCTAAGTATAGGTAAAATAGCAAGGTAGTTGTAGCAAGATTTTTGTTAGTGCAACAACAGGAAATTATTTTTGAGAATAAAGCAATTTCCAACATAAATTGTGAGAATTAATTTTTTTATTTATTGCGGACTTTTTGTCCTCATCTTGGTAGTTTTTGTGTTGCTTCTTCTTTCACTAAGTTTCGGCCAAATTTCACCTCTGGCCTTCTTCAGGTGATTTACTTCGACCTCGGATAGGAATGCCGAGTCTTGTAACCATATCCCCTGTAATTACTGCCTTCCATAGTTGTTGTCTATCGCACCAGCATTTCTATCCGAGGTCGCGGTAAATCACCTGAAGAAGGCCAGAGGTGAAATTTGGCCGAAACGTAGTGAAAGAAGAAACAACATAAAAACTACCAAGATGAGGACAAAAAGTCCGCAATTAATAAAAAAATTCTCAGATTAAGAAGCCTCATCTCAAAATGATTCCAATAAGATAATTTGTGACTTGGTAATTTGAAATATGTATTTACACTCTCTATATTCATTTTAATTTTTCAAGGGTGATAACGATAAAATTCTAATTATACAGTACCTGGTCTTATACTTATTTATTTTCTTAATTTTTACAATTGTAATATAAATTTCCTAAATAGGATGTGACTCAAAAAATCTGCCTTTAAGTAAGTATTGTGTAAATAAGGTATTAACTATTCCGAGTCAAAACCTTTTTTAAAGTAAATATCCATAATATGAGGCTAGAGAAAACATTGCTATGTTGGATTCATTTACTGGCCAAATATTTACTTCTTATTAAATAAAATCATTCATCCCATTATAGCTGTAAATTATGCCCTTTTTTATACATATTTTTTATTTGTTTGTAAATGAAAAAATGAAAATAAACAAAAAAGCCATTTTTAAACTGAAATGAAGTGGAAGAAAGACATTTCATCTTATGTTGTTTTTGTATGTGAATGTATTTAACAAAACCCTCTTTTTCCCCATCAAGTATATTACACAGATGGCTACATTTCTATTTGTTGCAGACACTGTCAACCTCAGACAATTCCTTTATTTGTCTTTAAAATACTTGAGAATAAAATGATTTGTCCAGTCTCTATCAGTTAAAATATTCATCATACAGTGATTTGGGGGTAAAATATTATAAATTCATTAGTTTTTTCTTCAAATAAAAAGCTGCCAAAGATTATCATTAAACAGTTGTTTTTTTTTTCTTTTTTGTTGTTGTTTTTTTTATGGTTTGTTTTGTTTATTAATTCATTCTTCTATCATCAAAAAAATTATTTAATATTTTTATGTTTAAATAATGTATAAACAATAAATCTTTATTATTCAGTGTTTAGATTTCTACTGAAAGAAACTTTTCTCCTTCCCCAATGATACTTGCATTGGAAAAAGAAAGCTTTAAAAAAGTTTTACTTTGGGTTATCCTTACTATGCTTTAAACCAAAACTAAAAGCCTTTTTCAATTTTTTCTTTCAATTTTTGAATACCAAAATACTTACACATGCCTATCAAAGAGATTTTTCCTACTCCCAAGTTGCCGTGATGTTTAGGTTAAGATTAGAGTGTTATATCTGTTCGTTTTCCTCAGGTGTGTCTTCATCTTCATGAATTGTGTCATTAATTTTGATAAACATTTTCTTTCAGCTTAATTTTCCATCGCTTTTTTATCAAATTTCACTTGTGTTGTCACTCTATAAGGGTCAGCAGAAAAGTTCATTGGCTGATCAAGATACTCTCATGGAATTGGACCAAATTTGATTTTTTTTTTCAATATAGTCTCCTTGCAATCCACACACTTCTTCCATTGGTTTTGTAGTGCTTAGATCTCATTGGCAAAAAAATTAATCAGTAAGAAACAACACGGATTAGAAATAATAGAAAATAAGCACTTGGTGAAATGCTACCTCTCTTGACCAAACTTAGAATATATTGATTGCATCCTCTGCATAGGGGTAAAATACACCAGCACAAGGGGTGTCTTGGGAAGGACACTAAACTGTTCTTGGTTGTGAGGTTCCAGTTTTGGAGTACAGGGATAAGAATACATGAAAACTAATTATTTTTTAGTATTGGATTTATTAATGTTAGATAGGAATTAATCTTGTTAAAAAGGAACACTTGAAACCCTTTTACTGTTTGCAAATTATTTGTATTAAGAATAGTTAATTAAGGCTATAATTGATTACAAAGAATTATTAGCATTATTTATTATCTAAAACCATTGATTGCTTGTAAATTATTGGTGTTAGATAGGAATACTTGGAACCATATAACTGTGTGCAAATAAATGTTTTTATCAAATAAGAACAGTTATTTTAAAGCTAATAATTGTGTATAAATTATTTGTGCTTTATAGGAATACTTGAAACCTTAAAACTCCTAACAAACACATGATTATAGATAATTACATTTTTTTAATGCAATGGAAGGTTAAAAATATAATTATGATTATAATCAAGCATTTACAAATGTAACAAATTTTCATTTAAAATAACCCATGAAGAATTGATTTGCTCTTTAAACAAATGAGCAAAACCAAATTAAACCTGGGGGAAATGCAAACTCGTATGAAAATTTTCATTATGTTTGTATAAATGTATGTTACTGCAATCCAGCAAATGCATCATATCATAGTAAGATATTTTTTTTAGCAACATACTTAGATATAAAACAATTTCCTGTCAAAGTTGGAAGTGAATAATAATTTTGTGGAGTCAGTGTTCTAGCAGAACATCATTTATTAATCATTCAGCTTTTCAATATAATTAACATAACTATAAAAAAAACTAATTGCAATCCCTCACTCCTCTGTAAATAGAAGTATCAATATCATCATGGACTACCATTATCACAGTAGAGGCATGTAGTGTTATGATTATCATTGTAGGAAATAATCATGGTAAACTTAGTTTAAATCCTGGATGAGGCTGATTGCATTTCACATTGCACTAATACACTTATAAGAAATATGCATCCAACTATTCTCCCCTCAGCTCTGGGCAAATAGTAAGGCCAACTGGGCTCTTTAACCTTTGAACAGCAACCAGTGTAGGAGAAGGAAAATTCTGAATTCAAAACAGAACAACTTTGATGAAAAATTTACCTTGTGTCAACCCTTTCCCATAACAGTGGAGTTGGTAAATACGTATATTGTTATAACAGAAACTTAACAGGTTCAGGGGTCGTCTTGTCGCAAGTAAAAATTTTAAAAGATGAAAAAAAAATAACAGAATGAGAATGAGAAACACAGAATTCCCAGGGGAGGGGGGATATGGTGTAATGGTTAAAGCACAGGACTTTGGAATCATAGTACACGAGTTCAAACTCCAGTCGCACTATTACGTTCACTTTCTGAGAAATACCTTTGGGAATGGTATGAACCCCTTTATCACCCCATCTATGAGTTAAATAGTAACACTAATATCCTTCTGGGGAAAAAAGGATGCATTTGCCATTAAATAACCCGCGAAGGTTGATACGCCATTGAAATAACAAACAACAAAATTCTCTGACTAATCCTGATTAGAAGACCAGACCTAGTAAAAACTAACAAAAAAAAAGAACCTGCTAAATAGTGGACTTTGCTGTTGAGGCTGACTACATAGTGAAAAATAAAGAAAACCAAAAAAGTGACAAATACTTAGATCTTGCTTGAGAACTAAAAAAAGGCTATGGAACATAAGGGTGATGATAATACCTATTGGTGCACTTGGAATGATCCCCAAAGGCTTAGTAAGAGGGCTGGAGGAGTCAAAAAATGAGGATGAGCTGAGACCATCCAAACAGCAGCATTGTTGAGGTCAGTCAGAATAGTGAGAAGAGTCCTGTCGACCTGAGGAGACTTGCTGTCACTCAGACTCCAGTTAAAAACCATCAACTAATACTGTTAGGAAAAGCTCACAAGGAATAATATTATAGAGCAGTTGTCATTTCTTCCCTAACATATTAAAATACCAAAACGTTTTCCTGTGTTGATCAAAAATTGCTTATTCAAACACCAGCAATTGTAGCACTGAACAAGTTAACTCTATTGAATAGTTTATTCAGAAATTTTCTTATTTATTGTATGAATATACAAGTAAAACAGCTTAACTCTTTTGGTGTGGATAGCACAACTCTAGTTTCCCAAATATATTTAATATCTGAGAACAAGATACTAATTTAGTTCTTATTACTTTAAAATTTTGGATTTTGATCAAAATACTTTCCCCAACTGCATCTGGTTTAATATACCCCAACCTTAAGATTAAAAAATAAATACTTTATTATTTGTAAAACTGTAATACAACAGTTGTTTTCAGAAGTATAAGTGAATAAAAAATTCTCTTATAAACCCACTTGTACAATCTACACCCAATGTTAACAATGTGTTGTAGTATTGTAATTGTGAAACTAATAATTTTTTTTTATTTGATGGTCAAAAGTGCATTCCAGCTATTAAATCTGTTAACAAACGTGCTATATCAAGAGGGTTAAAAACAAGACTATCAACTTCTTTAATATATTATATTATTGTTTAGAAAGTTTGTTATTTTGATATATTTATTTCCAATTCTGTGAAAAAAAGCTGGAATTGTGACTTAAAGCAAAATATTCTAATCTGATTGATTAATTATAATGTTTTTATTCAAGCATTAGTTTGTTCAGTTGACAATTTTAAAAATAAATTTTCAGAATTGGTTTCTCTTTTGTTAGAGTTCACCCCACTTTCTTCTGTGACCCTAAAGCAATTTTTTTTTTGTGGTTGTTTTTTCCTCTCATTTCTAATTAATATGTATATGCAAATGTTTCCATACAATTTTTATCTTTATTTTGCTTTCTTTACATTATATATGTTTACAATGACAAAAACAAGTACATACATGCACATACTTATCTGAGGTGATTCCTAAACATTTGAGAAATTTGACCATGCAAAATAATGATCTATATTAGCAACTACTTTTTATTATATCAATCAAAGTCGTCTCTTAAAACAGTGATCTCACAATTAATTGCAGAAAAAGTCTGCTTTATATTTTGTTCAACATTGATCTCCAAATTTTTTGTATAGCGCTTAAATATCTGTATATTTTTTTCTTTCTCTCTCTCTCGATATATGCTGACATAGCTGATAATAAAATGATGATGAAATAGCTATCAAGTGATACTGTCCCATCTATGAATTTCTATATGTTTATAGAAATGTATTATATAGAATATACTTGTGTAGTATAAAAAGAGAAATGCTAATGTGTATATATTACAGACAGGTATCTCTGAAAAGATTGAAATATGTGCATAAAAAAGTTAGATGGATTTGAACAGACTCAGATATACACACACACATATATATATAAAGTAAAGTTGGCGACCATAGTCGAGGGTAACCCGAAGGCTCCCTTTTCGATAGCTACTACACCAAGGTGTAGGGGAGGACGCTACTCCTTCCCTGGATTGCTCTACTTTACCCTTGATCCGTACCTTATAATGCTGAGTGTTAAGCAAGGAAGCATCAAGTACCATTTTTTGAGTCTTTGGTATGACTCGACCTGGGATTGAACCAAGGTCTCCCGGACGATTGGCGAACACTATATATATATATATGTAAATATTGAGAAAGAGAGGAAGAAAGAAAAGGAAGAATGTGTATGTGTGTGTGCTGGTCTTTCTTATTTGAAAGAATATGTGATATAAAATTAAAAATGTTCTGTCGTTGAATATATTTTAGGGTAGAACAATGTATGCAAGTGAATGTGTGTGTGTATATATATATATATATATATATTGTGAGATTCATTTTCTCTATTTTGTTGATTTCTTACAAAGAGAAGTACATATCTATTTCAATCATATATATATATATCCCATCTCTATACTTTTCTGTTTCACTTTATTTTTATTTCACTCTTTCTCTGCAACACACACAAATATATGCATATATTTCTATATCTTCTTATTCTACATAGGTATATTCTTCATACTGACATATTTCTATACATACATAGATAGTCATACAGATAAGATACTATCATTTGACCACTCTTTTATTCTTATTTGATTCAAATGATTTGCTTGTGTGTCTCGAGACAAATATCCAAGCAGTCACAGTCAATAATCATTTTATAAAAAATTGACCAGATAAATTCAAAACAATTTTATTTCTGTTTCTTGTCTATTACTTTTTTTTTCTTGAATTTCAATTAATCATATTTTAGTTTTTAAATATAAATATATTTCTTTGTTTTGGAAATGCTTTAATTATAAAATCTTTTTTTTTTTTAATTATAGAAAAACTTCTGCAAACAATTTTTCATTGATACTTTTTCTTTTCCCAATCAATCAATTTGTCTTAATATTTTTGCTATTTGTACACTAATTTAATTTGGGTGCAACTTTATCTAAGAAATTATTACCAAAACTTATCATACAAAGGAGCCAACTAGGTTGGATTTTATTTTTAAAAATGCATTTTTTTTCATAATTATCTTTTTATTAATTCATTTAATTATCAGTTAATTCATATATGTATAGTTATTCAAATTTTGAAAGCCTATACATTTGATTCTATTAATAAATAAACAATATTCATCGGTAGACTTTTAGTATATCTCACTAAATATTTGCAAATTTTCAGACTAAATTTGTATCTTCAAAGATGGAGGTTTGTTTGTGTGTATGTATATGGTGAGGGTGAGAAAGTTAAATTGTCCTTCTGATATAGTAGTCTCTCGGTGCAAGTATATCTGCACTGATGTATGTGCAAAAATTATTCAAATATCGTGTTTGGACCATCTATTTTTGGTTAAAAAAGATGAAGCTATTTCCTGGCATTGAAAAAAATTTCCAATTTCTGTTTGATATCAAAACTATTTCTTTCTTTTTTGCCTCACTTTTTTTTGTAATAGGGTTCTTTTAAAGCAAAAGTGTGATGTTAAAAAATCTTATTTGGTCTATTTTAAAATTAAGGTGATTTAAAAAAAGAATGAAGTGATTTGGTAGTCACTTAAAAGAGGAGGCAGACATTATTAAAAGTCAAAGTTTGGCTTGCCAAAAAAATGAATACTTAATTGAATAACAACAGAAATATACTAAATATGTATTGAATATATTAATTTGTGGTGGTATTATGAGACATACATATTATATGATAAAAACTAAGATTGCAGTAAGTATCTGTTTTAATGAATATTGCAATGTTAACATGGACATCAATATGAAATTATGATATATTTTATTAAATGATTAACATAAATTTAATATCAACAAAAATTATTTTCATCTTTATTATATTACTCCTTGCAAGATTTTCATACCAGCATTAGCTGATGGTCTTTCACTGGAGTCTAAGTGACTCATTATTATTATTATTATTATTATTATTATTATTATTATTATTATTATTTCCCAACTTAATTTGATATTAAAATTAAATTAGGTTGTTTCCTTAATTATTTTTACAAGAACTGAATAGTTATTTTTGAATAGATAATATCAAGCATATTTTTCATAGCCTTCATTTGATTATTTGGGATAAATCTCTTTTGTCCTGAAAAGTGCAATAACTTTTCCCTGTTAATGTAACAAAGAATGGGTATTTCCTATTGAACACATTTAATTTTAGAAGTATATAAGAAAAATAAGATAATTTTTTGTCCAGTTATACATTTTTTTTAAATAACCTTCTATCAATCATTATTCATAATAATTTTGATTGATTGATCAATTTTAATGGCATGACAACTTCTCTATGGTTATTTTATGCCTGGAGATTAAGGAATTACATTCATTGTTCATTCATATTAAAATTTGTGTGTTGTTGTTGTTTCTTAGGAGGTTTTTTTCCGAGTGAATAGAAATAATTTTGCAAAAAGATCTATTCAACCCATTGATGGGCCCTAACAGTTACTTCCCCTCTGGTCCAGAATGAACCTGGGATTAATAGCAGTGCCCATCATCTGATGTGGCTTAATAATTTTGACTTGTATAATTCTTTATTTTCCTATTTTGAGTTTTTTTTTTTTTTTCATTATTTTAGCTCACTTGGCTAGTCATTGGTATAAAAGCAAAGAACAGTGTCCCAATCAAAATTATTAATGATTATTAAAGAAAAAATGTGATTAAAAAGAAATGAATTAATATACTACATAAAAAAGTGCGTGTGTGTGTGTGTGTGTGTATATATATATATACACACACACACACACATACATAGTGCCAACCAAAGACATTGAGTGGCTTAAAGGAGTTCTTTAATTCACCGTAATACCATCTATGCTCTTTTGGCTTCTTCCTTAAGAGATGTGAGTTCAAATTTCACCTGGAACTTATTTTTTAATTCTTGTTCCCAATATTGTCCAGCCTGCCTAGTAGAAGTGATGAACCACATGAATTGAGATAAAAAGCAACTTGACAGAAGATGAAGGATAATCTGATTCAAAATTATTAACTGACCATTATATATCTAATAAAAAGAGTGGATTTTTTTTTCTTTTGAGGAAGTATTTCATCTTATATGCACAAAAATAATTGTTGTTTCAGTCAGCACATTTCAAATTGTACAGTTTTTTAAATAATGAGACTTTTCCACAGGAAAAAAATACTAATCTAGACAGAAGAGCAAGGAAGTAACACTTTGTATCTAGGCTGTGTACTCTGTTTTAGAGGTAGGGGAAAATATATATTTCTTGCTATTATTTCATGAAGAGTGTGCAATATTAAAAAAAATATTTTTAGCCTCACTGATAGGGTAAAAAAGAAATTTTTGATTTGTTCGTAAAATTCATAATGATAATATTCTGAAAGTAAACCAATATTTGTAAAACAAAAAAAACAGCTATATTAATAATAATATTAGTTTTGGAGTGCTGAAGAGACTTGATGTCACTTGGACTCCAGTGAAAAGCGTCAGCAAACTTGCAAAGAGTGAAATAATTAAAAATCAATTATAATCAATGTTTTTGTAGTCCTTAACAGCTTTTTCATGTCTAAAACAATTATTCAAATAGTTGGTTTTTTTCCATTACTCTGAACTTCTAGTAGGATGTGAGTGAGTAGTATCTCTCTCTCTCTCTCTCTCTCTCTCTATATATATATATATATATATATATATATATATACATAAGGATGTATCAATAAGTCCATTGCCAGACACAGAGCCTAACATAGCTACTAACTGAATTTTGATCTAAACTTTTCTCTGTATAATGCTTGATTGATGCGACTGTCAGAAATAGTGGATTAAGTTCATATGTTAAATTACTGTGATAAAATCTGTTTCAAAATTAAAAAGTTCTGTTTTAAATGTGCACGTTATTAAAAGTATTAAATAAAAAAAATTACATTATTTATTTTAATTCTAATTTTCTAATTCTAAAATTACATTATTTACTTTAATTCTAATTTTGGACTGAGTTTTCTCTGCTTAAAAAAATGTTCATATAATTTTTTTTTCTTTCAAAATGATCTTGGAACACAAAAAAATGATTTCTTGACAGTTTTAAAACAACAACAACAATAATTATAATTATAATCTCTGGGACTAGGAGATACAAACAGATGACTCTATCAAACCAGACCAAGTTTTAATTAACCAGAAGAAAAAACTTTGTCATCTTATGGATTTTGCTAGGCCAGCAGACCACATAGTGAAAGTGAAAGTTGGTAAAAAGCTGAACAAATACCTGGAACTTGTCAGTGAGCTAAAAAGTTTTGTATCATAAAAGTAACTGTGATACCAGTCATAGTTGGATCTCTTAGAATAGTTTCAGAGAAAGACGGAATGAACTGGAGATTCAAGGAAGAATTGAAACATTTCAAACTACAACATGATTAAAATTGACTAGGATGTTTAGAAGAGTCCTAAAGAACTAAAGAGACTTGTCACTCACAGCTCAGTTGGCTGGGTTCGTAATATACACCGAAAACATCTCTGCAGAGAGTTAGACTTTCCCCACCAATAAGTGTCCTGGATATGTGACACCAAACAATCTGATGGTGAGGCTCCAATAATAGTGGAGCTTTGGGGAATGCAGAGTACTCCTTCATTGCCTTCACTCCTTGGTCCACTCTGGCCCAGAGAGATAGTACCCAGGGTCCTATGGGTCAAATAGAACTGACATTTAAACAGTGTCCAAACAAATGACTTAGGCTAAATTGAATGGTTAGAAATAGAACTGTTTAATCATCTGTGTATAAACGAATGACTGAAGTTTGAATGAATTGTTAGTGATACATAGCTATTCTTGGAACTATTTAACTTTGTTGACTTATGTTTACAAATCATATATGTAGTGCCTTCAATAAGTTTCCAGGCATTTTTCTGTACAGATATTTAAAATTGTTGTAGACTCTTGAAAATTCAGTATGTTATTGCTATACATCTTATGAGATGACTGACCAAGTTTTATGATTTCAGGTTCAAATGAACAGCTACAGCAGCAATTGGAATGCACCCTACTAAAGCCTGATTGTCATAGCTGGTGAATTTCAAAAATGCTATCTGGACGTGTGGACACTTTAGAAGAACAATATGCAGTAAAATTCTGATTTAAACTCGGAAAAAATTCCACAGAAACGTATAGAATGCTTCAGACTGCTTTTCAACCATCTTGCATGAATCGAGCATCAGTTTTTGAGTGGCATAAGATATTTAAGGAAGGCACGGAGTCTGTGAGGGATGATGAGAGGTGTGGGAGGAGTAAGGAAGTCAATACACCTGAGTTAATTGGTTAAAGGGTTAGGGTTAGGGTTACTATGTTGAGGTTTTAAGGGAGTTCAGGAAGAGATTCTGTCGGAAGAGTCCAGCACTCTTCAAATCAGGTCAGGGGCATTTCCACCAGGACAATGCACCAGTCCACAACTCCATCCTTATCACAGACTATTTGAGCAAGAGAGGCATCAAGACAGTTCCTCACCGTCCCTATAATCCAGACCTTGCTCCCTGTGACTTTTGCTTATTCCCTAAGCTCAGAGGCTGTCATTATGAGACATTAATTGAGGAGATGAAAGAGGCTGTGACGAAGGTCATTGACACGCTCACACAAGAGGACTTCCATGGGGCCTTCCAGAAGTTGTTGGAACAATACAAGTGCATTGCAACCAGAGGAGATTACTTCAAAGGGGACAAGATTTTCATATGTGTACTATCAATAAAAGTGCCAATATGAAAAAAAAGTCTGGAAACTTATTTAATGATCCTCGTATATCTATGTATAATCCTGATTTGGCATTAAATAACCTACAATGGTTGATATGCCATCAAACCAAACCAAACCTTGCTATCACTCAGACAACAGTGAAAAACTACCTGTTAGATTTAGTGTGAAAAATTCACAAGTAAAATAATAATATAAGATTATTTTCACTTTAGCATTTAAATATTTTGAATAAATATGAATAATAATATAAATAAATGAATATATGATATAAATGAATAAATATAAATATAGTAAAAAAAATAGTTGGTGACCATAGTCGAGGGTGACCCAAAGGCTCCCTTTTCAATAGCTACTACACCTAGGTGTAGGGTAGGGTGCAACTCCTTTCCCTGGATTACTCCACTTTACCCTTGATCCAAACCTTATAATGCTGAGTGTTAAGCAAAGAGAGAACATGTGCCATTTTTTGAGTCTTTGGTATGACTCGACCTGGGATTGAACCCTGGTCTCCTAGACCATTGGTGAACACTCAAACCTTTATGATATTTGAAAAAATTGGCTGCAAAAGAAAATATTTTCCATGTGGCAGGGATTATAATATGCCAACTGCATCCCCTGCAAAAGGTTAAGACCCCCACTCTGCACCTAAAATAAAAAAAATTTTCTGTGTAGAACATTAAACTACATCTGATATTGAGGCTGTGTGCCAACAAGTGATTATAGTAGACAAATAAAAGAAAAGTGCATTTTAGAAAAATGATTAAAAATATAAATAGTTATTATCATCCAACATTTACATCATCATCATGTCGTGCCGCTAGCACAGATATCCCTGACTCTCTCTCGCTACTTCTTCCTATCGTTCATCACCTCCGGCAGATCTTCAGGGCTACATCCCGTATCCTCACATAGCTGCTGTATGTATGTTCGAGCTGGTCATCCTGCTTTTTCTCAGCCATATGTCGGGGTCCATAGGAGTACATCACTTATGAGCTTGTCCCTGCTTCTCCAGCAGTGTCCTGTATTTCAGCATTAAATAACCCATAAAGAGTTGAGATGCTGTTAAATAAAGCTATCAGTATTAGAGGAGAAACAGGAATTGGTCAGGATACTTTTAAAAAAATCATTAAGTTCCTTATGAAAATTACAAACATGAAAACAGTTCAAAATGATTTCTTAAAAATATCTTTAATAACTAGTAGACACATCAAACCAAACAAAGAATATTTTAGAGCAATACATCATGTTACCATACAAAACTAACAGCAAGAATTTAAAGATTATAATATTCTTAATGTGAAACATCGAAACATGAAAATAGCAATAGTTTTCTCTGATCTTTCTTGTAAGGTATCGATAACGAGTTCTAAGAATATTTTAGAGCAATACATTTATGAAGGTGCGCGTGGTGTAATGGTTATCATCGCAGGAAATGAACACGGTGACACGAGTTCAAATCCTGGACGAGACTGATTGCATTTCACATAGCACTAATACCCTTGGGAAAGGTATGAATCCAATTATTCTCCCTCCAGCTATGAGTAAATAGTAGGGCAGACTAGGTTCTTCAGCCTTGGTGAGGCAACAAGTCTAGGAGAAGGAAAACTCTGAATTCAAACCCGTTAAAACCCCGCTTAAAAAAAATTGACCTTGTGTCATATCCTGTCCAAGCGGAGAGGTTGGTAAATATGATAACGAGTTCTAAGAAATACCAAAAAGAAGACAGTTCAACATCATAATGGTCTCTCTTGATGACAAACAACATCCTTATGTTTCATTCTTGGAAATAACTAAAAAACCTGAGGGAAGCACTAGAACTAAAAATTATGGACAATTTTTACACACACTTGAACTATCCATATGTTCTTATTGTTTTATGAAAACAAGAGAAGCTGAGTAAAAAATTCAACAAGTGTTCTTTGTCCATCAGATTCAAATATCATTTGCCTGAAAGAAAAACTGCTGTCTCAATAGACATCATATAATGTGTGATGAAAAAATATCAATGTTTTTCATTTTAAAAGTTAAATGAAGACAAGTGCACAGCTGAATAATAAAAAATCATATTATAAAGTGATGAGGTATTGTCACTGATTTGAAAAAAAAATTATGAAGTCATTTTTGATACTTTTGAAACAGCAAATTTTGGTGAAACACAAGATTGTGAAAGTGCAGTTTTCACCAAACCCAACTCTGTGACTTTTTATTATTTTCCAAAATGAGAATCATCTCTACAGTAGGATTTGAGGACACAAAAAGTATAAAAAGATAATGGTGCAGCTTCTCACCATATCAAAAGCACAGTTCCAGAGGTGCCTTAATATTGGGTATCACCCACCTTTTTCCACACAATGAACTAGTCCATCTACCATATATAGCAGTAGCTACTAATACTAGGTCAGACTAGAAAGTGAAGATCAACTTCTCATAGGAATAATATTAGAGCGTTTGAGACTGGAGATCGCACTAGATCACCTTACTTGCAACCATAATAATGGAAGCCAATATTATCATTGGACTATATCTTTATTCTGTATTCACTAATCCTGTGTTCTTGTCTACTAATAGTCTTTCTATTGCATATACTTTCCTGAGAATATATCTCTATTTCCTCTCATATCGTGGTTTGTCCTTTATTTAATATTACAAGCGTTCACTAACCAGAACGCAACACTTAATCAATAGGAAAGCTTAATAGATTGAGCGTGTTAAATACCAAGGGGACTATCTTAAATAAAAACAAACATTTCTTTCATTGTTCATTTCTATTTTGGTTGATAGAACTTGATACTTTTTTAATACACCTTGTATGTGTTAAATCTGTTCAGTAGTTTGGCATACTCACCAGAACTTTTCCTGGTTTTCTAAAATTATGTAGAGTACCCTTTATTGGCATTTCTCCCAGGTCCACTCTGACTTGGAGTGGTAGTACCTATTAGGGTCAACCATTTAACTGCATACAAACAAATGACTGATGTTAAATTATTAATATTACCTAGCAATACTTGGAATCATTTAATTGTGTGCAAACGAATGAATAATGTCAAATAGAATTATCAGTGTTAGATAGCAATACTCAAAGCCTTTTAACTGTACAAACAAATGATTAATGTTAAATTAGATAGGAATATTTGATAAATATGTTATATAATTGCAGAAGGATTTTTTTTTATATTATCATTTTTCATTGGTTATATCTTATCTTTCGGTTTAGTTAGGCTTAGAACTTTTCGGCTTAGTGCACGGGTAGGGGCACACATCGAGCGCAGGTGTTCATGCTCATGCAGGGAGGATGTGACAATCAGAGAAGTCATAATAAAAACCCCAGATAGGAAACAAGACTGGGGATGTGAATGACGTCATGGTCGGAAGCGATGGGCTGGGATTCTTGGGTATTTTGAAAAAAGCAGTTAGTTGAGATTTGAACCTAAACGAGTCCAGTTGGGTCTCGAGGATGCGCCGTGCGTTGTCGGGTCAGATGGAACAGTCAGCATAGTAAAAATTGTGTCTCTTTCTCCTCGTGTCGAAAACCTAAAAGTCAAGAAGGTAATAAAAGTTTTGTACCTGACCCAAGATAGTCGTCAGTGTTTCAGGATTCCTATGCATGTGAATGTTTAACACATCCGTATATATGCATTATATACATTTCACATGTTCATAGATTATGGCTATGTTACAAATAGAATTAATAATGTCAGCTTGCAATACTTGAACCATTTAACAGTATACAAACTAATTAGCTTAGGCTCATTTAAGAATAATGTTATCTACATACTATTCATCTACAAATCATATATTCCAATGCATATGTGTAAAGAGGATTCAGCCTTAAATAACCTACAATACTTAATATGCCATAAAACAAAACCAAAGCAAATCTTATATATTTGATATATATATGTATAAAGAGGATTTGGCACTAAATAACCTACAAGGATTGATATGCCATAAAACACAACCAGCCAATTTAAACAGAAGAATCTACCCGAGGGTAAAATTTGAGGATGTGGAGGACATTAAACGAAAAACAGTAGTTTCACAAGAGAAGTTTCCTAGGTATTTTGACCGACGGAAAAGTATTGAATGCTCCAGGGACTATTTTGAAGAACATTAATGTTTCATCAATTATTCACTTCTGTCCTGGTAAATACAGCATCAGTCTAAATACTTTTTGAACATACATCATATAATGCATCGAGGTTTCATTTTCTCCAGTTCATAATAGATATTTATGCAGATATTCAATTCTGTGCAACATTACCTGAATTGACTGATCAGTTGAACACACAAATTATTCCCAAAGATATATCTCAAGTTTGTCAACTAAATACAAGATATCTAGTATTATGGTTTTTTTAACTCTAGATGTTTGATTATTTCAAAGTAGTTACCAAATTATATACACAGTGCAAACCCTTCAACTTCCGTGTACAATTTCATTTTTTATAGTTTCTGAAACCCTCAGTCAAAACCAGAAATAAATTTGATAATGGCCTGAAAATACAAGAGTAGTCATCAAAGATAAGCAGTAAAAATCTTCATTCAAATGAAAATTGAAAGTTCTAGACTATATGAAAAGAATAAATTAACAAATACTGAGGTTGCTACCATAAAAATGTATCTTTTATCACACTCATAATTTTTATTACAGTATATTAAGACCTGCAGGACACTGTTGGAGAGGTAAGTACAAACTCATAAGCAACGTTCTCTTATGGACCCCTTCATTCTGATGTGCTAGTGTTGAATTGTAACATAGCCATACATGAATATGTGAAATGTACATAGAATGTTCATAACTCATATATAGATAACATAGGAATCCCGAAAAACTTTACGACTTCTTAGTTCAGGTACAAAACTTTTTATTACCTTTGAGTTAAAAGGTTTTTCGACATAAGGAGAGAGAGGCACAATCTTTCTATGCTGACTTTTCCATCTGCCCCCCCCCCACCACCACCACCACCACACGCGGCACCCGTAGCGCACAAATTCGTCTGGCCTCGCCCACCTCTGAAATCAACCTCCTTCTTCTTCCGAGGCAGGAACTCTACTAACTGCTTTTTTATCAAATCTCAGCCCACGCTTCTGGTGCGTGACGTCATTCACACCTCCTGGTCTCATTTCCTATCTGGGGTTTTATTTCGACATCTGTTCATGATGCATCCTCCCCATGAACACCGGCATTAATGTTTGCACCTAACTAACCCATGCACTGAGCCGAAAGGTTCTCATCCCAGCTAGCAACACAACATGATGATAATTTTAACATAAGTTATTGTACTTAATCGTTTAATTAAACTTTATTTCTACATACACCCACATAATCTAAATTTTATCAATATGTGGAGATTATTATAATTGTTCTATTTCATTATTACTGCTTAGTCTGTGGGGTCTAGAATACACCAACTAAATCATTTGCAGAGGGATAAGAGGCTTTAAAATCACCCAAAAGGGGTGTTGAGGTTTCGCTTATGGAGCTCTGGATAGTGTGAAGTCACTCTTTCATTGCCATTACTCCCAAGTCCACTCTGACCTGCCCTGGGACTAAATGTCAGTTTTAAAACAATTAATATTAGGAATACTTGAAACTATTTAACTGTAAGCAAATTATTTTTGTTTAATAGGAATGCTTGAAATTGTGATTATTATTACTATTATTATTTTTACCATTAAATAGGAATAGTTACTTGAAACAAAATAAGTGTGTGCAGGTTATTTGTATTAATAATTGTTCCCTAAAGTTAGAACTATTTACAAATGATTATATAAAATAAATTAAACAATCAAACCCATATCTTGAAAAAAAAATCTTTATTTACGAACACATAAATATTCATATCTGCTTAAGAAAAAAATTAGTTGAAAATTTAATTATAGTTTCGGCATTAAATAATCCACAAGGGTTTGAAATTTAACTGAACCAGACCAACCAAACCAATCATTGAAAATCAAGACAGAAATTTTAATGGTCAGAAATTAACGTAAGCATTATTGATAGAATGGGGTTATATGACTGGAAATGAATCCAGCTGTATGTAATAATAAGAATATAAAAAAACAAAGTATTCAGAGGATGTGTTCATTTATAATTGAATAATCTGCCAACAAACATTTTGATTTTTTATCAAGTCAATATCATAATAACATTGGCCTGATGATGATTCAATAAAAAAAAAACATTTGATATTGATGTAATATTCAATTATAAATAAAGTTATTCTCTGAATACTTTGTCATATATATATATATATATATATATATATATATATATATATATATATACACACACACACACACACACACACACACACAAAAGTACCTTACAAACAATTTTATGATAGAAATGCACTGAGATTCAGGAAGAAAAGAACCGTCAGTGGTTAGGAAATAATACAAGCATCACTGATAGAATAGGGCTCTTACATATATGTATATATATATATATATATATATATTTTTAAAAACTTCTATTCTTTCTAGAATAATATACATTGTCTTGTGGGATATTTTACTCATTTTATTGTATACCAAGCAGGTTGATAGAGAAATATATAATAGACATGTCTTTGCATCAGCAAAGAGACTCAGTCTTCTTACGTATCAACATTAATGATATTATCAGAGTCCATACATTTTTTTTTTTTTTTTTTGCATAGAGACAGAGAATCTTTGACTTTCAGATCTTGGAAAATAAAGCTGCTTATTTCTAACCTGTGTAAGACTATAAATCAAATTTCCCAATACAAAGCAAAATACAATTTTGAGATTATGGTGAAATCAGCCTTTTTCTTGTGTAGAACATTTCATCTGAAATTCTAAGAGCTGATATACAAGGACTACAATACATTGAAATGGCTTTTTAAAACTAATTATTTTATAATATTTTTTTTTTTATATTCTAATACAATGAATTTGCTTTATATTTACTGGTATTAGGTAGATAATACTGATACAGTGATAAGCTTAACACTCTTTCTTTTTGTTCAGAAAAGAAAATAAAGAGTTGTAAATTAAAAAGTTGTGCTGATATCCAACAGAATGAAATATTAAGCTTCGTATCTGAATTTAAGTAGTTAGGTTTGACTAGATATAGTAAAACTGTCTCAAACAAAATAATGTTATTATAATTTATTCTAAAAAATTTCTAGATGAAGATTTATCAGACATTATTATTATTATTATTGACTTGTATTTATTCTGATCACCCTGTCTATGGCTTAGAATACACTTTCTCGATAAACAAACAGAACATAAATTCTACACAATATTTCTAACAAGTCAAATGACGTAATTTAAAACAACAAACGTTGATTCACTAATAAAACGGTCAACTTTTCTTTATAATACAAATTTTTCCCCAAGTTTTTGTATTTTTCACTTTTAATCATCCATCGTTGATTTAACACAGCTAATATCATCCCTAATAGTCCTGATGATGGTTCATTAGAACCGAAACACTATAGTGTCAATTTTGCTTCTCAATAAATCTCTCCTTCTACTTGGATTACCTTATCAATTTTTCTTTATATATTGTTGGATTATACTCCATTATTTACTTCCAATACACTGTGTGTATCTCTTGGAGAAAGGTAAGACACCCCCCCTCCTGAGGACTAAAAAAATTGTCTTCATTATGATTTTCCACTGCATCTGATGGTGAAGCTCCAGTTGTGGAGATTTGTGAAGTGGGGAGTATCCCTTCATTTCCATTGCTCTTAAGTTCACTCTGACCTATCGCTACCTCACTTGGTGGGGTTTTGGCAAACCAAAAGCAGTATAATTTAAAGAGTGCTCATTATCTTTTTCTGCCTGATGATTGCCATATGAAGACAACATGAAACAAGTGGTTGTGGATAAGCATCCATGCTATTAAATATATATAAAAACTAATATGTATATATTTATTATTATATTATATGCATCAATAAGGTCATAGTCTGACATACATACTAACATATAGTTATTAGCTGAATCTAGATCAAAACTTTATCCCTGTATAACACAGTAACTGTATGCCAACAAAGCTGCAAGAACCACTGGTATTGCAGAGGCTCAAATTCAAACCTATAACTCAACTGTTAGTGTCTCTCTGGATTAATTAACATGACTTTTGATGTTTTTGCACCCTCGTAATTTAAAAAAATTTATTTTAAGTGGAAACATTAATAATAATGATTTCTGTTAATTGGCATATCAACCATCATGGATTATTTTCTTCTAGTAGTAGTAGTTGTAATAATATTTAGTATTTTCTTTAAATTTTTGAAATTTTTAGATGTTTTATTATTGTCTCCTATTCACACTATTCCTTGCCTTGATAAAAAGGACAATGAAGAAAAAAGAGAAAGTAAGGATGCTATCGAAAAATGAAAAGAAAACTTGTGAAAAAGAGAGAGAAATAGAAAAGACAGATGAAGACCTAAAAAGACAGAATGAGGTTTGCTTGCAGAATGTCAAGACAAAATGAGTATAAGATTTAAAGGCAGAAAAATAACAATGCATTAAAATTGTTGGTACTTGTATAGAATAGTTCAATAAATAAAGGAAATTCTGTTATTTCTATAGTAAAGCACAAAAAATATAGAGAAATGAAATACTTACTTTCACCATCCATATAAGAGTAAATTTCAGCCATTTGCTTCTCTTTTTCCACTGAACAGTTACATTTTAGTCCCAAAAATTATATATCAGCAGTCAACTGTAAGTTGATATCTTCTAAGGGTTGGAGGAGGGCAAAACTAAAGAAATTTGGCGGATTGACAAATTGAAGATGTAATTTTGAAATATAACTTTTCAATAAAAGAAATGAAGCCAACAGCTGAAACTTACTTTTCTATATGTTGAATGTAAGTATTATATTTTCTTTTGCTGAATTTTTTATATTACCGAAGAAATTTTCTTTAGGAAGTATTTTATATAAGGACAAAATTCTTGTGTAAGAAATAGAGCAAAAGAAAGACAGAAGAGAGGATTCAGTAGAATAAATATATTAGCATTCCTAATTCCCTTTTCAGGTATAATATTAATCCAAACCATGTTTGTTTTAGATAAGAACATGGAAAGGTAAGAAAAGTTTGAAAGGGAATACGGAAATAATAAGATATCAGAAATAGGCAAAAGTAGAGCTGACATATGAGACATGCGATAATTGAATTTCTTTGGGTCCAGATAATGTTAGGCACAATAGCTCATTGGCATCTCCAAGTCTTAATGTTGTATATTGACCGTCGACCCAGCCAAACATGCCATTCCAAAGTGATGCACCAGAAGGAAGTGAGACATTCTGATGGCAGTTATGAGAAGAAATCGCATAGGCAGGTTTGGCTGAGAATATGGGACAAGGTAAAAATCCCATGGTACACTCATAGACTGATGCCCTGGAAGATAGTGAACTGCATGACAGTTATTTCTGCTTGATGACGATCAAACATGCCATTCCAAAGATATTGAGTGGAAGATTGAACTATTATATAACTCGGTGAAGACAGGAAGTCAGTGAGTTGGAGATCAAGTGGATTGGAGAGAAGATGTGGTAGAGAAAGCCACCACCAGGCAGAAGGGGTGCTCGGGGCCCCCAGAGAGTTGGAGACCAGATGAGTTAACGACAAGATGCTGGAATGAGAACATGTCCCAGAGAGGCTGGGCCCCCAGGCCTCCAGTTGAGTAGCCCAGGAGAACGAGAAAGACACAACGCTGATGGCCATAAGAGTGGGAGTCAATATATTGCAGTTCTGTTCAGTCTCCAACTCCCTCTCACCCCAAACCTTACAATAAAGTGAGAGGTATATTTTTCTAAAAGACTGTGTCCCTCATCTCTTATCATTGTGTCATTATGATTCTGCATGTACATGTATATATGTATTATGTGTTGAATTGTTAATCATGGTCATTTTGTCATTGTGTATATTTTAAATTATCATAAGATTTTAATGTAATATAATGGCCGAGGGATTTCATTTTATATATCTTGCCTTTCGATTTAGTTAGGCTGTGAACCTTTCGCTTAGCGCATGGGTTAGTTAGGTGCAACATGAGCGCAGGTGTTTATGTGTCATTCAGAGATGTCAAAATAAAAATCCCAGATAGAAATTGGGACCAGGAGGTGTGAATGACGTCATGCACCGGAAGTGTGCGCGAATGATTTGGGTGATTTGAGGAAAGTCAGCGAGTTGAGTTTTTGCCTCCGAAGAAGAAGGTTGACTTTCGGAGCTCGCCGAAGCCTTGTGGCGGGTGTGGCATGGGGTGGGGAGCAGATGGAAAAGTCAGCATAGAAAGATTGTGTATCTCTCTCCTTATGTCAAAAAACCTTTTAACTCAAAGGTAATAAAAAGTTTCGTACCTGAACTAAGAAGTCATGAGTGTTTTTGTGTTTCAAGATTCCTATGTTATCTATATATGAGTTATGAACATTGTATGTACATTTCACATATCTGTATCATGGGTATGTTACATTAAGAGAATCGCCAAGTCTTTTGAAATGAAAGAACTTCTTTTTATTTGAATTTTAATTATTTGGATTTTTTTTTATTAACGTAGCTGATAGCATGTAAGACACTAATTACTCCCAAGTATATTCAGACTGGTAGGACTTGTCAGGATCCAATCTCAAAGTCAAGTAGATCAATTTGCCAATTATTAATATTAGATTGGAATATTTTATATAACTTAGTGCAAAAAAACTCTAAGAAACAATTACACAAAAATGTAAATGTACAATGAATGCAATTCCCTTACGTCTAGGCATAAAATAACCTGAGACAGTTTGATACACTGTTAAAATCAATCAATCATTTGAAAGCATATAATTGCTGTAAAAAGGACTAACATTAGCATTATACAACCTAATAATGTTGAAATGTTTTGTTAATGTGGTTATCAGTATTCATATTTTCATGTTAACACTTATTACAGGTTTTATAAGCATGTGTTTACCCAACCCCTCTGTCATAAGTAGGATGTGACACAAGGTTAATATTTTAGCGAAATAAAGCAGGTTTAAATTTTGAGTTTTCCTTTTTCTATACTGGTTGTCTAACCAAGGCAAATGAACCTAGTCTGCCTTTCTATTTATCTATAGCTGGGGGAAGAGGACAGATGGATACTTGCCTTTCTCAAGGGCATTAGTGTAAAGTGAAATGCAATCAGCTTCATTCAGGGTTTGAACCTGGGTCACCAATTTCATTTTTTATGATGATAACCATAATACTAAACACACCACCTTTGATTTTCTGTGCAGAAAAAGAAATGTATTGAAAGATTTGAACTAAAAAATTTGGAGCTCATGCCTTTGCTTAAGAATTCCTTTATATTATCTTCTGTCAGTCTAGAGATCTATGAAATAAGCAATATTTAACAAACATACATGTGTATTGAACTGTTAATTTTCTGGGTTTCAGTCTGAAATTCAAACCATTGAGACATCATAAAATGACTCACTTATTTAAGATTAGTGAGAATGAAAAAGATAATTTCTTAATTGACATCTAATTTAAAGTCTTTCTTTTTTCTTTGAAAATCAAAAAATGAATATCAAAGATTTTTTTTGTACTTAGCAGACTCATTTAGCAATTTAAGGTTTGTGTAGACAATTTTCTCAATTTGTCCTACTTCATTATTTTATTTCCACAGGGTTCAGTGTTGGGGCATTGGTCTCCTTGTCATTAAATCTAAGAAAATAAGAAATTCCCATAGATTTGGCACAACTCTCTCAATCTATGTCAAAATAGTTCTTAAAGATAACCATATTTTTCTTGTAAAAGAGCCTTGCAAAATAAAAAGAAACAAAACAGAAAGTACACCACTTTGTCAGTTGCCCAGTCAGCTGGGGCTGTAGAATACATTGACTGCTTCTCTGCAGAAGAGTGACACCCCCCTACACACAAAGAGTGTCCTAGATATGACACTAAACAATCTGATGGTGAGGTTCCAGTAATGCCGGAGCTTTGGGGAATGCAGAGGACCCCTTCATTGCCATCGCTCCCCGGTCCACTCTGATTTGGTGTGGTAGCACCTGATAGAGTCCTATCTATGGGTCAAATGGAACTAAACTGCATTGTTTAAAATAGAACTGTTTTGACATTTAAACTGTATACTTATGCTAAACTGAATCATTTGAAATTAAACTGCTTTTTTATGCTAAATGGAGTTGTTTGAAATAGAACTGTCTTTGACATTGAAACTGTATCTACACTAAACTGAATTGTTTGAAATAGATCTGTTTGGACATTTAACTCTGTGTAAACAAAAACTATGCTCATACTAAATTGAATTGTTTGAATTACAACTGTTTGACTAAACTGAATGACTTGAAATAGAAATGCTTTGTACAATTAAATTGTGTCCTTTTGCTAAATTTAATGGTCTGAAATAGAACAGTTTATTTTTATAAAAATGGATTTAGCATTAAATAACCAACAAAGGTTGATATGCCATAAAACCCAAACAAACAAACCAAACCACTTTGTCAGTGGGGTTTAGAATACACTGACTGTATACCCTGCATAGTAGTAAGCCCTTCTAAAAAAAGAGTGTCTTGAGTATGACGCTAAACTGCATCTGATGGTGAGGCTCCAGTTCTGAAGATTTAGTGAGAGTAGAATACCCCTTCATTGCTATTACTATTTGGTCCTCTGTGACCCAAAGTGTTAATGCCTGTTAGGTTACCATCTATGTGTCAAATAGATCTGTTTTAAAAGTATTCATATCTTAAAAGGAAACTGAGCCAGCAATTTCAAAAAAAGTAAATATGAACCTACAAGTAACCTGATTCCCTAACCTCTTGGCATAAAATAACACTTGATGAGTTAAAATTTAATTAAAATCAATCAGCTAACCGATAACGTCCTAGTCTCTTCATGAATATGATGTAATATATATATATATATATATATATATATATATATATATATATCTCAAGTAAATAAAAGTAAAGTTGACGATTTGATGGCTCCCTTTTCAATAGCTACTACATTGAGGTGTAGGGGAGGGTGCTACTCTATTCCCTGGATTGCTCCACTTTACCCTTGATCCTTACCTTATAATGCTGAGTGTTAAGCAAGGCAGCATCAAGTACCATTTTTTGATTCTTTGGTATGACTCAACCAGGGATTGAACTCCTGTCTCCTTGACTATTGGCAAACACTCTGCTCTTTAGGCCCGATCAAGTAAACAAAGACGGTGAATATCCAGAGAATCAGTGCTCAAATATATCTGCCGAGCAAAATATATATTTTGTTTAAAAAACAAGAAATTTAGAAATAGTATTGACCTAGCGGTTAGAGTGTTCGCCAATGGCCCGGGAGACCTGGGTTCAATCCCAGGTCGAGTCATACCAAAGACTCAAGAATGGTACTTTATGCCTCCTTGCTTAACACTCAGCATTATAAGGTACGTATCAAGGGTAAAGTAGAGCAATCCAGGGAAAGAGTAGCGCCCTCCCCTACACCTTGGTGTAGTAGCTATCGAAAAGGGAGCCTTCGGGTTACCCTTGACAATGGTCGCCAACTTTACTTACTATTCCATTTTCAAAATAAATCTATTTCACTTATATTATTATAAATTTATTTTGTTTATTCAAGCTCTTCAGATAGAATTAAAAAATTCCATGTGATGAACTGGGATGAGGGAAATAAATTTATTATAGAAATGGAATACTATTTTTAAGTTTCTTGTTTTTTAAACAAAGATATATATATCAGAATTTGCAAGGGTTTATGATAAAAACAAAATTTCTATACTTAGGTCACAATGTTCATATGGAAGAAAGGAAGGCAAAAAGCTGGACAAATAACAAGGCCTTGAAAATAGTCCAATAAAATTTGTAAATTAAAAAGTGTATTTTTTCAAATGTACACAATATTAAGATTATTGAATAAATGAAATTATATTATATACATATTTTTCTGGCAATGCATTTTTCTTTCTCATCTGTTAATTTTATTTTGATCAGTATTTATATTTTGTGTGTTGTTTAAAAATGATTTTTTAAAATTTTTCATCTTCAACTTTAACTTTTTTAAAATGAACCAGCCAGATATTGTTCACAGCTAAACCTAATAATATTGTTTGATTGTTGAGTGATGTAAGCAACTGAATCACCCTGAGTAAGATGCTGGTTTCCATCTAGAGATAATATGAAGAGAATTTTTAAAAGATTCAGGCAGAAGCTGTATTTACCAACACAGAACTTAACAATCAATGAAATATTGATTTACTTTGAAATTGTCCCCTTGACATTCAATGCACTTATTCCAACAAGTTTTTCATTTGTCAAAGTAAATATTTCTCTTTTGATATGCTGTCAAACTGTGCTATATCATCTCTTTTAATGTCTTTTGCATCCTCAGATATTAACTTTGCAATAAATTTTCTTCTAAGGAAATAAGATAAAGTCACTAAATCAAGATCTAGTGCTGCACTTGCATTATTCTGTGTTTCATTCAAAAAGTATGAAGACTGGCTTATAACTTTATGAAGACGAAAATTTTAAAGTTTCATGTTTGATAATTTTTTGTCACACTTTGTATTCATGGTATGAAAGGGTCAACTTTTATATTTATGAAATAAGAAAAAGTCATTAAATCTAGGTTTAGTGATGGTGCTGCACTTGCATTATCCTTTGTTTCACCAAAAAAAGATTTTTTCAAAAAGTATGTTGGTTGGTTGCTTGTTTGGATTTTATGGCATATCAACCTTTGTGGGTTATTAAATACCAAATCCATTTTTATACAAATAATCACTTCTCTTTCAAACTATTCAGTTTAGCATGAGTACACAGTTTGTCAAAAACATTTCTATTTCAAGCTATTCAGTTTAGTCAAACAGTTCTATTTCAAACAATTCAGTTTAGTATAAGTATTGTTTTTGTCTGTACTCAGTTAAATGTCAAAACAGTCCTTTTTCAAACAATTCAATTTATCATAAGTACACAGTTTAAATATCAAAACAGTTATATTTCAAATAGTTTAGTGTAAGTACGCATTTTAGTTCCATTTGACCCATAGATAGGACCCTATCAGGTGCTACCATTTCAGGTCAAAGTGGACCTGGGAGCGATGGCAATGAAGGGGTGCTCCACATTACCCAAAGCTCCAGCATTACTGAAACCTCTCCATCAGATTGTTTAGAGTCATATCTAGGACACTCGTTGGAGTGGGGGTTCTTACTTCTCTGCAGAGAAGTAGTCAGTGTATTCTACAGCCCCAGCCAACTGGGCAACTAAAAGTATGGATACTGACATCATTTTTTTTTTTTTTCAAATTGTAACTGACATTTCCCTATGAAGTTTGAATTGTAAAATTTGAAAGCAATGATTTTGATACTTTTGGATTATACTTAGTATATATCGTATAAAGAAGTTAACTTTTATATACAGCTTACTAATGGAATTTGAATTTATTCTAAAACTGATAAATTTTTTAAAAATAAATTCAATCTGAAAAACGGTAAAAAATACCTGTTATCCATAAAATTAGCCAATTCTATCTGATATAAGGTAAACTTGAAATACTCTTTAATGAGCTTACCTGGTGGTATTTACCTGTCATTATTTGAAACTGGAACACATAGTCTCTCTTTTTACAATTTGTCAAAATATAAGCAGACATGCTCTGCTCTCCTGTCTGTCTCATCATCAGTGTTTCTTTTATGTTTGTCTCTTTCACACTATTGTCCTCTTGAAATAGAAGATCTGAAGATCAAATTGATTTCACTTCAAAACTTTGTAATGAGTAGACATTCTGAACAATGCTTTTGTGCTTTGAAGTAATGGGAAACATTCTGGCTTTATTCAAATTCAAAAACGATGCCACACAGCCAAAACAAATACTCATAAATTCACTAAGGAGGATACAAACCAGTAGACCGATTCTCTTCTGTCACAAGTTTTAAAGCTTTATTGAGAATTATTATTGAACTGCGTCAAAACTAGATTACAAGTCTATCATTAATCAATAATCGGATAGTATCAATAATTCAAAAAAAGATCTAATGAGATACCATAGTTCAACAAAATATACCACATGAGAGAGCAGACTTCCCCTGTCTTAGGTCTCACCATTTGCAAATAAATTTATTAGTAAATGAGAAAAGGGTGCTTCCATATTTGAATAGGTGACAAGTTTTAAGAAGCATATGTATGTTCAAAAAGTATCAAGACTGAAGCATATGTATGTTCAAAAAGTATCAAGACTGTAGCAACATCAAGACAAAAATAAACAATGAATGAAACATTAATTTCTTTCAAAATAGTTCTTAGTACATTTTTAAAAAATTATCATTGATTGAAGCACCTTTAAAACTCTTCTTTTGATGTATCATGAAGTTGCAGTCATATTTCTTTTAGTGTCCTCCATAACCTCAAACATTTTGCCTTTGTGATGAAGGACTGTTCTTTTCATAATTATATTTATTATCTAAGCAACCTACCTGAAATGGTAATAATAATTGAACTATAGTAGAGGAAATGATCAATCTTAAATCTCAACAGCCCAGTTGGCTGGGGCTGTAGAATACACCAATCGCATCTCTGCAGAGGAGTAAGATCCTCATCAATGAGTGTCCTGAATATAACATTAAGCACTTTGATGGTGAAGCTGCAGTCTAGGTACTTTGGTAAATGTAGAGTACCCCTTCATTGCTATTGCTCCAAGGTCCACTCTGATCCAGAGTGGTAGCCCTTGATAGGGTTTTATCCATTGGTCAGAAAGAACTATTTGACATTTAAACTGTGTGCAAACAAATGACTTATGGAAAACTGAATAGGTAGAAATAGAATTATTTGATCATTTATCTGTGTATAAATAAATGACTGATATCCAATTGAATGGTTAGTGATACATAGCAATACTTGGAACCATTTAACTGTACAAAAAATGATCTCAAGCTCATTTAAAAATGTCATTAAATAACCTACAATGGTTGATATGCAATCAAATTAAACCTTAAACCTTAAATCTCAACATTACAAAAATTATCATATTTTGTATATATATATATATATATATAGGAGACAACAGAAATACCTCCCATTTTTTAAACTCTCACCTGTATGGTGCAAATGAACTTTGGCAGTGCCAATGGTTGCTCTATCTAGCTAATGTCTTAGGATTTTTTGTGCAATCAGACAATCCCAAAATCAAAGTATGTTTATCAGCAGAACATGTAGGAGATTACACAACAGACTGTCTCACAGTCAGGAAATTTTCTAGAGCTCAAGTGCTTCAAGATCTTCCAGGTGGTTTTCTTTTAACTGATTATTCTTTGGTTCTGAAATTTTTATCCCATGACAGTATCAATTTTCTATCCAAAATGACATCATTACAATGTAACATGAAATGAGCACGAAAATCTCTCCATGTAGCAATTAGAAATTAACCAGCCTTTAAATATGTTTTAATAGTAAATGCATAGTGTGTGCACTGTTCCAAGATGTGATCATAACAGATCAAGAATGTTAAGACATTAGCAAGATAGATCTACCATCACCACTTGCTTAAGTTCATCTGCACCACACTGGTGATAGTTTAAAACATGAGAGGTATAGCTGTCACTGTCTATATATATATATATATATATATATATAAACAATGCTTTTGAAAGTGTATGCATATTAAGATTAATAAAATATTTTAAAATGAGAATCTTAAAATATTTCATTAATCTTAATACACATTTTAAAAGCATCATTACAATTCTATACAAAATCTTTATATATATATATATAAAGCCATAACCCAGCAAAAATAACACATTGAAGTGAATGTTTTCTTTATTTTTTAGGTCTGTACATATCAGAGAATAAAATAATTTCCAGCTTTTTCACTCATTCAAATTTTCAATATATTGGAGATAGTTATGAAATTCTAATCTGACTCCTTCATATCTTAAATATAGATATTTGTATCATTATGGATCACTGTTATGACTGGAATCCAATAAGTTCATTAGTTATCTTGTTACTCTTATAGTTCCATAGTAGACAATAAGTTTACATGAGAATATTACAAGCTAAACTAAAAAATAATAAAATGCACATTGTTAAAATATCATCTAAAGAGGACGTCCCAAATACTAATCCAGGGTTTTAGTCAATAAGCCACTCCTGAACTACACTTAACAAGAGAAAACACAAAAAGTAATTGGTATAACTAATGAGTATTTTAGTGCACTTGTGCGAGAAAATGATTGACACTAGTAATAAGGGATTGCCAGATTTGTTAGTCTATGACAGCCAAAAAAAATATCCGTAAAACCAGTTCTTTATAGGCAAAGCTGGTAGGATTGTCTTCTCTGATGGCCTGGAATTTTGAGCTAAGAATTTGGGCCAAAGATTATGGTCAAATAGATTGCTGTCCTTTGTGGGTTTGGTCTTGTCATTGGCTCCACTTCCTGTACTTGCTGGTACAGGTCAAAACCTCAACACTGAATTCTGCCCACTAATTGGGTGAACATCTTTTCTTAGTTTACTGAAACTATGTAGACTAAAAACATGAGGATAAGATAAGGAAGAAGTCTGTTGCCAAATTATCTTACTGGCTTTGTAAGGTAAAAGTATTTTGTTAATTTTTTTTTTCAACAAGGTAACCTGGCATTGCATGGGATAAATTACCAGCAAAGTAATCATTAAACATTTCAGCTGCTTTTTCCAGCAGGAACTTTTAATCAAACTGATAGAAAAAAAGAAAATATGATAAGACATAATAAGTAATGCATTTTAATAAATATATATATATATATACACACATGTATAAATGAACATATAAGTATATAGATACACGTATATCTATATATGCATTTATTTATGTATACATATTTACATATATGGATGATGATGATGATGATGATATAATGATGCTAGCACAGATTTCCCTAATTCTGTCTCACCACTCATCCCTCTCATCCATTGCTTCTAGTTAGTTTTCTAGACAACATCTTGTGTCCATACAGAGCTGTTGTAGATAAGTTCTTTGTTTAATGGCATATCAACCTTTGTAGGTTATTTAATACCAAAGCCATTCTCCTAGAAGAACAGTAGTGGTACTATTTAACCCATAGCTGGGAGGATAAGGGGGTTCATACCTTTCCCAAGGGTATTTGCCCGAAAGTGAACATAATAGAGCAACTGGAGTACGAACTCGCTTACTACGATTCCGCAGTCCATCGCCTTAACCATTACACCACGAGGACACCCTTAGATAAGTTCTTGCTGGTCATCCATGCGAAGGGGTCCAGTGGAGAACGTCACTTGTGAGTTCGTCCTAACTTCTCCAGCAGTGTCTGGCATGTCTTGTTCATCTAATTTGGATGGTTTTTGAGATGGGAGGTAGGCAGTGGTACTGCTGCTGTTTTGTGGGATGTTGCTTTCAGGATTTGTTCAATATTAATATTTATGTATACATATATATACTTATGTACATAGATATAAATATGTACATATGTAATTCATATATATTTGTATACATATCAACATATATATATATATATATATATATATATATATATCCATATCTACATTTATGTACGTATATATATATATATATATATATATATTCTATTCTGTTTTATTTTATCCATAAGATCTGAAGAAGTCCTGTTATATTTTTCTTCGTGTTTTTGGTTTACATTAGAAACACAAAACAGGATGGAAATAAATTTATAATCCTAAAATAAACGGTCTTCAGTTTTTTCTTTAAAGAAAGTATTGCTCTGTAATATTAATTACGTTGAGCTCTCTAACAGGAAAATTTAAATGTTCAGCTTTTGAATGATTTTCTTGTCCTGAAGGAATTACTCCCAACTCTGGTTAACTGGACTGAATAATACCTATATACACATATATATATTTATGATATCTATCCATCTATCTATATATATATATATATATATGTTCAATATGATATCTATCTATCTATCTATCTATCTATCTATATATATATATATATATATATATATAATTGGAATAAAAACTCAACATACCATCATTTGGCTATTATAAATTTATTTTTGTTGGCCACTGGATAAAAGCAACCAACCTCTTCAGATAGCCATCATATAGTGAAAAGAAAAATTTTTGTAAGTATTCTATTAATGGATTCTTACTCATTAACAAAATTTTTTAAAATAGGGGAAAAAAAGGAAATATCTAAATAATTCAGGAGGAGTGGGGAACAAAAATCATTGGCTAGAAGCTGGCACAAAACCCAGGAGTGATGTCCATATCTGGTGTCATGTATCTTTATTTATCTACAGGAATTTTTTTAACAAGATTCACAAGACACTCAGCATCAAGAATCATTTCACCAAGTTGACTTATTTTAAGAAAAAAATCTATTTACTTATTTATTTCTTTATCAAGGAAAATATGACAGTAAATGCCAGTAGAAATATCAAACTTATCTTTCATTATAGACAATTTATAAGGTTTTTATCTGATTTCTATTTGAGATTGGAGTTTAGTCTTTATTTAATGTATCACTCTTCTTATATTTTTTATTCTGAATTCTCCCATTCTAATTACCATAAAATCTTTATTATGATTATAATAATTAATCATTGATAATTATATCACTAATAAAAGTGATATTTTTTATCTACTATTACAAGTAATTTATCATTATCATTATCATTATAATGTCACCAACAACACCAACAGTTACATTGATATCATAAACTTTATCCTACAATAGTAATCACTCTCAATTTTTCTATTATTAACCTTTATCATATGAGTTTAAAATTAGTTCATTAAGTTTATTTGATTGTTGGCAAGTAAATTTATATCCAATGATGCTTATTTTTTCCTCCAGGCAAAGGTTACATCTATTGTTGAAGCTTCCTGGAATAGAAAATTTCTTAAATCTTCACTTAATTTGTGGAGTTAGACTCCTATCCCTAAACTAAAAAAAAACCTTAATAGGGCTGTTTGGTTTCAAAGCAATGGATTCCAAAAAGAGTGTCTATGATTGTAGATTCCCTGTTTCCAATTTCCTGCAGAGATTCCTATATAAACCTTCTCTTTTTTACTATTTTCCATAGGAAAAATATTTGCTTAGTCGACCACTTTCTCAGAGTTAGACATTCCTCCCATGGAACAATCTTCTTCATTTCTACAATTACAATGTAATTTATTTGTTTGGTGATAATGAATTAGTGATTTGCCTACTAATTTCTTGTTATGATTATAAATTATTTTAGATCGATTATTTGTACAACTAATTTTTGTGTTTCAATTAAAAATTTTATTCAATGGGTTATCCATGTTGAAAAGTCTATTTACTTGAGGAAGTACTTGCCTATAGAAAGTCTACTGAAAGCAGGGTTAACCAGATTACCTTTCTTTTTCTATGTTTTATTTTTTTATTTAGATTAATATCATTGTCACTATCTCCAAGTCTGTAATTACAACTATCATTACTACTCTTGCTGTCATTTGTATTGCAGTGTTCCATAACTTTGTTTATCATTTGTTCCTGGTATTCTAGTCTCTGCTGGAATCAACTGTTTCATAGGCCTCATTATATATTCTCTTATTTTCATTGAAAATTTTTTTGTTAGAAGATAATCTATTAATCCTTTTGTTAAACACATTTCGTATATGTTTGATTATTGATCTGGAGTGGTTGGAGTTGACATTAATGTAAATAGGTGTTTGGTTATCATTGTTATATGGTTTAAAGGTATTGTTCATTAAATTAGAAGTTCTGTCCAGAAAATTAACTATTTCAAGGTTAGATGATATTTCAATTTTAAATCCTAAGGCTCTTATAATTTTCTTATGTATTTTAGAAATTTTTAGGCCATTACTATCTGGGGTGAAGATGAGGCTGTCATCTCTATACAAACCTATTTGCTTGTGGTCTATTATTCTACCTCAAGTATTTAATAAATAAATACCTTTCATGTCGGATATTTTTGCTATTTTAACAAAGATAACTCTTGATTGTGTTTTATTTATATATAGTATTGCATAATCAGACGTATGTCATCAAATTTCGTATCTTTCTCAAAAATATTAGCACAATGTAAAATGCAAAAAAAAAAGCTTCATCCAGAATTTGAATACAGATCACCATGTCCTTTCCTATGACAATAATCACTGCACCATGAGTACCTAATATAGATGTACAAAATTCCCTAACCTCCAGGTATAAAACAATCCCAGATGAGTTGACATGCCATTAAAATCAATTAATCACATTCACTTTCCAAATTACTATCATCTTAGGTAACCCCTATGTTCAACTGCTATTTTTATTGTTAGTCAAACCCAAAGATATAACTGTTATTCCATAACTACCTCCTATGTTACTATACACTAACTGTATCCATTGCATCGGGGTAAGATCCTCTAAAAAGAGATGACGAGTATAACATTAATTGAAAAATACTAAGATTGATCAATTAATAGCAATAGTTTACATTATAGAAAATGAAAGTAGGTTTTTTGTAGTGTTTTTTTTCTTCTTTTGACAGAGGTCTAAGATTGCTTTCAAGCAACAAAAAATATAAAGGAAGTTATAAAAGATATTTTTAATTGATATTATAGAGGTTACTCAAACTGAAAAATTGTATACATTATCTAGTTTTTCCCTAACATCATTTTCCATATAATAAAGTGATTACAAGCTTGATTTGAAGTGTACATGTTCCAAATCTTTGTAAAACTTAGAAAATAAAACCAACTTTAATATATACAGTATTGCCAATAAATAAATATACTCTTGACAAGATTTTTGAAAATAATTTTCTTCTGAACCAAAGATTTTATTATTTTTCATAGAACATTATAAAAAAAACGGATATTATTTGGTATTAATTATTACCAAACTCGACAGCATTGAAACTATATAACCAGAAATATAAAGATGTAGCAATCCCAGAATAAGTTTATCTGTTATATAAGCAGTTTTATTTTTTATGTAAATGTTTCAGTGCTGTAAAGTTTGGGAATAAATAATGCCTAATAATATTGTTGACATGTTGCATAAGTTGTATGGATGGCATGACAGGATGTACACCTGTTTTCTAAAGTAAAAAAAGGATGATGCCCCAGCGGAAATGCTCCGCAAGTTGCATGGGTGGCATAGCAGGATCTATACTTGTTTCCTGAAGCTTAGGGAACCAACACTTATAACCGTTACGCTATGTGTGATGAGACAATCATCTGGAGGTTGCAGGTTCAATGCTGACTGCAGGCGAGTAACAATACAGGAATACTTAACACTTGTACCCTGTTATGGCTAATGGAATCAGAACGAGCAGTCCCTGTAGATTCAATGAAGGACATATTTCAAAGTTCTGTGTTGGTTCCTGAGGTTGACATACACCTGAAGAAGGCCAGAGGACATATTGGCTGAAACGTTGTGGAAATGACAACAAAGATGAAGATAATAGTCCAAAAACCCTTAATGATAAAAAAGCATTTCTATTTATTTTTTTTTTCAGGAAGCTTTAGCAATAGATTACTAGGAATCATCACCTTCATTTTTTAGGTTAAAAAAATTTTTTAAATAAAAAAAAAAATAGGTATGAAATGATACATACAGTTATTTAATAAGCTTAGCATGGGTTGATTGTTTGGTTGGATTTTATGGCATATCAACCCTTGTGGGTTATTTAATGCCAAGTCCTGGTCATGCATATATATTAAATATATATGATTTGTTAACAAATAAGTAACATTTTAAATGAGCCAGCATTAATTTGTTGGCACACAGTTGAATGGTTTCAACTATTTCTATTTAACAGTAATAATTCTGTTCAACATTACTAATTTGTTTGCACACAGTAACATGGTTCCAAGTATTTCAATGTAATACTAATGATTCAATTTAACATCAGTCATTTGTTTATACAGTTAAATGGTTTCAAGTATAGAAAATAATTAAATATTTCTATTTAACCCATAGATGGGACCCTAGTAGGTACTACCACTCCAGGTTAAAGTAGACTTGGGAATAATAGTTAAACTTAGCTTAGTTGAAAAAAAGGTAAGAAGTTTGGGCATTCTGTGCGAATGAAATTCATTAGTAATTGTCTACTAACCTCACTCACTATTAGATTACAGAAATACTGTTCATTTAAAAAATTCAAAAATAGCCAACAGCAACAAATAAAATAGTACTTGATACAAAAATTTTGTTGAGCCAATATTACAATAATACCTTTTATCACTTAGAATATTCAGACTATTTCAAGATCCTACACAGAACCTCAAACTGAACCCTTTATTAATCATGGGGAGTAAACTGTTCTACTTCTGTTAAACATGAGGTCAATAGTCTGAATATTCTCAGTAATAAAAATTATCAAGCTTCATCTCAGAAATTCAGTCATATAATAATAATTTTTTTTTTAAATAAATAAAATGAACTAACTTACAACTTAAAGTTCCAGAATTTCTTGTTCATCAGCTAAGTGTTGTAATTTTGGTGAATTTATTCATTTTTCTTTTTAATAATACATACATATAACCCATAAAGATGTTACTATGCCACCAAATTTTAATTATCTAGTTATCATCATGAGTAATTGTTCAAGAAAGAATTTGAATCACTTAATTTTCAATGAAAGAAATAATATATTCTTAGCTTTATTAGTCAGCCATGATGTGTGTATGTAAATGTATAACTTGAAAAAAAATACCCATCATTTAAAAACTAAAAATGTCAGTACCAGCAGCACCAAATAAAATCAATACAAAAATATTGTAGACAGTATAACAATTTTTTTTTGTTAATGAACAAAATTACCTAACTCACAACTTAAAGTTTCAGAATTGCTTGATCATCAATTAAGTGTTATAAGCTCAGTAATTTTATTCATTTTTCTTTTTAATATCATATATATATATATATATATAGCTTTAAAACAAATAACATTCTTTTAAAAACTAAAAATTTCTGCACCAGCATTAGAGAATAAAATGGTGCTCAATAGAAAAATATCACAATAATATAATTTTTAAGAAAATGTTTTGAATCACTCAGTTCAATACTTTCAGGTCTACAAGATCTTCATCAAAGAATTGTTTTTTCTTTTCTGGTTTCTAAGCAATCTTTCCCTCAAGATAATAAAAAATATTTACCTGCCGTATCAGCACTGTCATCATTTACACTTAAAAGAGGGGCATTTATTTGTAAAGTTTTTCAAGGCACTGGTGTTTTTTTTGTTTTGTTTTTTTTTCGGAAGAGTAACTATTTCAAATTTATTTGTCTGTATTCAAAAAGTAATTTTCACAGATACGATTTTAAATTAAATTTGACAATAAAATTTGCGGCTGATATAACATTTTGGCATGTTAGTTTTTTTTTTCCTGAGATTCCAAGAAGTTTTACCTTTCACATATTTCTTTCCCAATGGATAATTTTTGACTTGGATTCAGTGATACATTCAGGGGTCACAAAATATTTCAGAAGGTCTTGAAACTATCCCACCAACCAATACTCTTTTTCTATAGTTATATTTTTCTTCCTCCTTTGTTTTAAACAAATTGAACTGCCATTTTTTTCACAAGCCCTATTTTATTTTCTCTGATCGACATATTCCAGCCTATAAACAATCAGTATTTTCTTTTTTCTATTTTCAGGTATGTTGATTATTTTTCCATGTAAATGAATCTTGATGAAGGTATGTTTCTTTCAACTATGAACTCTCTATTGTATTATTCTGCTAGTTTGTTTCTGTATTCCAGTGTTAGTCTTTCAGAAATAACAAAAGGGAAAAATGCTTGAGCGACATAGCAGAGATGGTATGTCCATCTTTACTGATGTTACTTGACCAAATATACTATTACTCATAAAGGAGTACATCTCCACTTAGCATGTAATGATACCGGACATAATATAATACACATCACAATACCTGCAATAAAAAAAAATACTCAAACTGATTCTCTTAATACAATATATCCTTATCATAGTAAAAATTCTGTTGATACAATATATCCTTATCATAGTAAAAATTCTGTTGATACAATATATCCTTATCATAGTAAAAATTCTGTTGATACAATATATTTTTATCGTAGTAAAAATTCTGTTGATAAAATATATCTTTTTCATAGCAAAAATATACAAATAGAAATATAGAAAAGAAAAACAACAAAAACAAAGTATCACAATTTTTTCATGATGATCAGATCATACTTTGTGTCTTGGTCATTTTTAATGTGCCTAATCTATAATAAAATATTTGAAAATGGCTTTTAACGAGAAGAACATACCTCAAATACTATTCTCATTACATTTAAACTTTTTCTCGAACATTATGGGTTCTTTTGAAAACCATACTATTTGTATAAATGTTCCTTCTCTTGCTTGCAACTCTAAATGTTTATTTTAAAAGCTAAGTTTATTGTAATTAATTAAAAATAGCTTATCTTTAAATTTGTTTCTCATTTGAATTCTTTTTTTAAGAAGAACAAGAAAAAATGTATGGAGTTCGGGTATAATTATGAAGGCAAGGAAGATGGGTATCCATTTCTTTGTTGTACTTATGAATACAGTTAATAAGTTAAAAAATTATTCCAAACAGCAAATTTGTATTAGATTTCATATAAACTTGAGAATATTTTAGATTTTGAATCTGCTTTTACTATATTGTTACTCACTTGAAATCATAAGCATTACACTTAGTTGAAATCGTGATTGTTACACATATTTCAAATCATAATCATTACACTCAATTGAAATCATAATTGTTACATTCATTCGAAATCCTGATTGTTACACTTATTTGAAATCATAATCATTACACTCAATTGAAATCATAATTGTTACATTCATTCGAAATCCTGATTGTTACACTTATTTGAAATCATAATTGTTACATTCATTCGAAATCTTGATTGTTACACTTATTTGAAATCATAATCATTACACTCAATTGAAATCATAAGCATTACACTTAGTTGAAATTGTGATTGTTACACATATTTCAAATCATAATCATTACACTCAATTGAAATCATAATTGTTACATTCATTCGAAATCATGATTGTTACAATCAGTTGAAATCATGTTATACATCACGTTATTTATGTTTGGATAAGAAGTCACAAATGAGTCAAAGTGATGAAATTAAAAAACAAAATGGTTTTCACTTTAAATAAACTGAAATATGGAATTAAAAATTTCAAAACAATTAAGAAAAAAAATAAGCTGAGAGCATGTTGCATTTTAAAACTCAATGGATAAAAAGAATGTTTTTCTGATAAAGTCAGCATTTTGATTTCAATTTTTTAAAATTTGTTCTTCTTGGAGAAAGAATATTTGAATTTTTTCATTTGTCAAATTGGTGAAGTACCTTGATATTTTTTCATGTATTTTGATTTGTATTGTCAGTGAAAAAATTGCAATGCATCAGTGCACCCATGAATTGTTATGCCTCTTACCTCTACCATTTAGAGTATCTCTGTGCAATCAGTTGGAAACTACTCTGCTTTTATAGATTTATGCAATTTTTAGTTTAAGAGATATGACAATTGTTCTTTTTGGTTAGAATTTTTCATTTGTGAATAGTTCAGTAATAAATAACATCTAATTATATTCATTTTCATTCTACAGTGTTTTACAGGAAATGATAAAATCTTTGTTTTAGAAGAATATTAACTTTTGGCAAGAAAAAAATTGTTACAGATGTATTTAGGGGTAATACTGTATACTGCAACATACTTTGTTCTTTTTTTTATAAACAATTTCATTATCATTGGGATATTAGTGTCAGAAAAGAAAAATCAAATGACCAAAGAAATTTCAACCTATTAGTAAGGACTACTTTTTCTGAATCTTTACACCACATTTTTTTAACTACTTTTTTTACTTTTCTTTTCTTTTTTTTTTCAGCACCTGAATTAAATATAATTTCTTTCAAATTTTGTATTACATTTTAATTGGTCAGACATTGCTTTAATTTTTGTTTTAAACTCTCATTACATTTTAACAGGACAGACTATTAGTTGGATTATTCACTTATATCTTTATTTATTGTGTTTGTATTTTACACTTTCAGTAATAACACAAGGAAAATTACTCCAGCAATTAATAAGTTCATTATTATTGGGATATTAATTTCAGAGAAGAAAAATAAAAATAGTGTAATTTATTTTGGATATGATGAATGAGATATTAAGTTGACAGAAGAAATGATGAAGACTTTTATTTATCTATTTATTTATTTTATTATACTATTCTTTAAAAAACCTTTTCTTTTTGAACTGCTTAAGTTATTATTTCAAGTAAATCAACTTTTTAAAATAATTATCATTATATGATGGTAAGCTGAAAAGTTTATATGATATCACATCTGCTGTTGATGACGTTTTTGACCAATGGGATTTAAGCACTGCAACACCAATTGAAGAAGTGTGTGGACTACAAGGGTTGCTATGTTGAAAAATAAACCTCATTTGGTCACTTTCTATTTGAGTCAGCCTATGAACTTTTCATCCAACCCTTGGATAGATGACTTGTTAAATTAGTAACTAAGACTTCTTTATTTTTCCTGTTAATTCAAGTAAATTAATTTTCTTTTAATTCAAGTAAATTAATCTATTAATTTCATCAATTTGACTCATTTGTGACTTCTTATCCACCCATAAATAATGTGATGTATAACTTTATTTCAACTAAGTGTAATGATTATGATTTCAAATAAGTATGACAATCATGGTTTCAACTAAGTGTAATGATCATGATTTCAACTAAGTATAATGATCATGATTTCATATAAGTGTAACAATCATGATTTCAACTAAGTGTAATGATCATGATTTCAAATAAGTGTAACAATCATGGTTTCAACTAAGTGTAATGATTATGATTTCAAATAAGTGTAACAATCATGATTCCAACTAAGTGTAATGATCATGATTTCAAATAAGTGTAATGATCATGATTTCAAGTGAGTGTAATTTCTTAAGTAATCTTTGGTATAATTTAATTGAATTGATGACTAGTTAAATTAGTAACTTATATTTTTATTGAGTTTTTTTCCATTGTTATTTCAAATAAAATAATCTTTTTATTATTTTTAATTGAATAGATGACTGGTCGAATTAGTAACTTATATTTTTCTTTAATTTTTTCAGTTGTTAATTCAAATAAAAGAATTTTTTTAAATATTTTAATTCAATTGATGACTAGTTGAATTAGTAACTTTTTAAATTTATTTTTTTGGTTGTTATTTCAAGTATATTCATTTTTCTTTAACTTGTCATATTTTACTTGGATAGATTTGAATTAGTAACATATTTTTCTTTTATATTTTTTTTTTCTTGGTATTTCGAGTAAAACTGTCTCTTTGAAATGATTTTTTAATTCTATTTTAATTGGATAGATGACTTTTTGAATTAGTGACTTAGATTTTTTCTTGTTTTTTTTTTTTTGCTTGTTTCAAATAAGTTATTACATATAAAATTATTCAAAATTAGTTTTTAACATATATAGAAAATTTTAATGAAAAATATTGATTGGTGAAAGACATAAAAAAAGAAAAAAAAATTATGGGTAATAATTCTGACTTCTTAACTATTTAACAAAGAAATGCAATTTAAATTGACATAAATAAACTCATCATTTTTTATGGGCATTATACACGTTATCAATGATTATGAATCAAAGAAAATGTAAATTCCAGTCTTGCTCTCTAACCACTGAGCTTAGATTATGTAAAGAGTATCATCAACCAGGTATACTGAACCATATTCATATTTTTTCCTTGTCTTTTACAACAAAGCTAAAACTGCTTTTATCACTGACAGAGGTGACACTTATCACCAACCATTATTTTGACCATTAACAATCACTTGTATTTAATCATTTGCTGCCGTTAGAACTAAGGTATCATTAGGAATTCTGAATCAGGACAATTAGAAAACAAAATCCTCACAAAAGTTTCACAAAAACATTCTTTGTGCAGCTTATAGCTGTCCTGGCACATTCCAATTAATACTTACTATTTCTGTGAGTTAATCTTTTCGTATACAGAGCCATTTTTTACAGCCACCTGCTGTGTTATTCTTGGCAATGTTGAAAAGTTACTGGCCATAAAACATTGTTCAGGAGAACATGATTGGTTGAACAAAGAAAATGAGGAAGCATCGTTTTCGAGAGGAAAAAATCTTAGGTTTGGATCAAAGTTTGCTAAGAATTATCAGTGCCAATATTTTATTTTTTTCTTTGTATTCTTTAAAATTATCATTTTTATATCAGTACTGTTGTAATGATCTACTAACTTTTGCCTTCTGAACTTGGTACTCTGACTGTATCCACTGCAGTGGGGTAAAACACCCTCTCCAAAATAGTGGTGTTCTAGGCATGGCATTAAACTACATCTGATGGTGAGGCTCCAGTCTTGGAGATCTGAGGAGTTTGGAATATCAGTTCATTGCTATTACTCTAAGGTCCACTTTGTCCTGAAATGGTAGTCCCTGTTAGGGTCCCACCAATGCGTCAAATAGATCTGTTGGCAAATTATTAGTATGAGATAAGAATACTTGATGTCATATAACTGGAAATAATTTGTATTAAGAATATTTACTTAGGATATTATTAGTTACTTAAAGCCATATATCTGTATGCAAACAAATGACTGTTTTTAGATAGAAATAATTACTTGAAGCCATATTATTAGTAAAATTTAAAAGAAATATTTGGTATCATAAAATGGTGTACAAAATTCTCTTACAGAACAACACAAAAATTTTTCTGTTGGTTAAATACCTATTAAGATTTGTTTAGGCCACAAATTGCATAAAATATGTACTTTTCTAAGTGATCACTCATCTAAATATTATGAGTTCTTTGCTACTTAACTTCAGGGATCTAGTGAAAACTGATATTTTGAGTTTGATTTTATAAATATAGACTGAACTCTTAAGCCTTGGTGTGGCAACCAATCTAGGAGAAGGAAAACTAAATTCAAACCAGTTGTGTTTCACTGAATATTTGACTCAGTGATCCAGTTTACTAATGGTGGAGGGAAACATGCAAACAAACATTATGAAAATTTTAGCAATATACCAAATGAAAGAAAACTATTTGTCCTAATTATGACACAAGACTGCATCAGATGCTTAGGCTCTAGCTTTCGAGATCTAAAGAGTGTGGAGTACCCTTCCATTGCCATTACTCCCAGATCTTATCTGACCTGGAGTGGCAGTACCTGTTTGGGTTCCATCTATGGGGTGTTCTGAGTATGATATTAAACGGCATCAGATGGTGAGGCTCCAGGCCTGGAGTTAGGGGATTGTTGTGTATCCCTTCCTTCCTATTACTCTCAAGTCTACTCTGAACCAGAACCACAGGACCTGTTAGAGTCCCATCTATGGATCAAATAGACCTGCTCAATCTTTTAATAGGAATTATTATTATTATTATCAAATAGAATTATTAGTGTTAGATAGCAATACTTGAAACCATTTTACTGCATGTAAAGAAATTACCTCTGGCTCATTTAAAAATGTTATCTACAGACTATCACTCACAAATCATATTCAATATATAAATATATGTATTAGCAAGATTTGGAATTAAATAACCTACAAGGTTTGATATGCCATTAAACCAAATAACATAACCTAACCCATCTCTAAGTCAAATAGATTCATTAAAATATAATTCATATTTGATATGAACCATGTAAGGCGGGGAGAAACAACTGCACAAAAAATGTAAATATGAATGTGATTCCCTCACCTCTAAGCTTGAAATAACCCTAGATGGTTTGGCATGCTTTTAAAATCACTCAACCATAATCTTGAAAAGTATTGTGTAAATAAGAAGATTTCCCTTCATAGGTACTATTTACCAACCCCTCCGCTCGGGCAGGATATGACACAAGGTCAATTTTTAAGCGGAGTTTTTAACAGGTTTGAATTCAGAGTTTTCCTTCTCCTAGACTAGTTGCCTCACCAAGGCTGAAGAACCTAGTCCGTCCTACTATTTACCCATAGCTATCATTAATGTCTAAACTATAACAAAAGGTTTTGTGTGTTATGTTGGAAATTGAGTATTGAAGCTGCAAGACATGAATAAACTTGATATTTAAATAAGAACATATTGATTCCTTTGTATAATCTTCAAAATTTATTTTTCAAAATACTATTTCTGCAATATGGAAATAATTAAGTGTTTGTGTTACTCTTGCATAATGCATTCTGACAGGTACAATCTCTGCTTCATGCAATCACATTAATGATCTTCGCATCAACTTTTAACTTCTTCCAGCTTCCCTCATTTGTCCATTTATTCTATATTTTGCTGAAAGACATGGATTACTGTCAAACCTTCAGTGGAAGGATTTTGGGGATTCTTAGTCAGTGAGTGACCAACTGTAGAACCACAGTTGGAGGGTGGGGATCAAGATCTTATCCCCTAATGGCTAACAAATGACTGCTTGTCATTGGTCATCACAGGATCGTGTCCCTTGTGTAACTAACTGTGGGTGAACTCTGATCTCCATGTTTGTTCTAGAATCGCACTGTGCTTAATCCCCTATTATCAAGGTGAGACCCCTACCCTGCAAATAACCCACAAAGTTTCTCAGATGTTTCTTTCAACTGTGGCTAATAACTTCCTACAGTGTATCCCTTTTGTGCTATGGGCAGATGCATCTTTTATAGGAAATTTCTTCTCATTATGATGTTTGCTGTGGTATTACAGCTTCTAATGAAGAGAAAATAACAGAGTGTTTGTATTTCACTTTTAGCAGGATTTCCAACCTCCAATTTATAAGATCTGCTTTCATTTCTTGCACACAATAAATTCTGCTGGAAATGGTGATTCCAGCTTTGTAAAATCCATTATAGCTATGAGTCCAACAATTTTTATCTATATCTTTTTTTTTTTGGATTCTTTGTTTTTTTTCTTGTTAGATTATTTTCCTTTTTTTAAGATAATTTCATTTTAATTACTTTTTTTATTTTGTGAATGCTTTCTTCTATATTGATTATTTTCTTTCTTTTTTTTTTGTTGTTTGGTTTGGTTTCTTTGTTTAACTTTATGGGTTATTTAATGCCAAAGACATCTTTGTGAAAGTACATTAGAGGGACTATTTAATTCATAGCTGATAGGGGAGATAAAGGAGCTCATACCTTTCTGAAGGGTATTAGTTCTAAAGTGAACGCAATAACATGACTGGGGTTCAATGTCATAGTCCAGCACATAAGCTACAATGATACAGGAACCACTTCCTCATATTTTTGTATCATTATTCTTGCTTCTTGTGAATTTCTTTCATTTTTCTGGGTCTCATACTAATTTTTCTTGCTGTAGAATACTTTCTCTTCCTTTTTTTTATAAAATTTGATTTAAATTCTTTCTTGTAAAAATTTTTCCATTTTCACATAGAATTTCCTTCATATTCTTATTAGCATATCTGTTTTCTTTCTTTTTTTTCATTTAATTTCATTCATGTTTCTTTCATTCATTACTTTTTTTCCACATTTTATTCATATATCATTCATACTTGTGAATTTATGCTGTTAATTTGTTTTCAGTTTAATTCAGATTTCTTTTTTCTTGTGAATGCTTGATTGATTTCTTTTTTTATGAAATTATTCCTATTTCTTTTTTTTTTATGATATTATTCCTATTTCTTGTGAATTTCTTTTATCTTTCTTATAGTTTCATTCATATTTCCTTTTTTTTCCTAGTTTCATTTGAATTCCTTCTTTTTTATACAATTTAATACATATTTTTATAAACTTCTTTTATTTTTATCTATAATTTGATTCCTATTCTTTTTAATGACTTCATTTTCATACAATTCCATTTGGATTCTTGTGAAATACTTGCATTTTTATTTACTTTTTCTTATTGATTTCTTTGTTTTCCTTTTTACTCAATTCCTTTCAATTCTTTCTTAAGAATTTTCTTCCATTCTTTTTTATACAATTCTATCCTCACTTTTTTAATGAATTTAAGATATATATATATATATATATATATATATATATATATATCTTAAATTCATTTATGATACCGGACATTGGCCTAGCGGTTAGAGTGTTCGCCAATCGCCCGGGAGACCTGGGTTCAATCCCAGGTCGAGTCATACCAAAGACTCAAAAAATGGTACTTGATGCCTCCTTGCTTAACACTCAGCATTATAAGGTACGGATCAAGGGTAAAGTGGAGCAATCCAGGGAAAGGAGTAGCGCCCTCCCCTACACCTTGGTGTAGTAAGCTATCGAAAAGGGAGCCTTCGGGTCACCCTCGACTATGGTCGCCTACTTTACTTATATTTATGAACTTTGATTTTCCTATAATTTTATTCATGCTTCTTTTATTTTTGGCAGTTTCCTATTTCTTTCACAATTTATGAATTTATTTTGTTTATTTTTTTTTTTAATTATAATTTCTTGATTTCTTGTGTTTTTGAGTTTTTTCTTAAAACTCATTCATTTCTTTTTTTTAATTTCTTTTTGTTAATTTTTCTGACAATTTTACTTGTATTTTTTCTTTGTTTATAAATTTTTTGTGAAATTAATTTCTTTCTTTACTATAGTTTTGTTTTTTTCTTTCTTTACTAATTTATTTATTTATTTTTTTATATTCAGTTTCATTTAGTTTTTCCTCATGAAATTCTTTTGTTATTTCCACAATTTTGTTTTTTCTTCTGAATACCTTTTCTTTTGGGAAATTCCTTTTTTCTTCACTTTTTTTATTGTTTTTTCCTTTCTTTTACTTCTTTCATTCATTCAAAAAAAATTTTTCTTTTTAACTTTTTTCTTTTTTCGTTGGTAATTTCTTTATAACTCTTTCTTTCTTCTCTTTTCCTTTACTACTTCTTTTTTTTGTCATCTTCTTTCTTTATCATTGATTTGTAATTTTCCTATTCTTTCTATATCCAACTTCCTTCATTCACTTTTTTATTTTTGTTTTAACTTCTACACAACCTCCCTTGGATATACTTATTAAATAAGTTTGGCTTAATTGTGAGACAAAGCTAGAGGAAACTAGTAAGAATCAAAATCACTACCAATGGTCTACTAACCGTTATGTCATGTGAGGTGCCAAACTCTTTCCAAAGGGCTTAACAAGAATTATAAGGAAAATAATCTAGCCTTTAATTCCTTTTCTATGAACTGTCATCAGGGCTTAGAATATACTTTGAGGATCCCTAGGAAAGTGGTGGGGTGTCCTGAGTATAACACTTAACTGCATCTGGTAGTGAGGCTCCAATTTGATCCATAGTATTAGTACCTGTTAGAGGCCCATCTATAGTAAAATAGATCTGTTTGCCAAATTATTACTCTTAGATAGGAATAGCTGATATCCTGTAACTGTGTAAAAGAAACTGTTTAGTCTGGCACAAGGCTATAATAGTGGGAAATCACATGTGGAAGATTAAACTCACTTGAGTAGAAACTGTTGGTGGGAGCTGTAGAATACACTGACTGTACTTTTGCAGAGGAGTAAAACACCTCCCCTCCCACAAATGTTTTGGGTATAACACTAAACTACATCTGATGGTGAGACTCCAGACCCAGAGATCTTGGGAATGTAGAGTACCCCTTCATTGCCATTACTTCCAGCTCCATTCTCACCTGTATTGATAGTACCTGTTTGGGTCCTATCTATGGAGCAAATAGAACTCTTCAGTCATTTAGTTGGCGACTGTAATCAAGGGTGACCCAAATAGCTACTACACCTAAGTGTAGGGGAAGGTGCTATTCCTTTTGCTGGATTGTTCCACTTTACCCTTGATTCATACTTTATAATGCTGAGTATTAAACAAGGAGGTATCACGTATCATTTTTTGAGTCTTTGGTATGACGCAATGTGGGATTGAACCTCAGTCTGCCTGGCCATTGGTGAACACTCTATTTACTAGGTTAACGGGCTGGTATATTATTTTCTTGGGATTATCATTAGTTATTTGAAATCATACAGCTGTAAGTAAATTATTTATATTACATAGGAATACTTGATAGTTAGAATTACAAATGTATTGAAACCATTTATCTGTGTGCAAATAAATGATTAATATTAAATAGGCTTATAAGTGTTTGATCAAAATTTTTGTAACCATTTAACTGTGTGCAAACAAATGAGCTCCAACAACTTGTTTGAAAATAAAGTTGCTGACAAACTATTCACTTACAAATCATATATAAAACAAGATTTAGCATTAAATAACCCACAGGAATTGACATGCTATTAAATACCAACCAATACTGCTAGCAGATTGTCAAAACTTTTAGCTACAAAAATGGTGAATATAGACATAAAATGTACATTATTCCCAAATCTCCCAGCATAAAATAACCCCTGGTGGGTTTGATATGCCATAAAAATCGATCAACCATCATCCAATCATCGATTAGAAAATTATCTGAAAAATTACATATGTATAATATTATGTCTATGATTATCTATGGTGTTCTGGTTTTGTTTTTTGTTTTTTTCATTTTGAGGAGATTGAATTAATTTTTCAGTGTCCCCATTAGAATTTTAAAGCATTGCTTTTTGGGGTTTTTTTTTAGTTTTCCTCTAAATTTTCAATCTTTTTCAAACTATTCAACTAAAAAACTGATTTCTACAATGTACAAAACTAATCAAACACATTAATAGATAAACATCAACAATGTTGGATGGGAATTGTATTTTTTGATAAAAGCATTTTGAATTAATTTTTTGTTTTTAGTGCTCAATATAGATGGTATTAAGTTAACCCTCTATAGCCTGAATCAGTTTTGTAAATTTTACCAGTTTTAATGTAGATTTAAATTCAATTAGTGAATCATATACCCTTGTTAACTTTTCAATGGAATATATATCATCATAGAACTATGCTCAGGTTATATGATAGATAAATTTTTCCTTATGAATATTTGGTGTTTGTAATTTCTACAGAAATTGAATGCAATAAAATTGTTTAAAAAACGATATACATACTCCCTTAATTGCTTGGCTGTCTGATGTTTTCCACATTACCGGCCACAGTTAACATCCATTTCAGCCTTGACAATTTTATCTTCCAATTATTTGGGAGTTGTTCCTTGTGGTTATGTCCAGTTACTCTGATACTACCCAGTAACTGCACAGGTCAACCTGTGTCTGGATCTTGTGATGTGTCCAGACCAGAGGAACTTATGCTCTTGGTACTCTGTGATCATATCCTTTGCAGAATAGCCAGGTTAGCTGAGGCTGTAGAATATAGACTGCATCTCTGCAGATGGGTAAGACTCCCCCAATAAGTGTCCTGGATATGACACTAAACAATCTAATGGTGAGGCTCCAGTAATGCTGGAGCTTTGGGGAATGTGGAGTAACCCTTCATTGCCATTGCTCCCAGGTTCACTCTGACCCGGAATGGTTGGAGTCAATCGGGCCCTATGTAAAGGTAAATAAATGACTGATGTTAAATTAAATTGTTAGTGTTTGATAACAATGCTTGAAACCATTTAACTGTGTGCAAAGAAATGAGCTTTGGCTTGTTTAAAAATCTTATCAACAAACTGTTTACAAATCATATTTATTTTATATGTGATATACCCCCTGCCGGCTGACCCCCGACTCTCTCAAAGTTGTTAAACCAAACTACACATGGCCAGTGATTCATCCAGTGGTTTCCGACCAGGGGTATTACACATTTCTTTATGGCCACACAAAACACAATCGAGAGAGTGGAAGAAAGAACAAACAAACAAATAAACACGGGCTTGGGTTAGCTCCAAGTGCAAGAATATATATGGTAAATATCTTATAGTTCAATAAATGTCTGTCCCTCTATCCATACGATTAAGGCTCTGTCATTTTTGGTCCAGTTGTAACCAAACTTTCAATCACAAAAGAGTTTTAAACTGGAATCCTGAGATTTTTACTATCATTTGGGTATGTTTTTTAAATTTTTAGAAATGTTTCTGTGTTTTTTTTCAATCCATTGTCATTTAAGAAAAAAAATTGATTTTTTTTTTATCAACCCATATAATGACAATATCAATCCAATAATTATTAAATAGATTTGGACTCGACTGGTTTAAGTAAAACAAAATAAAGAGACTGACTTGGACACATTTGTTGCCTGTAGTAGTAGTAATCTTTTATTATCCTTAATATTTACAAAGTACTTGAACTTACAGAAGGAGTATAACTAGTCCCTTAGGGGACAGGAGACATCGATCTAAAGCGTATGGCCGACAATAATGACATCATTGCAATAATTACAAAATTGATTTGAGATGTAAATATTCTTCCTTTAAAGACAAGATATTAAATATTTTAGATGCTTTGTCCAAAGATAGGAAACTTACATATGATTTTTCTCAAAGGTCAGTCTTATTTACCAATATCTTGAACTCAAACAGTACATGACTTATCAATTATTGAGAACTTTATATCTTATATTCAATAAGATTGATTGATAAATCCAATTTGATTTACTTTCTGCTTGATTACTTCTTACCTGTAAACTCTGGCAGACTTTCCTCTGGCCAAAGTAATTAAATCTGCTTAATAAACATTTTACTTAATTACTGCAAGTCATGAACTAATTGTTATGTACTAAACAGTCTCTAGGGCATATCGTCTATCATGAAAAAAATTAGTACTTAAGAAATGATGTATTTGTTATTTACTAAGCTAAGCATAGTTTGATATAAGGCTAGAAGTATTGAGCACTCATTGGGAATAGAATTCATTAACAATGGTCTGCTAGCTCTTTCAATCTTGTAAGTTTCCTATCTTTGGACAAAGTGTCTAAAATATTTAGTATCTTATCTTTAAACAAAGAATATTTACATTTCAAATAAATTTCATAATTATTGCAATGATGTCATTATTGTTGGGTCATATCTCTTAGATCAGTGTCTCCTGTCACCTAAAGGACCGGTTATACTCATTCCCTAACTTCTGGTATTTTGTAAATGTTAAGGATAATAAAATATTACTACTACTAAAGACAATACATGTGTCCAACTCATTACCTTCATCTTGTATTACTAAACCCAGTCCAGCTCAAATCTATTTCCAGTTTAAAACCTTTCCAGGTATGATTGAAATTTCGGTTACAACTTAGCAAAAATGACAGAGCCTTAATTGTATGGATAGAGGGACAGACATTAAGTGAATTATAAGAAATTTACCATATTGCTCATTAACTATGACTATGGTATACTTTAATGAACTGAAAGCTCATACCTCTTTGGAGTAATTTCAGGTAATATAAGTAAGCTTTATTTTGAATTTTGATTGGTATTTTCTTTAATGATATTATAAATGATTGAGCAGATTTTAAAAATAAAGATAACATGCATGCTCAAAAAGTATTGAGACTGAAGCTATATGTTCAGGAATGAACAATGAATGAAACATTCATTTTCATCAAAATAGCTCACTGGGCATTCAACATAGTTATTCCAGCAAGTTTGTTCATTGGTTAAAGCACTTCTGAAATAGGGGACGAAGTCACATTATTTTTTCCTCCATATCCTCAAATCTTATTCTAGAGAAGAATTTTCAGTCAAAGAAGCAAGAAAAATTTATATGGACCCAGGTCTGGTAAGTAAGAAGAATTGCCCACCAAAGACATTCTATTCAAAAAATATAAAAACTGGCTTCATAATTTATTCATCTTTTTTTCTTCAAATTAACATCAAATCATCTAGATATTGTCTAGATATCTAGACATCATCACTTTATTTATATAAGTTGTTCAACTATGCTCTCATCTTCATTTAAAGATAAAGAATTTAAAGCTTTATTCTCAGAACTTGTCAATCACACATCAAAGACCAGCAGATTTATTGTTGTTAAAGACCAGTTGGCTGGGGCTGTAGAATACACTGACTGCATCTCTGCAGAGAGTTAAGACCCCCCCCCCCAATGAGTGTCCTGGATATGATATTAAACAATCTTATGGTGAAGCTCCAGTAATGCTGGAGCTTTAGGGAATGCGGAGTACCCCTTCATTGCCACTGTTTCCAGATCCACCCTGGCCCCGGAGTGGTAGCACCTGATAGGGTCCTCTCTGTCGGTCAAATAGAACTGTTTAACATTTAACTGAGTGCAAACTGATGACTTTTCTAAATTGAAATATTAGAAATAGAACTGTTGAATCTTTTGATTGTATGTAAAAAAATGACTGATGTTTAATTAAATTGTTAGTGATACATTGCAATAGTTGGAACCATGTAACTGTGTGTGAATGAATGAGTAATATTAAATAGAATAATTCGTGCTAAATAGCAATACTTGCAACCACTGTTTGCAAAGAAGTGATTTATATTGAATAGTATTATAAGTGTTAGGTAGCAATATTTGAAACCATGTGTAGAAATAATAGCAATATGAGTAAGCAAACAAATTAGTTCTCATTCAAAAATGAAATTATCGACAAACTAATCTCTTACATATCATGTATATCAATTCAAATGTGTGCAAACTAATGCCTGATGTTAAATTGTTACTGTTTGATTGCAATACTTGAAACTATTTAACTGTGTGCCAAAAAAATGATCTCAGGCTTGTTAAAAAATGTTATCAACTAAATGTGTTTACAAATCATATATATTTAATGCGTATGTATTAACAGGATTTGACATTAAATAACCTACAATGGTTGATATGCCATGAAACCAAATCAAACATATAGTCATTATATAAATATTTATTTACAGGATTTGGCATTAATTTACTTGAAAGATTGATATGTTATAGATATCAATAATTTTAACTATGAGTAAATAAAATTATTGGTGTTGGATAGAATCCTTGAAACCATTTAACTGTTTGCAAATAAATGATCTCTAGCTTGTTTCAAATGTTACCTACAAATTATTCACTTACAAATCATATATAATCAATATATATGTATAAAGAGGACTTGATTCGGTTTCGGTTTCTTTGTTTAATGGCATATCAACCTTTGTAGGTTATTTAATGCCAAAGCCATTCTCCTAGAAAGACAGTATTGGGACTATTTAACCCATAGCTGGGAGGATAAGAGGGTTCATACCTTTCCCAAGGGTATTTGCCCGAAAGTGAATGTAATAGCATGACTGGAGTACGAACTCACTTACTACGATTCCGCAGTCCATCACTTTAACCATTACACCACGAGGACACCCCCAAAGAGGACTTAAGGCATTAAATAACCAACCTGGGTTGATATACCATAAAACCAAATCAAAACCAAGAAAGACATGGACTTGAAAAACCAAGATTTTTCAAGTTCATGTCTTTCCTGTACATCAACAATTAATGAACAAGTTAACTTTGAAAAAATAAAGAAATACTTCCTTAAAAAAACATTTATTCCACCAAATGTCACTCTGTCCCTCCAAACTGTTAAGGCTGTACCATTTTTTATCTAATTTCAACCAAACTTTCAGAAAGTTTTAGTCATGCTTAGAAAGGTTTTAAACAATACATGTAGATTTGGCTCTGACTGGTGGGGTCTGTCTCTCTTCTGGTTCAGTTCATTTAAAAAGGTATCCTTCTCAGAATGCTTACTTACTCTATTATTAATTATTATTTGAAGCAGATGGTTCTCTTCCTTTCTATATGCATTTACTCTGTCTCTGTGGTAGCCAAGTGTCAAGCTACTAAGAAGGAATGCATTTCATCTCAACTATTAACCAACCTGAAAATGTCTTAGAAACACAGTTTTTTAAAAACCTTGATGAATATGAGTGTTCTTCAAGGGTATCTGAGATCACTTAAGCACTAGTCATATGATATTGTTATATTCTGAGTTGTTGATATCTGTGATATGAATGTTGTGGGCGAGAAATGCGTATGGTCGCAAAACAAAGAACGTATAGATACTCACAATAACACAGTAATGATGTTATAGAAAATTTTTATAAATAGATTAAGCACGGTGAATAGAATGGAGAAATATGTTCATTGTGGAAGAATGAATTCAGTGGTAGTAGTTACAAAGTTCATATACTGTCCTTGTCTCGTGGTGCAGGGATGGTTTTCTCGGAATAAGGGCAGCGTTCCTAGCGGCGGCGACCGTTTGAAGTATCGGATGACAGTCGCCGGTCAGTGGCATAGAATCCTTAGCATGAGCAGAGTGAAGGAGCAAGTCTAACTGATAATTATTTGGTCCGTCTATTTATATATTTTTTGTAAGCTCAGAAACGGCAATTTTTGTGCCCCGATTGGATATTTATTAATGTATTTTTTTTTTTTTGTTAATTTATCGCAAACGGAAGTTCTGCGCGAAGCCGATGCGTGAATGACTAACTTTTCATTTTGAGTTGAGAACTCGAAATGGTAACTTCCGTTTTTTTTTTTTCTTTTCTTCTTTTCTCCTTTCTTTTTGCTTTTTTCAAATCAAGGCAAGATCTCGTCTTGTAACAATATGATTGGCGTAAGCAATACAGTAACCTGTTATAAATAAATAATAAAAACAAATAAAACATTCTTTTAATCATCAATTGATTTTAAAGGCATGTCAACCTATCTCAGGTTATTTTATGCCTTGAGGTTAGGAAATCACATTCGTTGCACATTCATATTCACATTTTCTGTTTTGTTTGTATCTCAAGAGTTTTTTTTGGCACACTGGCCTCTCAGATATGATTAATTTTAAAACAGACCAATTGATGGAATCCTATCAGGAACTACCACTTTGGGTCAGAGTGGCACAAGGTCAGAAGTGAGAGGCACCAAGTGAGAATCGAATTCACAAGCAATTGTCTGCTAGCTTAGATATCTAACCCTAATGCCACTTACAGTGCCTAACATTTAAACAAATTACATTTACTTAACTCATCCTAGCTTGGCACAAGATTAAAAGTAAGGGGCACCCAAAGAGAATTGAACTCATGACCACTGTTCTGACAATCAAGTTTACTAAGCCTGAGACCATTGAAAGCACCTAACATTTAAACAAATTACATTTACTAAGCTTAACTCAGTTTGGCACAAGATCAGAAGGGACACGCAATGAGAATCAAAGTCACAAGCAATAGTTTTGCTAACCCAAACACCACCTGAAACACCTAAAATTTAAATGAATTAGATTTACCAAGCTTTGCATAGCACGGCACAAGGTCAGAAGTATGGGTTAGCTTGAAAGAAAAAAGAAGCATACCAAAACCTTCAAAGCCTAGAAATAGGCAAAAATGTACACACAAGATTTAATTTTATAAAATTAAATGATATAAAAATAATAACTATTTGAAGAGTTTCTTTTTTCATAGACGCTGTATGAATAGATGCATTTAATCCAATAAAGCATTCATGTCATTTAAGAATATATTTGTCACTTGAACAAATTTATTTATTTATTTGGATAATATACTTTGACAATCATTCCAAATGACCTATTTCATTCCAGAGTAACAAAAGCTGGAGATAGTAAATTTTTTTTTAAAAAGAGGGAAAAAACTGATTTGTAATTTCTAAGTATGAAAAATATCAGTCTAAGTGGTTACTAAGTTCCAATATAATTAAGGAGATCCACTTAAAAAACTTACTCAAGAGGAAAATTTACTCTGAACTGATAAAAAAAAAAAATCAAAATTAAATGATATATTTGAAAAAATACAATTAACAGTGAATATATATTTTCCTTTTCTTTGGTGGAAAGGTGGGAAAGTTTTTCATTATGAAAATAATGTATATTCAAGTGATATTTAACCTTATGCAAAGGTCACTTATTGACATTTGTGACTTTGATAAAGTATTGGCCTGCATTAACAAATTATTCAAATTCTTTTCATAATGTTTATTAAGCATTTAATATTGTACGATCAAAAAGTATCAAGACTGAAATTTTTTTATATTTCTTTTTGATTTTTAAAAGATATCCCTATCTTTCTCAGTGAAGCTTAGAATACACTGATTATATCCCCTGCAGAAGGCGCAAGACTCATTAAAAAGAGGTGTTCTGGGTTTACTAATAAACTGCATCTGGTGATGAGGTTCCAGCTCTGGAGAATGCGGAATACCTCTTCATTGCCATTATTCCAAGATTCACTCTGATCTGGAATCTTAATACCTGTTAGGTTCCAATCTACAGATCAAATAGATGTTTTCAAATTATTTGTATTAGATAGGAATACTTCATACCATAACTGAAACTCTTTTGCATTAAGAACAGTTACTTAAAGCTATAATTGTTTTCCAAGGATTATCAATATTATTTCTTGAAACTACATTATGATCATTATAATAAATGGTTATCTTATGAGAATTATTAGTAAGCAATTAGACATCAATCTGGGACTGTTTACACCAGAAGAACTCGACTCAGTACTTAGAAAAATTAAAAATAGAAAAGCTGCAGAGCTTGATGAAATTCGCCCAGAAGTATGGAAGACCAGACAATTCGATGACGTACTACTCCGACACTGTAATGCAGTCTATAATCAAAATCCGATAGACAGATGGATGAAAGGATGCATCCTCCCTTTCCCTAAAAAGGGGGACCTTGGATTTGCCAAGAACTACCGAGGTATAGCACTTACATCCATAGCAGCCAAAATATACAATGCCCTACTACACAACCGCATAGAACCAAAATGGCTTCTGGAGAAATAGATCCATGACCTCACAAATTTTGACTATCCATAGAATTCTAGAAGGCATATAGACAAAAACCCTACAGGCTACAATATTATTTGTTGACTTTACAAAGGTCTTTGATTCCATACACAGAGGGTCTACCAAAAGAAACTGTCACAGCCATAATGATTCTCTACAGAAACACCAAAGTGAAAGTGCGTTCCCCGGATGGAGACACAGACTACTTTGATATTGTAGCTGGGATACTGCAAGGAAACACCCTGGCCCCATACCTCTTTATCATCTGTCTAGACTAAATGCTTAGAACATTGATTGATAAAATCAAAGAAAACAGTTTCGAGCTGACAAAGAAAAGAAGTAGAAGGTTTCAAGCTGACAAAGAAAAGAAGTTGAAGGTACCCAGCAAATCAATTACCAACGCCAACGATGCCAATGACAAAGCAATTCTGACAAATGCACCTGTCCAAGCCCAAACCCTACAATATGGGACAAGCTGCCGCAGACATTGGCCTCCATGTCAACGCACACAAAACGGAAAATATGTGCTATAATCAAACAAGAGACATTTCCACACTAAAAATTAGCTCTCTGAAACTGTTAGACAAGTTCACCTACCTAGGAAGCAGTGTTTTATTGACCGAGACAGACATTGACATGCAACCAACAAAGGCATGGACTGCTATCAATAGGCTATCGGTCATATGGAAGTTAGACCTGACCGATCAAATGAAACGCAGTTTCTTCCAAGCAGCGATCGTGTCGATACTGCAATATGAATGCACTACATGGACGCTAACTAAACGGATGGAGAAAAAGCTTGATGGTAACTACACAAGAATGCTGCGAGCAATATTGAACAGGTCCTGGCTGCAACACCCCACAAAGCAGCAGCTATATGGCCACCGATCACCCATCAAGAAAACTATCCAAATTAGATAAACCAGACATGCAGGTACTGCTGGAGAAGTAGGGACGAGCTCATAAGTGATGTACTCCTGTGGACCCTTCACATGGCCGAGCAAAAGCAGGGCAACCAGCTCAAAGTTACATGCAGCAGCTCTGTGAGGATACAGGGTGTAGCCCTGAGGACCTGCCGGAAGAGATGAATAATAGGGAGAGGTGTCGAGAAAGGGTCAGGGATATCCGTGCCGATGGCACAACATGATGATAATGATTATAAGAAATAATTACTTGAACCATACAACTGTGAGCAAATTATTTGTATTTGAGAGGAATACACAATATAACTATTAACAAAAACTTTTAAGAAACTGCTACACACAAAAATTTAAATATAAATGTACAATGAAGATGATTACTAACCTTAAGGCATTAAATGACCCTAGACCTACAGTTGAAATCAATAAATCAATCACTCAAATAATTGAATAAAAAATGACAATAGTTGTTAAAGCTCTGTTAATGAAAGACAGTGTCACGTGATGGCTCACGGAGACGAGGAGGTGGGAATGATACTCCCCCCCCCCGTTGAACTAACATTATCTAGGAGTCAAAAAGTGACCGTTAGGAGAGAATGTGGATCACGCAGATGTTCGCACCTAAGTGACCTTGGGTCGCCGGACATCGGAAGGGGAAAGAGAAAATGAAGCCAAATGATTGGCGGGGACCCCAAACGGAAGTGGGGTTCCCTTCCCCTCAGCGGAAGTAAATACAAAAAAAGGAGTTTTTGAGCAACGCTCGTGGCAGACGGACGATAGCCATTTTACTCCGGGCTAAAGACAAAAGACTGAGACACGAAGGACTCCAAAATCCTTCAAGCCAGTATTAAAAACAATACAAAGTCTATTAGCCCGTGAAAAAAGAAAAATTCTCCAGTGGAACCCCGTCAAAAAAAATAAGATAAGTAACTTTGGGACATTTTTCCTTTACACCCAAATTTTGTTTACCACTCTCTCTCTCTCAATTTGAAAAAGGATAAAAGCCAGGAAAAGACATTTATATTCATGGACTATCCTATTATATATTTTTGACACTTTGAACGTATATATATATAACCGTAGTAAAGAACCTATGTATCTTCATTTTACCATGTGGTCTATGTTATTATTTCATGCTTTCCTTTCAGCTTCTATTCGCCTTACATTATCTTGCTTAGAACTGTCCTATTAATTCCTAAAGTATCACACGGGAAACCGGAGTTGCCGACTACTACAACAACATTAATATTATTACAACTAAGACCTATAGGCCCGTATTCTTCTATTATCTAAGGGAAAGAAGTTTAGCGGCCTGGTGGGTGTGTCATAGTGTTAAATTTTGGACCCCTTTGCCAGCGGTGGCCAGTCTGGCCCTAAATTATTCCCTCACGTAATATGCCAGTTCTTATCTGCCTGAGAAAAGAACTCTGAACAGGACTTATTTCTGTAGGGGATCAAGTGCCAACCTGCCCCGTCTTCACACGTGCGAAAATAAAGTCCCATTTAGGGATTTTAGTCAATTTGCCGTCACAACAGACTCTCTTTCCAATATTTCTTTAATTTTTCACTCTATGAGTTAGTTTTCTCTAAACATCGTTAGAAGAGGTGTCCCTATGGTGTAGTGGCTAACATGCTGGACATCATAGAAAGCAAGTTCAAACTCTAGTGATGCTATTACATTTGTGTTTGGACTAATGCTCCTTGAGGAAGGTATGAATCCCCTTATTTCTCCAACTATGCGTTTGATAGTTACACTATTGTCCTTTTACAAGAATGGCTTTAGCATTTAATGTCTTGAAGATTGATATGCCATTAAACAAAGAAACCAAACCAGATATGATAGAATATCACATATTTGACAAAGAAGTAAGTTGGTGAACATTTTTATGAAGCACTCTCCAATACTTATTTTATATTCACGAACAACATCAAGAAAAAGCTGTAACTCTTATTCTCAACAGTAACAGAGGCCAATCAATAATCATACCAGAATGAACTCATAAAAGAAGATATGTTAATTTAAATCTACGGAACCAAATCAATGAAATTTTTGACATTTTACAGTCAAGAATACCCCAGATTTTGCAGTAATGTCTTTTTCTCATCCTGGAGTCTCAATCTCCATTTTAAAAGCCTATTTTTTTTTCAGTCAAGCTCCAATTCCAGGTGGCCCAAAATATATTCTCCAAGAATAGTTTCAAATGAGTTTTTCATCGCCGTACAAATTTTTCTTAAAGGATGATTTTTAAGGGCAACATTAAAATCTTGGGAACAAACCTCATGAAGTAACAGCAGTATAAATATTTTACACCAGAAATTGTCTACACTTTATTTTTATTCATAGCTTTTAACCTTCTTTATTTACAGTAATAATTTACTAAGATTTTTTTTTTTGCTTAGATGAGGCACAAGGCTGCATTAATAGGGCACCCAATGAGACTTAAACTCACTCATGAAGGTCTACTAGTCTAGCTTGCCAACCATTATACCACCCAAGGTGACCACTTTTTTTTTTTTACTATTCAACCCATAGCAAAGGGGATAAGGGGGTTCATACCTTTCCCTAGGGTATTTGTCAGAAAGTGAATATAATAGAGTGACTGGAGTTCAAACTTGTTTACTGTGATTTTGCAGTCCATCACTTTAACCATTACACCACCATTTATGGTAGAACACTTTATTGACTGTTAATCAATCAATCAATCAATTATTGACTGGTAATGAATCAATCAATTAACTCCACAGAACTCCATGAGCCTAACATATACTTACTCAACCTCATAGCATCTAGACCAGTCACCATACCAAGGTTAAAAAAACACTGTCTACCCTACTATTTTCTTTTAGCTGGAGAGAAAATAGTTCAATTCAGCCCTTTCCCATGGATATTAGCGCTATGTGAAATGAAAACAGCCTTATTGAGGATAATTCTGTTTCCTACATTGATAACTATTATGCTATAAGTGCCTCCCTGATAAAGCCCAGTCAACTGGGGCAATAGAATACATTGACTGCATCTCTACAGAGGTGTAAGACCTCCTCTGTCACCAAGGAGTGTCCTGGATATCACACTAAACCATCAGATGGTAAAGCACCAGTCCTTAAGTTTTGGGAAGTGTGGAGTACCCTTTTAATTGCTATTAATTACAGGTCTTGTCTATAGGTCAAATTGATTTGTTTCAAAATTATTCATTTGATAATAGGGCTCTGAGCAAAAAAATAAAACTTACGAATCAACTTCACATAAAAGGTAAGTATGAAGATAGAATGAATCCAATTACTTAACCAATTGGCATAATATAACCCTAGATGCTATTTATAGCAATCTATGACTTCAACTGAAACAAGAAAACTTTACTTTGAATAAAAAAAGCACCATAATTTTCTTTATCTTGCCCAGTTGGCTGGGGCAGTAGAATATACTGACTACATCTCTACAGAAGGGTAAAAAAAAACAAACTCAGCAACAATTTTCCTGGTTATGACACTAATCAATCTGATGGTGAGGTTCCTGTGATGTTGGAGCTTTGGGAAATGCTGAGTACCTTTTCATTGCCATTGCTCGCAGGTCCACTCTAACCCAAACTGGTAGCACCTGATAGGGTCAAATAGAACTGTTTCATATTCAAACAGTGTGCAAACAAATGACTTGTGCTAAATTGAATTGTTAAAAATAAAACTGTGGGTCAAATAGAACTGTTTCATTTTCAAACAGTGTGCAAACAAATGACTCGTGCTAAATTGAATTGTTAAAAATAAAACTGTTTGATCATTAAATTGAATTGTTAAAAATAAAACTGTGGGTCAAATAGAACTGTTTCATATTCAAACAGTGTGCAAACAAATAACTTGTGCTAAATTGAATTGTTAAAAATAAAACTGTTTGATCATTTAACTGTGTGCAAACGAATGACTGATGTTAAACTGGGACTGTTATATAGCATTACCTGAAAACATTTAACTTTGTGCAAAAAAGTTGAGCCCAGGCTTGTTTAAAACTGTTATTTACTGAATGTTTTTACAAATCATATATGTTTGATATATATATATATATATATATATGTACAAAGAGTACTCTGACATTAAATAACCTTCAGGTGCCCGTGGTGTAAAGGTTATCGTCGTAGGAAATGAACACGGCGACTCTAGTTCAAATTCTGGACTAGACTGATTGCATTTCGTATAGCACTAATACCCTTGGGAAAGGTATGAATCCAATTATTCTCCCTCCAGCTATGGGTAAATAGTAGGACAGACTGGGTTCTTCAGCCTTGGTGAGGCAACTAGTCTAGGAGAAGGAAAACTCTGAATTCAAACCTGTTAAACTCCTCTTAAAAAAATTGACCCTGTGTCATATCCTTCCCGAGCGGAGGGGTTGGTAAATAGGATCAAATAACCTTCAAGGGTTGATATGCCACCAAACCAAACTTTCTTTATCACTGAATCCACCAGAGTTTAATGCTCTTCACATGGTTCATTAAGAATTTTCATATTTTTTTCTAGATGAAGTATTGTATAGTGGCTCATACCATATGACTTCCAGTATCACAGAAGTATAAAAAAAGCTGTGTCTCTTAAACAAGGGAGACAGAAGGAAGCAGAAAGGGAAGCAGAGAGATAGCTCTGAAAGGAAACGGTCAGTAGTAAGACCAACTTCGGACCTAACACCAACAGCAAGAGACTTATAATACTAGTCGGACTGTACCCCTTGAGTTAATAGATAATTAACTCTGTTTTACTGTATATTTTTTTCTTACCACGATACAACATGATGTTTACTGCAAATTTTGCATATCAGAAGTACAGATTTCATGTGTTTGATATCAAAGGTATAAATTTACTGAGTCTCTATTAAGCAGAGTTTCTCCATGTTTTCTATGTAGACCCCTTAGAGTAAATAAAATTTTGGCAGCATAAATAAAAGCATAGGGGTCCACAGTGTTAAAATTTTACAAATTGGCATTTATAAAACCCCTTTATAACAGGAGTATAAAAATCACTGTTGACTAGTTGCATGATATCAAAACATCTTGCAAATTATTGCAAGCTTCATTGAACTGTTGAAACCATTTTACTAGTTTTTCCAAGTTTGTACACAGAATCTGGGTTTTACTATGTGCATTATTCACTAAGCCAATTAAGGAGTACTTTTAATGTAGAACATGCTGATTTGCCACTTAAACTTAGAAACGTGGAACCAAATATTCATGATCTCATTGCCTACACAACCCATTCTTCTCATTTAAGAATAATTCAAGAATTAAATGTGCTGTTATATTTTTAGTTTACTGATTCTTTTCTCATGTAAATTGTATTAAACAATGATAAATTACTTATGTTTTGTAATTTAATATTCAATTAATTTCTTTTCTTCTTAAATTTGGTGCCAACAGCACGTTTACCAGTGAAAATAATGAAATAAGATTTTATACATGTTTCCTTCAGAAAAGAAGATATGATTTGAGTAGAGACAAAACCAATTAGATATCTATTTTAATTTTGTTTCCCATTTGACAATTAAAAATGTTACCAAAGTTCTTTTCTGTCATTCTTACCATTTTCCACTTTCTTTTTCTCACCAAAAACACTTTGTAACATCTTGATGACATTTCAGTAAATATTTAGTCAAATGACGCATAAGAATTATCACCATGATGAAAATGTCAAACAAAATGAAGGTATTTTTATCTCTTTTTCTCCTGTTTAATTCCTCTTGGAATTTTACTGTCGCAGTTAAACAGGCATCACTTATAGATACATGAAGGGGGAATCAATAAGTCTGTTGACTGACACATCATTATTAGCTAAATTTTAACTGAAATTTTCACTCTGAAGAAAAAGATCACGTAAAATAGAATTTTATATCTCAGAGGTATAGATTTTTGATGGTTTGGTTTCTTTGTTTAATGGCATATCAACCTTTGTAGGTTATTTAATGCCAAAGCTATTTTCCTAGAAGAATAATAGTGGTGCTATTTAACCCATAGCTGGGAGGATAAGAGGGTTCATACCTTTCCCAAGGGTATTTGCCCAAAAGTGAACGTAATAGCGCGATTGGAATACAAACTCGCGTACTACGATTCCTCTGTCCATCACTTTAACCATTACACCACGAGGACATCCCCCATAGATTTTTGAAGGTGAATTTCTGCTTGCAATTTTCAAGTTACCATGATGAACTCAAATAACAATAATAATATAATGTTAATGACAGAAAAAATGAAAACACCTGGATCTAGCCAGAGGGATAAAAAGGCTGTGGAATATGAAGATGACAGTTGTGGTGATGCCAACTGTAGTTGGTGCAATAACAAAGCAGACCATGTGTAAATCAAAAATTTCTATCTAAGACATTGATTCTTATGAGAGATACTTGGCCCTGAGAGGAAGAATTTTCAATGTGAGAGTGGAAATTTTAGTTAGTGGAATAATTGGGCATTAAATAGAATGGAAATTTTATGATCCATGGAAATGATGATTTCTTTTTCTTTTTTTCATGGACTGCAATTAACAAAACAAGTTGATTTCATAAATCATTTCAATAGTTAGCACTACACAAGTAGAATGGGGTGAAAATTATAAGATTCTAAACTTGGAATTTTGAGAACAGCTGGGGCTATAGATTATGCTGACTCCATCTCTACGGAGGCATAAGACCCTTACCAGTGAGTATCCTGGATAGGATACTAAACTGCATCTAATGGTGAGGCTCTAGTTCTGGAGCTCTAGAGAATGGAGAGTATTCTTTTTTGCCAATACTCCCAGGTATACTCTGACCTGGAGTGGTAGTACTTGTTAGGGTCTCATTTATTGGTCAAATAAAACTGTTTAACCATTTAATATGTAGCAGAAAGAAACTTGTATTTTTGTTTGGTGCATAATTTAATTTGACCATTAGAGTCACCGAACATTTTCACCGAATCAGGATGACCTGTCCTATTCAGCCTGAACCATATTTCCTAGCAGCACCAAAAATTGAAGAAAGCCCACGAAACTCTCTCTCCCTCAGACATCCTCAATGGGAACGGACGTCTATTCGTCTGCTCCTGAATAGCAGTAGCAGCATCATACACTATGAGGAGAGCCATCTAGTTTATGGACCCCTTGGGTCTATTCTTCTAGACCAAGGGATCCTAGTTAAAAACAAATTAGATGATACACTCTAACAACTTCCTACCTTCTTTCCTTCCTACAAGACCTCGCAGCATACCAGCGTAAACCCCTTTACTTCATGCTGCAATTAAAACCTTGATACAAAAAACCTAACGACGTCTTCGTTCTTCTCCACTACCTTTATTTTCCATCAACATTTAGCGAGGGGATAACAACCAATGAAATACCAACACTACCAACATAATATCAATGCAACCAAAGTAATACAAAAAAAAACCAACTTAAACCTTAAACTAAAAACTTAATAATAATAATAATATCCCCATCGCTCTAAATGCTGACCTTCCGACTTGTGAGAACATGCAACCACATATAAAAACGAATTCAATATACCACTACAAAAATGAAAATTAAATATCAAAACACAATATCTCCTCCTACAAATACTTGGAACCATTTAGCTGTATGCAAGCACATGATTATTCATGCTAGATAGCAATACTTGAAAACATTTATCTGTATGCAAACAAATGATTAAAATTAAATAGAATTATTAGTATTAGATAACAATACTTGTAACCATTGAACTATGCAAACAAGTGATCTCTGGCTAATTTTAAAAATGTTATTTACATATTATTCACTTAAAATTCATGTATAAACAGGATTTGGTATTAAATAATCAGGAGTTGATATGCCATTAAACCAAAAAAAAAAAAACTAAAAACTAAACTGAATTCTGAGAAGCGCAGATTTAACCTGAAGATACAAATGAACAATGTTTTCCCTAGTTGTCTTTGATTCAAACAGAATTCCTAAAACTTGAACCAACTGTCAAAGGTCAGTACTATAGTGAGCAATTGGCTCATTTAAAAGATATTTCTGTAATAGGAAATTAACTGGTAATCCTCATACATGACATGCCTGTCCTTAAGCTGCATAGAAAGAATCATAGAATATAAAGTTGTTCTTACACATAGCAAGCATACTTCATACATGTAACTTTTTGAGAGTCAATGATTATACTCTAGTTGTATATCTCTGGAGAGTATGGGAATCACTCCTTCATTGCCATTCGGACCCAGCATGGTATTACTTATTTGGGTCCACTCTATGATTTAATAGATCAGTTTGAAATTATTAGTGTTATTGTATTTGATAGCACATAAGACACAGCAGGGCAAATCAAGAAAAATTTTAATGAAATAAAGTACAAATATTAAACATGATGAAATTAATTTGATGAATATTATCAATGATAATACTTTTAATCTGCATAACAACCTTTTAAATAATGGCAATATGTACATGAAATTTACTCTAAAGTCTAAGCTAACAGGAGTTGCCAGGTGACTAAATTTGGCCAACTATTGCAAATTTTAAACCTACGTATGTCATATAAGATGCAGGAAAATTTTAAAAGATATTTTTAGTAAAAAAAAGTGTACTTTATATGCTGCCAAATAAAGTAGATAGGAATATTTGAAACCATATATGACTGTCAGCAAACAAATGATACTTATAAAATTGGAATAGTTACTTGAAACCATATGATTATATATAAATTACTAGAATTAAGGGTAGTTTTATGAAGTTTTAATTTTTGTAAAAACTTGTGAAAGAAGCCAACAAAATCTGATCAAATATAATAAAACATAAAATAAAAAACCTATATCCTAAACCCTAAAACACATACAAAAAAGCAAAACCAATGTAACCCTGTCATTAAATGACTCCACAGGGGTTGATATACCATTAAACAAAACTCAAACATATAACTGCTTACAGCTGACTATCATTAGTTACTTGAAACCATATAATTGCTTAAAAAAAAAGACTGATTTTGGCATTAAATAGACCAACTATAGTTGACGTGCCACAAAGCAATCAAGTAATCAGCCAATATATATCAATACCCCATTTTACATCATGTCAAATTTGCCTTTATGCCACTTAACTAGACTTTTGTTTTAGTTCAACAAATGTCATTATGTCTGATATCACAGCACTCATCTATGTTACCTATGCTATAACAAAAGAACATCAAATAAATTTTTACTTAAAAATATCTTTAAAGTCTAAAAAGAATCTAAAATACAGTTAAAACGTATTAAAAAAATGTATATATCGTACAATAAAATATTTACACTGAAAAATTGTAAACAAATGTGCAGCAATATTCATTGTTCATTAAAAAATATGACTAATACATATTTTTAGTATTCTTAAAGCTTTAAAGACACTTATATTTTTATGACTTACTTTTGCTATTTTTTCCTACTTGTTCTCATTTTAAGACATTTACATTATGGTTAAGTCACAGCTTTTAGAGACAATTAATGATGTAGTATGTGTGTGTGTGTGGTATATGTGAGTATACTTTAGCATATCAATCTAATTCTTAAGTCTTTATTTGTGCAATAAAAATAACCAATACTCTTCCTTCAAAAACATCTTTGATTTCAGGTCATAATTTTCCAGGCTTCATTTTTATGCTGTCATAAACCCATTTTCTACTGTAAGTAATTCAAGACACCTTGTCAATATCTACTGTTAAAACATCACTGTTGACTCTACAGAATATGCCACTGTGGTATCTCCATTCCCTCCCATCATCAATACATCAGTTATTTATTTTGTCTCCATAATATCCTCTACAGGATGTGTCCAATATATCTGACCATTCCTCAAGACAACTCTGACTTTAATTCAGAAAAGTTACTGGCTGTTTTGAGTTATTCCTATTTGTATTTATTAGTCAAACAAATGAATTGATGGAATATGTTTAAAAACAATTACCTGTCACCACTTTTATTTCTTTGTTGCTGATCACTAACATTTTATAGCTTTTTGTCAAAAAAAACTAAACTCTGAGAAAGCTAATTTTGTTGTCGTAGTTTATGGGAGCAATTTTCTAACTTCTGACATGGATTCATAATTAACAAGATTTATAGTTGATTTTTTAAAACTTATTTTTCTGCAAGGTATTTGGCAGCCATCTTTAAGGCTTAGGAATCAAAACTGAAGCCTTTGAGCATATTGGAGAAGAATGGTAAAAATTGCCCTGACCATGTAAGGTAATTTATAATTCTAAATACCCTATAGAAACTATTCAGACTGTTGATTGAAAGTATTCTTCATGCTATTAAACACCCTGTTTTTGTTATCTACACATCATTTACACAAGTATATTCTCAGGCAATCTTTAGGTGTAATATTTTCTTGTCACTTTATTCGAGGTATTGAGCCAAAACAGTATCAAATAAATCTTTTTTTAAACCAAGGGCAGAATAGAAATGTCATAGATTGCAGACCACTTTTCTCCCAAGAAGAGAAAAAAACCACACTCTCTGGGATGAAGTCAAAATTATAGACAAAGAATGCAATCAGGAAGTGAGAAAAATTAAGTCAAGAGAATTAGAGGCCAGAGTATTAGTCAGACAAGCATAGAATTCAACTTATTGTGACTTCCAGATTTGTGAAATGACTCAAGAATAACTCTATGTACTAAATGCTTGTTTAACCCTTGATAAACAATTTTTAAACTTAAAGCATTGTTACCATATAATCCAAACTAATCTCTAAGTATTTACTAAGTAGCAAATCATATAGTAAGCTCTATCATATTTGAAAATACAAATAATTATAAAATATGTACATGTCCCTCATCTATAGGTAAATAGTCAGGCTCTTGAGTCTTGGTTAGGTAACATGTTTAAGAGAAGGAAAAATTTGAATTCAAACCATGACCAACACATCAGTAATGCAGAGTAAAGTAGTAGGGCATACTGAATTCTATTAAGAGACAATTTACATAGAGCCCTGTCAGCTGGGGCTGTAGAATACACTGACACTATCTCTGCAAAAAGGAAATACCCCCACCACTGATGGTCCTGGATGTGACAATCTTATGGTGAAGCTCCAGTTTAGATGGAGCTATGGGGAATGATGAGTACCCCTTCATTGCCATCGCCACAAGGTCTGCTCTGCGCTGGTCTTCTAGTGCCTGATAGGGTCTTATTTATAGTTAAAATAGAACTTTTTGACGTTTAAATTGAGAGCAAACAAATGGCTTTTCTAAATTGAATTATTTGAAATTGAACTGTTTGACCATTTAACTGTATGTAAACAAATGACTGATTAATTCAATTGGAAATTATACATCGCTATACTTGTAACCACTTCACTGTGTGCTTACAAATGATTAATATTGAATTGAATTATAAATGTTAGATAACAATAATGAAACCATTTAACTGTAGAAACAATAGCAATACTAGTGGGCAAACAAATCAGTTCTAATTCATTTAAAAATGAAATTACAGTCAAACTAATTTCTTACATATGTAAATCAATTCAAATGTGGGCAAACAAATGACTGATGTTAAATTGTTACTGTTATATAGCAATACTTGCAACCATTTAACTGTATGCGAACAAATGATTAATAGGAAGTAGAATTATTTGTTTTAGATAGCAATACTCAAGACCATTTAACTGTGTACAAAAGAAATGAGCTCAGGATCATTTAAAAAGTATCTACAAAATGGGTTCATAAATCACATATTTAATATATCTGTAAAAACAAGATTCGGCATTTAATAACTAAGAATGGTTGATATGCCATAAAAACAAATTAAATTTTCATAAGCATCAAGTCAAGTACTTTGAAGAGGTGCCATACTCTATATTTATAGAGTACAATTCAATATTTATCATACCCTGTTAACATTGGTTTTCAATAGAAATAACTTATAACTGTTTGCAAAATAATATTCAAGTGTTTTGAACAGCTTCTCATTTATAATGACCTCCTCTTCGGCCATCTTAGGAAATTATAACATGCATACAAGTGCACTGTCTGCAACTTTCAACCTGAGTACAAGGAAAATATTGAATGTATGTTGGCTATTTTTACTGATCTGTATCTGCGATCATCTTCTGTAATCCAGCTTATATTTTGTGTATGTATAGTCTTAAGTAAATAATGACTTTCTTTTGTGATGACACTGATAGAAATTTGTATTGCCCCTTGCTTTTTCTTTGGACAATATCAGTATGGTGAAAGCTGGCCAGAAATCTGTTGCATGTGCAACTGATTGTCTTCCATAAAACCTTGCCCAGGTCTGTGCCAAGATCTGAACACCAATCTATGGTTGCATGATAGTGATAGAAGCTAATAAATCTACATTTAAATGTATTCATTTTCCCCATGTAAAAAATAACTGCTTTCATCTTGGTATAACTTTTGTATTTATAGAATGATACACATTAAAAATGTATTAAATTGCTGCAAAATGATTGTAGTTTTTAATTACCAACTTTAAAGTATTATATTTAAGCTTAGAATAAAATTTATTAAATAAAGTAAAGGCCATTTGAATGTACACAGTACTGCCTACAATAAACAAGTGTATTCCAATGACAGAAAATTCTTGAGTCCTCAAACTGATGAACTCTTTGAAGGTGTTCTTTAGCTGCTGCTGAATTACTGAACACCTCTTCAGATGCCTGAAAAAGTTGTAGTTGGCTAATGAAAGATCTGGAGAGTGAACTGGGTGATGTAAAGTTTGATCAATTTCTGTAGAGTTATATAAGTTTAAAATATTAACATTTAGGCATTTATACAAAATTTCTAAGCATAGAGAACAGCATTCATCTTCGGCCATTTTGTGAAATTGTAAATTTGATATTGAGTGGACCGTCATGCCATACTCTGCAAGAGTACAGGCCTTATGTTAACACTCAAGGAGAACATACAGTGTATTAATATAGTAACTGTTGATATATTCCTTATTTTGGAACCTGTTCATATACTGATCTGTATATGGGATCACTTTCTGTAATTCAGATATATTGTTTGTATGTTTAATCGTGAATAAATTGAGACTCGTATTCAAAGTGTCATAGCTTTATTTTCTGTTAGTTTATTTTGTGATGACTATATATAAATTTGTGATGATTATATTGCTGTACTTGTTTGTTTTTTACTATCTTTGACTTACTTCTTATTGAGACAGAACCTAATATTGGTTCATAAGTTCTGCCAGCCATGATTGATCTCTTAGCATAAGGTAAATGAATGGATGAGGTCACTACCATGACACGAAAGCACAATTAATAAAAAAAGAAATTTTATTGCTATCTGGGGAAGAAATATTTTCTATTGAAAACAGGAAGAAAAAAAAAAATCTATTATTCTTTTCAGATCCCCCCCCCCGCCAACCAAAAAAAAATGAAAATAGAGATTTTTATCAAGAGCTTTAGAGAAAGGCAGCAATTGTATTTTGTATGTTTTACAAATTTGTGTACAATAAACTTCAGATTATAGAGGAGAGAGCCACTAATATACTTATGAATTTTCATTTGCGCTTTTTTTTTTTTTTAACTTGTTTGTATCTGGCAGTTATTTGAAAAGCTAAAAAAATACACCCTGTCCATTAACGGTTACAGAAATACAATCAGTTTTTATAATGGTCACTATGATGTGATCTTTTCCAACACTAATGGCTGTGGCAGTAAAAAAAAAATAATGAAATTGGCCAATCTAATATTCTAAAATATACATACATACATACATACATACATATATTCTCAAAAGACATTTGGAAAATTGCTATAATACAATCACCTAAAATTGTTTTAGAAAAGAAAAAGCTTTCAGTGAAGTATTGGATCAACTTTATTACATTTTATGTTGTAATAGACTGAAAAGTTCTTCATCCTACCAAGACGAGAATATCCTTTTAGCAGGGCTTAGAATATTTTGTCTGCATTCTCAGGAGAAGGATAAGCCTCCATCCCCAAAAAAGGAGTGTCATATATATGAAACTAAACTTTATCTAGTAGTTTGGCTCAACTCCTTGAGCACTTGGAGATATGAAGTCACCCTTGTCATTACACCCAGGTCCACTCAGACCTAGAGTAGTTGTACCTCTCAGGTCTCCATGCATTTGTTAAATAGATCTGTTTAATAATTGGCTAAATACTTTGCTCTGCTAATAATAAAATTAGATACTTTTTTCCCAATTTTCCTATTGTTTTTTAACTGTTATATGAATGAGTCAGAAATTATCTACACTTTCGTTAGAATAGTAAAATAGAACTGACTTGAAAGATTAGTGCTATACAATCTTTCTATCTTTATCTCCATTTGTTTCAGTGTTGTACAAATCTGTTAATTTTTAAAACAGATGACTACTTCTCACTTGGAAGATTGGTGCAATATAAATCTTCCCTACTCCCTATAAGTAATATACACTTTATGGGTTGGGCTTAAAATACACTGACTATATCCACTGCATACTCTTAGTATGACTCTATGAGTGCCTTTAAAATCAATCATGTAAGAAATATGCCAGACAAATCCAATCCTAGTAAGTAAATTTAGATAGAATATGATAAGAATATATTTGTGCATGACATTTGTATACAAGCAAAATATTAGTATTTGGTTGCAAAGTTTTTGGTGAAAGACCTGAGCATTAAAAATATTTACAGATAAGTATAGAAATCAAATTTAAAAAATTTACAGATATGTATAGAAAACAAAATATGAAGATATCTAATTAACTGGGAGCACCTGTCTATGCTTGTGGTCATATATGTGGGTTGACTGAAAAGTTAATAAGCTGATCAACATATTCTCATGGAATGTGACCAAATTAGGTTTATTTTTCAATGTAATATCCTTTGCGGTCCATGCAGTTCTTTCATCAGTGTTGCAGTACTTGAGTCCCATTTGTCAAAAATTCATCAACAGCAAAGTTGACATCATTATATGAACTCATTAGTGATGTTCTTCTATGGACCCCTACACATGGATCCACCAGTGTTTGGCGACCAGCATGAACTTAGATCAGCTCTGTGTGAATACTGGATGTATTTTAGAGAACTTGCTATGTGTGTTGAATGATAGGGACAGATGGTGAGAGAATCAGTTTAATCAGCGTGACTTGATGATGGTATATATATATGTGTGTGTGTGGTCAGTATAAGATAGAGAAATTAAAATGCTGCTGCTTTGTGGTTTGCTCTATTCCATGTATTGAGCACTCTGTGTGTTTGGTTTGGCTTAGTTTCTTTGTTTAATAACATATCAACTTTTATGAGTTATCAACTGCCAAAGTTATATGTATGGAAGAACAGCAGTGATACTATTTAACTCATAGCTGAGAGAATTTGGAGGTTTATGCCTTTCCCAAGAGTATTATTTTGAAAGTAAATGTAATATCTTGCCGTGAATTGAATAATATCTCTCTCTGTCTCTCTCTCTCTATATATATATATATAAGATGGCCAAATGTATTCAAGGGAAACCCAAGGCTCCCTTTTCAATAGCTACTACACTGAGGTGTAGGGGAGGATACTACTATTTTTCTTAGATTGCTCCACTTACCCTTGATCTGTACCTTATACAGCTGAGTGTTAAGCAAGGAGGCATCAGGTACCATTTTTTCAGTCTTTGATATGACACGACCTGAAATTGAACCCTGGCCCCCTGGACCATTGGTGAACACTCAAACCATTACACCAATAGGCTGGTTGTATATATATATATATATATATATATATATAAAAAAAAAATTATTTATCAGTCAAATAAACTCTACAAAATGGTTATAAGCAGAAATTAAATTGCCTAAATGAATTCAAATTTCAACAGAAATTTCCTGCATTCACACACAAAAAAAGGCAGAAAATCACTTGTATCTGTGAACTGTCTTGTCACCAGATAATTGTGTTCATGAGCTTTAAAAATCCTTGATGTACCTTAAAGGAAGATAGATTTTGTCTCAATTCCAAAATGACAGTTTTTATCTTTTTATAAGAATTCAACACAAAGAAGAGCAGTTGACTTTTTTTTCCTATTGAAATCAGTTGGTTTTCACATTACATTAAAATCTATAATCTTTATGTGTACCATATTTTATCAGTTATTCATTTTCTGTTTTAAACATTTGATCAAGTTAATCTTTGGTTCAACCAAAAATTTAAAGCTTAATTCAAACTGAATTTTACTTTGTATAAAAACCATAATGACAATACTATTATTTAAAAGTCTTTATAATAATTCATTATTTTTTCTCTATATTAAGCACTCTAATTTTATCATTACAAAATTTAAACACTCTAATTTTGATATTATATATTGATTATTCATTATTTATTTTAAAACACTCATTCAAGTTAATCTTTTGATCAATCTAAAACTCAAAACCTCAAGAAATAACAATCAACAAGAAGGAATCAAGATAAGCTAAAATTATTAAGTATAACCTACAAAGATTTTTCTTGCACACCCAAAACCTCTTCTTGTTGGAAAAAATGAAAATAAAGAAAAAGGACAACAAATATTTGCTTTATAAATTTGTACATATTTTAATCAGTTTTCTTTCAAATATTTTTCTTTTTTTTTCTTACCTTTGGTTTAGGTTTTTCTTTTTTCCTTTTTACAAAGCTTCTCAGGTTGTATTTTCCTGTCATTTCATTTTGTTATTCAATCAATGATTTTAGAGTCTATAATATATTTGATATCCGCAACATATCAACAGTCCAATATATGTAATGTAACTGTCAGAAATGATTGACAGGCTTCAGTTGGGTTTTGTTCATGCCATGCATAAATATGATAACCTTTCCTTAAACTTTTTGCAATCAGGTTGTTTATTTCATATATATATATATATAATGCAATTTGTAAATATATTTATGATCATTTATATCTATTTATCTCACATGTATACGTTTATCTATAATATATATTAAATATATATATTATAAATTTATTCATATTTGAAATAGATATAAACTTATATTATAAAGTATATATATATATGATCAGAGATTGGGCAACTGTGCTGTTGTAAACAAGCAGATTAATATATATCACTAGATTTATGTCCATGTATAGTTTGAATCAGTGGCATTTACTTATCTAGAAAGGTTCTCATTTTTCTATCCAGTTATATTCTTATAAATAAGCCTTTAAAATATTCGTAGGTGCAGTTCTTACATACCTACATACATAGGCATGAGGACATATAAATACATACACACACATTTACAAATTCTGTCTTCAGCAGATTTTTTTTTCACTATAAAGGATTAAGATAACTACAAAAACATATTCATCTTTTCACACTTTTCTTAATCCATTCTTTATGATTCTGTACAATCGGCATAACTTTACTCTTAGGCATTACTTTTGTTCCATTTCCGTGTTGGATTTATTTTTAAGTTTGTTTGGATATTTAATTTTTTATTTTGCTTTCCTTTTACTTATGTAAAGACTTTTTTTCTTTTTTTCTACTTATATAATTTTTTTTCTTTTTACATATAAAGAGGCAAAAATTCCTACAAGAGTCTTTAAAATTTACTTAACTTTTGTGCAATCAGCCAACTATCGTAAATCATTTACAAGAGTAAGGAAAAATACTGAAGCTAGGAAAATAAATTTCTACATAAATTTACTGAAAGAAATATCAATTAGCATTTATCACATGATAGAGGTCATCAGCCAGTTTTAAAAAGTATATGAATGCCAGGTGATTGAGGGATGAAAATGTATCCTGAACTTATAAGTCTGCAGGAATTGTTCAACAAATATATTATCAAGCAATTTTGTTTGAATTCAAACTCAAATCACATGACAGAAAAAAAAGACCTGAACGAAATTATGTGGACTTAGTCTCAGACAGTAGTGGCTTATCAGACTTTACACAACCCAAGACAAGTCTGCCTTTTTGGCATGGCTTAGAATATGCTGACTGCATCTCCTGCAGAGGGGTAAGAACCACATATATATAATTGTAAATTATTTGCATTAAGAAGAGTTACTTGAACCTATAATTATTTACAATGTTATAATTAATATTTGAAACAATATAACTGTGTGCAAATAAATGACCAAGGTATAACTGAATCGAAATAATTTCTCAAAACCATAGAATTATTAGTATTAGATAGGAATACTTGAAACCATTCTTGCCCAGTCAGCTGGGGCTGTAGAATACACTGACTGCACCTCTGCAGAGGGGTAAGACCCCCCCCATAACGAGTGTCCTGTATATGACACTAAACAATCTGATGGTGAAGTTCCAGCAGAGCTGGAGCTTTGGGGAATGCGGAGTACCCCTTCATTGCCATCGCTCCCAGGTCCACTCTGGCCCGGAGTGGTAGCACCTGATAGGGCCCTACCTATGGGTTAAATAGAACTAACAGCATACTTATGCTAAAATGAATTGAGTAAACTGAATAGCTTGAAATAGAAACGTTTTTGACAGTTAACCGTACTTACACTTCAACTGCGTGCTTATGCTTAACTGAATTATTTCAAATTGAACTGTTTTTCGACATTAAAACTGTATTTACACTTAACTGAATTATTACATATAACTGCTTAAGTACCTTAAAATGGAAATGTTTTCGACAATTAAACTGTGTACTTATGCTAAACTTAACTGTTTTCAATAGAACTGATTATTTACATAAAAATGGATTTGGCGTTAAATAACCTACAAAGGTTGATATGCCATAAAACCAAACCAAACCAAACCTTGAAACCATTCAAATGTTGGAAAATTATTTGTATTATAATTATAATAATACTTGATATATGACTGTGCAAAAAAAACTCATAGGTGTTACCTACACAAAAAATGTTAGTATGAGGGAACAATGAACACAATTCCCTAACCTCTAGGCACACAGTAACCCTAGACAAGTTGAAATGGCATTAAAATTCATCCATCAATCAAGCAATAATAAACCAATTCAAAAAATTTAAAGATGAAAGAAAATATAAGTCCAAGTTAGTAAATAATAAAGATTATAAATGATAGGTTTTTCCTCAAGAGGTCAGTCAGCAAAATATTCTGCTTATCGTTCCAGGCTTACTCAGCAAGCTTTGACTTGGAATAAATAATAACAAGTTCTTTGCCAAACAACAGCTGATGGAGAAGCTTTTGTTTTTCGAAAATGAATCAGATGACCTTTTTCTCTGAAGGTTTTTGGCACAAAATGACAAATGAATGCAGGCAATTTGCCAAATGTGCCTGAATTCCATTTGTTATACAGAAAGGTGAGTAATAATACAAAAGATTTAATTTTTTAATTGCTTAACAAAGACCTATTCATCTGGAAGAAGGAAATATTTGATTTCCAAACATAAGTCTTTTTCTAGGATTTAGTTTTGCACAGGGAAAGTCTTGCAAGTCTTTGTTTCTGTCTTCAAAAGTAAGTCCTTTCAGTAGTTTGATTTAGGTCACAATGAGCTAAAGCTTGCTGATTGCAAAAAATACTATCTTGAGAAGCATGACCTCAAAGAGGACACTTCTTCTTTCCAACTAACATAGACTACTGAAAGAGATGTGGGTGACAATGACTGTGATTACTTTCTCTTAGCATAATGGTTATTATCAAAGGAAATAGAATTGACAACCCAAGTTCAAATCCTGGATGAGGCCATTTGCCTTTCCCTTTACATTAATGCACTTCAGAAAGGCACAAATCTTTGTGTTTTCTCAACAGCTATGAGTAAATATTATCGCAGACTCGGTTCTTTGTTCTTGGTAAGGCAAGCAGTCTCGGAGACGGTAGACTCTGAATTCAACTTTATTTTGCTTAAAAATTGACCTTGTATCACATGCTACCCATGGTAGAGTGGTTTGGTAAATATGTGTTTTCTCTGGTCACTCTACTGTAATCAATTACGCCTTCAACAAATGTTTTTGTTTGCTTCAGTGGCTCAGTAAAGCATAATTTTCTGAATTGCATGTTCATCTGGATGGCTTTCAAATCACACATGGAATGAAGCAATGTACTAAGTGTTTGTGCACTAACTACCATGATTCTACCAACCATAGTTGGTACCTCTTACAGCTTGAACTGCTTCAGCCACATGGTATATTGCATGTTCATCTGTGGATTTCAAATCCAACAAATTGTTAGTGGACCAACTACCATGATTCTGCCAGCCATAATTGGCACCTCCTACAGCTTGAACCACTTCAGCCACATGGTATATTGCATGTTTATCTGTGGATTTCAAATCCTACAAATTATTAGTGGACCAACTACCATGATTCTACTAGCCAGAATAGATACCATCCATGACTTGAGCTACCTTGGTCATGTGATATAGATACCACAAACTAGTGGAGGGAGTCCCATGGTATATCATAGTATGCAAGTTCAAACTCCAGCAACACTATTTGTTATATAATAGCCAAGGGATTTTGGTTCATGCCTTTGAGTTTAGTTAGGCTGAGAACCTTTCGGCTCAGCAAATGGGTTAGTTAGGTGCAACATTGAGGCAGGCGTTAACGCGGGTGCACGCAGGTGTCACTCAGATGTCATAATAGTCTGAGATGAAACGGTGTGACAGGGTGCAGGTGACGTCACGCACTGGAAGCGTGCGGAGGTTTGTGTGAGAATCTGAAGAAAGTTAGAGTTGAATACTAGACGCCAAACGAGAAGGATCGACTTTTGGAGCTCGCAGTTGCGCCCCATGGGGGGTGGGCGCTTGAGATGGGGACCAAATGAATAAGACAGGATAGAAGATTGTGTTTCTCTTCCTTACTTTGAGACCTTAAACTCAAAGTTAATAAAAAGGTTTCGTACCTGAACAAGAAGTTGTTACTTGGTTTTGAATTCTGAGATTCCTACGTTCTATCGTTATAAACATTATATGTCCATTTTGCACATGGCCATATTCGTGTATATGGCTATGTAACATATTATATTCATTTTGGACTAATAGCTCCAGTGGGGTATGAACTTTGGGTTAAATAGTACCACTATTGTTCTTCTGCAAGGATGGAATTGGCTTTAAATTATCCATGAAGGTTGATATGCCATTAAAAACAAACAAAAAACATCATGTACCAAAATATAACAAAACTTTTGACTCAACATCTGTAAAGCATATATGTTACTTAATTTTTAAAAAACAGAAAAAAAAAATTTCTCCCTTCTGCAACTTTTTTCCTTAGTACATCCTTGTCATAGTAATGCCACAAACAATCTTACCTCGAAGAAACAGAAGGTGTGCTCTCTCTGCTACCAGCACATGGAAACCAGAAGAAGAAAAGGACACAAGAGGTGTGACTTATTTTATGGAGGAGAATGTGATAAGCCCACGCGAAGTGGTGAGATTTAATGAGCATATAAGGAACTAAGTTTTAAGTGGAAAAAGCAGAGCAGTATTTTGCTTATGTCTGATTGGTGAACATCCATCAGTTTATTTTGCGTGTTAAATAATTTGACTACCCCCTAATAGGTTGATTCCACTTCGACTAGACTTCTAAAACCACGAACAATCCTTGGATTGTTTCCACCATCCTCTAAGGAACAGTATCACACTCTTTGGGAGTGTCCTGGATATGATGCAAAACATCAATTTCTGCAACTCTGAGGTATATGAAGTCAACACTTTGTTGCTATTACTGACTCAGACTCAGAATGGTAGTATTGGTTGTTTGGTTAATGGCAGATCCACATTTGTAGGTAATTTAATGCCAAAGCCACTCTTCTAGAAGAACAGTAGTTGTACTATTTGACCCATAGCTAGAAGGATAAGGGTATTTGTCCAAAAATGAATGTAATAGCTCAACCGGAGTTCAAACTCGCTTACTATGATTCTGCAGTCTATCACTTTAACCATTACCCCACGAAGACATCCCCAGAGTTGTAGTAACAATTCGTGTCCTATCTATGAGTCAAATAGATCATTTTGGAAGTTATTAGCATTGGAAACGAGTACTTGAAACAATATAACTATGCAAACAAATGATTATCATTATTAAATTGGAATATTTACTTGAAACCAAATAGCTGTGTACAGATTATTAGTTAGTAACTGTATGAAATCAAGAAATAAAACATGATCTTCCAAAGAGATTTGACTCATAACTTGGAAAATCATCTTATATGAAAAATCAACAATAAAATGAAGCAGTGATTACAATGGCACTGTAAACAACTCATAGACTTTAAAATCATTCTGATTCCTTTAAGTCTGTTCATTTCAAGAAAATTTCTAATCCAAATTCTGTGTTTACGAATTTTTAAGCTCAGTAGATGAAATAATGATTTTATAATATCCTCTTTATTGTCTTAAACTATTTTTGTATTTATCAGATTGTCTATGTTTTTTGGGGTTTTTTTCTGTCTTGTTGTAGTAGTAGTCACCATAGTCTGTTTAAATTTGGAGATGAAGTATTTCTATTCTTAATTTTTAATGCAATATATCTGCTAAAGCAGATCAATCAGCTGCAGTTGAAGAATACACAGACTGCATCTCTGCAGATGGTATAGCTCCAGTCCTGGAGCTCTGGGGAATGTAGAGTACCTCTTCATTACCATTACTCCCAGGCCAACTCTGAACCAGATTGGTAGTACCTGATGGGGTTCCATCTATGGATTAAATAGAACTGTTTAACCATTTAACTGTGTGTAAACAAATGACTGATGCTAAATTTAAATGATAGTGTTATATTGCAATACTTGAAAACATTTAACCATGTACAATTAAAACTATTGGTGTTAGATGGCAATAGTTGAAACCATTTGAGTGCAAGCAAATTATTAATACTAAATAGAATTATTCCTGTTTGATAAGAATGCTTGAAACCGTTTAACTGTGTATAAAAATTGATTTATTGGTATTACAGTGTAAACCGGATATAAGAGAGTTGTCGGGACAGGAGAAGAAGTATCTTATATCCAGGTTTCTCTTAATCCAGGTTTGGTCTATTTTGTTTAGGTAACACAGGTACTAATTTGAGACCAGAGAAAATCTATCTTATATCCGGGTTTCTCTTATATACGGGTCTCTTATTCCTGGTTACACTGTACACAGCAATAATTGGAAACATTTGACCATGCAAATGATTGAATAGTGCTGAATAGAATTATTAGTGTTGAATAGCAATAATTGAAACCATCTGTATGCTAACAAATTAGCTCTAACATTTTAAAAATAAATTTACCTACAAACTATTCACTAACAAATCATATCTGTGTAACCATTTAACAATGTTCAAACAAATAATTAATAGTAAATAGAATTATTCATGTGAGATAGCAATGCTTGAAACCATTTAACTGTGTGCAAACAAATGAGCTATAGTTTATTTAAAAATGTTATCTACAACCTATTCGTTTCAAGATCATATATATATATATATATAAACAGGATTTAGCATTAAAAAACCTATAACCAGCCAAAAAGCCCAAACAACCCATTAAAAATAAACATTTACAAATGAGTTCACTTCTGACACTCTATCACACAATATAGACCCTATGCCAGACTAAGGTAAATATTTGCTTGTGAGTTGGATTTACACTGATTATTCCACTAGGGTGACTTTGTTCTTGCCTAAGCTAAGCTTAATAAACATCTGATTGGGTATTATTTTCTATGTAAATGTCTCACAAGAATATCCTGGTGCCAGACTAAGCTAAGCTTTATAAAGGTGTTAATTTTGAGTCTTATTGAAGCCTTAATTGTGGCCTTATGTCAGACTTAGCCTAAACATTGAGCAATGAGTTTCAGTTTGTGCCTTTATATTGTGATTGCATTTCAAACAAAGCTTAAGATATATCTCCTCATGATTTCAGTACAGTTATGTGTCTTGCTTAATGCCTGTTTTCTTTTGCTTTGTTCATTCAGTTGAGTAAAATAAAGACTGATGCTTGGTCTCTGGTTCATCTGTGTTCAGCCTTTTTTTTTTTTTTTTCGTTCCCCCTACTGGATGTGTCTCCCAGCATTTATGGTGAATGGAATTATCCCATTTTCACTAGACGGTAGTGAACAACTAACTGATTCATTAAGACATACTCTTTCTCACACATCTCCTTTGAAGTACAAATGTTGGCTTGGGTCAACCTGCAGTGGTTTGACCTTCAGTTCCGGTTGGGAATTTTAAAGAGTTCAAAAGTTTTCTACAAAATATCAATGAAAGAACTGGGTCCTATGATTCAGCTATTGGAAGGCATGAAGGGCATAGCTAGTTTGCATGATAGAAGACTGTACATCTATATAATACGTGACATGTCCAGTACAGTGCACAATATGACCTTGTGCTCATTTTTCAACACAATTACGATCATATTCGGCAAGCAACCATTATCCAGATTAAAAAAACATGCTGTACAGTATCATGTTTGTGGTTAAATAGGTTTTCTATAACCGTATTTCTTCTTAAAAAATAGCATGGAATTGGGTGAATGACATCAACAAGTAGATTGTTTATGAAGGATAAAATTTTTTGGAATGTTCATGTTGCAAGTTTATTGACAAACAGACGTATTTTCCGTGCATTGTCTTTGCTAGAGATTTCATTAGGAATGTGCCAGTCCAGCATTTGTACAGTGTCTGAAGTGCGGGATCAAATTCAAGTTAATTGCTGAACAGGGAACTAGAGCTGACAGAGGTCATAGTAACTTCCAGACTTATAGGGTACAAGAATTTGGGTTGTTATTTATTTGTGGTGTAGGTTATCAGTGAATTGTTGGGTTCTATTAGGATGATTTTGCGTTTCATATCTGACTTCTTTTTCTGTACCAATAGAAATAGTTACATCTCCCAGACAAGGCATTGAAATATAGTAAAGAGGATATTCAGTTCATTGTTTGGGAGAGGCGGCTGCTAGCAAGAGACATGGCTGGTGCTAAGCCCAGAATTTAGCGAGTATGTGTGCTGCCCTGCTAGCAGCCCAGGGGAAAAGCTCCTTCCAGTTGAAATGGTGACTGCTTACTGAGAAAGAATTTTTCTTTGGTGCCAGGATACCATCCCTCCAGGCATGTGCAGATTTTGTTTCCTGTCTGACACCTCTTGGGAAACTGCTTCTTTTGAATTTATTCCTTATTTTTTCCTTTCTTTACTTTTAATCCCCACAAACTGTTGCTAGAATTTGCGGCTGCCTGTTAAATGTTAAAACACAGAGAAAGAGAATCTACTAAATGAAGGTATGTTTGTTCAAAATGTTCCTGTTTCTGTCTCAGAACTTCTCTTAATATTTCTACTGTAATTGCTATCATTGAGTTCTTAGTTTTCTCGTCATTACTGTCGTATCTCATTTGGCAGCCATTTTCTTTTGCCTTGTTCATCCATTTGAGAAAAACAAAATCAGACGTTTGGTCTTTGAACTGTGTTCAGTCTGGCTTTTCTTTTTTTCTTCTCTTCTAGCTGGTTGTTTCACTCATCGTTTATGGTGAATGGAAAGATCCCATTTTCATCAGATTGGGATGTGCAAATAATAGATTTGTTAGAACATATTCCTCTTAACAAATAACTAGTGGGTGACTCTGTATGCATGCTTTGTGTTACGGTTATCATGATAGGAAATGAAATCCGCAACCCGAGTTCAAATCCCAGATGTTGCTGTTGGTGTTTCAGTTCATGCTAATGAGAAAGACAATAATCTATCCATCCTCCCTTCAGCTATGGGTAAAATGGTAGAGCAGACTAGGCCTCTTTAGCCTTTGTTAGGCAACTGATTTAGGATTTTTAAAAAATGAATTCAAACCAGCTTAACTCTGTTTTAAAAAAATTGGCATTGTTTGTAGCAGAGTCAGGTGGCGGAGGGGTTGGGTAAATCATCATCATGACGTGCGGCTAGCACGGATATCCCTGACTCTCTCTCTCCACGTCTCCCTATCATTCATCGCCTTCGGCAGGTCTTCAGGGTTACATCCTGTATCATCACATAGCTGCTGTATGAATGTTCAAGCTGGTCATCCTGCTTTTGATTGGCCATATGCGGGGGTCCACAGGAGCACATCACTTACAATCTTGTCTTTGCTTCTCCAGCAGTGTCCGGCATGTCTGGTTCGTCTAGCTTGTATAGTTTTCATGATAGGTGGTAGGTGGCCGTACAGTTGGCACCATGTGGGGTGTTGCTGCCAGGACCTGTTCAATATTGCTCGCAACATTCTTGTATAATTGCCGTCGAGCTTCTTCTCCAATTGTTTAGTCAGCGTCCAAGTAGTGCATCCATACAGCAGTATCAACATGACCGAAGCCTGGAAGAAACTGCGTTTCATTTTATCGGTCAGGTTTGATATAGCGCTACTGGCCAATACACCCAACCAAGCCGAAACACTACTGCATAGTTTGGAATGAGCCACTGCTGGCATTGGACTCCATGTCAATGCATACAAAACTGAATTTATGTGCTTTAATCAGAAAGGCGACATCTCCACACTAGACAGAACCTCCCTGAAACTGGTTGACAAATTTACCTACCTAGGAAGCAGCATCTCATCAACCGAAAAAGTCATCGACACACGGCTAACGAAAGCATGGACAGCTTGGGTAAATACATACCTGATACTTTGGCCTTTAGTCAGACTAAAGTGAATAAAGTTAATATTTATACAAATAAATATCTATAGAAATTTTTGGTAACTCAGAACCTAAAAAACGCCTAAATACATGGTTCAAGTGGATTTTCCTGATACATAAATGATACCTTCTTCAAAAGACATCGTCAATTTTATGCCTGCATTGATAGGAAGAGGATCTTAATAGTTTATTATTATTTGTTCGTTTTATCAGAGCTGTGATTTATCAAGACATTTGTAAGAAAATAACAGATGCTTGAAGTTGAATATAAATCATTTTACATATTGATTAATGCACAATCAGCAACAACTAGCAACACTATTTTCAGGGTTTTTTTTGTTCTCTGTTCCACACTATCCCTTGCTAAAGAACTTGAAAGTTAGATAAGTTTGTTTTTTTCTTAGTGGTGTAAGGATTTGCATTCCTTCTTCACCTGCCAGCATCAATATATATAGCAGTCTTGTCTTTTACAAGATACACCTCTGAAATATTAATGCCGTAATTTGCCACAGCCAACTGCCAGCTATATTATTCATTGCAACAGATCTTTTCTGAAATAAGTTATTTTGCCAAATATTTCTGTTAACTGGTGAATGACAATTACATATCTCACCTACCTAATGTCAGACTCCACTAGTATATTTGTAAATCAATCAACCAATATAGGGTATCATTAAATTGGTCAATTCGTATATGATATGAGTAAACGGATACACTTGCATATGATGTCTGTAAATTAATCTCCAATTGCATGATATGAGAAAACTAATTTATTAGGATACAATACAAAAAAATTGATCTACCAGTGTATGGTTTTAGTAGTTGATCCACCAGTGTATGACGTTAGTAAATTAATTTACTAGTATGGTTGAGTAACTAAACAGGTTTCACCTTCAGGCTGACTTGATGAAGTGGGAGACACTTATGGTGTAATGGTTATCATCTTAAAAAATGGATCTGTCTACTCGAGTTCAAATCTTGGATGAGGCTGTTTACATTTTATATTGTGGTAATACTCTTGAGAATGGTATGAATCCTGTGATTCTCCTTCCATCTATGGGTAAATAGTAGGGCAGACTAGGTTCTTTAACCTTTATAACTTCAAGTAACTAAATACAAATATCTCCCTCATCATCATCATCATCAAGTTGCACTTGTAATATAATTGTGGAGGGATTTCATTTTGTATATCTTGCCTTTCAGTTTAGTTAGGATGAGAACCTTTTGGCTCAGTGCATGGGTTAGTTAGGTGCAAACATGAGCACAGGGAGGATGCGTTATTCACAGATGTCAAAATAAAACCCCAGATAGGAAATGAGACCAGGGGGTGTGAATGACGTCTTGCACCGGAAGCTTGGGCTTAGGATTTTTGCGATTTGAGAAAAAGCAGTGAGTTGAGTTCTTGCCTTGGAAGAAGAAGGTTGACTTTCGGGGCTCGCCAAAGCCAGTAGTTTGCGACGGGGACCGCACATGGTTTGGGGCAGATGGAAAAGTCAGCATAGAAAGATTGTGTCTTTCTCTCCTCATGTCGAATAACCTTTAACTCAAAGGTAATAAAGTTTCGTACCGGAACCAATTTTGTGGATGTCGTGTATTTCGGATTCCCTATGTCTATTTCACACATCCATATATCTGGCTATGTAACACACTGACAGTATGGTATTCCCTGATTCTCTCTCACCATCTGTTTCTATCGTTCATTGCTCTTAGTAGATTTACTAGATGGCATCCAGTGTCTGCTCAGAGTTGATGCAAGTCCTTTGCCAGTCAGTCACATGAGATTGTTGTTACTTCTCCTGCAGTGCCTCATAAGACTTGTCCATCTTACTTGGATTGTTTGTGAGGTAGAAGAGGAGTAGCCGTACAGGGGATGCTTTGTGAGGTATTGCTTCCAGGATTTGTTTAAAATAGTACACAGCATTCTTGTGTAGTTTCCATTTAGCTTTTTCTTCATGTGTTTTGTTAGTGTACAGGTGGTGCATCCATACAGTAGTATTGGCCCAGCCACAACTTGGAAGAAATTCTGTTTTATTTTATCAAAGAGATCAGATTTCCATATGATATATAACCTGTTAAAAACAGTCCACACTTTTGCTAGGCGTATATTGTCATCACTTTCAGTAGATGAGATATTACTGCTGAGGTATGTGAACTGGTCTACAAATTTCAAAGGTTTGTCACTTAAAGTGGAAATGGCTGCTGATTGATTAAAACACATGAACTGAGTTTTATTTGTGTTCATGTAGAAGCCAATGCCTTCTGCTGCTTGCTTCAGTGTATGCAGTAGGGATTTCACTTGAGCAGGTGTATTTGCGAGAAGCACTAGATTATCTTCATAGTCTGGGTCTGTCATAACTTTTGAGGGATATCATTTGCTTTGAGCCTTTTTTTAGTGTGAAACCATTTTCTTTTATTGGATCTGTTGACATTCGAAATGCGTAATCTAAGCGGATTATAAAACATATATAGCACTAATGTATCTCCTTGCAAGACTCTGCCAGCAATGATGATGAAGTTGATGATGCCATCTGGTGAGAAAACCATTGCTTTTGTGTTTTTGCAGAGCATCATTATAGTGGTAATAGTCTCCTAGTAGTGTTTGCTCCATTTTTCCTCTGTGTATGGAATCATATGCCTTGGAAAAATCTACAAACGATGAGATTTTTGGTATGTACTTCTGTGGTGATTTAACAGTCAGAATCTGCAATGTAAATCAATTTCTCTGAAAGCCTTTCCAATTTTTCTGAAGAATTTCTTCAACATCAGGTTGGGTATGATTGAACAGCAGGGCATTAGAAACCTTAGCAGCTACATCTAGAAAAGGAATGCTTTTGTCATTCTAAGTGATTCCAGAGTTGATTTTTGGGGAAGAAGGGTGGATGCAGTCTTTGGTCCATTTCTCCATTGTGTTGTGTTTATACACAGTATTGCATAATTGTATAAGTATGCTGTCAAATTTTCTTGTCTTCCATACATTAGGAGGTATTTCGTTGAGACCAGTAGCTTTTCTGGTTTTTATATTTTTCAGTATTGTGTCATGTTTTTTCTTCCATTAACTCTCCTAGTTTGATGTCTAGATAGCAATTATTAATTTTTCAGTTGGTTTTTTTCACTGATTTTAGGAAGGTTTCCAAGCAGATTCTTGAAGCGTTCTTTCTTCTTCTGAATTCTTTCTTCTTGGCTGGCAGCTTTTAGTTTTGCTCTCAAGCTTTGTGCTCACTTCATTTAATGTCTGCCATGCTAATTGATATTGTCTATCTTATATTGAATTTCTGATTTTATTAATTTAGCTTTGAATGTATTGTGCTTGTTCTTTTTGGTGTGTTCTCTCAGAACTTTGTACAGTTTTTGCGCATTTGCATTTATTAGGCTTCTTTTATTAAGTATGAATGCTTTTTCATGTTTTTTTTTTTAATTTTCCGTAACTGCTATTGACTTGTTGTCTTCCATATTTCTGCAGCTTTCCTAATATTGATTTTTCTTTGAACAAAGTCAAGTTCTTCTTGCATAAATTGTCCTAGTTTGATGTCTAGTTGATTACTAATAATTTTCACAATCGGTTCATCTGTAACTTTTAGAGGTTTTCCAAGTAAAATCTCGATACATTGTTTCCACAGGTGTATTCGTTCTTCTTGGCTGGCAGCTTTGAGCTTACCTTTCACATTACTCTTCCTTCCACTAACTTAGTTTACTGTCTGAAATTCTATCCTAGATTGTCTATCTTCATGTAAGTCTCTAATCTTATTGATCTGATTTTGCATGTATTCTGTTTGTTCTTTTAGGTATATGTTAGTTCATTTTGTGCCTTAAGTTTCTGAGCGTTGATATTAGTTGGGTTCCTCCTATTGCATAGGGATGCGGTTTTTATGTCTGCATGCTTTTTTCTAACCACAAACATCTTCTATAAGACTCTGGGTTTAGCTCTTTGTTTTGTTAGTATGCATTCTGCTGCTGCTGCTATGTGGGCATTGACAAAGTTCTCATATTCGTCATTCGGTGTATGTTTCTGATATCTCCTTAACTGCATTGAATTCGTTACTTAGTATTAATGTATATTTAATGGAGGTACCCGTGGTGTAATGGTTATCGTCGTGGGAAATGGACACAGCGACTCGAGTTCAAATCCTGGATGAGACTGATTGCATTTCACATAGCGCTAATACCCTTGGGAAAGGTATGAATCCTATTATTCTCCCTCCAGCTATGAGTAAATAGTAGGGCAGACTAGGTTCTTCAGCTTTGGTGAGGCAACTAGTCTAGGAGAAAGAAAACTCTGAATTAAAACTGGTTAAACTCCGCTTAAAAATTGACCTTGTGTCATATCCTGCCCGAGCAGAGGGGTTGGTAAATATGGTTAATGTATGTTTATTGCTTATATCTCTTTTGTTAAGCAGAAACCAGTAATAGTGTATGGTTGGGATTGTTCGTGCCACATTTCTTCATAGGTTCAGTCATATCTTAGCCGTGACAATTCGGTGATCGGGGGACACACCCTCAAAAGAGGAATATGCCTCACAATTCAATGCGCTATTGTTCCATTTCTCATTCATGAGAATATTGTCTATCTGTCCTTTAGCGTTATTTGTGTAAGTGTAGGTCCATAGTTTTCTCTTTCTTTTCTGAAATTTAGTATTAAGGCAAGTTAATCTATTTTCTAAGGTGAAATCTGCTAGGTGTTCCTGTAGAACGCAACAATATACAACAGCAATAATAGCGACAATAATAACAGCAACACTTACCAGAGGTCCAGCGTAGTCAAGACTAATGCTTACTGGACAGGGTTGGTATTTATGAACAAACATATCCAATGAGATGTTCTAGCCAATCACAATCCAAGGAATGGACCGGCCAATGTGTGCACATTGGATTCTCCCAATGTGCCATAAATAGCTCTTTCATTGAGGACTGATTTGCTTTAGTTTTAGCCTTGCTAAAGACGTTGCTCTTAGCCTAGCTACTGACTACAAGTGTGTTTCGTGATTTCTGATTGACGAGTGTGTATGCTGAATTTGTTGTTTATGTTTTTACCTATTTGAGCATCATGTCCCTACCAATGATAAGAATATGTTTATGGATGCAACGAACAAGGAAAGGAAATTCGACACTGCAACGCCATATATAAATAAAACTCAATAGACAGATGGACAAAGGGATGTGTCCTTCCTTTCCCCAAGAAGGCTCATCTTGGAATTACCAAGAACTACCATGTATAACCCTTATTTCCATAGCAGCCAAAATTTACCATGCTCTGCTACTCAACAGCATTGAACTTGAAATTGAGAAAATTCTTGGGAAGAACCAAGATGGCTTTCAGAAAAATTAATCCACAACATCACAAATTTTGACTATCCATCAAATTCTAGGTGTTTGTGCAAAAAACCTTGAGGCAACACTATCATTTGTAGACTTCTCTAAAACATTTAGTTCTATACACAGAGGGAAGATGGAACAAATACCTCTCTTCTATCATCATCATCATCCTCATGTCATGCTGGTTGCACAGATATCCCTGACCCTCTCTCGCCACTTTTCCCTATCGTTTATCGCCTCTGGCAGGTCTTCTGGACTACATCCCGTATCCTCACATAGTTGCTAAATGTATGTTCGTGCTGGTCGTCCTGCTTTTGCACGGCCATGTGTGGGGGTCCATAAGAGTACATCACTTATGAGTTCGTCCCTGCTTCTCCAGCAGTGTCCTGCATGTCTGGTTCATCTAACTTGAATAGTTTTCATAATAGGAGGCAGGTGGCCGTACAGTTGGTGTCTTGTGGGGTGTTGCCGCCAGGACTTGCTCAAGATTGCTCGCAGCATTCTTGTGTAATCACCGTCTAGCTTCTTCTCCAGCCGTTTTGTTAGAGTCCATCTCCTATGGTCTCCCCAAAGAAACTGTCGCAGCCATAATCATGCTATATAAAAACACGAAAATAAAAGTTCGCTCACCAGACTACTTTGACATTGTAGCAGGTGTGCTGCAAGGAGGTACATACCTGTTTATTATCTGCCTAGACTAAGTGCTTCGAACATCTATAGATTTGATGAAAGAAAACAGCTTCACGCTGACCAAAAAAAAAAAGAGGAAGATACCCCGTACAAACTATTACAGACGCAGACTACACTGACGGCATTGTGCTTCTGGCAAATACGCCCGTCCAAACCAAATTCCTACTACATAATCTGGAATGGGCAGCAGGTAGCATAGGCCTCCATGTCAATGCAGACAAAGCAGAATACATGTACTTAAATCAAAGAGACGACATCTACACACTAAATGGTGGTCTTCTTAAACTAGTTGACAAGTTCACCTACCAAGGAAGCAGCATCTCATCTTCGGAAAACGACATCAACACGTGACTAGCAAAGGCATAGACAGCTATTGATAGGCTATCAGTCATACGGAAGTCAGACATGTCCAATAAAATAAAATGTTTTTCCAAGCAGCAGTTGTATCAATACTGCTATATGGATGCACCACGTGGATGCTAACTAAGCATATAGAGAAAAAACTTGACAGCAATTACGCAAGAATGCTACCAGCTGTATTGAACAACTCCTGGAGGTAACAACCCACAAAATAGCAGCTGTACAGCCACCTACCACCCATCACGAAAACCATCCAAATTAGATGAACCAGACATGCAGGACACTGCCAGAGAAGTAAGGCCTCATAAGTGATGTATGCCTGTGAGCCCTCTTCAATGGCTCTGTGCCGATACAGGATGTAGCCCGGAAGACCTGCCAGGAGTGATTGACAATAGAGACTGGTAGCAAGAGAGAGTCAGGGGAATCCATACTTGCTTCACATTTAATGAGTGAGAACCAGTCATATTGAGAAATTTTAACTGCTTGTTTCTTCTTTCTGTGTAGGCTCATGCGAATCTTTGCCAAGACAATTCTATGATCAGAAGATACTCCTTCAAAATGGGAGTATGCCTCATGGTTCAAAGCACTATTCATCTACTTTTTGGTTATGAATATATCATCTAGCTGTGCTTTAGAGTTATTTAGGAAGGTTTTGGTCATTAGCTTTATCTTGTTTTTTTAGGGAGGGGGATTTAATGTTCAGACATGCAAGACTGTTCTTGAGTGAAAAATCACTTTGAAATTCCATATTTCTTTTTAGCAAGTTGTGTGAGTAGAAATTATTATTTCCACCTTTGCCTATTTGAGCATTCATGACTCCACCAATGATTTGAACATTGTGTTTGTAAATGTATTGGACAAGGGAAGATAGATCATTGTAGATGATAGTGATATCTGTTTCATCATAGGCACTGGGGGATAATTGTTGTGCTGGGGTTGCTTTTAAATGTAGCACACAACATTCTCAGTTGGGCTCCTTCGATACTGTTCAGTGATTTTAAAGCACAAAAATTCAGAAGCATTCCTACACTTTCAAAAATGTTGGGGTGTCCACATGGTGTAATGGTTAAAGCGATGGACTGCAAAATCGAAGTAAGTGAGTTCGATCTCCAGGCATGCTATTACGTTCACTTTCAGGCAAATACCCTTGGGAAAGGTATGAATCCCCTTATCCTCCCAGCTATGGGTTTAATAGTACCACTACTGTTCTTCTAGGAAAATGACTTTGGCATTAAATAACTGACAAAGGTTGATATGCCATTAAACAAAGAAACCAAACCAAACCAAAAATGCTATTGATGGAGTTTTTCCATGTAGATGTCATGACAAATATCCATCTGTTGTTGATATCATGGCCTTTTAGTTCAAGTCTGTTATGGTAATATCTGTGTTCTTGTACACATCTATATTCTGCTTGGCTGCAGATGCTGTAAATTTAGGTAGCTGGTTTGTGTTTTTTAATCTAATGGTGTTGTTGGGAGACTGAACGGAGTGGTCTCCCTTTTCACAGTGTTAGAGGATGTCACCCACGTCAAGACATCCTTTTGGTCGCATGGCAAGGTGAACGGGGGAATCCGTCTCTTTTACGAACAAGACTTGAGAAGACCAGACGTAATTTGCTCCTCTGCGGTGAGCACATGGGCTTTCCTCCTTTATTTTCCAGACCTTAGAAGAGTAAGTGGTTCCTACCTTTTTGCTATATGGACTTTTTCTGTTTGTTCTTCAAATGCTTGTGACTCAGGTATTGCCTAGGAAGGGAACAGAGTCCCATGCTCATATTGTGTTCCATTGAATATCTTATGTTAATTGTCTTTTTCTGTTTCTTACTGAATATTCTGTGTTAGGTTACTCTCTTTGGGATAACCTCATGCATTATCAGAAATGTGGTATTGTCCATGAATTAACTCCTTGTTAAATCTTATAGTATCAAGTATTTAATCAAATATGTATAATTCTCAAACAGATCTATTTGACCTATAGATGGGGCACTAAGAAGCACTACTACTTCAGGTGAGGATGAACCTTAGAGTCATGGCAATAAAAGGATACTCCATACTTAGCAAAACACCAGAACTAGAATCCCCACTATCAGATGCAGTATAGTGTTGTACTCAGGACATCCACCTCTCTAAGGTGAGGAGAATTCTTACCAGGAAATAAAGTCAGTCTATTTTAAGCCTCATTAAGAGAGTAATCATTTTTTGTTTGCTTTTTTATTACTGAGACTTTCATCTGAACATATATGTATATTTAACTGAAACAATCTTATAACAATAATGAAATGCTCAACTTGAGCATTTCCCTGTTTTTTTTTTCCGTATCAAACTTCATCAGTTGTACTAACTCATAAATTGAAAAGACTAACTGAATGTAATTGTCAACTGTCATAGTGAACACAAACCTAAGCATTATCCCTCAATTAATTTTCTCTAATCATTTCAAGAGAAAGAAATACATCTTAAACATTTATTAATGATGTTAGAACAAATATTTTCCCGGTATATTTATATCAGTGTAGAAAATACCTTTTGGCTTTAATTTTTCTCTCTCATTCTCATTTATCCCCTCTCTCCATTTTCACTCTCTCTCTCTCGTTTTTTCTTTTTCATCTTCTCATTTTCTTTGATTCTCTCTCTCTCTTTGGTTTTCTCTCACTCATTTCCTCACTCTTATTTTATCTCTCTCTCTCTCTTTTTCCTCTACCTATTTCATTTTGCCTCTCTCATTTCCAATATCTTTTTCTCTCATTTTTCTTTTTTTTTAAATCTGTCTTCAGTTTTTTTCTATCATTTTCTTTTTCTTTCTCTCTATTATCTTCCGCTCACATTCTCTTTCTCTCATCCATTTTTTCTCACATATTTCTCACTCTCTTATTCTCTTTGTCTTTTTTCTCTCATTTTTCTTTCTTTCAAATTTTCTCTTTCTCTTTTATATTCTTTCTTTGCCCTTGTCTATTTCCTTCCCTATTATTATTCTCTCTCTTACACCCTCTCATTTTTTTTTCCCCTTACATTGTTTCTTTCTCTCATCTTTCTTTCTTTCAATTTTTCTCTTTCTCTTTTATATTCTTTCTTTGCCCTTGTCTATTTCCTTCCCTATTATTATTCTCTCTCTTACACTCTCTCATTTTTTTTTTCCCTTACATTGTTTCTTTCTCTCATTTTTTTCTTTAATCTTTGTCATTTTCTCTCTTTAATTCTTCCCCTCATTTCTCACTCAATTAGCAGAAAAATGATAATTGGTGTAGAACTAATGAAAAATGATCAAAATTTATTGAGCTGAATGCTTCCTTGAAGATTTCTCTTGATTGGAAAGTGAGAGTTCATTTTTTTTTCCGTTTCTATCTCTCAGAATCAAACTATGTTTTACATTTGTCAAAGTAAAGAGTGAATCAATTTACAAATTTAATAACATCAATTTAACACTGTGAAAATTCATCTGCAGTTGTCAAAGACTTTTATCAGTAAATTTTTAGAAAATGTTGCATGACGTCTTTAGTCAGCCATCAGTCCACATTTGCCAGGCTTTCCTGACCCCGACAAAAGTGGAATAGCTACAAATATCAATAAATCCTTTCAAGACTTAACTCTTTTTTGTCTATATTTAACACAAAAAGTCAATAAATACCCAACAGTATCTTGATAAACTTAAAGGTCCCTGTTTACTGTATTGCCTACAGAAGGGTAAAACCCTTTCACAAGAAAAGAGGTGTATTGAGGTATAACACTCAACTGCATCTAATACTGAGGCTTTCAATTCTAGAGCTCTAGTAAGAGTAGAGTCCCACCTCGTTGCCATTACTGCCAGGTCCACTCTGACCCAGAGTGTTAGTACCAGTTAGTGTTCCGTCTATGGTTAAATTTTTTTTTTAATTTTCAGTATTGGATAGGAATACTTGAAAGCATATAATTGTGTGAAAACAAAAGATTATTATTAGTCAAATAAAAAAAATGTGACTGCAATGGAACATTAAAAATAGTTATGATCACAATCAAACATTTACAAATGAATTAAATTTCAGCATTAACAACCCTTAGTGATTGATATGCCATCAAATAAACCCAACCAAGAACTTCAAATTACATTATCAAAACTGTAAGTTAACATACATAAAGAGAGAGAAAAATAATACACTAAAATTGTGTATATGATACAGTAAATATGAAAGGTGTGACCAAAAAGTACTTCAGATTTTTGGTTAGTCGGTTGTGTTTTACAGTATATCAACCCTTGTGCCTTATTTAAAAACCAAATCCTGTTTATACATATGTATTAAATATACATGAATTGTAAACAAATAGTTTGTCAGTAACAACTTTTAAACTCATCAGAGCTCATTTGTTTGCACACAGTTAACACTAATAATTTCTGTGCAACATTATTTATACATTTACACACAACTGGTTCCAAGTATACCATATAATACAAATAATTCAATTTAACAGTCATCTGATTGCACCCAGTTAGATCGTTTCAAGTATAGAAAATGATTAATTATTTCTATTTTACTCATAGATGGAACCACCTACAAATACTCTAGGTTAGGGTGGACATGGAAATAATGGTGAGGTCCAAAGCTCCTGGACTGGTGCTTCACAATCAGATGGTTTAATGTCATATTTAGGACATTTGTTTGCAGAGTGTGGTCTTACACCTTTGCAGAGTTGCAGACTATGTATTTTACAGCCTGAGCTGAATGCACTGTTTTAATTTTTTAAATTTAAGATTGAAATGAAAACTTGAGCTCAACTGACCAACTTAGATAATAAAGTGACAATATATAGCCATCTAGATGAGTTAGTGGCCATTTAAGAAAGAATAATTCTGAAGCCTGTCTCAGTGCTTTTTGAAGAAAATGTATTTAGCAAAATGCAGCATTGTTATACTTTATATTCTCTTGGTCCAGCTCCATGAATTTTTTTTTTCTTTTCTAAACTGAAAATTCATCTCAATAGTGAGATTTGACTGATTGATTTTAAAGGCATGTCAATCTATCTAGGGTTATTTATTCTTTGCAGTAAGGGAATCACATTCTTTATACATTCATATTTATATTTTTGTGAAAGTATTTTTTAAGAATTTTCTTTTTTACATATCAATTATTCTTATCTAATATAATAATTTTCACAGTTGTATGGATTAGAATATCAAATAACAATAATCCCAAGTAAATGATAGAACAGTTCAATTTGATCCATCAGTGGGACCCTAACAGGCACTACAACTACAAATTAGAGGGAACATGGGAGTGATGGCAATGAAGAGGTACTCTACCATTCCCAAATCTCAGAACCAGGATTGCCCAGTCGGCTGGGACAGTAGATTACACCAACTGGATATGACACTAAACAATCTGATGGTGAGGTTTCAGTAATATTGGGCTTTGGAGAATGCGGAGTACCCCTTCATTGCCATCGCTCCCAAGTCCACTCTGACCCGGAGTGATAGCACCTGATAAGGGTCCTATCTATGAGTTAAATAGAACTAAACAGTGCTTCCTTCCACTATACTGATTTTTTGCATCTAAACTGCGTATTTATGCTAAATTGAATTGTTTTAAATAGAACTGCTTTGACATTTAAATAGTGTACTTATGTTAAACTGAATTACTCAAGATAGAACTGTTTTGACGTCTAAACTGTGTACTTATGCTAAACTGAATTATCTGAAATAAAACTGTTTTGACATTTAGCTCTGTGTATTGCCCTGAATACACTGACTGCACCTCTGCAAAGGGGTAAGACCCCCCCCTCCAACGAGTGTGTTGGACATGATATTAAAACAATCTGATGGTGAGGTTCTAGTCATGCTGGGGCTTTGGGGAATGTGGAGCACTCCTTCATTGCCATTGCTCCCAAGTCCATTCTGGCCCGGAGTGGTAGCACCTGATAGGGCCCTATCTATAGGTTAAATAGAACTAACTGCATACTTATGTTAAACTGAATTGCTTGACTAAACTGATAGTTTGAAATAGAAATGTTTTTGACAATTAAACCATACTTACATTTAAACTGCGTGCCTTATGCTAAACTGAATTATTTGAAATGGAACTTTTTTTGACATTGAAACTCTACTTATGCTAAACTAAATTGTTTAATATAGAACTGTTTTGACATTTAACTGTGTGTAAACAAAATCTGTACTTATACTAAACTGAATTAGCTGAATTAGAACTGCTTGACTAAACAGAATAGTTTGAAATAGAAATGTTTTTCACAATTAAACGGTACTTACATTTAAACTGCATATTTATCCTAAATTTAATTATTTGAAATAGAACTTTTCATAAACTGGACTTATCGACAATTAAATTGTGTACTCATTCTAAGCTGAATTGTTTGAAATAGAACTGACAATTTGCATAAAAATGGATTTGGCGTTAAATAACCTACAAAGGTTGATATGCCATAAAATCCAACCAACCAATCAGAACAGGAGCCTCACTGTCAGAAGTAGTTTATTGTCATACCCAGAACACTCTTTTAGAATATGATCAACACTTTATATTGTGATTTACAAGTTACACTTTTTTTTCATTATCAAGAGACAAGATAAGCCACATGTCCCATTTGCAATCACAACCTATCTGATATCTACATCAAAGACCAGCTGGTCTGAGGCACAGCAAATGATGCTCTCCAAGCAATGATGCTCTATTAGCAAAGGACCGCTCATTAAAGACCCTCGAGGAAAACATCAACCATGCTGAGGCATTTGAGGCAGCACTGCGTGACCAAGCACAAATGTCAGGGACGCTCGAATGTCAGCATTGACCTATCACAAAGAAAAACAAAATTCCCCTCAACCTGGATGCTCCATAAATTAGATAGTAAAACAGAACAATTTGCATTGTATCGGATGCGGTAGCCACAAGCATTGCATCCCAAAAACCAGCACCCACCTACAGGCTTGTCCTGCATGGAATCAGCCCTGTAACTCATGCGGCATCCAAGGTCATTTTTTAAATGTTTGCCGATCCAAATCAAGAAATCGCTTTAGTTAAGTGAGAGGCCTTTAGGACGATGAAGCTAGCATGAAAATTTGATTGCACATGTAGAGTTTAACCAGGAGACAGGCTCATATATGTCATCTAACAAAAATAGTGTTGTGGAGATAGAAGCAACACTAGTCTCATTTTCTCCAAGGCCAGACCCCAGAAATCCTGAAGATATTCCAGACAACCAAAGCACTTGGTTGAAGATCTTCCCAGACAGTGCGGCTACTATCTACTTGGGAGGAACCAAGCACCTACATTGCATGGGTCTCAAGGAAAGTAACTTGATCCCATCCAAGAAAGTTATTCATTCTGTTCAGTTCAGTGTTGGAGAAATGTCAACAAAGCAAGCCTTGTATATCTGTAATAACATTTATAAGCTATATTTTAGCAAAGCTGCCTGCATTGATGTAAGCATACTGTCCCCTCACTTCCCCATCCCCATGTCTTTGACAAACCAAAGAGAAGTAAATTGGATGACCTATGATCATACAGCAGCTGTGTGCCTCCCCAATATGGATCAAAAGCAATCCACAAACTTTCAGCAACTAATTCACCCTGAAGAACCCCACTTTCCAGCAAACAAAGAAAATGTGGAGAATCTGGATAAATGGTTTCTGGAACAATTTGCTAATTCACCATTCAAGACTGATAGGCAATTCCCAGCCATGTCTAGTAAACCCGCACATATCCACCTGAAGCAGGAAGCAGTCCCTAAAGCTAAAAACAGATCTATACCAGTGCCATACCACTTAAAAAACCAGTAAGGCAAGCTCTTATGTGAGACATTCACTCCTACAGATTGGTGCAGCACAATGGTGATAACGAAAAAAGGATGGTTGGCCAAGATGTACCATCGATTATCAATATCCCAATTCTTAATGCAAGCGAGAAACCCACCACGCTGCCTTGCCTTTCCAGTTGGCAATGCAGGTACTATCCAATACCAAGAAAACAGTGTTGGATGCTGTTAATGGTTACTACACTGTTATATTAGATGAGGAGTCCCAACCACTCACAACTTTTATCATAGAGTGGGGGAGGTTTATGTACCTTAGGATACCTCAAGGCTACTTGGCATCTGGTGATGCATACACCCATAGATACAATGAAGTTATAAAAGACATTGCCAGGAAAATCAAATTGGTTGATGATACCTTGCTCTATGCCACCAACATTAAAGAAGCATTCTATTATACATTTGACTTTCTAATGAGATGTGCACAAAATGGGATTCTACTGAGCAAGTGTTATATTTTGACCTTCGGCCCGGCCCAAAAATACTATTCCAAGGTGATACACCAGAAGGAAGTGACACATTCCAATGGCCAGTAATAGAAAGAGATCGTGTGGGCGGATTAAGACTTATGATATGGGACAAGGTGAAGGTCCCATTGTGCCACTACAGTGATGCACCGGAAGAGAGTAACCTCTGAACTGCATGACAGTTATTTCCGCTTGATGACAATTAAACATTCAATTTCAAAGATCCAGTGGGCGATCGTGTGGGCATTGAATTATTATATAATTGAGTTGAGTTGGATGCCAAAGGAGTTGCCAGCAGAATTCCAGACAGCTAGAGACCAGATGTGGTAGGGAAGGCCACACCCGACCGAGGGGGCTCTCGGAAACCCCCGATAGAGTGAGCCCTAGGCCTCTGGTTGAACAACAGGAGAATAAGAAAGACACAACGTGACGGTCATAACAGTGGGGTCAAAATATGAAGTTTATGTTCGGTCTCCAGCACCCTCTCACATGCAAACCTTGAACAACCCTTTTGAACCCTTGCAATAAATTGAGAGGTGAATATTTTTCTAAAGAAGTCTTCTTGCGTTTTCCTTCATGCGTCTGTCTTTGTTGTTGTGTCGTTGTGATGCTGAAGATGTATATGTATACAACATATATTAATTTGGTGCTTGTGCCAGCAGAGTTCTTCAAGGATTCATAACGAACCTTGTTACCGTAAGCGACAGTTTTAAGCATCACAGCACGACATCAACGAAGAGGGACAAAGAAGGATGCTGGAATTGAAGGAAGTAAAAAGAAATAAAAACAAGAACAAACCATGAACAATAAGAGGAACGGACCGGCGCGGAAAGAACAGAAAGAAGAAAACAATGCAACGTGCTGGAAGAAAAGAAGAGGAAGAAAAAAGAAAAAGAAAACAAGAAACAAGAACAATCCAACAACAGAAAAGAGAAAAAAGGATCCCACTGTTCACGAAACCTCTCTCGTCGTCACGCTGTGTGCGTTGTCTCAGCCATCGTCTCCTGACATCGAAAAGTTCAAGCCTCATCGACGAACGATCCTAATTCCTCTCCTGACTGCTCCTACTTCACACAAGCGTCCGTCGAGAAAATAAATATATATTGTTATATACAAATTCTGTGTTGTCATTTGTTTGACCAGAGGGCGGAACATAACACAAGGACAAATTCCAGTTTTGTAAGGACACTGTTCAGTTTGGTGGACTGCAAATAACTTCATCAGGAGTATCTCCTTCTGAATCAATGCTTAATGCCATTTTAAATTTCCCTGTTGCCAAAACCATCACTGATGCAAGGTCTTGGTTTGATCTAGTAGACCAACTTGCATGGGCATATTCACTAAGTCCCATTATGCTACTTTTCGAGACCTTGTCAAAAAGAAAAGATTCAGCATTTCAAGAATCAAAACAGGTCATTGTTAAACTACTAAGGCAGGGCATCTCAATATTTGACATCAACAAGTTACCTGCTTAGCCCCTGACTGGAGTAAGGATGGCATGGGATTTTTGCTTCTTCAGAAGCACTGCACATATGCAATTAACAGAGCCCTGGTCTGTTGTCCTGAAGACTGGCACTTTATATTTGCTGGAAGCAGATTTTGCTCTGATGCTGAATAAAGATATGGACCCATAGTACAGACAGTGGGCCACCCTTCTCGGCTTACTCATTCCAACAGTTCCTAAAAAACTGGGCTGTTAAACAAAGAATTTAACCAATGGCCTATCCCCAGTCTCACAGACAAGTAGAGTTAGCAGTTAAGACTGAAAAAAGGCTCATAAAGGTCTGTAGAGGACACCAGGATTCCTTGGACAATGGACATGGCAGCACAAGCCATCGTGCAATATAGAAACACCCTTATCCAAGGCATTGGCTTATCACCAGCAAAACTGCTTCATAGACATCTTCAGGATTTTATCCCATCACACCCAGACTTATATACATCACACCCTGAGTGGATAGCCGCAGCCCAAAAACGTGAAAAAATATTATCCAAATGCAATGCAGACCTCATCAAGAGATACAATAATACTGCACATGCCCTATCCCCACTTCTTAAGGGCAACATAATCTCCATTCCCAACTGTCAATATAGAATTAGAGTTGCAGGATCAGGTAGAATAACCCTGTGGAACAGTAGGTTCCTAAGGAAACTTAAAGTGCCCGTAATCATGACCCCTTTACCAAGTACCTTGCCTGTGTACCCTGAGCCGATGATTACAGATATGGGTAGACCACATCAATCTGCCAAAGAATTGGGAAATGGTGGCATTACATTGCAAAGTGACCTGGCATCCCAGGGCTTTACTCAATCACCGCCATCAAGAACCAGGATTCCCAGGGCGCTATCTCGACTACTTCCATACAATCGGCCAGGCAATAAGGAACTGATTCCTCCTCAACAACCACAATGCTTCTGCAATGGAGAGAGGAGGGAGATGTAGAAGTCAAATGACTTACCAGCTAACAGGTTTGCTTTCTTGAGTCTTCTTGGAAAAGCAAGCCAGCTAAGTTGATCTCATTCATAGGAGAGTACCTAATGCAGCAGGTGGTTGGTCCACTTTGCTTGGACCCATAGTACAGACAGTGGGCCACCCTTCTCAGCTTACTCATTCCAACAGTTCCTAAAAAACTGGGCTGTTAAACAAAGAATTTAACCAACACATGTCCAACACATTTGCATGAGTGGTGTCTATTCACCCATATATTTCTCCAGTAAATGACTCATGGCGAGTGTTAGCTGGATCTAGACCATTCTACTCGTGTGTCAGACCACTTGCAAGCTGACCAACATTCAACTGTCTTGGATTTGAGAAAATGTTTCAAGCATGAATGAATGTCTGTTTGAGTATCCAAAGCTCAGGACTTAACAAGATACATGTTGCAACAGAACACTTCATTCCAACATAGATCTTGGTCTCAATAGCTGACCTACAGATCCTGTCATGATTTTTACTGCTTATTGACATCTGAATCTCTAAAGAACCCTTTATTTGAAGGTTTCTTTACATTTCCAAGTCTATGTGCATCTGTGATTTTCTTCTGTAGGTTGCAGAACTAAAAAAATACATTCCCAATATTGACGGCAAACTCATGTAAGTTGAAGATTTTTTTTTTTTACAGGAAATACAATTAATGTATTCTCATCCTCTGCAATAGGGTGGAGTAAGTTTAGAAGACATGGAGAATATTAAAAGAAATATGAAGACAGTCTTACATTATTTTCAAAAGAGGAGTTCAAAAGTGCTTTGACCAATACAAACTCACAGGAATGAGTATTGTATATACTCTAATATCATCCAATACTATTCAGGACTATTTGTTGACTTTTACAGCTGGAAACAGTAGATGTACCAGTTGGCCTTAGCGTAGCCTTGATCAACAATTTATACACCCCAAGTTTGTATCTCATATATGGAGCAAACCCCTTGGCTAAAATTTAGGTTTCAGAATGTCGGGTAATACATAAGTGTATATATCATGCTGAATACCAAGGGCACTGTTTTGAAGAAAATAATGTTTCATTCATTGTTCAGTTATGCCTTGGTAAATACAGCCTGTACAGTACATATATTTATAATTAATGATAAAATAGATGATGTTATTTTCACATGCAATCTCCATTGCCAAAGTGATCGAGAAGAGTCAAATTCTATTTTAGTATAACATCTACATGTTTCATTTATTTATTATGGTTTAAAAAAAACATTCAACATATAAATATATCTATTTACAAAAAATAATTTCCATTTATATATAAATCTCTGGTGTAAAATCTTTTGTATCCAAAAGCCCATTCTTCATAGAAGTGCAACTTCTTTTGTCTTGTCTGTGATCTTGCAAATCTATTTAGCTAACATATTAAGAGTTCTTTAGAGATTCAGATGTTAATAAGCAGGTAAAAATCATTGCAGGATACGCTGGTCAATTATTGAGACCGAAATCTATGTTGAAATGACGTGTTCTGTTGCAACATGTACTTTTTTAAATCCTGAGCTTTGTATACCCAAACAGACATTCATTCATGGTGCAAACATTCTCTCAAACCCTAGACAAGTGTTTATCTTGTCTCTTGATAAGAAAAAAAAAGTGTAACTTGTAGATCACAATATAAAGGGCCGATTGTATACTGAAATAGCTTTATGATACATATATTGTATACTGAAGTAGCATCAAACAGATTAAAATACATATATTTTCCTAATGAAACCCTTTATTTAAGATTTCTTTACATTTCCAAGTCTATATGTATCTGTGATTTTTTTCTGCAGGTTGCAGAATTTAAAAAAATATATTCCCAATGCTGATGGCAAACTCATGTAAGTTGAGGTTCAACTGTAAGAAGGTTATTTGGATTGTATCTTCTTTATATCAATCAGAAGATTGGTTTGGACATATTAGCTGTTCTTACTAATTGAATTGAGCTACAAGAGCACAATGACTCAATTGAAGATCAAATATAAACTTTAAACCAATTCTTTATTCATCCTTGATATCTTTGCAATATTGTTTTTGTTTTCACAACCAGTTTTTTCTTCTTTTTTTTCTTGCATAACTTACAGTATAACCTATAATATAATTCTTCTCAACTGTTCATTAATTTTACATTACACTCATTCACATACCCAGTCCACAGCCATGTTTCCACCTCTCCCCTCAATCAATTAGGGTTTTCTTAAATGTCAAGACTTACCTTATTTCTAGGCCTAACCTTGCAGATAAAAATACCTTTTTGTGTCCCATAATTGGAGATGCTTCATTGCACAAGGCCATTCATTATTTGAGTATTTATGATAATCATTACAATAAGTAGGGTAGAAATTCCACATAAGATAAAAAATTAAGAGGGGCTATTTAAGCAAGAAAGTTAATTTGCAATTTTATTACATATAAATCCTATCTTTGCCTTTGCAATAAATAATGCAAAAATATACTATAACATCATCTGATCCTCAGAACTCATCAAATCTTCACCAAGCAGTATACCCTAATTTATGTTTACTATGCAATTTAGTGATGATAGATAAAGTTAGTCAAGGGCAATTCAATTAGAGTTGAACACAGTGTTTGATCAGATATGAATCCTCCTTTCTGGCTTAAATAGCTCTTCTTGTTTTTTTTTTCATTCCATGAAATTTCCATGGGGCCTGCTGATAATTATAATGCAACACACCTGAGCTATGAGAACTCAGTGGTTTTGAAGAGAATCAAATCTACCCTTTAAACCTGATCTTCATTCTTCTTTTGTTTCTCTTAGCAATATTTATTTTTGTTTTTACTCTCAATTTTGATTGATGAGCATAACTTAAAAAGTAATAATTACAATACTGGTTATTCTGAGGAAACACACCAGCTGTTTTTATCTTTTGAGCTATGAGAACTCAATGGTTTTGGAGAAGATCAAATCTAATCTTTAAACCTACTCTTCATTTCTACTTGTTCTTCCTCAGCACAATGGTTATTTTTTTTTGTACACTCAATTTTGATTGACAAGCCTAACTTAGAATAAGTCCAAATTCTGATTTTGACAGGTTGTGCTCATTTTGTAGTAATGCTCTTAGAAAAGGCATGAACATCTCTTCTCCTCTACTTTAGAAAAAAGAGTAAATAAACAGCATAGGTTAAAGGATAATCACTCTAAGATACTTGAACACATGTTCCTTTTGCTGCAAAGAAGCCTGCTTTTAATGCACTAGATGCTCTTACTGATTGAGCACCAAGAGCTCAACAACTTGCCTGAATATCAAATCTAACCTTGAAACGTAATCTTCATTCATTTTGAGTCTCTCTCAGTGCATTACTTATTTTTGTTTTTTTAACCAGTTTTATTTTATAACATCAATTAATTTTACATGTATATAACTTCTGCATTTTTTTTTTTGTGGTAGTGGCAGAAACCTTTACCTTTCTTAAGTGGCCACAGATATTTCATCCTGGAGTTTATTGGCTTCTAAGATAAAAGAAGGTCTTTAAGAGAATAAAACTGTTCAACCAGGAAAAGCGATATAATTTGTTTTTTAAAATAAATTCATCTTGATACTGCTTTCTTATTCTTACAAGAGACAAGTCTAGCTGCAAAATAGTGGTTTCATTATAGATGAAAATAAAATCTATTCACAATGTTACCTGAAGAAATAGAGCAATGAATTATGCATGAGATCACATTGTATATGAATAAATATAGTAAATGTTCCAGTTAGAAATTCCCTTTTAAGTAAAAATATAGCATAAAGAAATGTAAATTTTTTCAAGGATAGTACATATGAAATCTTAGAAGTGCAACTTGATTATTTAGAATAGCCATTGCATAGGTCAGACAAAGCAAAATCTGACACAAAGCCACATTTATGGAGAGTTTGAATTGATTGGGCAAAGTTTGATAGAATCAAGGCAGAAAAAATTAGATATTTAACTCAATATTGTGTGATTCTCTTATGCACATTGAACTTGGATTATTTGATCCTTTGTTGGAGTTTGTAAACTTTATAGCATGCTCTCATATTGGATTTATTGTGGCAAAAACTAAACAAATTAGAACTATAATTTAATCAAAACTTGTAATAGCTCATCTCAAATTTACATATCTTCTACTTAAAGAATAAGATTAACAATACAAATAACACTCGTGATGTTTAAAAATTTAGTTTATGTAAGAAACTATTGATACATATACAACTACATTAATGCAAAGTACTGAAAATATATGAAGAATTGTAAAGTGGAATAACAGTGTTTTAGACATACAAACAAATTGAACTCAAACTCAGGGTGAAAATTAAAACAGACAAAGAATTTGTTTATTCACAATTACAAAGTACAAAATGAGTTAAATAGAATATAAGAAGGTTATAAAAAGAGAAAAGGTAATATTTTGAAATAAAGGAAGAATAAGTAACAATATAGGCTTTGTTTAAATATTTTCATTGAGTGCCTAATTACAAACAAGGCATAGTAAAAGATGAATTCTTTGTTGACTTGCTGCTTTGAGGAAGAATAGCATATAACGTTTTTTTTTGTTAATAGTTAAAGTTGTGCTTCAGTGTTTGAGTGGAAAGGATATGGATTTTGAGTTGTGTGCATCTAATTGTATTTTTAACAATTACTAAGATCCTTCATAGTTCATAATAGCTGTTGAAGAATTGGTAAAGTTGTTGTATTTTGATTGAACAGGTTTCTCGTGGAGTCTGAAAAGAATCAAAGTTTGTTCTTCATCTTATACAGATATTTTTAGCCGAGGAGCTAATGACTTCCAACATGAGTAAAAAGAAACTTGTGTTCTTCTTCTTTTCCATTGACTGGCACAGCTTGTTACTCATGAAGAAGTTTTTTCTGTTCTTTGTTTTGTTCCATATGGGGATTTCTGTAGCAGACATGATGCTTCTGGTCAGGCCAGGGAGCATACGCATCCTAAATGCCACTATTAAAGAGCTAACATCATGTTATTGATTTGGCCACTACTGTGATTTTGAAGAGCCATCACCCAGTCTGAGAATATAGGTGGTGAGCAGTGCCCTTCCAGCTGACACTAGCCAGATCTGGATCCAATTGTCCCACTGACCAACTGGTTGACTTCTACTGCAACTGTCCCAATATGGGTCATAGAGAATAAATTGGTGATCTCATCTATTTATTCATACTGCCCAGTCAACTGGGGTTGTAGAATATAGCAACTGCATCTCTACAGAGGATTAAGGCCCCTCACAACCAGTGCCCTGGATATGACACTAAACAATTTGATGAAGAGGTTTGAGAAATGCTGGAGCTTTAGGGAATGCAGAGTACTCCTTCATTGTCATAGCTCCCAGATTCACTCTGTCCCATTGAGGTAGCACCTGATAGGGTCCTATCTATGCGTCAAATTAACCAAAGCCATGGTTTCTTGAGTTGACTGTTTTTTGCATTTAAACTGCATATTTATGCTAAACCGAATTGTTTAAAATAGAACTGTTTTGACATTTAAACTGTGTACTTAAGTTTAACTGAAATGCTTGAAATAGAACTGTCTTGATATCTAAACTGCATACTTTTGCTAAACTGAATTATCTGAAATAAAACTGTTTTTACATTTAACTCTGTGTATTGCTCAATCGGCTGGGGATGCATACACCGGCTGCACAACTGCAGAGGGGTAAAAGCTCCCCAATGAGTATCCTATATATGAGACTAAAAAATCTGATGGTGAGGTTCCAGTGAGGCTGGAGCTTTGGGGAATGTGGAGCACACTTTCATTGCCATCACTCCCTGGTCTACTGTGGCCTGGAGGAGTAGCACGTGATAGGGCCTTATCAATACATTAAATAGAACTAAACAGCATACTTATGCTAAATGGAATTGTTTGAATTAGAACTGTTTGACTGAACTGAATAGCTTGAAATAGAAATGTTTTTGACAAACTGTGTACTTATGCTGTACAGAATTGTTTGAAATGGAACTGCTTTTGTTATTGAAACTGCTTTTCCTAAACTGAATTGTTTAATATAGAACTGTTTTGACATTTAACTGTATGTAAACAAAATCTATACGAGGATCATTAAATAAGTTTCCAGACTTTTTTCGTATGGGCACTTTTATTGATAGTACACACATGAAACTCTAGTCCCCTTCAAAGTAATCTCCTCTGGCTGCAATGCACTTGTTGTACTGTTCCAACAACTTCTGGAAGGCCCCATGGAAATCCTCTTGTGTGAGCGTGTCAATGACCTTCATCACAGCCCCTTTCATCTCCTCAATTGTCTCATAACGACAGCCACTGAGCTTAGGGAATAACCAAAAGTCACGGGGACCAAGGTCAGGACTATAGGGAGGCTGAGGAACTGTCTTGATGCCCATCTTGGTCAAATAGTCTGTGACAAGGATAGAGTTGTGGACTGGTGCATTGTCCTGGTGGAAATGCCATTGACCCGATTTGAAGGGTGCTGGCCTCTTCCGACGGAATCTCTTCCTGAACTCCCTTAAAACCTCAACATAGTAACCCTAACCCTAACCCTAACACTTTGGCCAATCAACTCTGGTGTTCTGAGTTCCTTACTCCTCCCACACCTCTCATCATCCCTCACAGACTCCCTGCCTTCCTTGAATCTCTTACGCCACTCAAAAACTGATGCTCGATTCATGCAAGATGCACCAAAAGCAATCTGAAGCATTTCATACGTTTCTGTGTTATTTTTTTCAAGTTTAAATCAAAATTTTATTGCATATCGTTTTTCTAAAGTGTCCACACGTCCAGATTGCATTTTTAAAATTCACCAGCTGTGACAATCATGATTTAGTAGGGTGTATTCTAATTCCTGCTATAGCTGTTCTTTTGAAGCTGAAATCATAAAAATTGGTCAGTCATCTCATAAGATGTATGGCAATAACATACTGAATTTTCAAGTGTCTATAACAATTTTAAATGCAGGTACAAAAAAGTCAGGAAACTTATTGAAGGCACTATGTACTTCTACTAAACTGAATTGTTTCACTTAATTGAATAGCTTGAAATAGAAATGTTTTTGACAATTAAACTCTCTACTCATGCTAAACTGAATTGTTTGAAATTGAACAGATAATTTGTATAAAAATGGATTTGGCATTAAATAATCTACAAGGATTGATATGCCATAAAACCCAAAAAACCAGCCAACCAACACATAAACAAAGAGCCCAGGCGGCTGGGGCTATAGAATACACTAACTGCATCTCTGCTGAGGGGTAAGACCCCCCAATGAGTGTCCTGTATATGAGACTAAACAATCTGATGGTGAGGCTCCAGTAAAGCAGGAGCTTTGGGGAATGTGGAATATTACCATTGCTCCCTAGTCCACTCTGGCCTGGAGTGGTAGCACCTGATAGGCTCCTATTTATGGATCAAATAGAACTAATCAGTGTACTTATACTAAACTGAATTGCTTGAAATAGAACTGTTTAGACATTTAAACTGTGTACATATGTTAAACTGAATTGCTTGAAGTAGAACTGTTTATATGTATAAAAATGGATTTGGCATTAAATAACCTTCCATGGTTGATATGTCATAAAACCAAACTAAACCAAACCCAACCAAACCAAACCATATACAAATGTTGTGGTGTTGTGCTGAACAAGCTGGTCTTACAAACAAATTACTTCTGAGTCAAGAGTTTGATCCTTGCTGGGTGCAAGGATCAAACTTCTTATACCAATTGGTTGGTCAAAAGAAAAAAACCACCATTCAGACTGCTAACCTACAATGCAAAAAGTGTTCAATACTGAGAGCAAAATAATATCGATAATTACTTAGTGAGTCAGGAAGTAAACGACTATAGTTTTGCCTAAGCAGTCCAATCAGGGTACCTAATCCTAATATATATATATATATATATATATAAAAATGTATCATCATAATCATCAAGTCACACAGACTCTCTCTCTCCATGTGTCCCTCTCATCCATCACCATCCTGGTAGGTCTTCTAGGCTGCATCCAGTGTCTGCATGCAGCTGATGTATGTAAGTATTGGCTGCGCAGCCAACATTGGCACATCCATCTGTAAGAGTCCGTAAGTGAAATCACTAATGAGTTTGTCCTTGCATTTCCAGTAGAGTCACACATTTCTTTTTCATCTTACTTGGACGGTTTATGATGTAAGAAGTAAGTGGGCACACAGCAGCTGGATTGGTTCAAAACAGCATGGCCTAATTGGATCAAAAATAGCAATAGAGTACAGAATTTTAAGATTAGATTAGATGATTTCAGAAATAATGAATGACACAAAATAGAACTTGAGTATGATATCGAGTGTGATGAATATAAATAATTGTGTTGGGGAATCCCCATGGTGTAATGGCTAAAGGGCAGGAAGTAAGTTTGAACTTTAATCACACTATTACATTCACTTAAGGACTAATACCCTTGGGAAAAGTATGAACTCTCTCATCCTCTTTGCTATAGGCTAAATAGTATCACTGCTGTTCTATGAGAATAGCTTTGGCATTGAATAACCCATAAAGGTTGATATGCCATTAAACAAAGAAATCAAACCTAAAAACAAGGTTTTTTTTAAGAGGTTTTTAATTTGAATTTATATTCTCTTTACTAAGGAATTACAAATGAATAGTTTAGAAACTACTTCAACTCCTACAAGGAAAAGTTGTGCAAACCATTTTCCACCTTTCTTTTCCTTGTACCAGAGCTAGCTAAATAAATTATACATAAGTAAAAATCCCAATATATATATATATATAACAAAAATTCTCTATGTTTGTATATATATATATATATATATATAAAAAGGAATAGGTTTGCAAATGATTTCAAATTTGGTATTTAAGTTTTCTTATTTATCTATTAATATTCTGTATACTTGTCAGAAATTTGGAGTTTTGGTTGTGTGGTGAATTTCTTTATAAGACAGATTGTTTTGATTTTGTTTAATTTCTGATTTATGCCTTTGATTGTTCCATTGGAGTTAATTTTCTGTTAAGATTTTTGTTTGTTAATGAATTTTTTGTTTTTGGCCTTTATTTTACCTTAAGCCTATGTCAATGTATGTTTTTGTCATTAATATGTTGTGTGTGGGTGTATACATGAGTGTGTGTCTGCGTGTGCGTATATATATATATATATATATATATATATATATATACATCTGTATTTTTCTGTGTGTGGGGGGAGTCCAGTTGATGTGTGTTAGTATGTGTGTATGTTTTGTAATTGGTGTGTGTGCTAACATATAGTGAGGCTTTGTTTAATGTTGGTTTAAATTTGTGAATTTTTTTTTTTATTTGGAGTTATGAGTAGTCAAATGTCTGGAACAATCAAAGGCATAAATCAGAAATTAAACAAAATCAAAACAATACTTTTGTGGATGTTGCAATGTAAACTCTAAAATAATGCCATTATTTTAGAGTTTACATTGCAACATCCACAAAAGTATTTTGATACATAAAATTTTCTGGTGATTTAATGTTGCTTTTATGTAAAAAGGCTCTATTGTTCAGTATCTGTGTGTATTCTGTGAGATTTCATTGCAGTTTGTACATTTAATTATGTAGACTACATTTTCTGAATTGCAGCTCAAGTTTGTATTTATTATCAATGTAGTATTTGATTTTTTTTGAAGGTATAGGATTTTCCTTTGATGATTATGCTACATACTCCACCTTTTTTAATTTTGCATTTTGTGACTCCATTCATTATGGGTTCCACAAATTTAGATGAGAGTAGTTTGAGTTTAGAATTTGTTTTGGTTGTCTTTGCTTTTGATGATATTTGTTGAGCATTTAATTCTATTATTGTTTTTAAGTTGATCTTGATTCTTTGATATTTCTGGGAATAATTCTGGGTGGTTTTTATTTTATGTTCAGATATATGCTAAGGATTGTTTGTTACTATGTTTTAGAGGGTTAATAGTTCTTCTAATAGTATTTTTTTTTGCTTATTAGCCTTATGAGTAGAGTGTTCGTCAATGATCCGAGAGACCAGGGTTCAATCCCAGTTCGAGTCATACCAAAGACTCGAAAATGGTATTAGGTGTGGCCTTACTTAACACTCAGCATTATATGGTACAAATCAAGGGTAAAGTGGAGCAATTCAGGGAATGGAGTGGCACCCTCCTCGACACTTCAGTGTAGTAGCAATTGAAAAATTTATTCTATATTGTAGGATATTCTCTCCAGTGGAGTGTGTTATGCATAATTCTACTTGGCAGACTTATAGGAGTTTTTTTTTATAGTTTCTATGGTGCAGATCCTATGTTCTTGGGTGAATGGATTTTATGCAGCTTTTGGGGTGATAGCTCTTGAAATGGAGGTATTCTTAGTTGTTTGTGGGTTTGTGGTAAATATCTGTGATAATTTGGCCATTTTGATTTTTAATGAGGATTGAGGATATCTAAAAATGGTTGTTCTTTAAAATTGTGTTCTATGGTGAATTTTATTTTAGGGTATAAGTTTTGGAGTAAATTATGTAAATCATTAAACTTGCCCCATGAGCATTTCCAAAATATGAGACAGTCATCTTGATATCTTTATGGTTAGGGTTGTATATGTTGCTACCATTTTAATTCCTGTTGTTGTTCCTAGGTTTTGGCTTTTGTTTTTGTTGTCAAATTAGAAAGAGATATTATTTAGGGTTAGTTCTATATCATCAAGGATAAAATTTTTGCTAAATCTTGGGTGTAATGTTTCTAGGTATTTTTCTATCTTAAATGTGACGGCCTGTTTTCCATGTTCATGGGGAATGTTACGATATAGGTCAGTGATGTTAGATGTTACCATGTGTGTATTGGGATCAGTCTTTTGTAGTATGAAGCTTAAAAGGTGGATGTAATCTTTGATGTAGCTTTTTATCTTGCATAGGAATGGTTGTAGTTGAAAGTCTATTATTTAGCTTAATCTGCTGGTGGGCCATGATAGGCCTGCAATGATAGGTTGTGTGGGGGTACCTTTTTACAGAGATACAGTCAGTGTATTCTACTGCCCCTGCCAACCGGGTGGAATTGTTTTGGGTTTTATGTTGTTGGTTTTGTTTGGCATGTTACCTTGACTGGCCATCTTCTTCGACTTGTGCTGCCTAAAAAAAAAGGTTTCTTACCTTCTTGTTATTTCCTGGGTAGTCAGTGTTGTTACTTCCCCTGTTTTGGAGTGCATAATAGTGAATGCCACTCTACCTATCCTGCATTTGTGGGTATGTATGGTGATTGGGCCAAATTTTTTGTGTGTAACAGTATGTATAGGGACAAATTCTATCCCTGCCTAAAAAATGGTTTTTAGTGAGGGATTGTTGTTTTTAAGGTAGAAGGGCCAATTTATTGGTGTGTGATGGGATGTGTAGGGATAAGTTTTATCTTTGCATGGAGTTATGTGTGTGTGTTGGTGTATGCTTTGATAATTCCTGCTGTTGTGTAAATATATGCGTGAGGTAGTGTACATTATCGTGATTTTTTTCAATAGTATGGTTTTCTTTGTGGGTGGATATATATGCACATATATACTGTGTATGCGCAAATATATATATATATATATATATATACACATTACTAAAGTTTTCACTATATATAAGTAAGTAAAGTTGGCGACCGTAGACAAGGGTGACCTGAAGGCTCCCTTTTCAATAGCTACTGCACCGAAGAGTAGGGGAGGGCGCTACTCCTTGTGTGTATGTGTTAGATAATCCTTTCAAGTTCTAGTAAAGGGATCAGAATTATATGTGATCAGGTAATGAAGCAAACGATACATAAAACATGTATAATATATACTAATACTGTATTTGCAAACTCTTTCAAGACTTAAACACATTTATCTGTCAGTCTTGATTAAAACCAGTAATAACTGTCAAAAAAAACCTCAAATAAATCAATTCTGTTACTAAGTAAACAAGAGCATCAGATTAAAAAAAATCATTTGAAGAAGTGGAAGAGAAAATAAGTTGGAAATTTAAAGAGAAAGACAGAGCAGAAAGTGATACAGAGAAAGTTAAAGTAAAAGAGGGGGAAAAAAGAGGAAATTAGAGAGAGAGAGTGAGAGAGAATAATTTGAGTAGACTATCTGGAGAGAATAAGTTAGAAGGAAAGAGAATTTGAAAAAGAAAGAAAGAACACTAAGAAGGAAGAAGAATGATAAAAAAAAAAAAACGTTATTGTGAGAGAAAAAAATCAGAGCCAAAAAACATGGGTCATTACATCACACAGTCAACTTAGTTACGTTCTCTCTCTTTCTCGTCTTCAGATTTTTTTTGGTGGGGAGTCACATTACTCATATTAACAAGTTGAAAACACAAGATCATCAGTTGACTGAAATCCTTTCTAACATTCAGGTAAATGAAAGAAAGAAAGCATTTGAAAAGAAAGCCCCCCAAAAATAAATAAATAAAAGTTAGAATGAAAGCTAAATTTAAAAAGAGAGAAAGAATATAAAGTGATAAAGAGAAGAGTGAAGTATAGAAAATTATGATGAGAGAAGTGGGGTGGGGGGCAAATAAGAAAATAAAAGAGATTAATTAGTGTTGTCTATCATGAGAGAATAAGCTAGAAGGAAAATGAAATTTAAAAAAAAAAAAAAGTAAAGGGAAAGAACATGTGGTGATAAAGAGAAAGGAGAAAACTGAATAATGGAAAATTAGAGTGAAAATCCCCATCAAAATCAAAAGGTTTGTAAGTAGATATAATGGGACATGATAATTTTTATACTATATTTCTAAAACTAACTGCAAACTATCCGAGAACGGTGTTTTTCATGAAGACTTATAACTGTATAAATATCTTTGACAGATTAATACTCATATTTCCCTGGTGAACATTGCTTTGCAGACTAACTCTAAGAACTGTAAATATACTCTACCAACCACTGCGTGCCAAAACTAAGCCCTATTTTCATGCTATTATTGGATTCCTGGATCCCCTCTCCTGACCACAACTCTTTTATTCATGCTTTTTTGTATAAGAAAAATTGGGGTTTGTAGGATGTCAAAAATTCAAGTAGCAATGCTGGTCGATCATTGAATGGAACTCCAGGAAGTACTAGAAATTTCTACTGACTCATTACTAATACAATGACTTAGTGTTGAATCCAGTAACTAAGCTTAACACTCATGCTACTGATGGATTCCAAGAATGTTTGAATCCCACACCCCATACTTGTCCGTATGAGACCTATTTAAAAGCAGGTGCACTGCCAAAGGGAAGGGCATGATTAGATACAAAATAGGATATTAGTAATGGTAGAGGGGCTTTTATTATTGAATGATATTTCTGACAGGTCTCATTTGTAGATCATAGCCATTTTTCTTAAAGCAGGACCATTTATTCTATCATTGAGCAGCTGCTTTAGCAGAAATGAATATGTCTTTGTAGTGACATTTTTTTTCTTTTGTTCCTGCTTCATTGCCCTTTGTTTTACAGAGCACCTTGCTTCCTTCAAAATAGATACCATTTTAATGTTTTATTTTTTTACATGAAGGCATTAGCAGAAAATATGTGATTTATTCAAGTTCTCGAAAGATAAAATATTGTTTTCAACTGAGCGGTTGATGTTATATTTTCTATTTTCAGTTTAATTTTTTGGAATAAAATTTATATCCATAGTCTCCTCTGAGGATTTCAAAAAAAAGGACAAGTACTTTTTTTTGTATAAATATATGAGTATGTATTTATCTAGAGAAAGAGATGTAGCTATCAGTATTGATATGTATATAAGCAGTGCTTATATATGTAGAATTTAATCCTCAGTAGAATATGTCTCTTGATCCTCTCTTTGAACATATGTATTATCTAGAAGCATATAAAAATGATAAATATGAAAATTCAGAACAAATATTTTCACATAGCTTTTCATACTTGCCTTATATCACATTATTGATACATGTAATCAAAAATGTATTTTTTGTTCACGCTTCTGGCTATTTGTACTTATACATATCTGCTAATGGTCCAGTCAGCTAGGGCTGTAGAATACACAGCATTTCTGCATAGGGGTAAGACTTCCGCACCCCCGAATGTCCTGGATATGATACTAAACAATCTGATAGTAACCCTCCAGCAATGCTGAAGCTTTGGTGAATGCGGATTACTCCTTCATTGCCATCACTCCCAGGTCCACTCTGGCCTGGAGTGGTAGCATCAGATAGGATCCTATTTATGGGACAAATAGAACTAAACTGTGTGCTTAGGTAAAATTGAATTGTTTGAAATAGAACTGTTTAATTATTCAACTGTGTGTAAATAAATGGCTGATTTTTAATAAAATTTTTGTCATACATAGCAGTACTTGGGACCATTTAACTTTGTTTACTAAACTGAATAGCTTGAAATAGAACTGTTTCTGAAGTTTAACCTGTGTACTTATGGTAAACTGAATTGTTTGAAATAGAACAATTTATATGTATAAAAATGGATAACCTACAAAGGTTGATATGCCATAAAAACCTAACCAAACAACCATATCTGTGTAATTTCCTTTATATTGTAATTGTTGGTGTAAATCATTGTGTGAATACTATCTGAGAAATCCCTTAAAAATACTCTGATCAGAATAATGGAAAATCTATTCAACACAATATATATATATATATATATATATATATATATATATATATATACTAGGGTGAGTGAAAAGTTTTGAAATGTTTTTGTAACATGAGGAAAAATTGGGCAGCTTCAAATGCTTTTGCTAAGGTTGTGAGGGTGATAAACCATACCCGTTTGTTTGATGCTGAGCTCAACAGATTGGCCTTGGATTGGTTTTATGTTCACCCGACCTTGCCTAACCGTCAAGGTTCTTGTAACCTGAGCAAAATTTCTTTAACTATCTGGTTACTGTACTGAGACCAACTGCTCCTTCAGATTTTACACAACAAATGTTTTTGGTTACTTCCACGGCATTAGAGCCTAGTTTGAATGGTTAATAAAACAAAAGTTCCTGAATTAGACGATGTTGCATGCTCATGTTTATTTGTCGCTGCCTCCCACTAGACATGACTTGACACAAAAGCCCGAAGGCCGATTAAAGTGCATGCTCATCTGTGTAGCTTGAAGCAATGCACGACATGTTAGCACACTAACTACCGCAATACTACCAACCACAACAAGTACTTTTGATAACTTGAACTGCTTCAATCATGTGATATATGCAGCACAAACTAAAATATACTCACCCTAGTGTATAAAGAAGAAAAAAAATGTGTATTAAAAAATCTTTAGGATATTGAATTGAATATATTTATTTATACCTAATGGCCCAGTAATGCTTTTGTAATTTTTATCTAACATAGATGCATAGAAAGAAGGCCAGAAACTAAATAAGTTCACACACACACACACACACACACATATGAGTGTGTGAATGTAGCATTTCAACTAAATTCCTTTTATGTTGGAATTTGTTGTGAAATAGATTGAATGAATACTATCACAGAAATGCCCAGCAGATACAGTGATCATAGCTTATAATTTGTTAACATTTGTTAGAGGAGAAAAAAATCAACTTCTCACTTTATATATATATGTAAGGGTCGTCCAAAAAATTTTATGCCTTTTCTACAAAAAAACGACCCATAGCTGAACATTTTTGTTGTGGCAACATACTACCATTTCTTTTAAAATTAGAAAAACTCATTAAAATTTCTGTCTTAATTTCTGTGCAAAGGTAAGAGGCAAGTCACAAATTTAAGATCTGTGTGAGGCTTAGTACTTTTTAGACACTCCCAATATGTATGTGTATTGCTAGATATATATATGATTCTAATTTTTTTTTTATAAATATATAAAACTACTTGTAATGACACTAAGCAATCTGATAATGAGGTTCCAGTAATGCTAGATCTTTGGGAAATGTGGAGTACCCCTTCAATGCCATTGCTCCCAGGTTCCCTCTGGCCCGGAGTGGTAGCACATAATAGGGCCCTATCTATGGGTCAAATAAAACTAAACTGAATTATTTGAAATAGAACTGGTTTGACATTTAACTGTGTGTAAACAAAAACCTGTGTACTCATGGTAAACTGAATCGTTTGAAATAGAACTGTTTATATGTATAAAAATGGATTTGGCATTAAATAAGCTACAATGGATGATATACCATAAAGTAAGTAAGGTTGGCGACCGTAGTCGAGGGTGACTAGAAGGCTCCCTTTTCAATAGCTACTACACTGAGGTGTCAGAGAGGGCACTACTCCTTTCCCTGGATTGCTCCACTTTACCCTTGATATGTACCTTATAAGGCTGAATGTTAAGCAAGGATGTAGCAAGTACCATTTTAAAAGTCTTTAGTATGACACGACCTAAGATTGAACCCTGGTCTCCCGGACCATTGGCAAACACTCTACCCACTAAGCCAATGAGCTGCTTTTTCCACTTCTTTGAATATTTTCATATTTATGCTAACATCAAAAGGTCTACATCATGTCAGCTTAAGAATACACATGATTAGTGTGCAACATATATCATCATCATCATATTGTGCTGGCAGCCCGGATATATATATATATATATATATACTTAGAAATATCATTTATCAGCACCATGGGATATCTAATTTGAATTATGATTTTAAAAAGCTGGTTTTGATAAATAACATTTGTTTAATTATTTAGTTATTTTATTGTTTTTTTTTTCATATATAAGCAATAGTTTGAGCATAATTCAAACAAGGAAGTGATTAAAAAAGAAATAAACTTCTTAAATGCCTTCTTATTCACACTGTTCCTATAGCACTGGGGTTTTTTTGTTATAACATTATCAGAACAAATTTTGAACATTCTGATAAGATCCACTTCTAAGTAAAAAGAAATACATAACATAAATAAATTTCTAAAAATTGAATAAAAATAAATTTTTCATTTAGTTCACTTTTTTATATTCTGTAAGATTCGTAAGTCAACATTTATTTATTTGAAATTCATCCTATCTGCATTTATAAACTGTTAAATTTAACTCAATTTTTTTTTTACTCATTTGCACACATAATTGCCCCCTTTTTTTTTTTTATTTGCCAAACTTTTATTAAATTCAATTATTTTTTTTTATTTTGCTGTTAGATAAAAAAAAAATTACACTGAGAAAACTAAAACTTTTCAAAATTATTTAAAACTTATATGAAAGAGTTTTAATGTTATAAAATCTATATATGTTTATAAAGCTTCGGTGTCTGTCTGTCCGAGTCCAATCAGTACACATAAATGCATCACTGAAACAACCACTTGTTTTAGCATCAAATGATGAAAAATGCACACAAAAATATATGGTAATGGTATTCAATTTCATATAGCATCACTCAGGTTTAATTGTGGCAGTTATTCGTTTACTAAATTCTGAAAATAAAATCAATCAGGGAAAGGGTTTTTTTTAATTTTTGGGCATGACTGAAACTCTATCTTGAAAAAACAAATAATGCAGAAAAGAGCCAATACTATAGCAAGTGTGAGTAAATATATATATATATATATATCATGAGAGTGCTCAATATCACTGATACAACATATATATCTAAATTAGGATAGTGTAGACACAGAGCCAATAGCACTTGGTGACTGTCATCCTCACTTATATATATGTATATGCTTTGTCAAAGATGTTGAGCTCTCTTTATTTATAAATATAGAAAACTTCATTATTAATATATATATTTATATGCATAAATACACGAGTCTAAATCCATATAGACCTAAATGTGTGGGTATATGCATCTATATATTACACATACATATATATGTGAAAAAACTTTTTTTGTTGTTTTTTGGAATGATTGCAAATTGAAAACCTATCTTGAAAAAAAAATGTTGCAGTGAAGCATTGGTACTATGGCTAGTATATATATATATATATATATATATAGTTGTGTGTATGTCAACTAGTTTATATATTGTTGTCTGAATCCCGAACAGATTACAACTGACTAATAAAGTAACTTTGTTTTATGTTCTTTGAACTTTCAAATTATCTGATTTGGACTTTAACTTTAATAAGCAATTCCAAAAGCAGCAACTGTTTATTGGAATTAAATCATACACATCATTCATCTGTCTATTTCGTCGTATCCTTAATTTATCCTCAGTCAGTCTCCATTTCTCAAAGTTGCAGCTCATGGGAGACGTGTTTTAGAATTCAGGTGTGAAATTAATTAAGTTGGGCTGCTTCCTTTCCTCCGGCCAGCCTACTGGAAATATGTTCACTTGAAGACAGCTGTAGATTGTTTTAAAAACTTTGTTAGATAAAAGTTGAAATGAGTCTGAAAATTATATGAGGTGGGGTCAAAAATTCCCAACAATTTGGGGGAGGGAAATTAGTGATTTAAAGATAATTGAAGGCTACACTAATATATATATATATATATATATATATATATATATATATATAGACACTTGTGGTGTAATGGTTACGATCACAGGAAATGGACACAACGATCTGAATTCAAGTCTTATCTGAGGTTGCATTTCACATTGCACTAATGCTTTTGGGAAAGGTATGAATCCATGTATTTTCCCTCCAGCTATGAGTAAATAGAGCAGCAGACATGGCTCTTTGGCCACAAAATTTAGGAGAAGGCAAACTGAATTTAAACCTGTTAAATTCCACTTGAAATTGACCTTGTGTCATATCCTTCTTGTGTGAAGGGAGTATATATGTATACATATATATATATATATATATATATATATATAGATTTGTGTGTGTGTGGCTACACTAACATGTACATAGATGGTGCGGGTATTTACCGCTTAAATGACATAAATTCATTAATAGTTTTTATCAAATTGTATCAATTTCTTACCTCTGCTTGGTCTGATGATTACATCGGTGAGAAACTGACTGTCACCAAGTGCTGTTGGCACTGTCCCTTCACAATTCTAATTTAGATCTACATGCTCTATCATTGATATTGAGCACTCTTTATTTATGAACATATCAAACTACTTTATGTTCTTAAATAATGACTGCCATTGGTTTAGTCTAGTGGGAGGTAATAGCTTATTTTCATAGCTTGTTTAACTACTTGCTGGGTTCAGATAATCCATTTATTCTTAATTTCTTGTCAAAACACAATCTATTTATGATAAGTGCGTTTTCATTACAAGCATTAACAGTTTCCACTCAATTTCAAGTAACATATCATTTGCATATTTATATTCCTATATGTCAATCAATTTAATTTTTTAATTAACAGTATTATAAATATTAACATTATATAGCTCAAAGTGGTTGATACTTATCCGTCATGCAACTCTAAGTTTTATGCTAGACATATGATTCATGTATGGGTTGGGTTGGCTAGTTTTATATGTCAACTCTTTTGGGGTTATTTTATGCCAAAAAGACTTAAACAATTAAAGTTTCCAAAACTGTATTAACTGTATTATTTTTTATTATTTTAGCAAGGGAACTCAGAGGTACAGCTGATAATTTCTTCTCAAAGAATTTCTTGACATTCAGAAGTCCTTTTTTTTTCGTAGTGATACTAAGGTTCTTCATAAGTAAATTTCTATCTTCACTTATTTTTTTTTAGAAATAGATTCCTTTTATTTGGGAGATGGAAAGTCATTTATCTCTAGTAATGATTACCAAGAGAGTGGGTAAGCACTGTTAAATGGACACACTTTTACAGCAAGTGAAGCAGTTAGAAATTGATGGAGATTAAGATGAAATGAAGAGATGAAGACAAGTTCACAGGGGAAAAAAATCTGACCTGTGGGTCACAGAAAAAATAATACCACTCACTTTATCATTGGGGTTTCATCCTCCTTCTGAACCTGTCTCTAAAGAAGACAAATGTTAAGTGTTATTATGAAGTTGATAAAGGAAAGACCCAATTGTTTTATAAATCATAGCACACTTCGTACTAGATGGAGAGGCAATTTCACTAGCCCTAAAATTTAAATCCTTATCATTCTACCAGTTATTAACTGACTGACTCCTTTCAAAAATCTCAAATGACCATTTCTTACATTTACCCCAAAAGTTATCATGGTTAACCCTTTATTTTTGCTCATGTGACCAGGCACTAGGTTCCCTGGTATTGGGAGATACCCATTCATTACTTTTGCAAAATCAAAGCATGTTGAATACAAGTTCACCTGAGGACCAGCAATGTGAAACTCCAAGTTATGAGTTTTTATCCTGTTTTATTAACTTATTTTAAACTTGAAATATATATGCAAAGAGAGAATAAAATCATTAGATATTCATATATTACTGGATCAGACAAAAACATTGAACTGTTTGCATTACACTTGTTGCTTTGAACAGAATGGTCTGATCAGTATATTTTCCATCATTTCTATACAATTTAAAACTCCACTGATGGAAGGTCTCTTAATGATATTTTGCATTTACCTCACCACCCCTATAAACACAGACCTCCTTATCTTCTTCAGCTATGGGTTAAATATTTCCACAACTATCCATGTACAAAGATAGCTTTGGCATTAAATAACCCACAATGGTTGATATGCCATTAAAAACAAAGAAACTAAAACAAATCATCAAGGCAAATTTAACACAAAGTTGAGTTTATTGCTGGACCTCTGTTGTGTGTATGTGAGATATCCAAAACTTATTGGTGTCATGTGATAAAATAAGATTTATAACAAGATAAGTATATTAATATACTTTAGCCAGTCACTTTTTTAAAAAATAAATACACTGTTATTTTTATCATTTCAGAAAGTATAGAGTTTGAGTAGAATAGTTCTTTGAGGGTTGGCTGACAAATTCATCGGCTGACCAAAATACTTTCATTGAACCTGATCAAATAATGTTTATTTTTTCAACAAGTACCTCTTGCATTCCACACATTTTTTTTATTGGTGTTGCATTGCTTGGATCCCATTGTTGAAAGAGTCATCAACAGTAGATATGACATCATCAGCCCACCCTCTTATGCCATTTAAATGAAGGTCAGTGAATAAAAGATAATTTTATCAAGAAAACTCAACAGAAGAAAGAAAATCAAACATTGTTATTTTACTCCTAGTTGATGACTTCAGATTTCTCTCATTTCAATCTACAAAAGCTCAAGTTGCCCTGCCTGTAAACCTATCTTCTTAATCTAACCTAAGGTTATAGTGGCTGGCGATGAGCCCAGTAGAGAAGACCTATCTGAAACATCTCAATTATTTGGGCTTATATTGATCTTCAGACTTCCTGTGTGATCCATCCTGTATGTGCGTGTAACTTTGCTGAAAAACAACTTCAGATACATCAGTAAATTTGAGCTGTTTCCAACATTGACTCATTAATAAAAACTTCTCATAATATGAATTATCGACAGACACTTTATGGACAATTATGTATTTCTAATTTGGCTACACTGATCTGAATTTTCCCGGAGCAAGCCGGATCAAATGTGGAAGTAAAAATCAAAAATAACCAGCGAGTCTGAGTATTCAATCTGTTGGCATGATAGGCAAACAAGTTGCTCATAGAACCATTTTATTTACTTGCTGAGATGAGGAGAAAATAAGACAATTTGGTTTAATCGTAAAAAAAAAAATGTAATACTGAATAACTTGTTTATCATAATCTCATTAATTCTGCATACCACAATAAATGAATTAGCATTCAAAATCCTTGGATTTTTGTCTGCATTTCTTAGATGTGGAATTATTACAACTAGTTGTACTTAGCAGATGTAAGATGATAATTATTAAAAAATAAAGGAGACTGAGTTGTTTTTATTAAAGTTTAGAACAATTATTCATATTTATACTGATATGTCCCAGGAAGGAATATATTTAATCGAAGTAGCTGAGTGGTTTGGCAACTCTAACAGGTATAGTACAATCGAGCAGGTAGGTAATCGTACTGGTACTAGATGTGAATTCGTACCGACACTGGACAGTCATAGTCAATGTACCTCTACATTGGTCTGTATTTATGGCTGATACCAGCCAATCATATTGCTGTGAGTGGGGAGCCAGGTGTATGCATATTCATTAGATCTTATACTCTCTCATTATAATATTGGTAGCAATATCTTATCTACTAAAAGTGATGTTAACATACACCTTGCAAAGGCATGAACTGCTATTGAGAGTTTATCAATCATATGGAAATCTGATCTATTTGATAAAATAAAATAGGATTTTTCCAAACTGTAGATGTATCAATACTACTGTGCGGATGCACCACATGGATACTAACAAAATCCACAGAGAAAAAACAAAATGAAAACTATACAAGAATGCTACATGCTATTTTGAACAATGGAAACGCAGAATACTTCGACATTGTAGCAGGAGTACTACAAGGAGACACACTAGCTCCATACCTCTTTATCATCTGTCTAGATTACGTGCTTAAAACATCGATTGATAAAACCAGAGAAAACAGCTTCGAGCTGACAAAGAAAAGAAGCAGAAGGTACCCCGCAAAAACAATTAATGATGCCGACTACGCTGATGACATAGCAATACTGGCAAATACACCCAACCAAGCCGAAACACTACTACATAGTTTGGAATGAGCTGCCGCAGGCATTGGCATCCATGTCAATGCACACAAAATGGAATATATGTGCTATAATCAAACAGGCGACATCACCACACTAGACAGAATCCCTCTGAAACTAGTAGACAAGTTCACCTACCTAGGAAGCAGCGTCTCATCAACCAAAAAGGACATCGACACGTGGCTAATGAAGGCATGGACAGCTATTGATAGGCTATTGATCATATGGAAATCAGACCTGACCGATAAAATGAAATGCAGTTTCTTCCAGGCAGCAGTTGTATTGATACTGCTGAATGGATGCACTACTTGGATGCTAACTAATCGGCTGGAGAAGCTAGACGGCAATTACACAAGAAGGCTGTGAGCAATATTGAACAAGTCCTGGCGGCAACACCCCACAAGGCACCAACTATACGGCCACCTGCCTCCCATCACAAAAACTATCCAAGTTAGACAAACCAGACATGCAGGACACTGCTGGAGAAGCAGGGATGAGCTCATAAGTAATGTACTCCTATGGACCCCCACATATGGCCGGGCAAAAGCAGGACAACCAGCTCGAATATACATACAGCAGCGATGTGAGGATACGGGATGTAACCCTGAAGACCTGCAAGAGGCAATGAACGATAGGGAGAAGTGGCGAGAGAGAGTCAGGGACATCCATGCTAGCGGCACAACATGATGATGATGATTTTGAACAAATCCTGCAAGTAAAACAGCAGCCTTATGGCCACTGAACTCAAATCTCAAAAACTACCAAATAACACAAACAAGACATGCAGGACTCTGCTGGAGAAGCAGGGACAAACTCATAAGTGATATTTCTCATGGACATGCCAGTGTTGGCCAACCAGTAAGTACTTATTTACATCAGCTCAGTGTGGACACCGGACTTACTTTGGAAGACCTACCATGAGTGATGGATTATAGGGATGAATGGAGAGAGAGATTGTTAGGGAAATATATGCAGTCCACACTACTTGACGATGATTCATATCTAAAAGATGTTTTATTGATTCTTATTATTCATTTCCTATCGGTTACTGCTTTGTTTACATCAACATTTGGTGTTCAGAACAGATTCACTTTCAGATACTCTGAAAAAATGCTTATATTTTATCATTTTTCAGATGGTGAAATATTAACCTAAATCAAAAAAGAAATAAAAACAATTGTTTTCCGAGTTTCTTTTAGGCAGTGCAACCACTAAGGTGAATTCTATCTAAGCAGTTCAACACCTTGCTATAAAAGAAAGCATCTGAGTAAACATATTTACTAGCCCCTCTACCCAAAATGTGACACAATTTCATTTTTTAAGTGGCGTTTAAGAAGCCCTGAATTCAGAGTTTTCCTTCTTCTAGATTGGTTGCCATCCCACAGTTAAAGGATCCAATTCTGTCATACAATACACCCATGGCTGGAGGGAGAATAGTTGGAAACATACCTTTTCCTTGGGTACTTGATGTTCGAAATGTATATAAGAAGAAATAGTCACCTGCCTCTGCGAATGATTACCAAGAGATGGTAAGTGTTATGAGATAGACACCCTTTTGCAATTAGGGAGACACTGAGACCTAAAGGGCAAGAAACAGATATTCCACCTAAAAAAAAAGTTTGAATTAGATCCTGTAGTATAATTGAAAATCTTTACAGACATGACTTTAAACAATTTTGGTAAGTCTGATTGAAATCTGGCTTTAGTTACACAAATGGACATATAGACATTTATTGAATCATCATTATATTACACTGGTTTACTCAGACTAGGATTCTCACATTGGTTGTTATAGTCATATTTCAGTCCTTCCGTTATGACTTAGAATTAAGCAACTGCTTCCTCTGTAGACCAATAAGATAAAACACTATTTCTTTGATGGTTTTGTAAAAACGATGTTGGAATAAATCTCTAAGGTTCTAATAAGAGTATTTTAATGAGGACTAATGTGTCATTGCCTAAGTAGGTTATTTTTTTTATATTAAATGGCTCGATTATTTCTGGTGAGATATTAAAAGTAAAAGCTTTTTAACAAGTTTATATTTTGATGGAAATAAGCTTTTTAAGTGTTTTTTTTAACCTTAGTCTTATGAATTGATGAGAGATTTCTCATTATTTGACTTTCAATTATCGTGTCAGTATTTTCAGGCAAGAAAGCATTAAGAGCCTTAAGAATTTTATTGGCTTGATCAGTTTATAAACTAAGCAATAAAAAATGGTTTTCTTTATTAACTCTTTCCATTTAGACTGGCCAGCCAAACACAAGGCACTACTATTGAATCATGAGACTTCAAAATTAGTCATTCATTTTCTTAGTTTTCATTAAAAGAATATTAGTGCTAGATAGTAATACTTGAAACTATTCACGTGTGTACAAACAAATGATTAATATTAAATAGAATTACTAGTGTTTGATAGGAATACTTGAAACCATTAAACTGTAAGCAAACTAAGTAAAGTAAAGTTGGCAACCGTAGTCGAGGACAACCAGAAGGCAACTTTTCAATAGCTACTACACCGAGGTGTAGGGGAGGGCACTACTCCTTTCCCTGGATTGCTCCACTTTACCCTTGATATATACCTTATATTGCTGAGTGTTTAGCAAGGAGGTATCAAGTACCATTTTTAAAGTCTTTGGTATGACTACTGGACCATTGGCGATAATGAACTCTAATAACTCATTTAGAAAAACTGTCCACTTGGCTGGAGCTGTAGAATGCACCAACTGCATCTCTGAAGAGTGTCCTGATATGACACTAAATAATCAGATGGTGAAGTTCCAGTAATGCTGGAGCTTTGGGGAATGCAGAGTACCCCTTCATTGCCATTGTTCCCAGAACCACTCTTGCTTGATAGGGGCTCTCTCTGGGTGAAATAGAAATGTTTGACATTTAAACTGAGAGCAAACAAATCACTTATGCAAAACTGAATTGCTAGAAATAAAACTATTTGATTATTTACCTGTGTGTAAATAAATGACTGATGTTTAATTGAATTGTTAGTGATAGTGTAAATGAGAAATGGACTTACCCCGGAAAAACGTGTTTGTGTGGGCCTGGCATGCAAAGGTGAAAATGGCCGCTCCCACATTGTGTTTTAAGAACTAATGATCTCAGATTCTCACGAGACTAAGGAAACTTGACAAGGATGTGTGCAAAGCTCTAAGCCTATAAAAAGAGCCTGGATGATAGAGACGGTGAATGTTCGTAGTGAACTCAAGCTTTGCAGTTGGCGAGATACGTTATTTCAAGGTGATTTTGGAAGATACATTTCAGGAAGCACTTTTTCTAAACTCGAGACGTTTGTGCTGGACGGTGATACATGAAAAATGTCCTGGATTAAGTTTTCTGACTGTGAAGTGACCCCTAATTACTACAAGCTATTTTGGCAATAATGACTGAGGGAAAATTTGACGTAACTGTGTGCAAAAGAATGAGCTTAGGCTTATTTAAAAATTTTATCAAAAAATATGTTTACAATTCATATATATTTAATATATATGTATGAAGATGATTTGTCATTAAATAATCTACCATGTATGATATACCATAAAACCAAACCAAACCCAACATTTAAAAATAAAGTTAGTACAAACTCTTCTCTAACAAATTATACATATATATATATATATAGTATCAAGTTGCATACAAAAATCATTTGTGTATAAAGTATGTGTTTTGATGGCCCTCCTGTATGCAAGCGAGACTTGGACACTCTATAAACACCTACTCAAACTTCTTGAGGGTTTCCATCAATGGTGCCTGAGACAGATACTTCATATCAAATGGTAGTCCCATGTTTCAGATACAGAAGTATTGGGGAAAGCAGGGCTACCAAGCATCCAGTCGATGGTAATGAAAAGTTGTCTCCAATGGGCTGGTCACATTATGCGTATGCATGACAGCCGTCTACCGAGGCAATTATTCTATGGTGAAATGTGGAAAGGAAAGAGAAGTGCATTAAAACCAAAGAAGAGATTTAAGGACACAATAAAATATAACCTGAGACAATCTGGGCTACCTGTGGACCAATGGGAAAAAAAGGCTTCAGATAGAAGTAAGTGGCGGAAACTGATTCACAAAAGCATAGAATCCTTTGAGAATAGCCATATGCAGTACAGCGCTTACAAACATCTGATTCGCAAAGGCAAACAGGGTCCAGCACTGGGTCTACAAAGTCACCACGCTGTGACATATGTGGAAAATTGTCCCTATCTCTCACTGGTCTCAAAAGCCATCTGTGTAAATGTGCAAAATCTATCTTGTACCCAAATAATATCACTGCAAGCAAAACTGAACGGTTGTGCCAATTCTGTGGTAAAATCTGTGACAGCTTGGCTGGCCTGAAGAGTCACCTATGAACACATAGAATTTAAGGGGCGAGTAGGGGAGGGGGAGAGGACATGAGACAAAGGAGGTGGTCATGCTCAAAACCGAGTGGACAGCCATCATATATGTATATATAAACAAGATTTGGCATTAAATAACCCTGAAGGGTTGGTATACCATAAAACACCAACCAAACAACTCCTGAAAAGATAATCAAAATTTGATAGTATCAGTTTCTTTAAAAATGGTTGGATAAAGAAATTTTATTTGGAAATGATTAAATAAAATTGAAAGATTTTTTTAAAAAATTTGGCCATTAGATTTATTGACCAACAGATATGCTGATTTGTTTCAATCATTTGGTATCTTTCAGCTAACTTCATCATTTCATCTCCTCCAAAAAGGGGAATTCATGCCATCTTATAAAATTACCAGCTTCAATGATTAGATCACTTTATTCTTTCCCTGTGAAGATTCACTGTTTCTGAAGCTGTACTTTGTAACTGAGATGGATTAATTATAGAAATATTATCTCCCTTGACAAAAGGTGTGATTCTTAAATATCAAGAACAAATATGTTAGGAGTTTCAAGTCTGCATCTAAATTATACTTCTATAATAATGAAGATAAGTGAACTTCTGAATGATATTTCAACTGATGATCTAAAGGTGTAACATCTGATGAATATATGAGGATCAATGAAAATCTGAAGGTAAAGATTAACAATATTCTGAGGGTGCAACATCTGATGAATATGTGAAGATTAATGAAAAATTGAAGGTGCAATATGTGAATATTAATGATAATCTGAAGGTACCATATTAATTTAGGATATGTGTAAAAACATACCAACCAATTTGTGATTGGTCATCAAAGAAACATAATTTAAAATTTTGATGGTATACTATACCTTTTCTTGTCATTCCTAAGGTTTTTCATCTATTGCTTCCTCCAGTTGGTTTAATGAGGATTAGTATTTGCTGGAATTAAGTTTTTTGAATAGAGTCACCATTTATTAAATACCCAATCAGCTGGGGCTGTAGAATACACCAACTGCTTCTCTGCAAAGGGGTAAGATCCCCCCCATGAGTGTCCTAGATATAACACTAAACAATCTGATGGTGAGGTTCCAATGATGCTGGGCCTTTAGGGAATGCAGAGTACCCCTTTACTGCCATTGCTCCCAGGTCCACTCTGGCCCAGCGTGGTAGCACCTGATAGGGCCCTATCTATAGGTTAAATAGAACTAACTGCATACTTATGCTAAACTGAATTGTTTGACTAAACTGAATAGCTTAAAATAGAAATGTTTTGGACAATTAAATTGTACTTACATTTAAATTGTGTGCTTATGCTAAACTGAACTATTTGAAATGGAACTGTTTCTAGACATTGAAACTGTACTTACACTAAACTGAATTGTTTAACATAGAAATGTTTTGACATTTAACTGTGTGTAAACAAAATCTGTACTTATACTAAACTGAATTAGCTGAATTAGAACTGCTTGACTAAACAGAATAGCTTGAAACAGAAATGTTTTTCACAATTAAACTGTACTTACATTTAAACTGCGTACTTATGCTAAACTGAATTGTTTGAAATTGAACTGTTTGTATAAAAATGGATTTGGCGTTAAATAACCTACAAAGGTTGATATGCCATAAGACCCAAACAACCAACCAACCATTTATTAAGCTGAGCTTAAAGTTAGAAGTATGTAGAACTCTGTAAGAATCGAGTTCATTACCAATGGATTGAGTGGTGAGCTAGTTAATCATGGTACTTCTAACTTTTTGATTTTTAAATGAAGTTTATTAAAACCTGCCTGATGATATCTAAGAACAAATGAATTATTTTGGGGGAAGTCTAAAAGTAGCCTAGATTAATTTCTTAGACAGCATCACTTTATATTATTATTATGATCCCTGTGATCACCTGGTTTTCTACTTTTTAAATTCAAAAACTGTTTTTGCATATTTTTAATGTTAAAGGAGTTGTTATAAAGTAAAGTAAAGTTGGTGACCTTAGTTAAGGATGAACCAAAGGCTCCCTTTTCAATAGCTCCTACACCGAGGTGTTGGGAAGGATGCTATTCCATTCCCTGGATTGCTCCACTTTACCCTTCATCTATACCTTATAATGCTGAGGGTTAAGCAAAGTGGCATCAAGTACCATTTTTTGAATCTTTGGTATGACTCTCCTGGGCTATGTTCGAAGTACTGTTTGAGCCATATTTGCTTAAACAGGAAGACCCTTTTTGCCATTGTTCTTGGGAATGGAAGTATGATTTCATCCATGTTTGATTTGTTCTTATAGAAAAGCAGAATTGGTTACTCCACCATCTTGACGACAACTTGAACTGGTATTTTTGTTTGTTTATCAGTATTCACAAAAACAATGTGTTAAAATAGAAATTATGGAAATTTACTAAGCTTTTTGCTTAGATGTGGCACAAGGCCATATGAAAGGGGCACCCAATGAGACTCGAACTCACTCATGTAGGTTTGCTAGTCGAGCTTTGCTAACCATTACACCACCAGAGGCGCCTAAAATAGAAATTATGTATTCTAACATTAATAAACATGTACTAAAAGACAAAAATTACTTTTATGAAAATATATTTTCTTGAAGTTTTTAATGACTAATGAAATATTGTATGATTTTATTTTATATATTAATTAAACTACAGAATTTACATTTGTCCAACAGGCAATAATAATTATTGTTTTCATCACTGTGATAATTTTTTTAATAATTAAACTAAGATATATTATTTTTCTGAAGAAGGTGTGGTATTTATTACTTGCTATTAAAGGAAAATTCTCTAGACGAATGAAATTATGTAATTTACTTTAAAAACAAGAAATATACAAAGATGAAGGAAAGTTATTTCTTAAGAAAATTAAGAACATTTAATGGTTAAATAATTTTCTCAGGTGACTACTAAAAAGAATTTTAAATTAATCAAATTGAAAAAATCTTACGTAAAAATTACATTTGATCATTCTTTCATTGGTCCTGTTACCTGGTTCATTCATGGGACACTACTTATATAGTGTGTTTTGACTAAGAATAACCTGATACAGCTCATCTCTCTCCAGGTCTATAACTGGTTTGAATTCAGGGTTTTCCTTCTTTTAGACAAGTTACTGCACTTGTTAAAGAGCTATGTCTGCCCTACTATTAACCATGGCTGGTGGAAGAAGTGTTGGATTCATACTTTTCCAAAAGGTATTTGTGCTCTGTAAAATACTTTCATCATCGTCCAGAATTTGGAATTAGGTCCCTGTGTCCATTTCACATTAGTCATTCTATGCTTTACAAAAATCATCAAATAATTAATTACTAGTTATGATAACATGGTTGGATTTATAAAGAAATGCATAGAAATACTTACTCATTTTAATCATTACTGGCACAAAACTGAGACAAAAAGAAAAAAATCATTGTAAAAAGTATGATTTAAAAAAGTGCAAAAAATGAAGCTTTAAATTTTTTAATTTTAGATTTAAAGGAAAACAAATGCACGGCTTGGTAATTCATTTAATAAAGTGATGATATCTTGACATCTCAGTGTCAATACTCAATTTCTTTTAATCAGCAGTTTCAGTATTTTTAATTAACATTCTTTTGCAAAACACAGGATGGCATAAGTGCATTCACAAGACTGAGTTCTGTGAGATATTTTCTTGTTTTCTAAACTGAAAGTTTATCTCAAGAAAGCCAGTCACTGAACTTTTTGATCAACAGTTTTTTTTGCAAAACACAGGATTGTGCAAGTGCAGGATTTTTTGTACTCACTAAACATAATTCTATGCAACATTTTTTGTTTCCTAAGCCAAAAATTCATTTCATAAATTAGAGATTTGAGAATATGGAAGATATTAAAAGAAATATAACTACAGAGCTTGACACAATATCAAAAGAGAAATTTCTGATGTGCTTCATTGGCCTAATGTTGAGTGTTCGCCAATGGTCCAGAAGACTGGGATTCGATCCAAGTTCGAGCCATACCAAAGACTCAAATGGTATTTGATGCCGCCTTGCTTAGCACTCAGCACTATAAGGTGAGCATCAAGAGTTAAGTGGAGCAATCCAGGGAATTGAGTAGCACCCTCCCCTACCCCATGGTGTAGTAGCAATTGAAAAAGGAGCCTTTGGGTTACCCTTGACTAAGGTCACTAACTTTACTTATTTTTACTTTACTCATCTATTAGGAAATTCATTGTAATAAGTATGTTAAATGCCAAAGGGACTATTTCCAAAAAAAAAATTAATGTTTTATTCATTGTTTATTCCTGTGTTCATAAATAGAGCTTCTATCTAGATACTTTTTGAACACAACCTGTATTTTATAACAAGGTGTATTTAAATTCATTATACATATAATAAGTGGCTGAAGTGTTCTTTGACAAAACAAATAAAAATATTCTTTGCGAAAGAATGATTATGCCTATCATAGTTAAACAAAGAAATTTTCAATAAACTTTCTTTAAGATTTTTATCTAACTACTCTCTACCTTTACTACTAATCTCTTATTGGGGGGTGTCCTCCTCGTGGTGTAATGGTTAAAGCGATGGTCTGCGAAATCGTAGCACGAGAGTTCGAACTCCGGTCACGCTATTACGTTCACTTTCGGACAAATACACTTGGGAAAGGTATTAACCCCCGTTATCCTCCCAGCTATGGGTTAAATAGCACCACCACTGTTCTTCTAGGAGAATGGCTTTGGCATTAAATAACCCACGAAGGTTGATATGCCATTAAGCAAATAAACCAAACCAAACCAATCTTCTATTATTTCTATGTTAATTATTAATCAGATGCACATGTATCTTTTATGTAATTGCACTGGTTATAGTTTTAAATCAAGAATCTGTAAGAGGGATTGTCAATTAATACATTCATTGATAGGGTTATTATACGTATAATGTAAATCATTCATTGATAGGGTTATTATACGTATAATGTAAATCATTCATTGATAGGGTTATTATACGTATAATGTAAATCATTCATTGATAGGGTTATTATACGTACAATGTAAATCATTCATTGATAGGGTTATTATACGTACAATGTAAATCATTCATTGATAGGGTTATTATACGTATAATGTAAATCATTCATTGATAGGGTTATTATACGTATAATGTAAATCATTCATTGATTGGGTTATTATACGTATAATGTAAATGTTATTATACGTATAATGCAAATCATTCATTGATAGGGTTATTATACGTATAATGTAAATCATTCATTGATAGGGTTATTATACGTACAATGTAAATAATTCATTGATAGGGTTATTATACGTATAATGTAAATCATTCATTGATAGGGTTATTATACGTATAATGTAAATCATTCATTGATAGGGTTATTATACGTATAATGTAAATCATTCATTGGTAGGGTTATTATACGTATAATGTAAATCATTTATTGATAGGGTTATTATACGTATAATGTAAATCATTCATTGATAGGGTTATTATACGTATAACGTAAATCATTCATTGATAGGGTTATTATACGTATAATGTAAATGTTATTATACGTATAATGTCACTGTTTGATCAAGAACTTTTTTGCACACTCTCTTAGGTCTTAGCCTTGTTGATGTGGCTCAAAATACGCTGACTGTATCTTCTGCAGAAAATAAGACACCACCCCCTACTGAATGGGCTGGGGTGTCCTGGGTATGACACTAAACTGCATTTGATGATGAGTACCCTTCATTACCATTATTCCCAAATCCATTCTGTCCCAGAGTAGTCTTACCTGTTAAGGTCTCATCTATTTGTCAATAGATATGTTTAAAAATCATTTGTGTTCAATAGCACCATGTTTAAAAAAAAAAAACTCTTAAGAATAAGTAGATAAAAATATATATAATTGCAGACATGTTGACAACAGCAATCAATCTCTTAATGCCTTTCTTTTAACTGCCCTCTGACTTGATTATTATTCCATCATTTACATGCTGAGTATTAATCATTTTCTGCACTAACAATTTCAGTAGTTGATTGTATGAAAAATTATGATTATATCTTTTAATTTTGTACCTAAAATGTTTTTAACAAATTTTGGTCCTTCCACAGTGTTTGGAAAATCTGAAAAATTGTCAGGACTTAACATAAAAAAATACAGAAAGAATAAAGCTATTATTTCTAAACTTGGCTTCATGAATGAAGATTTATGTAGGTTTTCTTGGACTGGGGCAAATATGCTGGTGGCTGATGAGAACAATGTGTGATAGAATCTACAGAGGGTGAAGATCTGAGAAGTTGCTGTTTCCATTGCTACACTTGAGTTTTTTTCTGGTGCCACCTCTTCTCCTCCACATTGCCTCTTAAAGAGCAAAGTGGTGATGGTTTGTTAATGTTTTTCAGTTAGCTGCCAGGGCTGACTACTGTTGGTGATTGATTTCACAGGAGGAGAGTCAGTGCCTTTTTAAGTGTATCTTTCTATCTTTTTCACCCCACTCCTCTAGTTCCCTGAAAAGTGGAATCTTAGAGCTGTGTGGGTCTTCCATTCTGGCAATGTGACCTTCCTAGTAAGGCTGTATAATGGCCTTGGCATTCTCAAGGACTTTAGTGTTTGCGAGGAAATCGATCCAATTGATGTTGAGGATGGTGCACAGACAGCATTGATGGAATTATTCAAGGAGGTGTGTGTGACAGCGATAGATCACCCAAGTCTCCATGCTATATAAGTGAGTTGGAGTCAGGACTGCTGCTTTGTAGAGCTTCACTTTGGTGCTCTCCCTAATATTGTTGCAACTCCAGACATACATGCAAAATCTACTGAATTCACTGTTCTCCTTAATTAGTCAGTTGTCTTTCTCTTTGTCAATTCTGACATCAAAAGATATTATGCAAACCAAAGCTATTATATCTGCAATGTAAATGCATTGATTATGATTTTACATTTGAAATTGGGCTTATGGCTTTAGTGTTGAACTGCAACATCATAATAAATAAGTTCAAACTCTGGTTATGCTATGGTGTAATGGTTATCGTAGCAGGATATGGACATGGGGACACGAGTTCAAATCCTGGACCTGACTGATTGCATTTCACATAGTACTAATACCCTTGGGAAAGGTATGAGTCCAAATATTCACCCTCCAGCTATGGGTTAATAGTAGGGCAGACTAGGTTCTTCAGCCTTGGTGAGGCAACTAGTCTAGGAGAAGGAAAACTCTGAATCCAAACCTGTTAAACTCCGCTTAAAAATTGACCTTGTGTCATATCCTGCCCTAGTGGAGGAGTTGGTAAATATGATTTTCAGACTAATTCCTTTAATAAACTTATGAACCCCTGATCCTCTCAGCTATGTTTGTTTACTTGAGTTTTATGACATATCAACCCTTGTCGGTCATTTAATGCCAAATCCTGTTAGTACATATATATTAAATATATTTGATTTGTAAACACATTTTGTAGATATCATTTTTAAAGAAGCCTGTGCTCATTTTTTTTTCTTGGCACACAGTTAAATGGTTTTAAGTATCTAGGCGACTGTAACAATTTGATTTAACATCAGTCATTTATTTGCACACATTTAGATATTATTTGTAAGTGAATAGTTTTTTAAATGAGTTAGAATTAATTTGTTTGCACACAATTAAGTATTGCTGTTGCTTCTGCATAATTAAATGGTTTCAATCATTGCTATCCAGCACTAATAATTCTATTTAATATTAATCATGTGTTTGCATACAGTTAAGTGGTTGCGTGTATTTCTGTTTAATGCTGATTATTTTATTTGTTTGCATACTAGTATTGCTATTGTTTTTACAGAGTTAAATCATTTCAATTATTGCTATCTAACACTTATAATTCTATTCAATATTAATCATTTGTTTGCGCACAGTGAAGTGGTTACAAGTATTGCTATTTAACACTAGATATGCTATTCAATATTACTCATTCATTGGCACAGTCAAATGGTTTCAAGTATTGCTGTGTAATACCAATAATTCTATTTTGCATACAGTTAAATGATTTCAAGTATTCCACACAAATAGTTTTATTTGCATACCATTAAATGGGTCCAAGTATTGCTATGTAACACAAACAATTCAATTTAACACACGTAATTTATTTGCATACAGTTAAATGGTCAAACAGTTCTATCTTACCTATAGGTGGGACCCTAACAGATGTTACCAGTCTGGGTCAGGGTGGATCTGGGAGTAATAGCATTGAAGAGGTACTCAAATTTCTCTAAACTCCAGGACTGGAGCCTCATCATCAGATGGTTAGTGTCATATCCAGGACTCCCATCTCTGGTTTAAATGGTATCATTGCTGTTCTACAAGGATGGCTTTGGCATTAAATAACTAACACAGGTTGATGTGCCATTTAGCAAAGAAACCAAGCAATGCATTGACAATTAGGAAGAGAACCATTGTCAGTGGTCTGGAAATAATGCAATAATTACTCATATAATAGGTCTATTATATGTATAATGTAAGGTGCATTGCTAACGATGTTACTATAGAAATGTATTGAAAATCAGGAAAAAAGGATTGTCTGTGGTGAAGACTTTATGAAAGCATAACTTAAAGAATTGGGTAATTTTAAATTATTTGTCCACCCTGTTGTTGGGTTTATGCTGTCTATATTCCCTGTTAAGGCATAAGACACTTCACTGCGTAAGACACTTCACTGAACACGGCGACACGAGTTCAAATCCTGGACGAGACTTATTGCATTTCACATTGCACTAATACCCTTGGGAAAGGTATGAATCCAATTATTCTCCCTCCAGCTATGGGTAAATAGTAGGACAGACTAGGTTCTTCAGCCTTGGTTAGGCAACTAGTCTAGGAGAAGGAAAACTCTGAATTCAAACCTGTTAAACTCCGCTTAAAAATTGACCTTGTCTCACATCCTGCCCGAGCGGAGGGGTTGGTAAATAGGAAGACACTTCACTGCTAAGAAAGGAGCGTTCTGGATATAATACTACATCTGATGGAGAAGTTCCAGTCTTGGAGTGTTGGGGAGTGTGGAGTCTGGCCCAGAGTGATAGTATTTGTGAGGGTCCCATCTATGGGTCAAATAGATCAGTTTAAAAGTTATTTGTATTTGATTGGACCATGTGCAAAAAAAACTCTTAAAAAACTCATACATGAAAAATGTAAATATGACTGTACAATGGTTCCCTAACATCAAGGCATAAAATAACCCTATATGTTTAAATAAAATTAAACTCAATCAATAAAAAAAGCATACTTGTCTCTTCATGAATATGACAGAATATTAGTATAGATTGCAATTTACAAGTGCCTCATCTACAGATCAAATAGGTCTAAAAATTAGGTTTCAGTTTTTTTGGTTTTTAATTGCATGTCACCCTTTGTGGGTTATTTAATGCCAAACCCATCCTTGTAAAAAAACAGCAGTGATACTATTTAACCCAAGCATGAGAGAATAAGGGGGTTCATGCCTTTCCCAAGTGTATTAATATGAAAGTTAACATAACAGTGCAACTGGAGTCTAGCACTTTTGTTATTACAAAATGGAGATCCCCCCTTTTTTGAAACATATTAGTATTTGTTAAGAATATTTGATACTACATATCTGCAAATAAATTGTCTTAAGAATAGTTTCTTAAAGCAATCATTGTTTACAAAAGATTATAGTAATTAGTTACTTGAAACCATATAAATGTGTGCAAAAATCATCTAAAGAAACTGCTACACAAAAGAAAATGGAAATATAAATTTACAAAGTGAATGATTCCTTATCGTGTAGGCATAAAATAACCTCAGACAGGTTGACATCCCTTTAAAATTAATCAGTCAAAATCATAATTGTAAAATTTTCATTAAATCATAAAAATAATATAAATCTTATTTTTTGTTTGAGGGGGAAAAATAGAGCCACCTGAGAAAAATTCCTCAAAAAATCAAAACAAATTCAGAATAAAAAAACTCTATTAGGATTCTTCTAAAATTGATACTTTACAGTGTCTTTATTGGTAGCTGTTTACTAAGTTTGTTTGGCTCAAGGCTTGGATTACAAGGCACCCAGTTAGATTCAAACTCAGTTTTAAATACCTTCAAGCCTAGCTTCTTAACCATAAAACAATGACGAGGTGCCCTTTTTACAAAATTTAGCTTAGTCTGGCTAGAATCATAAAACATTCAGTGAGAATTATGAGACAACACACAAGAATCAAACTTACTTGTAACGGCCTTCCACCCTACCTTTCTCACAATTACACTATGACTAGGTGGCTTTTTACTAAGCTTGCACAAGGCTAGAATCATGAAACATTCAGTGAGAATCAAACTAACATGTAATAGCTTGCTTACCATTGAACTATTGTGAGGCACTGTAAAAAAATGTTATGATAGCTTATAGTTGGTACAAGGCCATAAGGTATAGGGTGTCAAAGTGACTATTCTGTAGTAACTGATCTTTCAGACTTGCTTGTTAACCGTTACATTCGTCAGTCTTTAATGGTAGAACATTTTATTTTTAAATTATAAACTTGTTTGTCTGCAGAATAAGAGGCAAAAGAAACTATCTCTCTCATCAGTATTTGCGTCGCGTCGATTTCTTTGTTCTTTGATTTTTAAACCCATGCTGGATTAAAAATCACTGTATTAATTTATCTACTTCTTTTTTGTTCTCATGTAAATAATGCCAGTGAATCAAAGAAAGCAGAAAAGGGAGGGCAAGTATGGTATTAGGGATAGGGGGATGACCCTGGAAGATGCAAGAATTTAAAGAAAATAAAAGGCAATATAACAGAGGCAGTGTGTGAGGATAAAGAGTTCACTAATAAAAGGTTTATAGCTTACTTCAAAGAGGAATGGCTTCTGATCACTGCATATGAGTCGCTTGGCTCATATCAGTGTGACAGGCAGAGACTTGAGAAAACTCCATTGCTGGCTTTTTATCTACTGCAATTATGTGTTTCCTTCATGCCATCGTTAGAGTGTGCCACCACTGTAAGAAATCCTTTCCGCACGATCGGTTTGAACTAGATATTCATTATGTTTGTCTGCAAAGCTCAAGATGTCTTCGGCACTGGAAGAAGGCTTAGTTATTTGTTGTTTTTTTTTTTTTTGGTTTCGTTTTTTTGTTAAAAGAAAATAGTAAATGCAAACCTGGCAGATATCAGTCATTATAGTTGTCTATTTTCTTTTTGTTCTTGGTTATATTTTATTTTATTCTATATATCTACTTATTTGCTTTGTTCTTTATTTATTAGTGTGAATAAAAAAAAAGCCTATAAGAAGGAATACATTGTAGTCATGTGTGAACACCTGGGGAAGAGAAATAAGACAGAGAGGAGTCCCTATGGTGTAGTGGTTAATGTGCTGAATTATTGTAGAAATCACTACTCTAATGTGCAGAATAAACAAGAACAACACTTACCGGTTCAACAGCCGCAACTAGCAGACAAAAAATATAATGGGTGGTAACCCAATACCGAACCTGTAACGTATTAAGCAAGCCAGTGTATACACACACTAATATACTCATTCACTGGACCAGCAACCAGTCACTGTCCAGAGAATGGATTTGGCCACTTGAGATCAACGGAATGCCCCAATCTCCATATAATCTTGCCTCAAGTTGTTGCATTGCTTTTTATGCAAATGAGTATTTACTCACAGCTAACGAGAATTATGAATGAATTCCAACATGATGCTACGAACAGGATACAAAACTGAAGAATAGGAAGACAACTTTATCAAAGCAGGCATCTCTGCTGATTTCTCCAAGAGCTATGCTGTAACCTTTGCAAGGGAAAAGCTGAGAAAAGAGAACCTCCAAATGATGGATTGAGCCATGCTAAGATAGCTTGGAATCATAGCAATAGGAGAAGCTCTGTCTATTCTTAAACAAGCCGAGGAGCCCTCTTCCCAGACCATCTACAAAGCTTCCTCAACTCCATTTCAAAATGACCCCCCAACAATTCAGAAAGTTCTGAATCGATTAGGAAGTGTTGTAGTTAGTGAGTTCAAACTCAAGTTATGCTACTGCATTCACTGTTGGACTAATACACTAGGAAAAAGTATCCTTATCCCCCCTATTATGGTTTGTTTTCTTAGTTTAATGGCATATCAACCTTTGTAGGTTATTTAATGCCAAAACTATCCTTCTAGAAGAGCAGTAGTGATACAATTTAACCCATAGCTGGGAGGATAAGGGGGTTCATACCTTTTCCAAGGGTATTTGTCTAAAAGTGAACATAACATGACTGGAGTTCGAACTCGCTTGCTACGATTCAGCAGTCTATCGCTTTAACGATTACACCACAAGGACTCCACTTTTCCCACAGTTATGGGTTAACTAGTACCAGTGCTGTTTTTAGAGTCTCATCATGAACATATCATTCTGATAGCACAGACTTTCATGACTTTCTCTCGCCATCTGTTCCTATTGTCCATTGCACCTGGCAGGTTTTCTAGATTACATCCAGTGTCTGCATACAGTTGATGTAAGTCCTTGCTGGTCAGCCAACTCTGGTATGTCCATGTGTAAGTGTCCATTAAAGAAACACAGCTTATGACTTCATCTTTATTCCACCAACAGTGTTGAGTATGGCTTGTTCATCTTACTTGGATGGTTTGTGAGATGGGAGGTAAGTGCTTGCACAGTTACTTCCAGGATTTGTCCAAAACAGCATGTAGCCTTCTTGTGTAGTTCCCATCAAGATTTTTCTCCCTGCATTTCATTAATGTCCAGATGGTGCATCCATATGGTAGTACAGATATATCCACTACTTGGAAGAAATCCTGTTTTATTTATCAGAGAGATCAGATTTCCGTGTGATCAATAACCTATCAATAGCAGTGCACACCTTTGGTAGGTGTATGTTGACATTACTTTAGCAGATGAGATATTGCTGCCAAAGTAAGCAAACTGGTCATCTAATTTTTTAAGTTTAAGCTAGGAATACTTGAAACCAAAAAATGATGCAAACAATTGATTATGACTATTTTTGAATAAAAAGTGAATAAAAGAAATCATTGCAATGAAATGTAGAAAATATTGTTATGATTAAACATTTAAGATCAAGGTTCCATCCATGAGTTAAATTGATGATTGGGATTAGATGGAAATACTTGAAAGCACATCACTATGTGCAAACAAATAACTCTTATTAAATAGGAATAGTTACTTGAAAGCATATTATTGCTTGAAATACTGGAAATGTATAAATGTACATTTATATAAAGTATGAATAAAAATGTATGCAAATTAGTTGCATTAAACAGGAATACTTTAAACCGTATAATCATCTGCAAACAAATTGATTATTAAGAAATAGAAACAGTGACTGGAAACTATATAATCACTTGAAAAAAGACTGGTTTCAGCATTAAGTAACCCTGTGGGTGTTGACATGCCATAAAATCATTAACCAACCTTAGAGGATATCTCAGATTAGTTAATCCCAAAGTATATGACATTTTTCATGCACTGTATTCAGTAGTGAGACTCCAGTTCTAGATTTCTGTGGAGGATGTAGTTGTCCTTTTCTTGCCATAACTCACTGGTCCACTTTGATCCAGAGTGGAGTATCAGTTAGGATCCCATCTATGGGTCAAATTGATCTATTTGAAATTTTCTAGTATGAGAAAGGAATAGCTGAAACCATGTAACTGTACAAACGAATTAATATTATTTAATTTAAAATGTTACTTTTATTTTCTTTCAATCCTTCACACGGTCTCTTTACCCAAGACCTAGGGTGGGGGAAGGTAGTGATTATATATAGTCTTTGCTTTTTTCTGCCATTTTTGAGTGATATTTTTAGTCATATTGAGCAATTCCACAAAATGCAATATTTTGTATTTCATAAAGATTAGATTGCCTGGTATTAAGTCCTGGCAGCGGCACCCCACAAGACACCAACTGTACGGCCACCTGCCCCCTATCACGAAATCTATTCAAGTTAGGCGAACCAGACATGCAGGACATTGCTGGAGAAGCAGAGATGAACTCATAAGAGATGTACTCTTATGGATCCCCACACACGGCCGCGCAAAAGCAGGACGACCAGCACGAACGTACATTCAGCAGCTGTGTGAGGATACAGGATGTTGTCCTGAAGACCTGCCTAGGGCGATGAACGATAGGGAGGAGTGGCGAGAGAGGGTCAGGGATATCCGTGCTGCCAGCACGATATGATGATGATGATGTAGAAGTCGCTGCTCTAATGTGCAGAATAAACAAGAATAACAACACTTACTGACTCAGTGGCCCCAGCTAGTATCCGGCTAGCAGACAAAAAGTAGAATGGCAGATAACTCAATACCAAACCCATAACACCTAAAACATGACTGAAGCAAGCCAGTATATATATACACTAATATGCCCACTCACTGGGCCATCAACTAATCACTGTGCAGGGGATGGACTTGGCCACCTTCGAATAGTGGAACATCCCAATGTCCATATATTCTCACTTCAACTCGTAATTCATTATGCATGTGAGCATTGACTCATTGCTACTGAGCCTTACGATGGAATTCCAACAATGTGTTTCTTTCTTTTTTATTGATCATACTCAGAACTCCCAGTATTATTGACATGGTGGTAGTTCTAAGGTGCAACATTTTTTTGAGTTTTTATTTCCAGATCTTTGTATTTACTTATTTTATTATTTTCTTTGATATGTTATCTGTTGGCTCTGCAATATCAATTATAAGGTATCTTTTTATTATTGTTAATATTATTATTTTACTCCTTAGGAGAGTTTTTCATACCAGCATTAGTTGATGGTTTTCCAAAGGAGTTTGAGTGACAGCAAGTCTCCTCAAGTCTACAGGACTCTTCTCAGTATTCTGGTCGATCTCAACAATGCTGTAACATTAACAATTTCCACCCGTGCCATTATTTCCAAGTCCTCCTGTTCTTGTACCAATCCTTTGGTGACTGTACCAAGAGCACCAGTTACAATTATTATAATTGTCACTTTCATGTTCCACAGTTTTTTCAGTTCCCTAATAAGGTCGAGGTACTTATCCCTCTTTTTGCATTCCTTCAATTTTACTCTGTGGTTCACTGGAACAGCAAAGTCCACAATCCTGCCAGTTCTCTCTTTTTTGTTGATTATTATAAGGGCTGTTTGTCTGGTGGAGATTAGGGGATCTGTTTGTATCTCAAAATTCCAGAGGAGTTTGTGCATCTCATTCTCCAGGACAGATTCTTGGTTGTGCACATACCATTTGTTTGTATGGTCAAATTTCCATTTCTGGCACATTTCCCAGTAGATCACCTTGCCCACCCAGTCGTGCCTAGTCTTGTACACTTTCTGTGCTAATTTGCTTCATTTGCTTATTATGTGACTGATCGTTTCGTCTCAATCACCACATAACCTACATCTGCCGTTTTGTTGTGTCTTATCTATTCTTGCGTTGATATTGTTAGTCCTTATGGCATTTTTTGTGCTGTTATTAGAAGAGATTCAGTTTCTCTCTAAAGGTTTCCTTTTCTTTGCCCCGTTCACGTTTTCTCATGTGAGATGTCCCTTGTTAGTCACTTAAAACGTCCATAGTGTTGTCTCTCTTCCCACTTTTGTTTTCCAGTTATTGTCGTTCTACTGATCCTCGTGTCATTAGTATTGTTTCTGGTGGCTGTAATCAGTCTCCCTCCGTGCTTTTCTATGTAGCTTTTAAGTCGTCGTATCAATGCATCAACGCTGTCTTCAATCCTGCAAGTCCTCTCCCTCCCTCCCTCCCTTCTTGACACATATAGTCTGTCAATGTCATCTCTGGAATGCAATGCCTTATGTATGGTCATTAGTTTTCTTGTTCTTTGATCCATTTGTTTAAGTTCTTCTCTGGTCCACTTCAAGAATGGTCCTGAGTTTATTACAAGGGAGACAGCCCAGGTATTTATCCGTTTGACAAGGTTACTGCTAAAGAGTTTAGTCTTGAGTAATTTTCTGGTTCTTCTGAGATACTCTTTTTTAATTTTTTTCTTTCATTTCCATTTGTTAGAGGATGTGTTTATTTATATATAATAGTTCCTCTGGGCCTCTTGCAGCGTCCTTTCTGTTCTTTGGGAAGATTCTGCAGCTTATCAATGAGTAGTAGATATTCTCCCGAATTTGTGCCGTTATTATTTTCCACATCATCGGTATGCACGGTAAGGGTCTATAGTTGTTTGAGGCAGTTCCTTTGAGAGAGTCTTTTTGGATTAGAGTGGCCTTCCCTTTGGTCATCCATTCGGGCATCTCAGTTTTCTGTGTGCATTTATTCATTTCTGTAGCAAGTCTGTCATGTATGGACATGAATTTTTAAAACCACAATGTATGCCATCAAGACCAGGGTTTTTTCCAGTTTGATATTTTTTAAGTGTTGGTTTGAGCTCGTCGGTGTGAATGTTCAACGGAGTGCCTTCTTCAAGTATTTGCAACTCAGTTTCCATGTTGTTTATCCATTCAGCTTCTTTGTTAGGATCTTTCCGTTCCCATATTTGCTCCAAAATCTTTTTGCCTCTCTTGCATCTGGTTGTTGATATGGCTTTGCCCATTCTCCTGTTGAAATTCACTTTATTCAGAACTAGTTAATACCTACAGACTTTAATAACAGTCGGGCCAGAGGTTATCTGCCCGAAACCATTTTTTGTAGGGATGAGTTACCTGCTCTTAGACTTTTGTTTTTTAGTTGCTATTGTTTTAAAATAAACGAAACACCTCGTTTGTTGATAGCAGTCCTAATGTGTTGCTTCGTTATTTGATTGGAAGTTATCTCATGTCTAAATGACTAACTGCCCTTGCCCGAGAGAAAAAGGTATGTCTCTTTTTGGTGGGTTTAAGTCAACAAATTTCCAACATCTCCCCCTAATTGTTGGCAGAATTTTTTCGTTGTTTTAGAATATCCTGTTTTGTCTATATTGTCTTGTCTCGGTATCTTTTTAGTCTTCCTTCTTTCACCAGTATTTTTGATTGGACTCCTCAAGGATTTTTTTTTTTAGTTCTAGTTGCCGTGCTTTTTCAGTTTCGTCCGAATATTTCTTAATGTCCCATTTTAGTATTCTTGCTTGTTGTCGTAGTCTTTTTAATTGTGATTCTAGTCCGAGTTCCCACCCAGGTTTTGACTTTCTGTCTGTGGTTTTCACTGACTAATTTTGTTAAATCGTTTAACTCTGTGATGTCGTTTGTTGGGATATTTGTCAATAAGTTGTTCACTTTCTCGGTTTCGGACTAGACTATTCTCCAGGCTTGGTTCCTGAGAGAAGGCAATGTGGTTTTCTTTTCTGACATGATTCTTCTAATGGTATCTACATTAATTTTTTTCTTCTTAGGTCAGTGTTTACGGTGCATGGGTGATTGTCATGTAGTGTTTGGTTATATTGGACTTTACACTCCTATAAATTATTTTGGGCGGTATGCCACTTGTTCCCACAAAGATGGCGGACGCTCAATATTCAGTCTCGGGAAACCATTGGCCAGGAGGACCACGTGACATGCTTAAAAACACGTCCGCGCAGAAATTAAAGTCCTGCGTCTTTGGGCCACCTACAAAACGCGTATTTTCTATAAATACGTCGTCTTCAAGTACCCTTTTTCTCTTTGACCAAATTTCTTCGCAGCAGCAACACGCTCCTTTCAGCGTGAATCAACAGGAGAGAAAAGCAACACCATGAATGGGCCTCGCAGACATTCATATACAAGGACTATGAGACGCTTTCCCGTCTCTGAGAAACCGCCCGTTTCTAACCATCGAAAAAGGACATTTTAAACTTGTAATTCTTTTTATAGCTTAGTTGTGTTACACACACACACACGCGAGCTCACACATATACACACACACTATTATTTTGTTAGCAGAGTTAGTAATTTCTTTTAGGTATCAATGTAAATTTTATTGTTTTAATATATAAATTTGTTTTTGTTCGTCGCCTTGTTTTAAATGTTCATTTTGTCCACACCGTTTTTACAACCATTATTTGTTTCATATCTTTTACTCATTTGTTGCATATCTTCACTCATTTATTTCACTGGCTTTATTCATTCATTTACCACTTTATCCATGTACCTATAATATGTGCTTATAATATGCCTATATCAAACCTATTCTTGAAACTTGTGGGGAAGCATAAATATCAAACCCTTATTTTCAATATACTATAAACTTCAACGTTAAACAGTCAGGGACCATAAATAGCAAAAATACATTCAAACACCCTACAGTTAGGAGTTTCTGGCTTTCCTGTATTTGGTGTCTCAATTGCCGTGTTAGGGGTTTGTTGATGTGTTTTAACTCAGTTAAAGTCCACTAACCTGCTATTTTATCCTTTACTTCTCACAATCAGTACTTGAGCTAGTTGGAGGTGTTCCTGTATCACCTTTTTGGTTTTTATATTTACTTCCACAATTTGAGACTTCGTTTCCACTAAGGTTGGTCTTTTTCATAGTAAAGAGTCGGCTCCTTACATGTCTTTCCGGTTTTATTGAGGATGGTAATTATTCTTAATTAGCGCTTTCATACTATATCAGGTACGTTACATTTACATCTATCAAGAGAAGGCACCTATTAACCATATAGAATTTTGTGCGGAAATTTTAAATAAATCTAATTTGTGCTTTCGAAATAGTTTAGCTGAAAACAATTCTGGAAAAAACGCCCTCATTTAAATCACAAACATTCACCAAAAGATTTCACAAGCAACGAAATCGACTATGCATTTTAAATTAATGACAATTTTTACTAAACCGATTTTCTCCTTCTCGAAAAAACAAAAAACAAACCACACTGTGAAGATTCATTTATCTTTTTAGTTTGCCAGGTGTCCGATTCTGTGCGACACCTACTTTTTTTTTTTTTTTTTTTTTTTTTGGTTATTATCATTATATGGAGATAAAGTTGCCACGACATAATTATCAACAAATTATTAGAATTAGATAAGAATTCTTGAATCAATATAACCGTATGCAAATTATTTGTATTAGAAATAGCAACTTGAAATAATAATTGTTTACAAAAGACTATTATCATTAGCCACTTGAAAATAGTTAATTGCTTGCAAAAAAAAAATTCTAACTTTGGCATTAAATAACCCAACAAGAGTTGACATGCCATTAAACCGATGAACCAATCAAAGTAAACCATTTGCTATCTACTAAGGGTAGCTTAGTTTGGAACATAGCCAGAATTATAGGGTTGCCAGTGATTGATTGATTTTGATGGCATGTCAACCTCTCTTTATGCCTTGAAGTTAAGAAATGGATTTTTTTCTAATAGAGTAATATATTTTATGAACAAATTGCCAATTCAGATTAAAAATAGCAATAGTATAGAAAATTTTAACATTAAATAAGATGGTTTCAGAAAAAATGGAAAGAAAAAGAATTTAAGAGGGTATTTTGGAGAACTATCGGATAAATTATTTAGAGATATCGCGTCAAGTGTACATGTTCTGTGTGAAGACTCTCTTTTTATGGTTGATGTGAGGAGATAGTATGAATCAGAAATGCTCATGGAAGCTTAACAAACAAATAATAATAATTGTTTGTTAATATTTACATTTTTTTTAGTTTTTCAAAAGTGTTTTTGTGTATGGTCCTGTCAAATAGAAATAATTCTTATCAGATCTCCATACTTCCCAGATCACCAGAACTGAAGCCTCACCATTTATTGTTTAGTGTCAGAATGGACCTGGGAGTAATGGCAATGAAGGGGTATTCCACACTTCCCTGATCTCCAGAACTGGAGCCTCTCCATCAGATGCAATTCAGTGTCATATTCGAGACACACCTTTTTGGTAAGGGAGGTGGACATCCCTCAGCAGGAGATACAATTAGTTCAGTGTATTCTACCCCCCCCCACACACACACACAAGGCATGGTTGCTACTGAGAATTTAATGATCATGGGTAGACAGACAAATATTTCGAATGTATAGATGTTAATTTCATTCTAGTATTTTGTCTCATTAGAGGGAAATCTTCATATTTTTCAATATCTGGAATTCTAATTTTCACTGTAATTTTGTGCTTGAATAAGTGCAAGCTACTAACTTATAAAAATTCAATTTAATCTAAAACTTTGCTTTCATTGAGATAAATCAATTTTCTCCACACAAATTGGATATTTCAAGTGATTTCATTTTTTGTTGTTGTTGAATCAATTATTTCTTTTATGATTTTCTTTATCCATTCAAATCAAGTAGGTGTGAATTGGGGTGCTTTTTAACTTCCACCAACAAAACTAATACATAAAAAAACAAAAAAAAACTATTATCACTTTCTCTTTTAATTAGTAAATCAATTTAGGAAAAATTGTCAGGATATCCTTTTTGTACAACATCTATTTATTTTCAAGTAATAATATAATTTATAATCTTGTATTTTTGCCGAAGAAAATGTTATTTTCTGACATTTTTTTTAAACTATTAAGTAATTTGTTTAGTAAAATGGGCTTTCAATTAGTCCATGCTCAATATTATTGCTTTCTTAAAGCAATAATATTTTTTTTCTATTATTATTTTGCCAAGAATGTTTATATTTTTTTTACTTGTTTTCTCTCACTCTTCATGATTATATTTCATTAGAGAAAATAAAATATTTTTCTGCTTCAATTATCAATTCTAATATCTCACATTGATGAAATGTTGTTTTTTTTAAGTCTATAAGAAATAATTTACTCTTTGACAGCTTGCTAAAGAAAACTTGTTGACATATATAGAAAATGGATTCAAAAAGTATTGAGACTAAAATGAACAATGTCATCATCATGGATTCCTTTTATGTTCTCTTGCCATCCATACTTATCAGTCATCACTCTTTGTAAGTCCTCTAAAAGCCATCCAGTGTCCACACACAACTGAGGAATGTAAGCTTTTTCAACTCGACTAACACTAGTGTGTCCATACGTAGGTGTCTATAGAATAACCTTGCTTGTGAGTTTGTCCTTACTACTCTATCATAGCCCAACATGCCTTGTTTGTATGTTTTCTGTGATGGGAAGTTAGGGACCATACAATTGCTGCTTTGTAGAGTGCTGCTTCCAGGATTCATTCAAAACAGTTTGCAGTTTCCTTCTATAGTTCTCATCTAGTTTTTTCCTCTGAGCATTTCTTTGAGTCCAATTGGTGCAGTTGTCCAGTAATACTGACACAGCTACAGCTTGGAAGAATTGAGCAATATAGGAAGCATTCATATTCTTTAAAATAGATTGGAGGGACTTTCAAATAGTTAACTGAGCCTTATTTTCATGATCATAGTTGTGTAGCATTGGCACTAATAAATTCTATGTCAATGATGGCTAATCATCAGATGGTTGAGAAGAAACACAAAACCACTACTCACCTCAAGTGTGAGGACCTCTGCATCTATATTCTCTCTATTCAGTTTCTGAGGTAATGGAAGTATGAGAAAATGGATAACAAACACAACTTGCAGAGTAGCTTGTTTGTTCTAGATGAAAATAATTCTTCTGATATCTTTAAAACGTTCTCTCACCTGGCATATGTACAAATACTTGTCTCCCTCTACCCCAGCCACCAAGAGAGAGAGAGAGAGAGAGAGAGAATCAAGAAATCTATTGTCTTTTATTGGGATTCACATAACCTCTTACCCCCACTTACATGTGAATGGATAGCATTATCTGGTCAGCCACATAGATGGCCAATTTAGTCTAGTGACCTCAGTAATTTCTGGTTAATTGCTATTTTCAGTCCTGAGGTGCAAGATGAAGAGTATCTTGTTAAACCTAGCTCCCCCCACAATTCATCACCTGTTATCATCATCAAGGCATGCCACTGGCATGGATTCTACTGACTTTTTCTCACTATTTGTCCCTATCTGCCATCACAGTTGGTAAGTGTTCTAGATTTCATCCTATGTATGCTCAGAGCTATTGAATGTAAGTTTTTGCTGGTCAACCAACACTGGTGTGTCCATGTGTTGGAGTTCATAGGAGAATGTTACTCATGAGTTATTCTTCACTTATCCAACCGTGCCCAGCTTGTCTTGCTTGCTTCTCTTGGATAGTTTGTAAGATGAGATGTGAATGGCTGTACAACTGCTGTTTTGTAGGGTGCTGCTTCCAGGATTTGTTCAAAACTGCATACCACATCCTTGTGTAGTTCGTATCTGATGGTTTTTTTTTATAAAGTCTCTATCAGTTTCTGCCTGCCAAAGCAAATCAGTAACCATGGTCATCTGAAACTCCTACTCTGGCATCAGAAACCATAAAACAAACTTGGCTACAACTTTGAAATCTTCAGTAAGAATGGCTTGATATGACCCAACAGAAATGCCTACCTCATCAAAAAGCTCTTTGATAATCAATAATCTATCCATCTTAAGCAGACTGCACACCTCAACTCTTACAGCATATCTTCTGGTGCAAAGCCTCTCTGAACACTTATCACTTTCAAATGATATTCTTCCTGATGCAAGTCAAAGACCCTGACACGGCTCATTACATCAGGTCTATTAGCTTCTTTCAGCATTTCAAAGATTTCAGAACTAGTAGGGCCTGGGTTTTGGCAAAAATCCAGTGCATTGTTTATTATTTTCTGCCATCAGAAAATGTGACAGGCTGAAAAAATCTTTTAATGAAGATATGTGCACAGCTGAGCAATTTTTATAATAAAGTGGTGATGTCTAGATGTCTAGACTTTTTAGATGAATCAGTGCCAATTTGAAAGAAAATTATTAAATCAATCTCCACAAACACACACACACACACACACACACACATATATATATATATATATATACATATATGATATGTGCATGTGTGTATAATTGGCTATATGTACTTTAATAGATTGTTGAATAAAAGATTGGAGCTGATCTCCAAGAGTCACTATTTTAATAGGCAATTGCTACATCATTTTCCCTTTGATCGACTTGTAAATTATAGTTCTTTCTTCAGTTGTGTATATTTTGATTAGTGATATTTGATTGGTTAGTTTTAGTGAGCTGTTCTTTTTTTGTCTATTGTATAAAGATGTGATAAAAATTTCTCACTTCATCATTTTGGCTGTTTGATGATTGAAATTTTAAGTAACAAGATTTGATTGTGATTGCAAGCTTTTTAAACCTTATAGGTTTCATTCTGTTTTTGTTTTTGCTTGGAAACATTGGGTTTTTTTAAAAGTTATTGTTGATTTTACCAAACATATTCTTTTATATATATATATATATATATATATATAAAGCTTATTGGTACAATCACAGTGATATTTTAAAATAAAAAAGGATGAGGACATGGTTTTAATAAACAATGAAATGAAATTGACTAAAATAAATTTGAAGCCTCTTTACAAAGAAATCATCTAGTTAATTAATAACTATTTTTTGTAAGCACACACAAGACACCCATCCAAGCATTTACAAGCTCATGAGTCTGTCATAGGTGACCATTTGATGAGTTGAAATACTTATAGTGAGCATTATTTCGGTTTATTGCAGTTACCATGCAATGTCTGTTCTTAGATAGACAGAGAGAACTTGCCCTTGAAAAAGAATTACTTAAGGATTTGTCATAATATCTCTTTAATTTTTTTCTCTTATCCTCCTCCTCCTTTCTTTTGAGATCACACTCATTGTTTTAATTTCCACTGAATACAAACAATTTCTTTGAAAAGTGTGTGTTGAAAGGAGCCTCAGATTTTATTTAGTTGATTTGATTTCATAACTTATCAAAACCATGTCATCATCCCTTTTTAACTTATATATGCATATTTCAAAAGCAATTTTTTTTTAGTTATGTTTCATCAGATATGAAGGGTTTTTCATTCAGTTTAGTCGCTGAGAGGAAAAAATTTAGATACATACATATTGATGACAAAAAAATATGTATGTTTTTTAGTTTATTTGGGGCATTGAGTTTTTTTTTTTTGTAGAAAGACATATATACAAATGTAAATATTATATATATATATATATAAAAGATAGATACATAGTTAGGTAGATAGATTTCTTTTAAAAAAAACTTAAGTGTTACAAGAAAAAAACAATTTGTATTACAACCTCATCAAAGGAAGCAAAATAGTCATTTCAAATAAAACAAATTACAGGACAAAAATCCATGAAATACAAAGAGATGCTACTATCTTTAAATTGATTAATACAAACATATACTTGTGAATATCAAATAAAAAATTCAAGGTTCTCTATGACACACAATAAGCTAATAACTCAAAAACAAAAACGCTTTCTAACCAACTTCATTCCAAAAACTTGTAATTTTTACAAATTATCAAAAGTTCACAAACCAGAAAAAATTAAAATAACTGTTAAAACACAAAGATCAGAATACACAGAAATTCCAAACTTCAGTCACCTCGAAAGTAACCAATAGTAGCAGACCCAGCATGCTCCACAAACAGACTCAGCAAACTAACTGATATTCCACTACAAACATTCGAATATAAGATAAACGGCTACATTAGAGATGTCAATTATTGTTTTTAGTCCCATACTACGAAAAACTGACCCTGTTATACTCACAATGATATTTGATGTTTCTAGCTTATATAATATACTTGATGAATTAGAAAAACAGACCATCTTATTTTGGATAGAAAAGTATCCTGGAATATGACACAGAAGATTGAACAAAAGATTTGTCACTGATGGCATAGAATTAATCTTGAACAATAATTCTTTATGATTTGACAACAAAACCTTCACTCAAACCCTAGTAACAACTATGGGAACCAAAATTACACCAACACATGCCACACTAACCCTAGTATATTTGGGGGAAAATCTTTATGAAAATATTGGACAAAAATACAAGAATATAAAAATAAATTTTGTTAAATCATAGAAAAGATACCGTTGTGGGAGCCTTACCCATCTCACCATAATGGACTCTTCTTACTGTTATTAGTAGTGAGAGATTTCGCTGCCAGGGGCAGATCAATATCAGTGTTATATGAACAGTACGAGACTTCTTACCTTTTCTATGTAACTCTATCTTTCTTGTGTAATATAATCTGTTATCTAATACCCGTGTTTGTGTTTTCATTAGTGACCCTTTCCGGGGTCACAACAGATCCTTAGATGACTGCTTTATATTTTGGAAATGCTCATTAAGTATTATCAATAATATATAAAACTTCAAAACCTCTGCCCTTATATAAAGTTCACCAGTGAACATAATTTTAAATAACAACCATTTTTAGATAGCCTTATCAAAAATTAAAATGGCCAAATTTACACAGAAGTTTACCACAAACTCACAGACAATCAACAATACTTCCATTTCAAAAGCCAACCATTCAAGAGCGGCATAAAATCCATCTCATATGCTCTGGAATTTAGGATTTGCACCAGTAACCAATTAAAACCTTTGACAAGTTCTATTACATCGAACCTTCCATCAGAAAGAATATTCCATAACCTGAGTTAGGGATTTGAATTAGTAGAAAAAATACCACTAGAACAACTACAACCCCAACATAAAATGTAGCAATGAGCAATCCTTATCATATGTTTTGGCATACAACAAAAACAATCCAGAATTATTCCTATTTTAAAAAAAACATATGTAAAAATAAAAATATAAATAAAGATATAAAAAGAAATAAAATATTAAAAAAATTTGATCAACTTTTTTAAAAAAATGATAAAAATAAGTTAAAAAAAAGCAAAGATAATTAAAAGTAAATGAAAGCCAAAGAATTTAAAACATACTAATCTAAATTTGGGGAATACACCATTCATGCAATCTCAAAATACAAAAATAAGAGATGTGGTGTATATAGTATAATTATTAAAGGAAAATCCTATACTTTGCAAAAATCCAAAACAACAGATGATAGACCTCTGTTCAAGTTTGGAGAAATCGATTTGATTTGAGGCCATTTTGAATAGCATCAAAACGATTATCTTATTAAAATAATTTTGGCTATAAACTAATTGCAAATAATGCAGAATTTACATTTACAAAAAAAAAGTTATTTTGCTTTTTATCAAAAAAATTTAGAACACAGTGGTCAGTCTTTTGGGACATGAAAGGACCCATCATTAGTGATTTTCTTGAAAAAGGTACAACTGTAAACAGTGCTTTTGTTTGCCTACTCCTAAGGCAACATTCACCTTACTTATTGAATGACCCTTATATGTTATAAAAAAAAAAATCTACAATTGATTTCAATATATATATTCGAAATTGAAATTTACAATCTAAGCTGCAATTCCAAAAATGTAGTTTACATAATCCAGTGCTCAAACTGCAAATGAATTTATATAGAACACACACAATCACTAAATAATAGTCTCTCTAGAGAAAAGCAATACTAGATAATCAGAAAACAGAAAATTTAATGAATCAAAACATCTTTATGAATAAGCATAGAAAATTCTAAGATAATGTCAATCTACCAGATCAATGATGAGACATTGCTTCAAATTAAAGAAAAAAAGACTTTATAGATAAATATAAACCAACTCTAAATAAATCCTAATTCCATCCACCAAAAAGATATAAAATGTACTCCACACAAATATGTTTGGAAGACAACATGACTATATGCAGACACACACACCAACACATATACACACACCAATTAGCTTAAAAATACATCTATGTATGGGTGTAATACATTCATACTTACATTTACTTAATACCCGAAGAAATCTTTGTATGTATGAGTGCATACACGTATATGTGTGTACCCATACACACCAGTTACCCAAATACACATTAATACAAGTATACACCCATCTATTGGATTACTTTACACGTTTACAAACACACACACATACATGCATTAGTAACAAAAAACACACACGCATAAGTGCATACAAGACCCGAGGAGAGGAAAAACAAGAGAGACCCCATAAGATCTTCACAGACATCTCTAACGAGACAACTACTGACAGTTGACCCAGTGTTAACCAGAATAATTTATGACCCCTTTCCCAACTACTATTCTGGAAAAAATCTTATAATATTCCTTCAAAACTCTCCAATACATAACCAACCATTCCATCACTTAAACAGGATTCTTAGATACCTGAAATATGTATAGTAAATATATAAAAACAAAAAACAAATACCACTATTGGAATCAATGGTAGATTTTTTTTATATATTAAAGAAGGTTCATTCAATAAGTAAGGTGAATGTTGCCTTAGGAGTAGGCAAACAAAAGCACTGTTTACAGTTGTACCTTTTTCAAGAAAATCACTAATGATGGGTCCTTTCATGTCCCAAAAGACTGTCAGCATCATCTTCTTTACTGACCACTGTGTTCTGAATTTTTTTGGTAAAAAGCAAAAAAATTTTTTTTTTTTTGTAAATATAAATTCTGCATTATTTGCAATTAGTTTATAGCCAAAATTATTTTAATCTCCCAAAAATAATCGTTTTGATGTTATTCAAAATAGCCTCAAATCAAATAGATTTCTCCAAACTTGAACAGAGGTCTGTCATCAAGTCTTTGGTGGTTAAGAAGTGCAAACCATGAGAAATTTACTGAAGAATGTGTTAGTCAAAAATTTTAACGAATGGGCTAAATTGTTTAAAGAAGGTCAAAATAGTTTTCAAGATGAAGAAAGGCCAGGCAGGCCCTTAATGAAAAAATGATGGATTCAATGTGCCCATTTTGCTGACAGAGAAGTATCAGTAGTGGACTTTGTAGAACAAAAAGGAATTTTTGTAGTTATACACAAGACTATGCATGATGACCATACCTTTTTTAAGGTCAGTTGTCATTGGGTTTCATCAGGACAATGCAAGGCTTCATCCTGCTGCAAGAACTGTGAAAACCATTCATCAGTTTGTTTAGAAACAGCTGTTACATCCTCCTTATAGTCCAGATCTGGCCCTTTCTGATTTCCATTTGTTTGACTCCACTCAAAGAATTTCTGCGTAGAACAAAGTTTTCAAGAGATGATGAAGAGAAAAACATGGTAAGGAACTGGCTGAAAACATTCCAAAGATTTCTACTTTGAAAAAACACAAATGCTTGTTTTTTGATTGGGAAAAATGTGTTTTAAAGGATATAGATTATATTAAAAATATTAAAAATAAAGCAAAACTTTTTTCACTGATATGAAATCTGAGTCATTGTATTGCTAATTCATTGAGATGGGAACTGCCAAGGCATAGTGGTTAACATGCTGGAGTTCGACAACATAATAGTTTATTTATTGAAAGACTCTTCTATGTGTATGTACACACACACATATATATATATATATATATATATATATATATATATATATATATAACCAGTGTTTTGATGTAAGAATTTTCTGTTGTATATAAACAGATTTATGCTGGGAACTTTTGCACAGACCTAATACATAAGCATAAATAAATGTATAGCAACTTCTGTTTTTTCCCCTATCCCTGATTATAAATTCATATTATTACATGTTTTTGTGTATATGATAATATAGAATTTTTTCCATATGTATGTTGGGTTCAGATAATATATCTACTTATTGATTATTTACTTATATATATTTGTATGTGTAGTGTTATACTTCATATATATAAACATATACATACAATTATTTATATGTGTGTATACATATGTGCACATGAGCTGAGACATCTATGTAATTATCAATTTTACAAATATATGTACACACACACACACACACACACACACACACACACACACACACACACACACACACACACACACACCCATGTGTGTGTATATATTGTATTTCCTTTAATTTCATTGATCTGTCGACATTTGCTTATTCCCATCAGGAAAGCGAAATATTTGATAAAACATGACTTAAGTCTCTTGAAATACATAGCCGTGTAGACTTTAAGACCTGGCCAATCACTGTATATCAATAAACATACGACAATTCATTGGTTTACCATTGGGGAGCTTAGCTACTTTGTAGTCTAGACAGGTGCTCTATTTTCCATCACAACTTAGCAAACCAGTCACCCCACAATTTGGAAATGGTGTTTTTGTTTGCTTTTCGTAAAATAAATTTCTCAGGTACAACAAATCTAATTGAAAAGTTTTTTAAAATGTTGTGATCATTTTTTTGTTGCAGCTTTTCTAATAAATTTCGTTGGATTGAGTTCAAAAAAAGTTAAATGGTATACTATATATATAACTCTCATCATATATATCATAAAAGATATAATATACGTGATCTGTTTGTAAAGTATCAAGCCATTTTGAATATCTCAAGATGTAGTTGCATAGCATTAAAGTAACTTGGCAACAAATCAAAAGGAGCATAACAGCACATATTAGCTGACACTCTCCTGTATGGTTTCTCAGTCAATAAGGTGATGTCTTTGTGTGCTCTTGTGTAGTATTTGACCATCACATTCATAGCAAATGTGCATCAAGTTGAATTTGAAACTTGGATTTCTGCCATAAAAATATTTTCAGGACTAATTCAGTAAGACAAGCCTAGATAAAACTTTGGTACTGACTCTTCAAATTTGGCCTGGAATCTGTTGAAATTAATCCACCTTTTCACTCTGTTGGTGAAACTTAGAATATGCTGACTGTATCTCCTGCTAAGGAATAAGACCATTCCAAAAAAGTTCTTGAGATATTTAGTGTCAAATACTCCTTCATTACTCCCAGATCTACTCTGACCAGGAATAGTAATATCTGCTAGGGTCCCATCTATGGGTAAAACTCTTGAAAAATTATTTGTACTCAATAAGAATATTTAATACATCATAACTGTAAATTTTTTATTTGATTTGATTTGGTTGGGTTTTATGGCATATCAACCATTGTAGGTTATTTAATGCCAAATCCAGATTATACATATATATTTGATGCATATGGTTTGTAAGCATAAGTCAAAGTTAAATAGTTCAAAGTATTGCCATGTATCACTAACAATTCTATTAATCAGTCAGTCATTTGTTTACACACAGTTAAATGATCAAATATTTCTGTTTTGCATGAATCATTTGTTCACACTCAGTTTAAATGTCAAACAATTCTATTTGACCCATAGATAGGACCCTATCAGGTACTACCACTCTGGGTCTGAGTGGACCTGGGAGTAATGGCAATGAAGGGGTACTCTGCATTCCCCAAAGCTCTAGCATTACTGGAGCTGCATGTTCAGACAAAGTTTAATGTCATTTCTAGGACACTTATTGTGGAGGGGGGGGGTCTTACCCCTCTGCAGAAATGCAATCGGTGTATTCTATAGCTCCAGCTAACTGGGCGGTAAACTATTAATATCAAGAATACTTAGTTGATGCTATGATTTTTTTAAAGGATCATTATTATTAGTTTGTTGAAACCATGTAACTGTGTGCAAACAAATGCCTATTATTGAATACAAATAATTACTTGAAAATATACATTTATTAGAATCAGATAAAAATAGTTGATATCATATAACTATATGTAAAAAAAACTCTTAGGAAACAACTACACACAAAAATGTAAAAATAAATGTACAATGAATACAATTCTCTAACCTCTAGGCATAAAGTAGCCTTAGACCGGTTGACATGCCATTAAAACCAATTAATCAGAACCACATTTTGGAAAACCATCAGTTAGAATATCTGAAATTATTGAACATATATGTGCTGTAATGAAAGTGAATTGATGATTGAGGATCCTACCAGTTGTCCGGAATGTACTCAGCTATTTTGGATGTTTTAGCTGTCAATACTTTGTGCTGTGTTCAGTTTGAATTTAGCTTTTCTTGATTTCTGACAATTGATATTTGAAGAGAGGAGTTTTCAGACCAAGGGCAAGATTAAGGAGAATGCAATGAAATAGATGATGCTAATCATAAAAAAACATATTTCAGACTGTTTTGAAAAATTGAAGTGATGCTGTGATAAATGTATGAAGTCCTGAAGATGTACTTTGAAATGGACACATATGTACAGTAACCCTAGATTGGCTGATTTAAGAAATGATGTATCAGACTAATATATATATATATATATATATATATATACACACGAGGTGCATAAGATAAGTTTCCAGACTTTTTTTGTATGGGTATTTGAAATTGGCATAGACTCTTGAAAATTCAGTATGTTATTGCTATACATCTTATGAGATGACCAATTTTTATGATTTCACATTCAAATGAACAGCTACAGAAGGAATTCGAATACACCCTACTAAAGCCTGATTATTTCAGCTGGTGAATTTCAAAAATGCAATCTGGACGTGAAGACACTTTAGAAGAATGATATGCAATAAAATTTTATTTTAAACTTGGAAAAAATGCCACAGAAACATATGGAATGCTTCAGACTGCTTTTCAACCATCTTGCATGAATTGAGCATCAGTTTTTGAGTGGCATAAGAGATTCAAAGAAGGCAGGGAGTCTGTGAGGGATGATGAGAGGTGTGGGAGGTGTAAGAAAATCAATACACCAGAGTTGATTGGCCAAAGGGTTTGGGTTACTATGTTGAGGTTTTAAGGGAGTTCACGAAGAAATTCCATTGGAAGAGGCCAGCACTCTTCAAACCGAGTCAGTGGCATTTCCATCAGGACAATGCACCAATCCACAACTCCATCCTTGTCACAGACTATTTGACCAAGATGGGCATCAAGTCAGTTCCTCAGCCTCCCTATAGTCCAGACCTTGCTCCCTGTGACTTTTGGTTATTCCCTAAGTTCAGAGGCTGTCATTATGAGACAATTGAGGAGATAAAAGTGGCTGTGATGAAGGTCATTGACAAGCTCACACAAGAGGACATCCATGGGGCCTTCCAGAAGTTGTTGGAACGGTACAAGTCCATTGTATGGATCCAGTGTCAACAAGGCTTGATGACTGTCATTTTCTGACCTAGAGCTGTGGATCTGGTCACATGATCGAGAAACTAACAATCACCAATCACTCTGGGGCCTGTGTCACTGTTATCCCAACTTAGTGTTATGGTACTCACCTTACGGCCTATAATGAATTCTTCCTATTACTATGAATACCAGGGGAATATTTATCTTTTGAGATTATCTTAAAACAATAAAGAAACTTCAACTTATTAAATGAAAGGTACACATATATTTTGTGATTTGATAAAGCCACAATTCCCTAAAAAATAAAAAATAAATACTACCTTGAAAAGGCAGAAAAATATATCCCAGCACCCTTAAGATGCTTTAAATATCAAAAATATGGATGCTGCAAAGAGAGCTGCAGAGAACATCCAACATGTGGAAGGTGTGGCTGAAGGAACCCAGACCAAATGAAGGAAGATTGACAAATACAGATGCTCAAACTGCTAAGAGGGCCACCATGCATTTTCAAGAATTTCTAATATCTTAAAAAAAAAGTAGAGTAGATAATGGAGGTAAAATATAAGAAAAATATAAATTTTCAAGAAGCAAGGAAGATAGTGGTATTGTATATGAAACTCAATACTTAATCCAATGTAGTACTGAAGGCAACTCTCATCAACAACTACCAACACACAAATACAGAGGTCTAATGGAGAAGCTGGTGCAACTAATACCAAACAACTGGCTTAAATTCCAGGAGCAGTGAGAAAAACTATACTCAGTTGAAATCAAACAAAAGAAGCGTACAACAAATATGCTCATGACAACCCCAAAATAACTATCGACAACCTCAATTCTCCAACCAAAATAAATAGCTGAAAAGGAAAATTATGTAGTTTTCTGATCTGTCCACTAATTCCTTTAATAAATATCTCTTGGAAAACCCTCATCTCAAATTCAGAACCAAACACCAAAGTAAACAATGAAAAACTAAAACACCCTTCTACACCAACCAAACTCAAACTTTTCCCTAAATCTAAAATAAATCCTACTCAGCCAGTGGCTGAACAGAGACAATAAAAAATATCAAACCCCTTAAGTCAATCCTGAGATCCCTCAACAGCAATCCAAATGGAAACCTAAAATAAGTTCAATCCATAAGAAAGAATGGTAACAGAAAAGCCTAATCTTAAAACAATCTAATCAAAGAACACCCAGAAAAACCCACAAAAATATGATACAATCCTCACATTATGAAACTGCAGAGGAATCAGGGCTAATTATGAAGAACTTCAACAACTGTTAATGAACTATGACTCTAAATTAGTATTCAAGAAGCATTCTTCAAATACGCCAGCCAACCAACTCAACATTATAAACTCCAAAAATATAGTCACATGCACAAAGATAGACACAGAGCCTTTGAAAGTGTCTCAATCCTGATCAGAAAAGACTTACCCTAACAGCAAATCAACAATGATTCTGAACTCCAAGCAACTGCTATCAAAGCAACACTTGAAAAACCAATAAACATCTGCTACATTTAAGTCTCACCACATAACCCCATAAAAGAAATGAAACTAAACTGACTAATGGAATAAATTCCTAGGTGACCTTAATAGTCACAACACAATATGTAGATGTCAGAAAATCAACAAAATGTCAATGAATTGGAAAATATGATTAATAATGACAACCAATGCATCCAAAATAATAAATCACAAACGTATCTCAACCCATCTATGGACTCCAATTCTGCTATAAATGAAACCTGATGCAATCCCTCAAGCTACATAGACTATACTTGAAAGGTACATAATGATCTTTTTAGCAGCAACAGCTTCTATTATCCTTAAAAGTCCACAACTTGATGACACTAAAGACCAAAAAATAAAGACCTAGTAACAAATCACTTTACTGAAACCCTAATCCCAATAGCAGAGGAAACTCTAACAAAAACCTCAGCTTCAAACAGGTACTATTTTGCATATTAACCTTTTCCCTAGGTTTTTGTATTGTTGAACATCCATCATTGATTTAACATCACTGTTATCATCCCTCATAATCCTGATGATGGTTTATTAGAACCGAAATGCTATAGTGTTAACTTTGCTTCTCAATAAATCTCTCCTTCTACTTGGATTACCTTATCAATTTTTCTCTGTATTGTTGGAATTTACTCCATAATTATATATATATATATATATATATATATATATATATATATAATAACAACAGCACATTGTATTTAAAAAGTGAGTGAAAAAGTGCTCAATGCTTTTCAAGCAGAGAATGTTTAACTAATAATTCTTTGAAATTACAATTCCACAGGACTTTTCCCCATTACTCTGACATCTACATAGCATCACAATCATCAAATAGAAAATGATTTTAGAATTTGGGGGTTATATATATGTGTGTGTGTGTGTTTGGATGGCATTTTTTTCTTTTAAGTAAATATTGTTGAGAAAGACAGACAAGAAATGCCTTGAATTTTTTCATTTTAAAAATTTTCTTAGAAGGTTACACTTATCAATTATTTTTTCTTTCAAAAACTTTCAACCAGTGTTTGGCCCTTTAAGAGCTTTCCCCTCAAAACAGGTGTGTCCTAGGTTTGACACTAAACTGCATCTGGTGGTAAAGCTCCAGTTCCTGAGCTCTGGGAAGTATGGAATCACCCTCTTTGCTGCCATTATTCTTGTGTCCTCTCCGACTTGAAGTGGTAACATGTGTTAGGGTCCCTTTTATGAGTCAAACTGATCTGTTTGCAATAATAAAGGGCTTATCATCATGATCATAGTGTGCTGACAGCATAGATTCCTTTGATTCTCTCTTGCCATCCCTTTCCTCCATCACAATTGATGAGTCCTCTTGAGGACACACAGTGTCCCCACAGAGTTGAGGAATGTAAGTTTTTGCTGGTTGACCTACACTTGTATGTCCATGTGTGGAAGTCCATAACAGAAATTGATTTATGAGTTTGTCCCCACTTTCCCAGCTGTACCCAGCTTGTCTTGCTCTCCATACTTGTGTAGATTGTGAGATGGGAGGCAAGCAACTGTGCAACTGCTGTTTCCTAGGGTGCTACTTCTAGGATTTGTTCAAAACAGCACAGAATACTGACTAGCTTTTTCTTGAAGTGCTTCAACCGTACAGTAGTACTGACACTGCTACCTTATATAATTGGAAACTATCATTGGAAGTAGATGATGGAAAGGAATCCAGAATTATGTTGAATCTATTGTTGTTCTATCAACACTCTGTATCACTATTCTTAAGTCTTGATGAAGGTTCATTAAAACAAAACATTTAATGTTGACTCTCCTTCACTCTAAATTCTTTCCTTTGATTACTTTGTTTTTCAATTTTTCTCCAGACCATCATAGTTAAACTGATTGGCATTAAATATCCAAACAAGGGTTGATATGCCATAAAACCAACCATTTGTCATATTTACCCAACCCCTCCGTTCGGGCAGGATATGACACAAGGTCAATTTTTTAAGCGGAGTTTAACAGGTTTGAATTCAGAGTTTTCCTTCTCCTAGACTAGTTGCTTCACCAAGGCTGAAGAACCCAGTCTCCCCTACTATTTACCCATAGCTGGAGGGAGAATAATTGGATTCATACCTTTCCCAAGGGTATTAGTGCTATGTGAAATGCAATCAGTCTCGTCCAGGATTTTAACTCGTGTCCAATTCCTGCGACGATAACCATTACACCACGGGCACTACCATTCGTACTGTAATATTCAGAGTGAATGGGTATAGATATCAGATACCATATCTGATAAATTTGATGTTAAAAAGGTGAATCCCTGTGGCATGATAGTTAATGTGCTTGACTGCAGCCTCAAAGTAAGCAAGTTAAAACTCTAGTCAAGTCATTAGATTCACTTTTAGACAAATACCTTTGAAAAAGGTATTTAAGCTCATATTCCCATAGCTGTGGGTTAAATAGTATCACTATTATTCTATAAGAATGGCTTTGGCATTGAATAACCCATGAAGGTTGATATGCTCTTAAACAAAGAAACCAACTTGATGCTGAATTCTACCACAATAAATGGTCTGTAAGCAAAAAAAAAAAAAAAAAAATGAGTGGAACTGCGATAAAATATGCAGAGAAAAAGAAAAGGATTTTTTTCCCTAAAATTTTGTTAGTCCGCTTCTGCAGCTGATTGCCAATAAATTATAAAGAATCAAACCATTGAATGACGTACCAGGATTTTGAAAGACTTCTTCAGTATTCAGATAGCCATTGTTAAAAGTATACCTATCACATTACCAACATTAATACATCTATTTTGAAAGACCAACATATTTATCTCAACAGCCATTACTAGAACCACATAAATCCCCCTTGTGGTTCTTTTCAAAAATCTACATCTCATGTGGTTGATTTACATGTCTGGGTTTTCTCATTTGTTATTAAACGTTATTTCTTGTAGAATAATTCCAATAAGTTTTCTTTCTTTTTTTTTTCTTTCACTTGCCATGTTATTGATACAGGTGTCTCTCTCATATGTAGCACATTTTTGCCAATGAATGATTACTCAATTACATACCCCTTATATAAAAAAAGAAGCTTTTGTCTCCTTTTACTTTTTCTTATTCACACATTCTTCCTTAGTTTTTGTCTTTTTTAAAATTCTTTTTTACCCTTTGTAAATTACTCTTATTTACTTTATTTTGTTAATCTTTTTTTTTTGCTTTTCGTGTAATATTTTTTTCTACTCCTATCAAATGACATATTGATAAATACAAGCATTTTATTCTCTTCCTAAAAATAGAAATACATAACCAATCAATATCTCAGAAAAAAGAAAAAATTGATTTTGAATTCATTTATTGCTTACCTTATTACTTTACCCTGTCAAGGTAACATGGCATTACCTGGGTTAAATACCTGCTTTCATCATTGCCACCATCTCTGGGCAATTTCATTTGGGCATAAATATTCATTAAATAACTGCTTTGATCATCACCAACATGTGGACAATTTCATCTGTTCATAGATATTTGTTAGATAATACATTGGCCGAATCTATTATTTGTCATGAAATGTTGGTTGCTTTGAATAAATTCTGTTAACTTGGATCATCTGGTTTGAATGATATGTGGTGACTCTGACATCAAATGAAAGCTTGGCTTTTATTGAATGCCAGAGGGTTAAGTCATCACATGACTTGATAAAGTATAAAAGTTAGATGCTTAAATGAAAGTGGTTTTAAAGTTCCATCTGTGCTCTGATCTATGTGCTCTTCATTTTGTTATAAATGGGTGATGAAAATATCATCAAAGAGAATAAAATATCCTGTGCACATAAGAATGTGTCTGAGTTGTCTTTCATCCCCACACAAAATTGCCCATTCAGTCAGGGCTGTAGAATACACTATTGCTCCCAGGTCTATTCAGACCCAGAGTGGTATCATCTGATAGGGTCCTATCTATGGGTCAAATAGAACTGTTTGACATTTAAACAAATGACTGATGTGAAATTGTGACAGTTAAAAACCAATACTTGAAAGAATTTAACTGTGTGAGAGGAAAAAATGAGCTTGGCTCATTTAAAAATGTTACCAACAAAATGTGTTTACAAATCATATATTTGATATGTATAAATAGGGTTTGGCATTAAATAACCTACAATGGTTGATATACCATTAAACCCAACCAAAACAAAACAACCAAACTGACACAAAAGAACTATGAAAAAATCGGGTTGCAACAACAAATAAACAAAGGGGGACATTGAGACTATAAAATGGCAATGAGAAGATACAGAGTGATACAAGGTGACGGACAAGACAACCAAAAAACAACATGAAAAGTTGGGGGATGAATGATAGATGAATGATATCAAAGTAAGAAGCAAAAATAGAAATATAACATATTCTTGAAAGGGTGATGCAGCATATTTCCTACAACCTATTTAGTTATCAGTGTATCATATCAGTTCCTGTTCAAGGTTATGGGGATTACTTAGCAATGCCTATCTCCTCTCTAAGCAACATGAGACAGATTTTACTGTGTTATAAGGAGCACTTCATGGAGCATTCTTCCACATGATCTAATGATATCTATTTGACTACATAAATATGTAAGTGGAGAATATATTTTTGATGATGGCTGAATATATCTCATGACCTTAGAGGTTGTTAGACTTCTTTACAAAGTTAAGATTTACCCAGCTTCTCTGTGACAAGCAGGATACAACATGAGGTCAGTTATCTTTGACTGGTGGGCATACCAAGGTCAAAGAGCTCAGTCTGCCCACCTGTTTACCCACAGCCTGTGGAAGCCTAGTGATGCTATACAGAGTAATTCCACCTCATGATATTTCTCAGAGGAACAGAAGTTACTCGGATGTGGCCATCACTTCTAGTAATATATTATACTGAGTTACATGGTACCACTAGTAAGAAGCAATCTCTCCCCTAACCTATGAATTCACACGCAAACTAAATTGTCTTTACAAGGTTAAAAGACTTTAAAGGAAAATATTGTTAGTGACTCAAATTGAATAAATGCTAAATATAAATTAAATGGTTAAATGTAAGAAGAATGCAAAATTCAAAACAAATACATACCAATTTTGACAAATTTGATATTTATATACATTTTACCTGTAATATATATATAGGAAGGCCCCGAAATGGTGCACATTCTCTTCTGATGACCCCAAAGCAAGCATGGAGTTAAAACTGCTCGGGGGAAATAAGAATAGCTAAAGGAGCGTTTTCTGTCCGCTCACTTTTTGGTGAGTTTCTGTTACTTGGTAAGTAACTTCCTTCTATATGCTCCCAACCCCTCTGCATGTGCAGAATATGACACAAGTTCAATTTTTAGCTGATTTTAACAGCTTTGAATTCAAATTTGTTTTTCTCAGACTCTTTGCTGAACCAAGTTTAAAGAGCCTAGTCTGCCAATAACTGGGGGGGGGAGAATAGTTGGATTCATGCCTTTTCCAAAGGCATTATAATAATTGAATATACAATTTTTGACTCTCTAATTTATGGTGTATGGGATGTCTAATTTTCATTGCTTGGTTTGACAGTATAGCATGGATACAACTATTCTACCCCCAGCTATTGAAGAAATAGTAGGGCAGCCTGAATTTCTATAGCCTAGGTTCGGCAACCAGTCAAGGAGAAAGAAAACTCTGAATTTAGACTAGTTTAACTTCACTTCAAAATTGACTTGGGGCTGTAGAATACCCCGACTGCTAATTTGCAGAGGGGTAAGGCCCTCCCAACAAGTGTCCTGGATATGACAGTAAACAATCTGATGGTGAGTTTCCAGTAATCCTGGAGCTTTGGGGAATGCAGAGTACCCCTTCATTGCCATCACTCACAGGTCCACTCTAGCCTGGAGTGGTAGCACCTGATAAGAGTCCTATTTATGGGTTAAATAGAACTAATAGTATACTTATGCTAAACTGAATTGTTTGACTAAACTGAATAGCTTGAAATGGAAATATTTTTGACAATTAAACTGTACTAACATTTAAACTGTGAGCTTATGCTAAACTGAATTGTTTGAAATGGAATTGTTTTTGACATTGAAACTGTACTCAGACTAAACTGAATTGCTTAATAGAGAACTGTTTTGACATTTAACTATGTAAAAACAATCAGTACTTATACTAAACTGAATTAGCCGAATTAGAAATATTTGAATAAATTGAATAGCTTGAAATAGAAATGTTTTTGACAATTACTTATGCTGAACTGAATTGTTTGAAATAGAACTTTTAATTTGTTTAAAAATGGATTTGGCATTAAATAACCTACAAAGGTTGATATACCATAAAACCCAAACAACCAACCAATCAAAATTGACCTTGTTTTGCCACCTACCTGCAGATGAGGGATTTGTTAAATACTCACTTGGGAAGTTCTCTGAATAGAAGCAAAGTCTCTGTATGTAGATAGAAGCTTCAATTCTAGATTCATTTTCATAGAGTGCAATAATAATAATAATATCACTGTCTCTTTTTTTAAACCAAATATTGATTAATAAAAAAATTGCTGCTCAAGTACACACACACACAAACACAATGAAATTATGCAAGCTTTTATACAACTTTATCTGTAATTTTTAGTAATATATATAAATATATATATATAGGAAAGTAGGTATGTGTCTTATTACAGTCATTTATCGTGATTTTTATTCAAACCTTTGTTCTTGACACATATAGCAAATATATAAATGGACTAACAATCCTGAACTTACAGAACAAAATATGAGCCAATGGTTGAAATTCTCCATTGGTCTCTAAAACAACTCTGATATACCAACGTGAGCAGTCACTTTATTAGATAAGTCCTATCACCTGTCCACTTATAGATTATTGTATTTTTCTCACTGCCACCAAAAATGGACTCCCTAAATAGACCAAAACATACATGATACTATTTCTTTTTGGCAACAGTCTTGGAGACAAACCATTCAGGGAAAGATCATGATGTTTAATGTAGGTCTCTCGTCTGCAATTCTATCTATCTTAAAGATTCCGTCTTGCAATCATGGACCCTTGACGTGTAACCATTTATAGAGTAACCTGAAGTCTGTCCCTACAAAGAGTTGGAATGTGTAATGGTGTTATGACGTAATAGTTTTTAATACATTTTGCATCAGCAATTCTTTGCCTGAAAATATTTTGGTATTTTTACATTGAAAGATTTTCTTCCTGATAAATTCTTGAATATTCAGTACGACATAGCTAGCCCTGTGAGTAGGAGTTAAAATATGCAGTCTGCAACCACTGGTGTTGAGGCTGCAGTTCTGGAGATCTGGGGAGTGTAGAGTACCCCTTCATTGCCATTACTCCCTGCCCCAATTTGACCAGGAGAAATAGTACCTGTTAGGGTCCCCTCTATTGGTCAAATAGATCTGTTTCAGAACTATTCTTATTCAATAGAACTACATGAAAAAACTTTTAAGAAACAACTGCATAAGAAATGTGAATATGAACATATAATGAATACAATTTCTTCACCTTTTGGTATAAAATATCCCTTGATTCGTTTTAATGGCATGTCTATCCTACATTGTCTCATTAGCTATTGGCAGGCTAGTTCAAGGAACAGAATGCATTCTCAGATTTTGATTTAACAGGATAAAACTATAATATACAGAAAAGGAAATGCTGAAAAGTTATCAGCTCAACCAAGAAAGGAATGAACTTTGCTTTTTTTGTTCAATCTTTTAAGAAGGGTTAGAAAAACTTGAAAAACATTTTGCAAATTGTGTTCAACTGCAGGATAAATGTTTCATGGCTCTACACCATTTCCTTCTTGGTCACACCAAGAACTTTTCATCTGTCTCTTGTTTGTAATTACCCAATACCTATGCCAAGAGCAGGATGTCAGACAAGCTTAATATTTAAATTGAGTACAACTGGTTTGCTTTCAGAGTTTTCCTTCTGCTAGACTGGTAGCTTTACCAAGATTAAAGAACATAGGTTGCTCTACTATTTACTAATAGCTGGAAAACCCATGCCCTAAAACCTACATAGAAGACAAAACCAACCTAACCTTTCTTGGCCTTAAATGATCCACAGAGGTTGATATGCCATTAAACAAAACTCAAACTCAAATTAATGGCTGGAGGAAGAATAGTTTTTGCCAAGTGAAATGCAAACAGCCTCATCCAGAATTTGAATCCGAGTTGCTGATTCCATTTCCTATGACTCATCACTCTCTTGTGTACTACCATATTTCCAGTAAGGATCAGCATTTCTATGTAGAATCAGTAGACAGTCTGTGTGGTCTGCCTAAGCTTTATTAATCCCAGACAACTCTACTTAGGATCAGAGGGTAATATATGTACTTGTGAATATCCAACAGTTATTTGAAAACAACCAACAACAAAATATGAAAGATACAGGTGAGAATGATTAATCTATAGATTTATATAAAAGTATAAAATTTCATATTTCCTCAAGAATGCTTTGCCAGGTATAAAATATACGGATGATCATTTTAGTATTTTACTTTTTATTCTTATTTGTTGTTTTTTGTAATGTATTTTGATAGCATAGTACCTTTCAAAAATGGAATAGTTAAGGCATGTATCAGTCAACAACAAGCTTATGTCTCTGAGAAAATTTATTAAAAAGAAACAACCTACTTAAATGTTGAAAGGAAATATTTTTGTAAAACTGAATTTTTAATGATACAATAAACTTCTTAGTCTCTATCAAGCCAAAAAATAAAATACAAAGACTAAGAAAAACCTAAAGTTTTGCTTAAATTTTTTTTTTCTAGAATTTAAAATGCAATTAAAATTTTTTTGTAAATTATTTAAAAGAAAGAAAAAATATTCAAATAATGAAACTAAATTTTTTTTCCCTAAATCTTGAAACTGTCTAATTTTTTTTTGATAAACTTTAAAGAATTCATTTGGAAAAAATTAATTAATGTGACTTCATTGAACAATTGCACACATTTAGTGTGATTCTTAAGGCTGAACAAACAAACAAACCAATAAATTCATTGACAGTGATATTTATATGAATCGATAACCATTCCTTCTTGTGAGGAAATACATGTCTTAAAGATAATTCCTTGGAAAAATGAAATTTGTTTACTTTTTTAAAAGAAATTATACCAATTCTTATTAAATTCAAAATTATGTACAAACAATCATTAAATTAAATTGAAAATAAACAAAAAAGGAACTTATAGAAAACTTGAGCAATAAAAATCCAAAAAGGAGGAACTAATTACATTGGTAAAAAATAAATTTTCCTTAGTATAGATTTTTAACATCATGGATTTGATATGCACTCTGCCGCTGCTTATATATGGGCAGTAACAAAATGTTCATATTTGTCAATCAGAATATGTCTTTCAGGTGTCTCCCAATGAGTATCAAACTTCTTTCTTAGAGTTACTTTAAAGGATAGAAAGAACCTTCTGCCATTGATATTATTAATTTTCCATTAGATTTTCAAAGTTCACATTTTTTAATAAATTGCTGCATTGGAACAGTAATTGGAAAAAATGAATTTGTTTTTTAAATTTATAATTTACTATTTTTAAAAATCTATTTAGTTCTATTTTTTCTTGGATTTCTACATCAAACTTTTTGGTCCAGGTTAGAAGCATCATAAACAAAAACCACAGCTAGAATTTTTTTAGATATTATTTTTCCAATGCATTCCAGTGGGGAATGATAGAAGTTTGAGTAAAGCCTTAGTATACTTTTAACCTGGACTATTCAGGTTAAGAAAGGAACTTAATTGAAAAAAATTGATGCAAGTCATTCAGATGATTTCTTATAAACTTTTATGTGAAATTTTTAAAAGCAGTGAATCAAAGAAATTAATGTACATTTTGTCACACACTATTTCAAAAAACATTCTCTAATTATTATTCTACAAAAATTACAAATGGCAGTAAAAGGGTTTATTATGGTTTGAATATGCTAGGAAAAATACTTTTTGGGTTTTTTCTCTTGTTTGACTTTTAAATGGTTACTCTTATCTTTTGTTTAAAATTAGGTACTGCTTTTGGCCTAGAAGGGTAGACTGGGGTTCAATCCCAGATCAAGTCATACCAAAGACTCAAAAATGGTACTTGATGCCGCCTTGTTTAACACTCAGCATTATAAGGTATATATCAAGGGTAGAGTGGAGCAATCCAGGTAAAGGAGTAGCACTCTCTCCTATACCTCATTGTAGTAGCTACTGAAAAGGGAGCCTTGACAATGGTCGCCAACTTTACTTACTTTACTTTTATATATTTAGATAAGTTTGAATATTGCAATTATCCATATTTACCGACCCCCTCCGCTCGGGCAGGATATGACACAAGGTCAGTTTTTAAGTGGAGTTTAACAGGTTTGGATTCAGAGTTTTCCTTCTCCTAGACTACTTGCCTCACCAAGGCTGAAGAACCCAGTCTGTCCTACTATTTACCCATAGCTGGAGGGAGAATAATTGGATTCATACCTTTCCCAAGGGTATTAGTGCTATGTGAAATGCAATCAGTCTCGTCCAGGATTTGAACTTGTGTTGCCAAGTCCATTTTCTACGACGATAACCATTACACCACGGGCAATTATCATTGTTCTAATTAAAGAGCTTCTTTTTAATTTTAACAGATTCTTTCTTCACATGTATTTTAGGGTTTTCTTTTTTACATGGTTTAAGCTAAAGGGCATATTTAATTCTAAGAGCTTTTTTAATTCAAATTTAAGGGCTTTCTATTTTCTTATTTGTTAAACAAAAGGCTTCTTTTTTTAATTTTAAGAGGTTCTGTTTTCTTGATCTAATTTTAAAATCATTTTCTGGGAAAGGCATAGAGCAACAACTTGGTGCTTTGCCCACGTGCCACATATTTTGATAAAAAGGTCCAGTCTCTGGCACAGCCTGATAGTTGAAGACAAGAATGAATGAATGAATGAACACTTGGGAAAAGCCACCTTTTCTCAAGTACTTTCCAGAGAGCAATAACTGTAAAAACTTATTACAGCCATTGTTAACCTTGACAGGGGCAGCATATTTGTTTGACATGTGTTACTTCATTTCATTAAACTACCACCCACTCTTTATATATATATATATATATATATATATATATATATATATATAATGTCAGATTAATGAAAATTCCAAGAGACTAAATTTGTAGGTGTTCATTTACTTTACTGTAAATATTTCCTAGCAAAATTTCAGGCATTTCACAAAACTTACAATGATTTATTTGTGTTCTGTTTCCTTTGAGAAATGTATTTGAATGCATTTTAATATTTTCCTAAGAAATGTCAAACTAGGAAAAAAAAGCTAAAAGAAACGGGATTTTTTTTATATATTCACAATTTAAGATAAAAGCGGAAAAGAAAAACAGATGGGGAAATATTTTAAGTTGAAGAATAAATGCTAATTTTGAAATTGACAAGCACCGACATTAATATAAGAAAAGAAAAAAAGTGACAGAAATAGTTTACTTGATTCTTAATATTAAATGAATGTTAAGAGAAAATAGATTTTTAATACTTGAAAATTATTTTTTATTGTTAATATTGTGATAACAACCAAGATGAAAAAACTAGTTTGAGTATGATTTATATCAGTTTTTTCTCTTATAAAATCTGCTAGATAATGTGTATATAACTCCTATGCAATGAGCAGGATGCAGCACAAAGTCAATTCAGCTGGTGTGAATTCAGAACTTTTCTTCTCCTAGACAAGTTGTCCTCATTGTCAGCAGAGCTTAGAATTTACTGACTGTATCCCTGGCAGAAGGGTTAGACTCCCCTACCCAAAAATGCTCTTCTAGGCATGACACTAAACAGCATCTGATGGTGAGGTTCCAGTTTTGGAGTTTGGTGGAGTGTGGAGTAGTCCTTCATTGCCATTACTCCCAGATCCACTTTGACCCAGTTTGGTAGTACCTGCTAGGATCCCATCTATAGGTAAAATAGATTTTTTAAATTATTTGTATTTGGTCAGACTATGTGCAAAAAAATGATTCTTAACAAACATTGGCACAAAAAATGTGAATATGAACAGATGATAAATGTGATCCTCAAACCTCTTAACATTATATTACCCTTGATGCAGGGCTAGCCATTAGCCAATTGGACTAATTCTTCCACACATCTAAGGAGACCCTATGCTAAAGCATTATCTACTCTCAGCTCGTCAAGTAAATACATTTTTATATATTTGCTCCAAATGAGGCCTTCCCCGTCCTAAGGGTTGACATATCATTAAAATCAATCTAGACAGGTTGTTATACTGAACCTAAAGATCTAAGACTACTCTACTATTCACCCATAATCAAGGCGAGAAGAGATCCTGTTGTGGATGAGAGTCAGAGAATTGGTACATGGGTGAATTCATTTCTATTCACTAGAATATATAAAATACAAGTAAAAAAGGAAATTAATGCACTCAGACAGTTAAGATAAATTTACATCATCAAATATTAGAAACTAAACAAAGCGACAGATGTGTCTGATGCTTGGTCTCTGCTTGAACTGCATTTAGCATTCATTTTTTTTTCTTCTCGGTATGTATCTGACTTTCCATCAAGCCAGAACATGGCACCAGGGCATTTTATAGTGGCGACCAAACACGAATTGAGACTCATGAGTGACAGGTGGAAAAAAATACTTGGCCCCATTGGTCTCAAGGGGTACCTCGGACACCACACAATCAGCTCAACCCTGCAAAGCCAATAAAGCCCGGGGGGACTGCCTCCCGAGACCAAGCATTCAAAAGATTTCCAATCACCTCAAATGCCAGGTGGCCTGCTCAAAGGCAAAAGGATTTTCTTGCTTTTTTTGTGCCCACTCAGCTGGGGCTATAGAATACACCAGCTTTATCTCTGCAGAGGGGTAATTTTCTACCCCTTGCAAGTGTCCTGAATATGACACTAAACAATCTGATGGTGAGGCTCCAGTAATGCTAGAGCTTTGGGGAATGTGGAGAACCCCTTCATTGCCATTGCTCCCAGATCCACTCTGGCCTGGAGTGGTAGCACTTGATAGGGTCCTATCTATGGGTCAAATAGAACTGTTTGACAATTAAACAGTGAGCAAACAAATGACTTACACTAAACTGAATCGTTTAAAATAGAACTGTTCATTTTACTGTGTGTAAACAAATTACTTAAGTTTAATTGAATTGTTAGTGATAAGTTGTTATACTTGGAACCATTTAATGGTGAGGAAATGAATGAGTCATGTTGAATAGAATAGTTAGTGTTAGATAGCAATACTTGAAACTCTTAACTGTGGCTCTAAATTGATTTGTTTGTATTACATACCAACACTTGAAAGTATTTGTGTACAAACATGATGATATTGAAAAGAATTGTGTTTGATCGGAAAAATTGAAACTGGTTAAAACAGTAATATTAGTGTGCATACAAAAAATTTCAAACTCGTTTAAGAATGAAATTATCTACAAACTATTCACTTAAAAATCATATGTATATACATCTGAATGTGTGCAAGCAAATAACTGATGTTAAATTGTTATTGTTACTTTGCAATAGTTGAGAAACCATTTAAATGTACGCAAGCAAATGATTGATCATAAGTAAAATTGTGTTGGATAAAAATACTTGAAACCATTTAACAGTGTATAAAAAAGATTTGGTCAGGCTCATTTAACAATATGTGTTTACAAATTATATATATCTTTATATATGTATAAACAGGATTTGGCATCAAATAACCTGCAAGGGTTGATATGCCATAAAACCCACACAATCAATCAATCTTTCTTTGATTTTCTACTCCAGTTGGTTATGTCACCCAGCATTTATCATGAATGGGATGATCCCATTTTCACCAGAAAGAGGCGTACACACAATAGATTTGTGAGGAAGAAGACCTCATAGCATAATTCAATAGTGATCTTATATAAAGAGCTATTTCTGCAATGGATATACACTAAGTTGATTATATTTAAGTAACACCAGTCAGATTTCAATGAACTAATAAATCTTTAACTACAATGTTAGTTTATTCAAAAATGATTCTAAGAATAATGGCCAGTGGCAGTGCCCATATCTTCTCCACATTTACTTCAATAGGTCTAACATTTAATATCAATCAAATCACATTATTCCGTACCTTATTGGATTGTTGAAATACAAACTTGAGCTCTGTGTCATTTTTCTGGAAAATGAGTTATATGATAGTCCCTATCTTCTCTCCAAGATAGATATGACAGACTATATTGGGTTGTATGGTACCAGGAACAGTGATTAATCTCTGCTCCAACTTATGGTTATTGATTGATTCATGTCAAAAGCAAAATGATGTGGTGTACAGAATTTTTTTAAGAAAATTATGATTTCTATTATTGCTTATTATCATCATCATCATCATCATCAAGGAGTGTTGACACCATGGATTCCTTTGATTCTCTCTCACCTTCCATCCCTATCAGTCATAACACACGGTGTTCAGGAATGTAAGTTTTTGCTATTACTGCTACTAACCTAAAACTTGAGTTGAATATAGTGTAGTAAGTACAATGAAAAAATTGAATTGTTACATGTCTTTAAAGACAATCTATATGTATCACAAAGCAACTAATAAGTCCAAAAAATATAAATATTATAGATATAATTAATAATTATTATTCTTAAAAAATAACTTTAAACATCCTAAGATAAAATTACCCTTGATGCAAGGCTAGCTTTTAGCCAATTGGACTAATTTCTCCACGCATCTAAGGAGACTCCATATGAGAGTGCAATCTACTCGCAGCTCATCAAGTACACACACCAACACATTTTTATATATTCATTTTAAGTTGAGTCTTGCACATCCTAATTGTTGATATACCATTAAAATCAGTCAATCTGATCAAGACAGGTTGTTATATCAAACCTGAAGATCCCAACCCCCAGATGACTTGATGTGAACGGGTATGTATTTTGGTCATTCCATCAACTTAGAACAATTTTGTATGATGAATTTAGGTCACATACACCAGCATACACTTTGTATCTTTTCTTAACTCATTTATGTTTGTTCATATTGATAATGAATTTATAATTACCATGAAAGAAAGTGTTTCCATAAAAAAAACATACATGAATATGCACATCTCTGTTGCATTTTATTTTACATTACAACAAATCAATGACAAGCCAACATTTGAACAAATGATCTATATACAACAATAGTATCTACCCAACCCTTCTTGCATGGGCAGGATGTGACACAAGGTTCCTTTTTTTTAAGCAGATTTGGTTTGAACTCAGCTTTTTCCTTCTCTTAAACTGGTTGCCAATCTAAGGCTAAAGAGTCAGTCTGCCCAACTATATTACACATAACTGTGAGAAGAAAAGTATTCATGCTTTTACCAAGTGCAATAGTGAAATGAAAACAGCCTCATCTGGGATTTGAACACAGGTTCATTGATTCCATTTCCTATGACAATGACAGTTTTACCATGAGTAGTGAGTACTATTTTTTACCATGAGTAGCGTGTACTATTTTTTTTTTAAAGAGAAATGAAAAAAAATGTTTGTATGTTACTGTAATCAAGCAAAACTGGAACAACATAATCAGATTTTCATTCATGCAATGGATTTAAAATTTTCCGACTTAAAAATAAAGCAATTCCTAAGCTGATAATTTCATTGAGTCTTCATTCACACTAAACAGTATTTTTTAAATCCTCCAAATTTTTTATATCACAGAGATAACAATGAAATATTTGATAGAATCCTTCCTAGATAGAAGTATCAATATCATCATGAATCACTATTACAATGAGAACTCAGTGGCTTCTTAGATTGTCTGTTTGTAAAATAAAAATATTTCCCTTTCAAAACATGTGAATTTAATTTTAAACAATAGAAATTATAATTGAATTAGCATTTTAGAAATTATAATTCTTTCTTTTTAAACACTCTTGAAATTTAAATGTCTATTTGCGAGGGGGGTCATTTTCCATTAACCCTTTTATTTCCATTTTTTTTTTTTTTTCAAGTTTTGGATATGCAAAATTATAATTTAAGTATGACATTTTAAGAGTTAAAAGGAAAATAAAATTCAACTGGGAGAAACAGCATTAGATGATAATCAAATTTTATAAAGGATCATCTTCTTCTGTGTTCTCATAGAAAAGTTGAATGGGCTCTTTAACAAGTTTGGATGAAGTATCCTAAGAGGAAGTATCCAAGCGTAAAACCTTCAGTACTAATGTGAAAATGATTGGTGGGTGTCTACCTTTGGTAATCTTTCATAATATTGTCATAATAAAACAGTCGGATTCTTTGGTAAATACAAGCAACAGTGATCACTTAGATGTCTTCTATAAATATAATAATATGAATATAACCTGCCATTATGTAAATATATAAGGAAACCTCATAGTGTTATGAAAGAGCAGTCATTAAAATGTAATTTGAAAAGCCATGTCTCAAAGTTCGATGTCCTCATGGACTTAACCAGCATGTTATCCTAATTGGTAGAACAACAGATTAGTGAATGCAGAATGACAACAAGCATTAGGACATATCTCAGTGATTGAAGTACTGGATTTGATCTATTAAGTGTAATGTTTTTTAAAAAAAAAAGCCAAGGAGAAAAATTCCAGTGTTTAAAGTATCGCATTAACTTTCCCTTCATTATATTCTTGTGGATAAAACAACAGACTAGAGACTACAATGAGATATAGCTTTGGGATTAAAGTACTTTCATGCTAACTTTAGTGGTTTGAATGAAAGAGAAATGAAAAAAAGATCACATTATAATGGATGCTACCTGCCTTACCCAGAATTATAATGGATGCTACCTATAATTGTAATGGATAGAGAAAAAATAATAAAACGTGGATAGCAAAAGTGGCTCCAAAAGTCAGTGGGAAATTTAGTTGACAGGCATTCTTTGATCAAGTGTCAAGTAACCATATTGATGGAACGAATGAACAAAGAACAGAGAGAGCAGAGAAGAACAATAAAAAAAAAGGAAGGAAGGAAGGAAGGAAGGAAAGAAAGAAAACTGTGTGTATGAACATCTCAGAATTAGTTTTGACCCCTTTTTAAACTACACTTTTCTTGCATCATATTCTTAGGGATACAATATTCCATGCAATCAGATACTGCATCAGGATTAAAGTACATTTTTGCTTACTTTTTCAACATCATATTCTTGTAGATAGAGCAAGAAATTGAAGACTACAAAGTGCCATACAATCAGATATTACATAGGAATTAAAGTACTTTCTAACCAACTTATCCAGTATCATATTCTTATGGATTAAGTAATAGACTGATGATAACTGAATTGCACTTACTGAGATACCTCTTAAAGTACTTTTTTGCCAATTCTTATAAAATGACAATCTTATTGATAGATTAATGCAATGGAGAATACAAAATGCCATGCAATAAGAACTCTGCAGTTAGATTCTTCAAAATATTTCCAATATATCCTTTTTATAAACTGTAGAATGATATGAGAGTGAACATTGGATTTGGTTTGTTTTGGTTTTATAGTAATTGACCATTCTAGGTTATTTGATGCCAAATCCATTTTTATACAAATAAACAGTTCTATTTCAAACAATTCAGTTCAGCATAAGTACACATTCTAATTGTCAAAAACATTTCTGTTTCAAGCTATTCAGTTTATTCAAACAGTTCTATTTAGTATAAGTATAGTTTTTTGGTTACACAGTTAAATTTCAAACAATTCAGTTTAGCATGAATACATAGTTCAAATCTCAAAACAGTTCTATTTCAAGCAATTCAGCTTAGCATAAGTATACAGTTTAGTTCTATTTGACCCATAGATAGGACCCTAACAGGTGCTACCCCTCCAGGCTGGAATGGACCTGGTTGCAATGGCAATGAAGGGGAACTCTGCATTCCCCAAAGCCCCTGCATTACTGGAACCTCACCATCAAATTGTTTAGTGTCATATCCAGGGCACTCATTGAGGGGTGTGGTCTTACCCCTCTGCAGAGATGCAGTCAGTGTATTCTACTGCCTCAGCCAACTGGGCAAATGTACCAAACTGCAACATTGTAGCAAGCAACTTTGAACTTTATTAATCTTATTATGTTAACTTTGTGACTAAAACTCTTCAGAAAGGTCTGTGTCCCCTTATATCCCCTCTAAAAAAATAGTGTGGGGATAAGGCAGTCCATACCTCTCTCGAGTGTTTTAGTCACAAAGAAAACTACTACTCTTCTACAAGGACGACTTTGACATTGATTAACTCAAAATGGTTGATATACCATTAAATAATGAAATGAAATGAAACCAACACTATTCAGTGAATAAAATCCTTCATGCTTTCAATTTGATAAGAATATAAAGAACAGAAAAGAACTCATTGTTAAAACATTGAGCTATATTCTCTAATAAGCCTAGTTTTATTGTAAATATAATGCTTCATCTCAGATGCAAGTGTTATATTGTCATATACATGTTCATGCTGAAATATACATATATATGCTGGATACATACCAACACAATGATAAACAACGCATGCAGGAATAACAGACGCAGTGACAAAGACAGACGCAGGAAGACTTCTTTATAAAATATTTTACCTCTCACTTTATTTGTAAGGTTTCGAAAAGGGTTACTCAAAGTTTGCGTGTGAGAGGGAGCTGGAGACCGAACATAACTGAAATATTTTGACCCCGAAGTTATGGCCGTCAGCGTTGTGTCTTTCTCGTTCTCCATAGCTGCTCAACCGGAGCACTGGCTTTCCTTACTACATCTCGTCTATCTCCGCCGCCAACTATACTACTTGTCCTCAACTCTAATTGCCTGTCTCTACTGGCTCGTTGAACTCAACTGTCCTCTGTTCAATTCGTCGGCCTTATATTACCTTCAAACTCCCACGCGGTGATATGGATACACCTCCGCAACTTCTTCCAATATCTAGCGACCGGGTTGTGTCACTTCCGCTAACTTTGGAATGGCCTGTATGATCGTCATCGAGCGGAAATAACTGTCATGCAGTTCAGAGGTCACTCTCTTCTGGTGCGTCAGTCTATGAGAGTATAATGGGATTTTTTTTACCTCGTGCCATTTCATCATCTAATTTCTGCCCACGCGATTTCCTCTCATAACTGCCATTAGAATGTGTCACTTCCTTCCAGTGCATCACCTTGAATGGCATTTTTGGCCGGGTCAACAGGTCAAAACATAACACAAGGGAGATAATAATTCTGATAACAATTTGATAACTTGTATGAAATGTTATTTTTTTTACATATTTATTTACCCAACCACCTCCACAATTTAGAAGATGAGATGTATGATGATATTTCTCAGTGGAGTACAGCTGGTTTGAAATTAGTTTTCTATTATCTTAGACTGGTTGGTGTACCAAAGCTGAAATGCCTAGTCTGCCCTACTTTTTACCTATAGCTGGAGGAAGAATAGATGGATTCATGTCTTTGCCAAGGGCATTAGCACAAAGTGAAAGGAAAAACAGCCTCATCCTGGCTGTGAATTCAACTTGTCAATTTGATTTTTTCTTGATGATAACTATTATGTTATGCATGCCACTCTTTATTATTATTATTATTATTATTCAACAAATTTTCATACTTTAAATACAAGCAGAATAACTTAATATTCAAAGGTAAAGATAATTTTAAAACAGAAGTAGAAATTTAGTTTTGGGTTTGCACAGAGGATGATTTAAAGTCCCAGACTTCACACAGAGAATGAGTCGCACATTTTTTAATGGTTTTAGGAATTGCCCAACCATATTCAAATTCCATTTGAGGCTATATAAATTCACTTTGTACTAATTTCCTTGTCTGTGCTATCTAGTGTTGGTGGGTAATCAGTCTAGGAGAAAGATAACTCTGAAAAACCTTAGCATTCAACTGTTTTCAATCTCATTCTTGCAACTTCTGTGTCACCCCTGGTGCTAAACTGTATTAGTTCTTGCTTTTTCCTGTCCTCTCAGCAGGACCTATATTACACTAACTGTATTACCTGAAAATGGGTTGACCCAACATTAAAAGGAGTGTCTCCTGAGTTGGACACTAAACTGCATCTGATCCAATTGTAAAGCTTTGAGGAGTGTGGGGTCATCTTTTTGTTGCCATTTTTCCCAGGTTAACTCTAACCCAAATTAGTCATACTGTTTAGGGCCCCATCTATGAGTCAAATAGATTGGTCTGAAAACTTTGGATGTTTGATATGAATACTTGCAACCATAAAATAACGAGCAAATAATTTTTATTAAGAATAGTTACTTGAAGCTATCATTGTTTGCAAATGATTACTATTATTTGTTTCTTGAAACCATATAACAGTGGACAAATATAGGGTGTCTCAATATGCATGGGACCCATGTGACTGCTAATAACTCTCCTACTAATAATAATAATGTGTTCTTTTTCGTTTCAAATTTGAAAATAGTATACTATAACAACTATTAATTCTTGATCACAATCCTTTGGACAAGAGAAAAAATATTTGGCATCACTACCTATTTGGAGACAAAATTATTCAAAACTGTCTCAAAATAAATACAACCCATTAATTTATTACTGAGACAGGAAACTCAGAAAACGTTTGCCTGTCCTGGAAGCTTAAATTATGGCAATTAAAAAAAACACTGATTTGATTTCTCTAGCTCAAAGGATGCATTTTTGCTGGATGTGTTTCAAATGACTGCTGTTGTGCTTGTTGAAGTAATAAATCATTATCATATTAATGGGTTGCACCTATTTTGAGACATCCTGTACATAGAAATAATTTTTTAAAACCATATAGTTGTGTATAAATTAGATAGGAATACTTGAAACCATATAACTATGTGCAAACAAATGATTCAAAGGAGTGTTGTATGGGGTACACTGCATTTTACTGGTGAAGATCCAGTTATGGAACTTTTGAAAGTGTGGAGTCACTTTTTTATCAACATTACTCCCAGGTCCTCTCTGACCCAATGTTTTTGTACTTATTAGGGTCCTATCTAGGGCAGACTAGGTTCTTTAGCCTTGGTGAGGCAACTAGTCTAGGAGAAGGAAAACTGAATTCAAACCTGTTAAACTCCGCCAAAAAACTGACCTTGTGTCATATCCTGCCCGAGCAGAGGGGTTGGTAAATAGGATTAGGGTCCTATCTATGGCTCAAATAGATCTGTTGGAAAATTATTTGTATTACATTGGAATACTTTAAGCCATATCATTAAATACAAATTGTTTGGTTTGGTATGGTTTCTTTGTTTGATGGCCGATCAATGCCTCAGTCATCCTGATTGAAGGACAGTAGTAGTATGATTTAACCTGTTGCTGGGAGGCTAAGGGGTTCATATATTTCTCAAGGGTATTAATATGAAAGTGAACATAATAGTGCAGCTTGAGTTTGAAGATGGTCACTAGGATGTTGTAGTCCAGTACATTAGCCACAACACCATGGGACTCTCTCCAAAAGTTATTTGAATTATGAACAATGAAAAAAGCTCTTATTGTTTACCAAGGGTTATTATTAGTTACTTTAAACTAAATTATTACTTAAATTAAATATTATCATGAACAAAATTATGGAGGTGCCCGTGGTGTAAAGGTTATCGTCATAGGAAATGGACACGGCAACACGAGTTCAAATCCTGGACGAGACTGATTGCATTTCACATTGCACTAATACCCTTGGGAAAGGTATGAATCCAATTATTCTCCCTCCAGATATGGGTAAATAGCAGGGCAGACTGGGTTCTTCAGCCTTGGTGAGGCAATTAGTATAGGAGAAGGAAAACTCTAAATTCAAACCTGATAAACTTCACTTAAAAACTGATCTTGTGTCATATCCTGCCTGAGCGGAGGGGTTGGGTAAATAGGATCATGAACAAAATTACTAGGATTATGTAGGAATACAGAAAAGTATTTAACTGTGAGCAAACAAAGGATTATATGAATATGGAACAAAAGAAATATCTCATGGAACAATTCAAAATAAAAATCATTAAACCAACACCTGATCGTGAATATGTTATTCATGCAATATTCTCATAATGCATGCAGATTTTGTTTTCTAATCACATTTCACTGTTATACTTCTGAGTTGGTACGACAACATAATAGGGCCTCAGTGATATATATATTTATATATATTTTCATTTAGATGGGGTCAGGTGTGCAAATAAAACCATTGGGAGGAAGGCTCCAAAATGGTGCACATTCTCTCCTAATGACTCAAATACTAATTTAGTACAATTTATTGAATAAAAAAAGAAATAAGGCTAAAACATTTATTCAACAAAGAAGTATTCAAAATCTCATTGTATCGAATTATTCAGTGAAAATGATAATGGTATGAGTAGCATCTCACTGTTCGCTCACTCTTTGGTGAGTATCAATTACTTGTTAAGTAATTTCCTTCTCAGATAGGAATAGTTATTATATAATTATGTATAAAGCATTAATACTAAGAATATTTACCATATAATTGCTTGAAAAAAAACAAGGTTTATTTCTGAATTAGATAACCTAACAAGATTTTACATGATGGAAAAACAACCAACAAACCAATCTTGCCATTTTCTTAGATAACTGCAGATCTTGCTCCGGCTCGAGTCCAGATTTAGATGTAGATATATATTTCTAAAACTAACAGATGTCTCCACCATTATGACTATTGCAGGAAAGGTGAGGCTAGTTAATGATTTATTCTGAGGGAAGTGATGGCATCTAAGCATGTACATATATCCATCTTCAAAGAATTCTTGCCATGTCAGAATAATTACTCATTTATTGATTTAATACATCATCAAATCAAAAATCCTCAATGACCTTTCAAAAACATTATTTGTACCACAGAATTCAAATAATCAATCTCTACCCTCAGAATATAAGTCTTTAATGAATAAAAGTAAATTAAGTTAAATTATACCCTGAGGTTTTCAGTAAGTAATTTCTATGAACATAAATGTTGAAATGGAAGTCCATTAAGTATAATAATTGCACACACACACCCATAAATATATATATATATATATATATATATATATATATATATATAAGATTGCTATCTTTACCATAATTTTTTTTCAATATTTTTTCTTATCTTATTTTTAGTCGGTAGTTGAATATCTTATAGTCTGGTTGCAATAAAGTATGTCAGTAAAATTGGTTTTATTTGTGAGCTAACGGATGCCCGTCAAATCAGATATTAAGGAAGAATAATCAAAAATTCTACCACGTTATTAAATTGGTGTCTCTCACTGTCTGTAAAGTGTGTGTGTGTATATTGTACATACATATATACTGATTCATGTGATAATTTATCAATCAGAACATGAATCCTCATACGCATACTGTTTTATACATTAATTCTGGAAATGATAGAGAGGTACATACATACATATATATATATATATATATATATATATATAAGTTTGAATTGTACAGACAAAGAGACAGTGAGGCTTGGTGACTATCAGTTTCTTGTCTATGAACTCTGGGTCCATTGATTGCATGAATGAATGAGAAACTGACGGTTAGCAAGCACCATTGACTCTGTATCTATGCTATTCAAACTTAGATCTACATATAGTCTATCATCAATATTAAGCACTCTTTCTTTATAAGTATCACAAATAGATAACTATATCATATATATATATATATATATATAAATGGTAAGGGCAGCTGTATATATATATATATATATATATATATATATATATATATATATGTGCAGTTCTCTTTACCAATTCCTTTTTAAAAAAATTTAATTTCCTTCTGAAGCAAAGACATCAGAATTTTATTATTTCTAAAAGAACATTTTACAATTAAAACAGATTATGATTAGGCATTATTAATTAACAGGCTCTATCTCATTGAAACTCTGTAACGAAAAAAATGGATATTGAACTGTCCAAAAATATGTTCCTCTTTATGCAATTTTATTTTTGTTTATAAATACTGCAATCTAACCCAAGGTAGAATTATTTGTGTGCCTAACTGATTCTATGAAGAGTGCTGAGATACCAACCCTCTGATCTTCAGCAGAAATTTAGATCCACATATAATAACTCCATCATTTTCTACACGTATATATGCATGTAGATATATTTATATCTAAGTAAATGTGTATGTGTATATATAGAAACATATATATTGTGTGTCTGTTTCTATGTGTATACATATTTATGTGTATGTGTAATATTTCTCTTTTTACTCTGAATGCAAATACACATCATAGATATACTTCTGATGTGTATCTTCAAACGTGATACCTGATGTTATAACATCATATAGATAAAATGATACAATATATATATCTTATGATAAACAAAAAAAAATAATACTTGGATTCATCATAAAATATTATTCCTGTGATCTTTCTTCAAGAGACATACATTTAAAGTAATTTTTTTTCCTATTATCATTCTCATAGTTTTAACAAAGAAATTGTCATTATTCCTAAAAGCTTATGAATTGTCCAATCGTTCAATTAGCTAAAAAGAACATTTTCTTCTTTTTTATATTCTTTTTTTGATGTTTAATTATATTTTTTCTAGAAATATCTTAATATCTTTTAAATAAAACTTCTAATTTTGGTATTTTTAATTCAGTCTCTGATCTGGGAAGTGTTTTTATTTCCTTGTCTAATTACATTATTAATTTAATCAGTTTCTATTTCATTCTGAATGATGCATTTTAGTGACATTTTTATTATTAAAGTCTCTGATTATAATGTAATTGTACTTTACTATATCAGAAGATTCAATTGTCTTGAATATTAAATCAAAAATAATACAAACACTGGTTCCTTAATGGTTATGTTTGTTCACTCTTATTTAGAAGGAAGTCAATGAACAAACAAAATAAAAAAACCCAACCCAACTGTCTTTGTGTTGTATGTCATAAAGTTCAAAATGAATTATGAGAGAAGAAAAGTTAAAACATCAAAACTTAGGTTTTTTAACACAAAATCATTATATGTGAATTATAAAGGGAGAATAAAATTGCAATATCCTGAGTATATGCTTCTATTTATAAAAGCTTAAACATATTGGTTTTAGAGCTGAATTACAGTAAATGATTACATATATTATTATCCATTAATAAGTAAATCCATGACAACTTTTTTTTATAAAATGTACATTTTATTCTCAACCAAATTAAAAAGTAAATTTTCTTTTAAGCCTTGCAAAAGTGCATATTACACTTGAAAATGGTTGGAGAATTGTCCAAATTTCAGGCCTTCTTTCAGGTATAATAGTCACTCTCATGAAGAAAGCCTCTTTACTCACCTTTCTTCAATTGCAAATCCATAACCAGATCGTCCTTCTGCTAATACATATTGTGTCCAAACTGAAACTGAGGTTTGTACATGTATAAGCCAGATGATCATAGCATTCAGCTCATTAAGGCTTCTAATATTCAACAAAAACAAGAAATATAAAATGAATTTCTGTAAAAATGAGAATAATTCCATGTCGAAAAAATGTTTGATACTTTTTTTGCTTTGAACAAAAACTAGAACAAATTTCTGCAGTTAGAGAAGGGTATATTTCACTTGAAAATGATTGGAGAATGTACTGCTTGAAATATGGGGAAAATAAAAACAAATCTTAAAACTCTTTTAATAAAATTATTGAGTAGAATGCAAACAAATTTTTTTTATAAAAAAGTTAATTACCTGGATTTTATTATTTCTAGTGGAACATTTAATAATTAAGACAGATTATGATTAGATATTATCTATCATCAAAATCAATTGCAATGAAACATGGTAGCCAGGAATTAAAGTGCATAAATATATATAATGAGTGTTCTCGTGTTTGACTCCTTTTTTATAGTATATTCATCTGCCTTATCACAAAGGCATGAACTTTGAATTCTTAAGTAACTTCTTTCCCCCTTGAGTTATTTTGATTTTGGTTAGCCTTTTCAGATATCAGAAAAGAACAGAAAAGAGTCTGTCTTATTATAATAATGATATGATTAATATGCGTCTAATGATTTTCTACATTTGATGATCATCTCTGTAAAAGAAAAAAAAAAAATGAAACTCATAAATGTAAATAAAGGAGAGAATCTTAAATAAGAGAATAAATTAATTTTTTTGTCTTGGATTTCCAATTTTGACATTTCTTTTTGTTAGTTAAAATCTTAGAAATAAGAGAATTATGGGTTAAATTTAATCCAAGTAAAGGAAGAAATCATGTTCATAACAGTATTTTCCCTGTGTTGTCATATTTGAAGTGATTGTCTTAATTTTGTTGGACTTTTGTCTTTTTAATACTGATTCATTTTTTTTATTTGAGAGACTACTTGCCTCATTTACATTGTCTTGGAATGTTTTGACTTAGAATATTCTAAGTTACTTTTCCTCCAGGTAATGTTATGTATCCCTGCTAGTCTGAAATTATAATCATAGATAATTTGTTACTGATAAATTCAACTCAAATCATATGCATTTACCCGACTCCTCTGCCAAGAGCAGGATGTGACACAAGATCAGTTTTTTTTCTCTTTTGTGCAACACTTTACCCATAGCTTTGGTAGGGAGAAGAGATGGCTTCATGGCTTTTCCATATCAGAGTATTACCTTAACTTGATTCATTTATACTTGTTACATTGTAGGTTCTTGCAAAGCAGATTGTAATTTTGAATAGATTGTCTGGTTACCACATTTATTGTTGTATAATGTTTTATGTAAAGTAAAAGTGTAACATAATGGCCAAGGGATTTCAGTTCATGCCTTTGGGTTTAGTTAGGCTGAGAACCTTTCGGATCAGCACATGGGTTAGTTAGGTGCAACATTGAGGCAGGTGTTAACGCGGACGCACATGCATCACTCAGAGATGTCACAATAGTCCGAGACAAAACGGGTGACAGAGTGCAAATGATGTCATGCACCGGAAGCGCGCAGAGGTTTGTGAAAAATTTGAAGAAAGTTGGAGAGTTGAAAATTAGATGCCGAACGAGGAGGTTTGACTTTTGGGGCTCGCTGAGGCAAGACGAATTTGCACGCCATGGGGGCCAAATGAATAAGACGACATAGCGAGATTGTGTCTCTCCTCCTTAAGTCGAAACCTTTAACTCAGAGTTAATAAAAAGGTTTCGTACCTGAACAAGAAGTCGTTACGTGTTTTCGAATGCCGAGATTCCTATCTCTTTTCCCTGGATTGCTCCACTTTATTCTTGATCCTTACCTTATAATGCTGAGCATTAAGGAAGGCAGAATCAAGTACCATTTTTTTGAGTCTTTGGTATGACTCGACCTGGGATTAAACCCAGTCTTCCAGATCATTGGCAAACACACTACTCATTAGGCCAATGGCCCGGTTATGTAAAAGATCTTAATAAAATGCACTAAAAGCAATTTCTAAGCTATTTCAAAACTTTGAAATATTCAACAGATGAAAAATTGTTTCATGCTTTCAGAATATGAACAGATAACTCTTGAACCTGTGTAATTTGGGTATGATCCTGAATTGTACCGGGTGATTTTGAGTTTTGGGCAATGTGGAGTCACCCTTTCTTTCCCATTACTCCCAGGCCCACTCTGACTTAAAGTAGTGGTTGCTGTGAAGGTCCCATTTATGAGTCAAATACATCTGTTTGATTTGGAACTACATTAATACAATGGCTCTTTGAATATAAATATTTCAACTAAGTTTAAAATATAAATGTTATCAATTATGTGAAAACCTCGAATTTTTTTCTAACTATTGATATTTGATAGGAATACTTGAATGGCCAAGTGGATAGAGTGTTCGCCAATGGTCCTGAAGACCTGGGTTCAAACCCAGGTAGCGTCATACCAAAGACTTTAAAAATGGTACTTGATACCTCCTTGTTTAACACTCAGCAATATAAGGTACATATCAAGGGTAAAGGGGAGCAATCCAGGGAAAAGAGTTGCGCCTTCCCCTACACCTCGGTGTAGTAGCTATTGAAAAGGGAGCCTTCTGGCCGCCCTCGACTACGGTCGCCAACTTACTTACTTACATAAATGTGTGCAAATTATTGACCATATGGTGTTCTAATCTCTATGATAGAATAAGATGGGAATTCTTCTAAGCTATTGCCATGCCAGTACTATTGTATGGCTGCATCACCTGGAAGTTTATAAAGTGCTTTGAGAAAAAGCTAAATGGGAATTACACAAGGATCTTGCGTGCTGTTTTAGACAAATCCTTGAAGCAGCAGCCCTACCTCACAAAACAGCAGCTATACGGCCACTTGCCTCCTATATCAGAAACTATCTAAATAAGATAAAAAAGACATAGTGGACACTGTTCGAGAAGCAAGGATGAACTCATAAGTAACATTCTTCTTTCAACTCCGACACATGGACACACCAGTATTGGCAGAATATAAAGACTTAAATTTATCAGCTCTGTACAGTCATTGGATGCTGTCTAGAAGACCTACCAAGAGTAATCGATGATAGACAGATGGCAAGAGAAAATCAAGAGAATCCATGCCATTAGTATGACTCAATGATGATAATGTTCACTAATAATTATTATTACTAAATAATAAGAATTATTTGCAACTAGAGATTGACTGACTTCGGCAAGCTACAAAACCAACCAACCCAAGAACCAATTGGTTCCCTTAGTAACAATTGTCCATAATGATATACATGCTTCTATTCAGGAGGAATAGAAGAATTGTAATTAGCATTTAATATTTTCATTGTTGAGAAAATTTTGATCATTAAAAAGCACAAACCCACATTACCACTTAACTCAAAATTGGAAATAGCTTTATTCTCTCAGTCAAAGAATTTTAATTGTATTGCTCTGATAAAAACCTGCCTATGATATGCAGTTTTTGCTTATATATACAAGCATAATGAAAATTTTAGTTATATGTAGATAGAAGTAAAGCTAAGAAAAATGACTAGACTCCCCACCAAAAAAAAAAACATCTGTTTATTCATAGATTTGAGTCTGAATACATGTAATGGGAAATTCTAGGCAGTACCATTATGTTATTTGATCTTACTTAAGGCCTAAAGCAGAAACTAGCAGATTTATATATGAGTGGTATTTTTTTAAACTTCTACAACTCTGAGTAACCTTCTTATTTAATTCTCACACACACACTAAAAAAGAGAGAGAGAGAGTCAACTATAGACTGTGGTTAAAATTAGTTTTTAAACCATGAAAACAAACTTTTTGCATAACTGGAAGTTTCATGATTATGTATCCATTGTCAGACAATCGATAATCATGAAACTGCAAGTAATACAAAAATGTACATTTTCTTTTCTTTTTTTTTTTTAAGTAGAGGAATTATATTGTGAATTGAATTACCGAGAATAGAAAATCTGGCAAACACTTACACACAACATACAGAAACATTAGACAGCTGTTTCAACCTTTTTAGGTCTCATCAGCAGTGTATACTGTGATCTCCACTACTGGAGATCGAACCTGGAACCATAGATTACAGAGCCAAAATTCTACAAGTAAGCCACCATTCATATTGCACACAAGTGACACCAAATTTATTAGTCATGGTAAATGCACGGCCAATTAACCTGAATGTGTCTTGCAAGTTACATCCATACTCTTTACAGAGGACACAATCGCCTCTAGGGCCATGTCTTCCCAAAAGGATTGAAAATACGCATCAACATAATTATAATGACCTCAATTGCAAAGATATAGATGTACATTTTTTTTTTTTTTAAGTAATTGGTAATTCAATTCATAATACAAAAATGTTGTGCAGACCATTCAGTCTTAGATAATTTAAAAAGAGATTTTAACCAAAGTCTGTATTTGACTTTATAATGGCTCTATCCCAAATATTGAGCACTGTTGAAAAAATACAATGTAAAATGTACAAATCATTCAATAAATTAGGTGAATTTTGCCTCAGGAGATGGAAAGAGGAAACTCTGTTTACGGTTGCACTTTTTTCAAGGAAGTCAATGGGTCCTTTCATGTTTAAGAAAACTGTCAGCATCACCTTCTTTACTGACCACTGTGCCAGGAATTTCTTCTTTATGACAGTGTTTCCACTCCATGGACTGTCTTGTCACCTCAGGCTCATAGTGGTAAAATGTAAAATATTTTCATCCAGAACATGCTTCTCTGTACATATCATTCATTCAGTAAATTTCACATAGTTTGCATTTCTCTTTGATGACAGACCTCTGCTCAAACTTGGAGTACTCTGTTTGATTTGCTATAATGTTGAATAACTTGAAAATAAATATTATGGCAAGATTAAAATAATTTTTGCTATTAACCAACCCTGAACAATGCAGAGTCGACATTTAGAGGAAAAGAAATTTAAAACAAAATTTATTTTGCTATTTAAAAAAGAATTACCTTTATTTATGGGATGACCCTAATGTCTATTGTTTTTTTAAATCTTACACTGCAAAGAAGTGTGTATATATATATATATATATATATATATATATATGGTGTAATGGATGTCCTCATAGCAAATGGACAGGGCAACCGGAGTTCAATTCCTGGACCCGGTTATTTGTATTTCACATAGTGCTTATACTCTTGGGAAAGGTATGAATCCAACTAATCTCCCTCCAGCTATGGGTAAAATACTAGGATGGACTGTGCTCTTTAGCCATGGTATAGCAACCAGTCTATGAGAACGAAAATTCTGAATTTAAACTTGTTCAACTCTGCTTGAAAATTGACCTTGAATCACACCTGTAATATGATGTGGTTAGTCCAAGTTAAAAAGAAAATTTCTGGGGAAGGAGAAAGAGAAGAAAAGAATTAAAAAAGCAGACAGAGAATCAACAGGAACAGCCAACTGAGTTACTCAGGCCAAAAGCATGTTGTGGGTCAGCCAGTCACAAATGAATGACTACAGTAATTAAAAATGACTAAAAACAAACAGAGGTCCCAAATCTTTTGCACCAAGGTGGAACCAGCAGAAATGAATATGTTCCTCCCTCTGCCACCAGATAGAAGTTAAGGGGATGACTCAGGTTTGGAAGTCAGCCGGCTTGGAGACACAACAGGGGGAAAAAGACAGGAGTGAATACTGGCCAGAACAATGTGAAGATAGTCAAAAGTTGCTGCTCCCATTTTTGGGGTATGCTCCCAAAAGGGTTCTCACACCAGATGGAAACCTGTAAAAATGAAACCAGTGAACAAGCACGTTAGAACTACAACAGAAAACCAGAAAGAAAATTCAAAGTCTGTGTCTGCTCTCTCTTTCTCTCCTTATGACTGGTTGTTTTTCTTTATCCAGCCAACACGGTCAACTCAGCTTTCATACGCTGTTTCTTCTTCCAACGACTACTTAAAAAGCGTGGTAGGAAATGAATCTTTGTTTTTGTGAACTAAGAGTATTGTGTGTTTGTCAACTTTTCCCTCGTTGGAGTAACAAAAGGGTCCAGCTACCCCTTAAGATGCAGTGATACATGCATTGACCCGTTCAAGCACATGTTGGTACAATGTCCTATTTGGTACAGTAACACTACAACCTCTATTATGTTCACTTTCGGGCAAATACCCTTAGGAAAGGTATGAACCCCCTTATCCTCCCAGCTATGGGTTAAATAGTACCACTACTGTTCTTCTAGGAGAATGGCTTTGGCATTAAATAACCTAAAAAGAGTTGATATGCCATTAAACAAAGAAACCAAACCAAACTACAACCACCTATTTGCTACCATTATGGTAAACATCCTGCTTGTGAGGTTTGGTTTGGTTTGTTTTTATGGCATATCAACCATTGTAAGATATTTAATGCCAAGTCCAGCTTAGATACATAGATTAAATATATATATGATTTGTAAACATTTTGTTGATAACATTTTTAAAAGAGCCTGAGCTCATTATTTTTTGGCACACAGTTAAATGGTTTCAAGTGTTTGCTATATAACAGTAACAATTTATCATCTGTCATTTGTTTGCACTCAATTTAATAGATATGTATGATATGTAAAAGGTTAGCTGGTCAAATCCTCTTTATACATATATAATGAATATATATGATTTTTAAACACATTTTGTACATAACATTATTAAACAGGCCTGCACACAATTAAATGGCTTTCAGTATTGCTATATAACAGTCACAGTTTAACATCGGTAATCTGTTTGCACACAGTTTGTAGGTTATTTCATTTTTGCCTGAGTTACAACTAATTTGTTTGCAGACAAATATTGCTATGATTTCTACACCGTTAAATGGTTTCAATTATTGCTATCTAACAGTTATAATTCTATTCAATATTAATAATTTGTTTGCACACAGTGAAGTGGATACAAGTATTGGTATTCAACACTAATTATTTTCTATTCAACATTACTCCTTCGTTTTCACAAAGTTAAATGGTTCCAAGTATTTTGCTATGTATTACTAACAATTCAATTAAACATCAGTCATTTGTTTACACACAGTTAAATGATCAAACTTTTCTATTTCAAACAATTCAATTCCCCATTAGCCATTTTTTTGCTCACAATTTAAATGTCAAAGAGTTTTATTTGACCAATAGATAGGACCCTATCAGGTGCTACCACTCCGGGCCATAATGAACCTGGGAGCAATGGCAATAGAAGAGGTACTCCCTCATTCCCCAAAGCTCCAGCATTAATGAAGCCTCACCATCCATTCAGTGTCATATCCAAGAATCTCATTAACCCTTCCCTCCCTGTAGAGATGCAGTCAGTGTATTCTATAGTTCCAGCCAACTGAGGAAGGGTTCGGTAAATACATATATAAGTAAAGCTGGATCTATTTGCAGAGTGCTTATCTTTATTTTTCCAAATTGAAAAGGATTTTGAAGAGGAAGTTGTTCTGGTTGTCTTTAATCGGACTCATTTTGAGATGAGGCTTCTTAATCTGAGAATTAACTTTTTTTTTTCTTTTTTTATTTATTGCGGACTTTTTGTCCTCATCTTGGTAGTTTTTGTGTTGTTTCTTCTTCACTACGTTTCGGACAAATTTCACCTCTGGCCTTCTTCAGGTGATTAACTGCGACCTCGGATAGGAATGCTGAGTCTCGTGACCGTATCCCCAGTAATTACTGCCTTCCATAGTTGTTGTCTATCGCATCACGTCGCGGTTAATCACCTGAAGAAGGCCAGAGATGAAATTTGGCCGAAACATAGTGAAGAAGAAACTACACAAAAACTACCATGATGAGGACAAAAAGTCCGTGATAAATAAAAAAAAAAAAATTAATTCTCAGGAAGTGGTTCTATCAAAAATATTTATCTCATATTACAATCAGGCTTGAGGAGGTGATACTATAAAAAAAATCATACGTTAGTACTATTCAACTGCTAAGGGAAACTCTGATTTCAAACCTGTTATAGTCCTCTTACAAAAATTGATCTTGTGTTGCACCCTGCTTATGAGGAGGGGTTGGGTAAAAATATACACAAGTAAAAGGGAATAAATCTGCTGAGCGCTTGTCTTTATTATCTTAAATTGAAAATAAAGGATTTTGATGAGGAAGTTGTATAAAAAGCATTTATCTCATATTTCAACCTGACTTGTGGAGACACTATGAAAAATTATATGTTTGTACTATACAGCTGCTAAAATTGATTTATACCCAATGTTGCAAGTGGTACAAATTAGGAAGTAAATTCACAAAAAAACAATTTTCACAAGTTCTCATTATGTTTGTTGGAAACTGTTGCCCAGAAATAAAAGGAACATGATAAAAGAATTTTTATTAGAGCAATACACTTGAAATATTTTGATTTAGAGAATGAAGCAATTTCTACACTAATATGTAACTAAATGATAATTTTGCAAGATTTTTTTCTCTACTGCATGTAATTTTTGCAGCATCCATATTTTCGGTATGATAGAGATAACTAGGATAAGTTAATTAGAACTATTCACTCCCTTATAAATAGAAGCATCAGTATTATCATGGATTGCAGTTACAATGGGAACTGAATGGGTTTGTAGGTTATCTAATATTTAAACATAACTGTATATCTGCAGATATTGATATTGCAACTGGATAATAATACTTTTTGATGATCCAAATTCTTGATATAACTCATAATTATAAAAGGCTAATAGGAACCCTTCACTTCTTTCTTAATAAAAGCATCAATATCATCACGGATAGCTGTTGCAATAAGAGCCTAATGGTCTCATAGGTCATCTGGTATGTAAGTAAAATTTGGATTTTATTATTTGTATGTACTGATTAAACCATGAAATTTCCTTCAGTTCAACTACTTAGAAATGTTTTTTTGTGGGTTTTTGAATCTTTAATCGTAAACACTTTGTCTTGAGAAGTGAGTTTTTTGTTTATGACCCAAATTACAAATTCTCTTTGGTGTGTTCAAGTCTCTTTGAATTATCATCACAAACACTTTTTAATTGGCATTTTATTCTTTCAAGACTCTTTGAGTCTATCGGTCAAATTTTCTTGAAGAATAAGTTGATTTAAATTGTTGATTTATCTTTTGTGATCTGTTTGTGCTGAATAGTCAGTTTTTGGAAGTAATCTTTTGTGGTTGATCGGTTTTAGAAGCCATCTTAAAAAAAAACTAGGCTCATTTCTGATTTATTTCAAACCATATTTGTAGAAAGTTTGTTATAAGAAACTTGTCAATTTGTTTGCCCTGTTGGTGGGGCTTAGAATATGCTGTATCTCCTGCTGAGGAGCAAGACCTCATCAAAAAAAGAGTGTCCTAAATATGATATTAAACTGCATCTGATGATGAGAGTCCAGTTCTGAAGATCTGGGGAGAGTGGAATACTCCTTTATTCTTGTTACCACCAGATCCATTCTGACCAAGAGGTTGTATCTATTCGGGTCCCATCTATGAGTCAAATAGACTTTTTAAAAAATTATTTGTATCAAATAAAACGCCTCTTAAACAACTATTCAAAAAATGTAAATATGAACGTGATTCCCTAACCTGAAGGCATAAGATAAACCAAGATGGATTAATATGCCATTAATCAGTTGTCAGTTTGTATCATTTACTTTTTCTAAGAATCTAAAAAAGTAGCTATTATTTGAATTTTTATCTGGAATTCTTTCTGTTTAATGTTTGATCTCTATGATAAATACTCAGTGCTAAATTAAATGCATTAAGAAAAGTATTGTGCAGACGGGGTTCTTTACTCTTTATTAACCAACCAGTCTAGGAGAAGGCAAACTCTGAATTCTAACCAGTTTTACTCCATTTAAAAATGACCTTGTGTCACATTTTGACTCTGTGGGTGAGGTTTTCTAAATACAATAGACTGAGAAAGGAGATTTTTCATCTCTAGACAGCAGATATTAATATATATATATATATATATATATATATATATATATATGTTTATGATTAAAATTCAATGTTGAAAGTCGTCTGAATCTGTAAAATCTTTGTGTAACAATGTCAAGTAATATCATAATATATTTCAAGCATCAAAAATAGGATATAAAACTGTACAAAAACTCACAACTTGGTTTAACATTTTTAATCCTCAGGTGAGTTAGTATTCAATATATCAGACTTTTTAACTTTTTTTCTTTTTTATTTTAAGACTAGTTTTTATCCTCCTTTATATCATATTTTTATACTTGAAATATACTGTAGTGTGTGTGTATATATATATATATATATATATATATATAAACGCAGATGAAAAAATCCAAGGTTTTCAAAGGATGATTTTACTTATTGAATTATTTGCTAACATAAAACGTTTTGGTCTATAGACCTTCACCAGGACATGTGAGTAATTAAATGAAGTGAAAAAATATAAGAAAGTTTTAAAACATTCTATTTCTGTTGGTAGTATTCTGTTTGAAATTTGTGTGATATAGTTTGTGTTCAAAAATTTATTTTTAAAAAATCCATATAACTTCAGTCTATCTATCTATCTATATATATATCATTTAGTCTATATCTATCAATTATAGACATATCATATCATATCTCTCTGTCTTTGCCAATGTCAGTCTTCTTCTTTCTACCTCTCTGTTTCATCCAACTTTTTATCTATCTAAATATATATAAATGATGATGCCAAATTATTTTAGATTGGGGATTTTGTAACTTTTTAGCACAAATCTGACCAAATAAAGAGACAAATTGAAAAAGCCCAGTCTCTGTTTGATAATATTGGGGTTTAAAATGATACTTGATTCAACAATTTTCCTGCATTTTTTATTTTGATTGATGTCAGATTTATTTCTAGTTTTTCCCATATATATATATATATATATATATATATATATATATATATGGGAAAAACTAGAAATAAATCCAACACCATATATATATGTGTGTGTGTGTGTGTATTTTCATTAAATATGACAAACAAGGATTCAGTTTGGGCTGCTGTATTTATGAGAAGAGCTAGATCATCTGCATAGTTTGTGTCTTTTATAGCTTTTACAAGATATTGTCTGCTTTTGGTCTTTTTTAGTGTAAAGCCATTTTCTTTCATTTGATCTTGTGATGTTTAAAGTAAGTAGCCATGGCAGATTATAAACATATGATGCTAATATATCTCCTTGAAAGATTTCAGAGACATTTCTGAAGAAGTCAGTTTCACCATCAGGTGAGTGAATCATTGCATTCGTGTTTTTGTAAAGCATCATTATAACAGAAAGTTTCTTTGGTCCTTATTTCTTCCATGTATGTAAGCAAATGCTTCAGTGAAATCTACAAACAATAGTGTGGCCTCAAGATATTTTGGATATACTCCAGTGATTCGATTGATATAATCTGTGAAGTTGTTGAGGAAACTTTCTAGACTTTGGGTTGGATAAAATTGAGAAGGAGGGCATTATAAACCTTCACAGCTATAGCAGTAAGAGTTATACATCTGTAATTCTTAGTAATTCTAAAATCATATTTCTTATGGAAGGGAAGAATGCTGCCTTTGGTCCATTTCTCTTTTGAGCTGCATAATAAAAAGAAATGTCATTGTCAAATTTTCTTGCCTTCCATAGTTCATGCTTGAGGTATTTCATCAAATAAAATTAAAAAGTAATGAAACTATAGGGCAATTTTAACTGGTACTTTTTAATAGATACACTGGTAGAAATTTCACTAAAATTATGAAAAACAATAGGCAGGGAATTCGCTAAACTTGTGGAGTAGAGGGACAAAAAAAAACCTACTTCTCTCTAAATTACCCAAATACTTTCAATGGGTTGGTGAGTTTTCTATGCTTGCAAAAGCTAGAATATTGATCACTTATTGTTTATGCCTGCAATATTTCTTGATGTTATCTATTCCTAGCCTTGTGCAGAGCAGAGAAACATTCATCCGAATAACCCATCTGGCATATATTGTGATTGCACAGAAGCTTGCAGATCACAGAATCATGCCATTGTGAGCACCCAGATGTTAATGCTTTGGACAATTTAAGCATACATCCAAATGCTGAGTAATTCTACTGATATAGTTAGCATGATATTGACATTTAAATTTGTAAATCATCATGTACAAATCATATATATATATATATATATATATATATATATATATATATATATATGATTTGTACATGAATAGTTTGTTCATAACTTGATTTTTAAATGGCAAAGTTCATTGGTTTGAACACAGTTAAATGCTTTCAAATATTGTTATCCATCACTAACAATTCTATTTATGGCCTAGTTGATTGGGGTTGTAGAATACACTGACTGCATCTCTAACTCTAACCTTGACTTCCCCTATGAGTTATGATACTAAACAGCCTGATGGTGAGGTTCTAGTAATACTGGAGCTTTGGGGAATGCAGAGTAATTCTTTATTACCACTGCTCCCAGGTCCACTCTGGCCCAGAGTGCTAGTACCAGATAGGGTTCTATCTATGGGTCGAATAGAACTAAACTAGGTGCTAATGCTAAACTGAATTGCTTGAAATAGAACTGCTTAGATATTTAAACTGTGTACTTATGCTGAACTGAATTACTTTTACATTTAACTGTGTGTAAATAAATGACTGATGTTTAATTGAATTGTTCATGATACAATGCAATACTTGGAAACATTTAACATTGTTAACTAAATTGAATAATTTGAAATAGAACGCTTTTTTTTATATTTAAACTGTGTATTTATGCTAAACTGAATTGTATGAAATGGAACTGTTTATATATATAAAAATGGATTTGACATTAAATAACCGACAATAGTTGATATTCCATGAAACAAAACCTTACTAAACTAATTCTATTTAAAGTAAATTATTTGTTTTCTCACAGTTAAATGCTTTCAAGTATTGTTATCCAATAATGATAATTCTGTTCAATGTAAATTATTTGTTTATACACAGTTAAATGCTTTCACGTATTGTTATCTTAGTGCAATTGATCCTCAACCATCGACTTTTAGCAAATAGTTTGGTTTTGGTTTGGTTTTATGGCATATCAACCTTTGTAGGTTATTTAACACCAAATCCATTTTGATTGAAACAATAAGTTCTATTTCAAACAATTCAGTTTAGCATGAGTACACAATTTGTCAAAAACATTTCTATTTCAAGCTATTCAGTTTATTCAAGCAGTTATATGTAACAATTCAGTTTAGTGTAAGTACAGTTTCAATGTCAAAAATAGTTCAATTTCAAATAATTCAATTTAGCATAAGCACACAGTTTAAATGTAAGTACAGTTTAATTGTGAAAAAAATTTCTATTACAAGCAATTCAGTTTAGGCAAACAATTCAGTTTTGCATAAGTATGCTGTTAGTTCTATTTAACCCATAGATAGGGCCCTATCAGGTGATACCACGCTGGCCAGAGTGGACCTGGGAGCAATGGCAATGAAGGAGTGCTCCATATTCCCCAAAGTCCAGCATTACTGGGACCTCACCATCAGATTGTTTAGTGTCATATCCAAGACATTCATTGGAGGGGGTCTTACCCCTCTGCAGAGGTGCAGTCAGTGTATTCTACAGCCCCACCCAACTGGGCAATACACAGAGTTAAATGTCAAACAGTTTTATTTCAAATAATTCTGTTCAGCATAAGAACACAGTTTAAACATCAAAACTTTTCTATTTCAAGCAATTCAGTTTAGCATTAGTATGCAGTTTAAATGTCAAAACAGTTCTATTTTAAACAATTCAGTTTAGCTTAAATACATAGTTTAAATGCAAAAATCAATATAGTGAAAGAAGCACAGTTTAGTTTTATTTATCCCATAGATAGGACCCTTATCAGGTGCTACCACTCCGGGCCAGGGTAGACCTGGGAGCGATGGCAATAAAAGGATATTCCACATTCCCCAAAGCTCCAGCATCACTGGAACCTCACTATCAGATTGTTTAGTGTCATAATCAGGACACTTGTTGGTGGGGGTTTTACCTCTCTGCAGAAGTGCAGTCGATGTATTCTATAGCCCCAGCCGACTGGGCAATACTCAGAATTAATGTCAAAACAGTTTTATTTCAGATAATTCAGTTTAGCATAAGTACAAAGTTTAGATGTCAAAACAGTTCTATCCCAAGCAATTCCGTTTAGCATTAGTATGCAGTTTTAATGTCAAAACAGTTCTATTTTAAACAATTCAGTTTGGCATAAATATGCAGTTTAAATGTATAAAAACAGTAAACGCCAACCACCATTAAGTTCTATTTAACCCATAGATAGGACCCTTATCAGGTGCTACCACTTCAAGCCAGAGTGGACCTGGGAGCAATGACAATAAAGGGGTATTCCTCTATTCCCCAAATCTCCAGCATTGCTGGAACCTCACTATCAGATTGTTTAGTGTCATAACCAGGACACTCATTGGGAGGGTCTTACCCCTCTGTAGAGAAGCAGTCAATGTATTCTACAGCCCAAGCTAATGAGGAAATTTAGCTAATAGGTTTGGGTGTTTGCCATAAGAGCAAATAATTTGAGGAATATAGTCAGAATAATCATTGAGATGCTAGGGCTTGATATGACCCGGTGATTGATCAGATTGGATCTTTCCAATTGCCTATGTAACCCAGCCATGACTGAAATGGAGCGTTGCAAGCCATATGACCACTTTAGCTGCCAGGTCATGGACTGCTCACCAACCAGGATCTTGTCTTGAAGCATTACAAGTTGCCACTAGCACTAAACAGGTAACCTTGTTTTAGGGGAAGGGGTCTTACCCCTCTGTAGAGGTTCAATCAACATATTTTACAACCTCAGCTATCATAGAGTGAACTAACAACATTAAACATAATTGAACATGACCTACAACATCGTCAAATATATTCCTATATCCACTTTTAGTGACATCAAATTTTTTATTATCAATCAGCCTTCATAGGTAAAATGTTAGTAGTGATCTGTATTTCTGGAAATAGAATTCTAGACATCTTAAACATCAGCTGGAGCTGTATAATATGCTCACTGCAACTCTACATAGAACCCCTAAATACAAGTGTCTTGGGTATGACATTGAAGAATCCCATGCCCTAACGCATGGGATAAAATAATAACAACACTTACTGGCTCAGCAGCCCAGCTAGTGTCCAGCTGGGAGACAAAAATATGTCAATGAGGGGGCCAGTATATATGCACACTAGCATAGCCACTCCTGAGCTGGCAGCCAATCACTGCACAGGGACTCAACCACCTGCGCATCATGGAATGCCCCAATGTGCATATAATCTTCCCTTTCTCATGTTCAAGTCACATTCACCTCGATGTGTAATTCAACACATGTGAACAACGTTCAAGTGCAAGTATAATATATGACAGAACTTTGACAGACACAAAAATGCAGTGCAGTCCTGGAACCTCTTCATTGCCACTACTCTCAGATCCACTTTGACTCTGTTAGGGTATCATCTATGAGTCAAATAGAACTGTTCAAGGATTTACTGAGGAGGGATATTATTTGTTATTTAAAACCATTTAAGAATTTACAAACAAATAGAATTATTAGTGCTAGATAGGAATACTTGTAACAGTTTTACTGTGTGCGAACAAAAAGCTCAAGTAACTTGTTTAAAAATAAATTTAGCTTTAAATTTTTTGCTTACAAATGGTATATTTATCTATAGACAAGATTGGGCATTATATAACCCCCAAAAGTTGATATGCCATACCAACCAACCTTAAGTGCCACATCCATCTTTCTAACCACTGAGCTATGACCCAGAAACTAATCCTTCCATTTCCATTTAGACTTATTGTTTTGAAGGCAAATACTTTATCATCTAAGCGATGTCCAATTACAGAATTGTGAAGTATTTGGTTGATTCTGATTACACGCAATGACTGTTGGCTTATTTACTCTGAGAACACATCTGGTTGAGTTTCAATTCACGTTCAGTGTTTGTGGCTTGAAATATTTCTCCTTGCCCAAGGTAACCAGGAATGCCTTCATCAAAAGGAATTCTGCTCAGCTCACATAGTTTAAGCCATATACTTAACCCTGATTTATATACACACAAAAATACAGGCTAATAGAAAAAGAAACGGATATAAAGATGGAAAGTAACAGATAAGCATATCAACAGAAAAATCAATTGCTTTTTCTATACTATCATATGATCTGTAATTATGTGGTTTTATGTTTTTTTTACTTATATATCAGTAATTCTCAATATATATACATATATCTATATATAATACATTCATTCAACAAATGGATATGCTACATCATTTGTTAGTTTTTTATTTGCTTCTTTTATAGCATATCAACTCTTTTAAAAACTATTGTAGAGATTACATCCTTTGCCTTCCAAATATTACTTCTATCGGACACAACATGGCATGACCAAAGTTACATAAAAAACTGTGCAACAATGTCAAATTTCATCTCTGTTTCTGATCCTGCCTCAACAGTTAAAAGCATGCACAAGAATGTATGCTTCCCGACGGAAATGGTCTCTAACTCGAGCAAACCCTGTGTCGTATGGCAGACAATGACATGCTTTGACATTAGTCTTCACACAACAGCTTTCATTCTATTAAGGACTCTGAAATTGTACCAATAGACTCTTCAACTGCGTGATAAGACTTTCACTTGGAATGTACTCTTTTAGTATTTCATATTTCTGCTTTCATTACATCAAGTTTACTCAGGCAATATGCAGTGACTCGTTTTACATTGTTTAGCACAAGGAAATAATAAACCATAATACTTCTGCTACAAGTGTCTGAATTGTGTTCCTCACACTCAAATAATTGTGGCTGTGTGTTTGGGTATTCAGATATAACAGATATACAAAGACAGACCTTCAAGTCATTGATACCAAAACCAACACAATTCAGTTTTCACACGATCTAAAAAAATACTCTACTTCAGATGATATCTTAAGATTAAAACCAATTGAGAATGGTCGAAACATAAATAACACAAAAAACATCACTATTTGTTTCATGACTTTGGTTCACCTCTCTCTCTATGTATATTTTATAGTATTGTTTGGTGTATTTATAATTAAAGAGTGCTCAATATTAATGATAGAAAATATATATCTAAGAATAGCTTAAGTTGACAGTTACTGGTGATAGGTGACTGTTAGCCTGTGTGATTACTCTGACCAAGTGGTACCCACATTGTACATACAGTGTCCCTGTATATCATATGGAGCATGATAATAGGGGTGGTCGTTTGTAGGGTATTCTTGAAAAAACACTTCAATTTATATTCTGCCCAATCAGCTGGGGCTGTAGAATACACCAATTGCATCTCTGTAGAGGGGTACCCACTCCCAATGAGTGTCCTGGATATGACATTAAACTGCATCTGATGTTGAGGCTTCAGTTATGCTGGAGCTTTGGGGAATGTGGAGTACCAGTTCATTGCCATCGCTCCTAGGTACACTCTGACCTGGAGTGGTTGCACCTGAAAGGGTCTTATTTATGGGTCAAAAAGAGCTGTTTGACATTTAAACTGTGAGCAAACAAATGACTTATGCTAAATTGAATTGTTTGAAATAGAACTGTTTAATCATTTAACTGTGTGTATGTTTGAGTTGTTAGTGATGCATAGCAATAATTGTAACCACTTCACCGTCTACAAAGAAATGATTAATATTAAATAGAATTATTTGTGTTAGATAGCAATAATTGAAATAATTTCACTGAGTAGAAATAATAGCAATAATAATGTGCAAACAAATTAGTTGTAACTCAGGCAAAAATGAAATAACCAACAAACTGTGTTCAAACAAATTACTGATGTTAAACTGTGACTGTTATATAGCAATACTTAAAGCCATTTAATTGTGTGCAGGCCTGTTTAATAATGTTATCTACAAAATATGTTTAAAAATCATATATATTCATTATATATGTAGAAAGAGTATTTGGCATGAAATAATCTACAGTGGCTGAGATGCCATGAGACCCAACCCAACCAATCAGTTTATATTGCTTGGTTATTTCTTTTTTTCCAATTTTCAGTCTTCATTGTTTTGTTCTTCTTCTTCCTTCTTTTTCTGTTCTTTTCCACCTCCTCCTTCTTTTTAGATTTTTTGTATTAATCTTGGGATTTGTCAATTTATTTACTCTATTATGTTTAATATATTATTTTTTTATTATCCTTATTATCATTACTATTTTTATTTTATTATTACATATATTCATGAAACTTGGCTGAAAAATTCATAGGCTGACCAAGATATTCTCATGGAATGGGATACACTGAGCTCATAAAAAAAATCTGAATAAGTCATTTTCATGGAAAGTGAACCCAACAAACTGAGTTCAAATCTTGGACAAAGTTAGGCAAACTTTATTTTGTACTAGTAGTTTGTACTGGTTGATTGGTATTTTATGACATATCAATGCTTGTGGGTTATTTTATGCCAAATACTGTGATATATATATATATATATATATATATATACACACACAAATGATTTGTAAGCAAACAGTGAGCATGTAACTTGATTTTTGAATGAATTCTAAGAGCTCACTTATTTGCACACAGTTAAATGGTTACAAGTATTCCTATCTAACACTAAAAATCTTATTAATCAAGTATTCCTATGCGAGCTAAGTAATTTGCACACAGCTGTATAGTTTCAAATAACCAATAATAATAACCCTTAGAAATAATCTTTGACCATTTTTATTTGACCCATAGATGGGATCTGACAGCTTTTACCAGTCTGGGTCAAAGTGAACCTGGGAGTAATGGCAAGGAAAGAGTAATTCACAATCCCTCAAGTTCCAGAACTGGAACCCCACTATTAAAGGTAGTTTAGTCATATTCAGAACAACACTCATTGGTGATATTGCAGTCAGCATATTCTACAGTCCCAGCCAACTGGGTTTATTGCTCTTGGGAAAGGCATGAGTCTTTCTTTGGGTAAATAGTAGGATAGACTGATATCTTTTACCATGATATGGCAAATGGTCAAGGTGAAGGAAAACTGATTTCAAACCAGCCATACAAAATGGATTACTCACCCACAATGGAGGTATTGGGTAAATACATGATCCTTCATACATTTTATATATAAGGAAAGAGAGGAAAGAAATAGAGATCGGCATATCAAAGGAGAAGCAAATGCTTTTTCTAAACTATCTTTATTTCGATTAGTTTGGTTTCTTTGTTTAATGGCATATCAACCTTTGTAGGTTATTTAGTGGCAAAGCCATTCTCCTAGAAGAACAGTAGTGGTACTATTTAACCCATAGCTGGGAGGATAAGGGGGTTCATACCTTTCCCAAGGGTATATGTCCGAAAGTGAACGCAATAGTGCAACTGGAATTTGAACTCGCTTACTACGATTCCGCAGTCCATCACTTTAACCATTACACCACGAGGACACCCCCTCTTTATTTTGAGAGAAAATGAGAGATTATCTACTTATGCATATAATCTACAATGGTGTATGTATATTCTCCGTCTATCTCTCTAATGAATTATGTGGCTTCTTTTATTTTCTTCCTGGTTTCTTAACATCTATCAGGATAAGAGAGTTGGATCTGTCCATCCTCCTTTTGTTTAAAATGTCAATTCTCTGGTGGTTCAGCCAAGGATCAGAGTATAGTATCTGTACCCAAACTAAAATTAATTAAACATATTTTAATATTCAAATAATTCAGCATAAACATATTACAGAAAAAAAAATTTAAATAATCATCTATTTAAATGCATGTTTTTCCTATTTTATATTTATTTTTGTGGAAATGTAATATAATGGCCGAGGGATTTCGCTTTTATGCCTTTGGGTTTAGTTAGGCGAAGAACCTTTTGGCACAGCACATGGGTTACTTAGGTGCAACATTAACGCAGGTGTTCACGCGTGCACGCAGCAAACGTGTCACTCAGAGATGTCACAATAGCCCGAGATGGGAAACAGGGCTAGCAAGTACAAATGACGTCACCCACTGGAAGCGCGCAGAGGATTTTGGGAATTTGAAGAAAGTTAGGAGAGTTGAGACTAGACACCGGATGAGAAGGGTTGACTTTCGTTTGCTCGCAGAGGCCTCGGGCGGGTGTCGCACGAGATGGGGGGGCAGATGAAAAGGCCAGAATAGAAAGATTGTGCCTCTTTCTCGTTATGTCGAAAAACCTTTAAACTCAAAGGTAATAAAAAGTTTCGTACCTGAACTGAGAAGTCGTAAGTGTTTTTAATGTTTCGAGATTCCTATGTTCTATGTTATATATATATATATATATATATATATGAACATTATATGTCCATTTCACACATAGCCGTATCTGGCTATGGTATAGAAATATTAAATTTTATATAATTTAAAATGATAAATTTTGTTCGTATATTTTATAGTTTTTTTAGATAATCATGAGATTTCTATGGATACAGATACTACACTCTGCTTCAAGTGTATCTTTTTTTAAAGGATTCAAAGAAACTTGCTAGTTTACAAATTTTACAATTTTGAGAGGCTTTTTTTTTGGTAGGGGAAGGGTCATATAGAAACATTTTATTACATTATTAATTGATACACTAATTTTTTTATATTATTTTGGTTAGTATCATTTAATAGAAATAGTTATTTTTATACAGAAACTAAAGTAAGCAAGTTTATTTTGATAGAGATAAATAATTTATCATTTGTATAACCAAGCTAAATGCCTATAGTGGTAATTTTCCAGTACTTAATGCCCAGAGCATTAAACTAACTGGATTGGGTCAGGGACTCAGTTTAAATACTATAATATCCTTTAACAATGTGAATGCTTCAGCCGTTTTCTTGAAAAAAGCCAGAAGCATATTTAGACAAAGTTTGAAGTTTTTATACTTTTGGGAATCTAAAAGACAAATGTTGAATGCCTGGAGGATTTTGCAATATCTTAGCTGTTCTGGTAAAATTTTAGATCAAAATCTTTGCAAAATTCTTCATATTTTGGGTTTATTCTCTAAGATAAAGCAGTGTGGAAAAAGTAGTTTGAGAACATGATCATTTTTGTCTTTGTATTTTTTATATTTGACTTTAGCATTTTGTCACTGTTTTCTGAAAAAATTTTCCTTTGACTTCATTTATCTCTTTCATTCATTTTCTTTTTTTCATACTCTTTCACTATTTTTTATTTCTATCTACTCTTTTTCTCTTGTTTTATTTAATTTCCTCCTTCTCATAGACTTACTTTTCTTCTTTTTTTTTTTAATTTTCATGTTTTTCTTTCATTTTACTTGAGTTTTTTCAGGTTTTCTTGTTTCTTAAGATTTTCTTCTTTTTTTTCTTCTTTTTTTCCTGTTGTATTTGTTGTATATTTGTATCTCTGTTTATGCTTCACCCTGTCAATGGGGCATGAAATAAATTGACAAGGCATCTGAGGTATGACACAAAACTACATCTGATGGTGGGGCTTGAGTTCTGGAGATCTGAGGAGAGTGGAGGACCCCTTCATTGCTCTTATTCCTAGATCCACTATGACACAGAGTGATAATACCTGTTAGAATCCCATCTATGGGTCAAATAGGTCTGTTTAAAAATCAGTGTTATTTGATAGGACTGTGAGCAAAAACATTCTTAATTATCAACTGCACCGAAAATGTAGATATGGACATTTAATGACAATAATTCCCAAAGCTTTAGACACACAGTAACCTGAAATAGGTTGAAATAAGTTGATCTTTCTACTCTTTTTCACTGTTTTTTTTATTTAGTTTGGTCCTTCCCCATTATCTCCTCTTCATGTGGCACTTAATGAAGACCAAACTCCTTTACAGTAGTAATTGCTCTATGAGACTAACTTGGTGATTATTACAATCTAACAAGGTGTCCGTTCAGCTTAGTTTAGATATGGCACAAAGTTGAAAGTCTTGGCCACCTTGATATGATCTGGAAGACTAGTTTGTTAACCATTACATCATGATATTGTTTAAAAAGAAAAGTATAAAATTTAAGGAAAAAAGAAATAGGTCAAGTAAGGAGTGAGAAACAAATTAGTTTAAATTTTTCTACATGATGAGTTTTATGGTACCAAGAGAGAAAAATGGAAAAGGCAAGTTTTTTGTCTTTTTTTAAAAAAAATATTTTGTGTTGAAAATTCTCATGAAAATGTGTACTGATTATTCATAAAGAGATATTTGATAGATTGCAATAATTTTGCAGATGATAGGTATTGTGAAGAATGGCAATCATTACAAATCATCACCTGTCAATGATGGCTTTATACAAATCAATTTAGATTAAAACCAAACAGTTTTCATTTATTTTTATCTTGAACTTCTGCTGCCTGTCCCTAAAGATAATTGTTTTTAGCAGAGCAGCTTCTTTGTCTTCTTCCTTCTGGCAGACTTTCTTCTTCTTCCACTTCCCCTTCTTTCAGACTTAGCACATCTTTCTTTTCTTTCTTTTTCTTTTTTCAAATTTAGTCCTTTTCTTTCTTCTTTATTTCTCAGACAAATTTTCTCCTCTACTTCTTTTTTTTTCAGATCTTCATTTTTTTAAAAACTTCTTTCAAATTTAGCTTGTGTCTTTCTCTTCCAGTCACTACATCCTCATCTTCCTGGAATAGCAATTTTTCTCCTCCATCATCTTTTTTCAAACTTTGTTCTTTTCCTTTTCCTTCTTCTTCCAGACTTTGTACTTTTTTATTTTTTCTTCATTTTCTCCTCTTCTTTCTCCTTATTATAATCCTTCTTTTAAATTTAGTCTTCTCCACTTTCTCCTGAATATTTAACTCCTCTTCCTTCTTCTTTCACTCCTCCACACATTTTTTCAAACTTAGTATTTCTCTTCCTTCTTTCTCTTTATTAATTTATCTTCCTCTTCTCCTCTTAGAATTTTCTCTTCTCCTTATTCTATCAAGCTTCATCCTCGTTTAGTTTCTCCACCTAATATAGTTCTTTTCTTCTCTTCTTTTTTATCCAGATTTAGCCTTTTTTCTCTCCACTTGTTTTAGGTTTTACTCTTTTTCTTCTTGCAAACTTAGTCTCGGCCCTCTTTCTCCTCCAGATTTAGCTCTTCTTTTTCTCTATATTTCTCTCAGAATTAACCATTTTCTCCCTTCTCTTTTCTCTTCTCTGCCACTACTTCCTTTCAGATGTAGCTCTTCTTCTTTCAGTTACTCTCAGCGCCATTCTGAGCCAAAATAGTCACACCTGTTAGGGTCCCAGCTATGGGTCAAATAGAACTAATGTCTTGGGTATGACACTAAACTGCATCTAATGATGAGGTTCCACTCCTGGAGCATGGGAAATGTGAAGTACCCCTTCATTGCCATTCTGGAGTGGTAGTACATGTTATGGTCCCATCTATGGGTCAAATAGAACTCTTTAACCATTTAACTGTGGGCAAACAAATGACCAATATTAAATTTGATTATTAGCGTTAGATAACAATACTTGAAACCATTGAACTGTATGCAAACAAATGATTGAAAATCAGTAGAATTATTTATGCTAGACTGGAATACCTGAAACCATTTAACTGGTGTGCAAACAAATGAGCTCTTACTTGTTTAATATGTTGCCTATAAACTATTTGTTCACAGCTCATATATATTTAATATAAAAGTATGAACAAGATTTGGCATTAAATAACCAACAAGGGTAGATATGCCATTAAACCCAACCAACCTACGTGTTCTTCTTTTAAACTGTGTTCCTCCTCTCCTTTACCTCCACCTTCTTCCAAATGTAGTCTTTTATTTCTTCATCCATTTTTCTTCCTCTTTTCAGACTTTATTCTTCATTTTTCAAGCTTTTCTTTCTCCTCTTTCTCTTTCAGAATTAGTTCTTCTCCTCCCCGACTTTCTTTCAGAGTTAGTTCTTCTTATATCAAACTTAACTTCTCCTTTTCCTACTGTTTCCAGACTTAACCTTTTTTCATTTCTTCATCCTCTTCAAATTTCACCTTTCAGACTTAACTCTTTTTTTCTTTGAAATTTTTTCCTCCTCCTCCTCCTCATTATTATTATTATTATTATTATTATCATCACCACCACCACTACCATCTGAAAATTGTAGCATTAAGACATTTTTTAAAGTGCAATCAAGTAAAATAATAACAAAACCAAAAAAAATGCCATAAATTTTACTTCAGAAATGATTAATTGTCCAGCAAATTATTTATAGTTTCCATTTTTATTTTTTTCCACTTCCACTTCTTTTCTTGCATGCCACTGTTCCTACTACCAAGGAATCAGAATTATCTCTAATATAATTATGTGTAAAAAGAACCAAATACAAAAATTATGGTTTAATGATTCTTTTGAGTCTATTTGCATTGTTTGGGTGTTTACAACATTTTCTTATCTTTGGCTTCACAAACAAAAAGATCTAAGAAGGCTTGCAGATTGCTGATGAGGACAATACAAAACAGACATGTCCTATCACAGGAATCATGGTGGAAGGTTTGAATAGTAAGGTGAGGATGAATTTCAACTGAAACAAAGATATTACTTTACTATCTCTTCTCTTTGGAAATGGTTCTGGAGATTTCCTGAAAAAGTGAGATAACCTGGAAGATAGCAGCAGTATTTTCCTATCAACAGCTTGTATTGCTTATTAATGAAAACCACAAGAAATGAAACTCTCCTTTAAGGAATTCTTATCTAGATAGATACATGAGTGCACAAATACACTTGCACACACAATTGCTCATATTTATATTATCTTAATAAAAAAAAATGTTATGTCCTTCACATGTTAGTTTACTAAAATACAAAGATAAAGAAAATTGCAGGAATTGTTTGTAAAAGTAAATACGAACACATTTCCAGACATGTTTGTCTTTGCAGAAGCAAATAGCATCCTTACATTTAAATCAAGATGAGAATGCCTTACTTTTTATTTTTCATTTTTGGTGGGTTTGGTTTTGGTTTCTTTATTTTAATGGCAAATAAACCTTCACTGGTGATTTAAAACCGAATTCATCCTTGTAGAAGAACAGCAGTGGTACTATTTAACCCATAGCAAGAAAAAGAGGTTCATACCTTGCCTAAGGTTATTAGTCTGAAAATGAACATAATAGCGAGACTGGAGTTTAAACTCACTAATTACAATGTCCTAGTCAAGCACTTTATCCACTAGGTCATGGGGACTCCCCACTTTTGAGATAGGAGTGAGTGAAAATGAAACAGATACTATAGTTTGATCTTGGCTTCTCATTGGTTAAAGGCAAACATGCATTTCTTTCAAAAATGATTCAAAGAGAGATTAACATGCTTACATGTTTGCCTACTGCTGCTACAACTATGGGTCTTGGAAACGCATTTGGTGTAATGGTTCTTATCATAGAAAATAGAATTAGAAACACAAGTTCAAATCCTAGACAAGTTTTCACTTCATGCTTATGCCCTTGAGAAAGGCATGAATCAAATTGTTCTCTCTCAAGCAGTGGGAAAATAGTAGAGTAGACTGGAATTTTTTAGCTTTGGTCAGGCAACAAATCTAGGAGAAGGAAAATGTTGCATATTGACCCCGGCTGAGCTGTCAAAATAGGAAATGCACCTGTGTAAATAACAGGTGCATCCGGTCAAAAGTATCAAGGGGATAACCTTGACTGTCAACAGGTGGGGGTGTCCTCGTGGTGTAATGGTTAAAGCAATGGACTGCGGAAATGTAGTACACGAGTTCAAACTCCAGTCGTGCTATTACATTCACTTTCGAGCAAATACCCTTGGAAAAGGCATGAGCCCCCTTATCCTCCCAGCTATGTGTTGAATAGTAGCACTACTATTCTTCTAGGAGAATGACTTTCACATGAAATAACCTACAAAGGTTGATATGCCATTAAACAAAGAAACCAAACCTTGACTGTCAACAGTTTGAATTGAGTGGGCATAAAACAATAATATAACACGGTACACAGGAAGTTCGAGTAAGTTGGAGATAAGATGCTGTAGAGAGAACCAGCAGCCAGCAGAGGGGGCCCTTAGGACCACCGATTGAGCAGTTGGAGTTCAGGGCCTCAGATCAGTTGGAGAGAAGGTGCTGGAATGAGGACCATGTCCCAGAGAGGCTGGGCCCCAAGGCCCCCAGTTGAGTAGCCCAGGAGAACGGGAAAGAAACGCTGTTATGGTCATAAGAGTGGAGGTCAGTATGTTGCAGTTCTGTTCAGTCTCCAACTCCCTCTCACACACAACCCTTTCAATCAAGTGAGAGGTATATTTTTTTAAAGAACTATGTTGCTCGTCTTCATTGCGTTGTTATGATTCTGCATGCATCTGCATATGAGTATGCAACAAAAACTCGAATTCAAATTAGGTTTACTGTTTAAAAATTGTTTTTGTGTCACACCCTGCTGATAGAGAAGGGGGTTGGATAAATACATACTACTGCTTCCTAAACTTTTACTTCAACTTTGTGAACGTTTTTCCTACTGTGGCTAAGATAATATACAGTATCATCTATAAATAAAAACTCAGCGATAAATTTTTTATAAGAAGTTATTATTCTACCAAACCTGAGATAGCAGGATTTTATTATCTCTAGTGGAGCATTATACCATCAAAACAGATATTAAATACTATCTATTACCTCTCATTGGTCAAGTGGGTAGAGTGTTTGCCAATGGTCCAGGAGACTTGGGTTCAATCACAGGTCGCATCATACCAAAGACTTTAAAAATGGTAATTGATACCTCCTTGCTTAACACTCAGCAATATAAGGTACGTATCAAGAGTAGTGGAGCAATCCAGAGAAAGGAGTAGCACCCTCCCCAACACCTCGGTGTAGTAGCTATTGTAAATGGAGCCTTCTGTTTGCCCTTGACTGTGGTCGCCAACTTATTACCTAATTCAACAGCACTTTGGCCTAGGGTTATAATACACTAACTATATCCCTTGCAGAGAGAGAAGACTCTTCCCACACAAAAAAGGTGTTTCCAGGGTATGACACTAAACTGCATCTGGCAGTGAGGCTATAGTTCTTCAGCTATGGAGAGTAGCCTTTCATTGCCATTACTCTCAGGTTAACTCTTACCATAGTGGTAGTACCTTTTAGGGTCTCATCAATGGGTCAAAAAGATATGTTTACAAATTATTTGTATTAGTTAGAAATACCTGGTATCATATAATTGTGTGGAAAAAGACTTAAGAAACAATACAGAAAATCCTTTTACAATAAATGCAATTCACTTTAGAAGAACGATATGCAATAAAATCCTGTTTTAAACTTGGAAAAAATGCCACAGAAACATATGGAATGCTTCAAACTGCTTTTGGAGCATCTTGCATGAATCGAGCATCAGTTTTTGAGTGGCATAAGAGATTCAAGGAAGGCAGGGAGTCTGTGAGAGATGATGAGAGGCGTGGGAGGAGTAAGGAAGACAATACACCAGAGTTGATTGGCCAAAGGGTTAGGGTTAGGGTTACTATGTTGAGGTTTTACGGGAGTTCAGGAAGAGATTCCATCAGAAGAGGCCAGCACTCTTCAAATCGGGTCAGTGGCATTTCCACTAGGACAATATACCAGTCCTCAACTCCATCCTTGTTACAGACTATTTGACCAAGATGGGCATCACGACAGTTCCTCGCCCTCCCTATAGTCCAGATCTTGCTCCCTGTGACTTTTGGTTATTCCCTAAGATCAGAGGCTGTCATTATGAGACAATTGAGGAGATAAAATAGGCTGTAACGAAGGTCATTGATACACTCACTCAAGAGGACTTCCATGGGGCCTTCCAGAAGTTGTTGGAACATTACAAGTGCATTGCAGACGGAGGAGATTACTTCGATGGGGACTTGAGTTTCATGTGTGTACTATCAATAAAAGTGCCCATACGAAGAAAAGTCTGGAAACTTATCGCATGCACCTCGTATATAATTCTGAATTGAGCCATGAATAATTTAACTGTGACAAACTTACCTGATATGTATAAATACATTAGGAGAGTACCTTTTTTTGAATTGCTATATATTTATATCTTTCTTTCCAGAATTTCAAAGCTGTAAAGTTTGATATCATAATATCTAATAATGTCCCACAATAAATAATTATAAAATCTCAGTATTTTGTTTAGAAGAAAATAAACTTTTTATTAAAAAGTTGTTCAGGGTGTACTTATTTGTGGGCATTACTGCACTATTCTATATTATTTTATAATACTGTTTTATTTCATTTTAATACTTAATTTCATTAAGAATAATACATGTTAAAAATTTTATTTTCATCTTAATTTTGTAACTACTTAAATTTGTTACTTAAGTGTTTTTGTCTTCCAATATATAAATGTGTTTAACTCATGAAAAACAATGGAAACTAAATTGAACCTTTTTGAATTTTTATTACATTTTAATTGAACAGTTATTAATTTAAAGCTTATTGGCTGATAAAAATTCAAATACATCTCTTAATTGTTTCTTGGGTAATAATTAGACTATTAATGTATAATCAAAAAACATTCATAAAAAAATCTAATAAGAATCTGAAAAAAAAAAGCAATGAAAAAGAACAAATATTTGTTTGTATGTGTACATACACTGGTTGTGCAAAAAGTTTTAAGAACCCTAGCTGAGCATATTTTTGTTGTGGCTACATACTACCACTACTTAAAAAACTGGGGAAAAAAATTCTGATTGCTGTATAGGCCTCAGCTGTACAGAAATTTAGACAAAGGAGAGAGGTGTGTGACAAGTTAAAATCTGTGTAAGGCTTAGAACTTTTTGAACGTTCCTTGTATGTTACATTTGTCAATGCATTTTCAAAAAGTGTTCAGTACTTTTTTTTAGTTCCTTTATGATTACAGTTAAAATGCTTATTTGCATGAGAACAAACTCCCTTCGCTCAGTTGAGTGTTTGACACTAAGCGATGTCTCTTCTGCTAAACAGTGGAGGAAATATTCATGTTTTTAAATCTGTTTGTAGATAATTAAACTGGCTTTTATAAATTTCTGTTTATTAATGGCCATAGAATAACAATCTGAGTTGTCAACATGAAAAAGCAACTGAAATTAAGACAAAAAAAATACTAGTCAAAAATTGATAATCGTTGACAACGCATTAACTAATAAATAAAATCAAGATGATATGACTGCTTGTGTAAACAAGGTTAGTGAAATCAAGATGGAGGTGTAGTCCCTATGGTGCCGGACTCTGATATTGTATTAAGTGAGTTTCAGCTTTCGTCATGCTTTTATGTGAACTTCTGGATTAATACTTTTGGGAATGGTATGGACTCATTTATCTCCCCAGCTATGCATTAAATAGTACCACGACTGTTCTTCTACAAATTTGACTTTGACATAAAGTAACCCACAATGGTTAATGTGCCATTAAAGAAACAAAAGAACAAAGAAAGAAAAAGTTAAGATGAAAGAAACACTAGTCTAAAATTAAAAATGGTCGACAGCACTTTATCTTATAACAAATTCAAGATTATATTTCTACAAGTGTAAAAAAAGGAACTGAAATTAAGAAGCAGTTTTATTATTTAGATTAATAATGGTTAACAATGCTTTATCTAATAAAAATTTAAAAAAAACAAGATATTATTAAATCTGTGAATGTTAATACCGAGGTTAAAATTCAAGCAACTGAATATATTTACTAGCTAGTTTACAATTGTAGCCTTGGTACCAAAGTTGGACCAGTTAAAAGAAAAAAATATTTTTTTACACTCTTGCTAAATAATACTGGCGTTAAAATCACCTGAAGAAAAATAATCTTTCTGTTGAACTGATTTTGTACTCTGTGAGTTTGGACACTTCTCGCTTGTAAATTAGGGACGTATTAAAAAACCTGCATCCACCTAATCATAGTAATTGCAAACATCAAGGAATATTTTGAACCATGCTTTTTTAAAAATAATAGTCAATAAAAATAAAATGTTAATATTTTCAGGTATTAGATGAAAATAGAAAATAACTCGAGAGTTAGACATAAGAAGGAACACCACAGGAAAATTGAATTAACATGTTAGTCTGATTTTCTAAACTGGCTTCTTCTTTCACATAACATTGGATTTCAAATCTTACTCATAGTTAGATATGAATGACTGTGGTCAATGGTCTCCATGGCCTAATGGCTAAGGCCTCCAGAGTAAATGATATACTAGTTTAAGTCTCACCAGAGACTTCTTCATTATGTCCAATATTCATTTTTTACTGAAGGATGTAGATTGATAGCCTGAGAGTAGAAATAGAAAGCAATTGAAATTAAGATAAAAGAAATGCTGGTAAAAAAAATGAATGAGCAAACCAATCTCTTTACCTAAAGAGATATGACACCAACTTATTCTTATTCTTGTGAACAATTTATTGATACATACATGAAGTAAATATGATTCAAGATGCAGTCCTAATAATGTTCGTAAAGTCTTTGTATCCTTTGCCAGATATTTTCAGCTCAAAGAAACAAAACATCTGAAAATGAAAAATTATGAGAAAAGAAATAAAAGAAAGAAAAAATCTACATTATTTTTCTTTCTTTTTTTTTTAAAAAGAATATTTTTGCTTGAGTTTAATTCACATTGTGGGATGGCCGCCATATTGAGTTTATCCTGATAGTAAAATATGTCTGTTGTGTTCTGATTTTTTTTTTTCTTTCAAATCGTTTACCTTTTTCTTTTTTTTTTTTTTTACTTCATTGTCGTTTGCTTCCTATCACCATCACCATCACCACCACCTTACATGTTAATACCATTTGGCAGTCTCTTCTGTATAAGTGCCAAGAATTATTCCCTTTTCTCATTGTACACTCTTGTTCTTTCAATAAGTTCATTCTAATTCAAAAAAAATTCATTGCTTGCATGAATCCTGGTAAAAAGTGGTCATAGTCAAGATGAAAGCAATTCCTTTTCTTTTTTCTTTTTTTTTTAAATTACTTACTTTAAAAGAATTCTCAAGACTGTAGGTTAAAAAAATTAAAGAAAAAAGTAATGTAGAAATGTTTAAAAAAGATGTTCAGATATTATAATGACTGTCTCATGAATATTGCATAATTCTTGGTCCTATGAGTCTATATAATGAAAGAATACTCGATCTATATTCATGGCTAAAATCACACATTTAACTGTTGAACCATCCACACTAGCAACCCTCCTCCAATCTACCTTTCATACTTTTCATTCTTTTCTTGATATAAGATGTGAGAATTCATAGGCTTATTATTATTTGCAAATAGAGAAGTTGGTTGTGGATAAGAGGAAGATGGTGGAAGGTTAGAAGGGGAAGTAATTCAGGCAAATTTTATGTATGTCATTGTCTGCTGGTTTCTTGAAATGATTTTGATGTTCATTAAATTTAAGGTCTTCCAGGAATATTTTTATGTTCTTATTTGTATTCTTTGGCAGTCTTTCTCTCTCAATCCCTCTCTCTATATGTATATATACATGAAGCATGAAAATTTACCAATGTCTATATATATAAATCTACAAATACCTTTGGACATACGTATATGTGTGTGTTTCTGTATGAAACCTATACTGGGGTGTATTTTGTGTATATTTGAGAATGTATACATAGAAAAAAATCAAGAAATGAAATTTAATTTACAAATAAAAACAGACATATTTAGATATTTACATAAAATTAAAGCAGACATAGGTTTGAAATAATGATTCAATTTCTCTATACACAAGTATGCCCTAAGTATATATATATATATATATATATATATATATATATGTATGTATATATATAATTACCTAAAGCTATATATCTCTACATATCTATACACACATATCAAACAGATTAGAAAAAACAAACATGTAAAAAACATTTTAGGAATCAAAAAGTGCTCAAATGTTGAACAGAATAAAAATAAAAATTGATTAAAATCTCTCCTTTGGTTTAATTACAATAAATTTAATGTATCTTATATAGAATAGAAGACATAATTAAAAGAAACTTCATTTTATATAGATAAAATAGAAATAAAGGGGGATTTTAGTTACTTATTGTTAATATACCGGACATTGGTCTAGTGGTTAGAGTGTTCGCCAATGGCCCGGTAGACCTGGGTTCAATCCCAGGTCGAGTCATACCAAAGACTCAAAAAATGGTACTTGATGCCTCCTTGCTTAATAAGGTATGTATCAAGGGAAAAGGGGAGCAATCAAGGGAAAGAAGTAGCGCCCTCCCCTACACCTTGGTGTAGTAGCTATCGAAAAGGGAGCCTTCCGGTCACCCTTGACTACGGTCGCCAACTTTTAAATTGTTAATATACATATAGATATAGATATCCACTGACAGACTGTTTCATCTTGAGTGTGGCTAGACACGCAAGATACTTCAGGTTGGGATTGAAACTTTGCTGATTCTATGTCAGTCGGATATCTTAGCCCAGAGCTATCATCATTCTCAGTATAGGCAAAGGAATTTTTTACAGAGACACTATTAACTACTGGAGTACTCAGTTCATGAAAAGTGCTTTGTATATAGCCTTACGTAGCAGCCAGCCATTCCCAACTCATGTGCTCAACCTACTGGGGGTGCGTATATATATAATCTTAAAATAAATATGCATATCTATATATTTATATACAATTCCACATTTCCTCTACCTATCTCTATACTGATTAAAATTTGTACCTTATGCACTTCACACAGCTACTTCCAATACAACAACATATTTTATAAACAAAAATTCGGTTTACCAATGGGGTCTCCACTTAATGGACTTCTTGCATACATTTATCTAGAGTTCTTAGAATCTGACCCCTTTAAATATACTATACCCAACACTGGAAATATTTAAATGATGAATTCATCCACATAGAAAACTCCTTTAACTTTCAGTACCCCAAATCCTTTATACACTTTGATAAATCTAAAGCCCTCTAAATCTACAATAAGAATCAACCTTGAACTAATGCCCACTCAGTATCTGATAAAACAACTTCCCCCCCAATAGATACATAAATTTGCCAAACAATGCTTCCTCTCACAGCATAACAAACAACTTAAATAAACTCAATATCAAAATTACTTCTTTACCTTCTAAAAACGATCCATGAATTAGTACACTCTGGCCCTAAACGTAACATATTTTCAGACGCTGGAGTTTATTGTATCCCTTGTAAGGATAGTAAACTTAAATACGTAGGTGAAACATCTTGAAACCTTCACGTTTGCTTGAAAGAACACAAATGAGACATAAGAATTGGTAACTTAAACAATGCATTATTCCTACACATTTCTCAGTCTTATCACAACTTTAACTTCAATTCTGCCAAGATGCTCATTTACATCCATAATAAAGGTCTAAGATGAATTTTCAAAGCCGCTGCTATCTCCCTCTTTGATTCCCTAAATACTCGTCCTGGCTTTTATGATATTTCTCCTTACTTGAGCAAATCTATTTTAAATAGCTACAATATTTTCCATCTTTAGTTAATATTTTCCACATATATCATAATTTTTTAAGTTTTCTATTTTTCTTTTTGTCTTTCTTTCTTTTTCTTCCTTTTGACTCGAAATCTTTCTCGATAAACAAACGTAACATAAATTCTATACAATATTCCTAATAAATCAAATGATGTAATTTAAAACAACAAACACTGATTCACTAATTAAACGGCCAACTTTTTCTTGCTATACAAATTTTCCCCTAGATTTTTGTATTTTACATTTTTAAACATCCATCGTTGACTTAACATCACTAATATCACCTCTCATGGTCTTGATGATGGTTCAATAGAACCAAAACACTATAGTGTCGACTTCTCAAAAATCTCTCCTTCCACTTGGTTTGCCTTGTAATCAATTACTCGCTCTCTCTCTCTCTCTCTATATATATATATATATATATATATATATATAGCACTCTGAATTGTGAGGCATATTCCTCATTCAAAGGAGTATCTACCAACCACAGAATTGTCACAGCAAAGATACACCTTATCTATACAGGATTACAGCACAAACAGCCAAAACCACACACTATAACTGGTCCTCACTTAACAATAGAGATATTTGAAATAAATTTACAGTAGCTGGAAGAAACAAATTCAATAATCTTCAAGAAATGTCTGAAACACGTACTCTGAATGACAAATGAGAAAACATCATCAACATCCTCATGCAAGCAGCAGTAGAGTGCATACCAAACAAATCAAGAGCCAAACATAGAGTTCCATAGGAGATGCAAATGGTTAGGAAAAAGCAAGATAATCAGAAAACTCCATCCCTTTGTAATAAAAGAAAACCAGCTAATGCCAACACCCTGAAACTTAAGAAGGCACAAAGAGAACTAACAAATGCATCCCAAAAAGAATAAATAGAATACATTCAAGGTCAGATAAATAAAATTTGAAACATGGTAGAAGACCTACAATCTCAAATAACATGCAGAAGATAGTAAAGGAAGTAAGTAAAAGGAAGAGCCCTTCAAGAGCTTAACTAAAAAGCTGGCAACCAAGAAGAATAAATACAGATGTGGGAAGAACATTTTAAGAATCTGCTTGGAAAATCCCCTAATGCTACAGATAAACTTATCACAAAAATTATCCGTAACCAAGTAGACATCAAACAAGGACAGTTTTCTCAAGAAGAACTCAACATAGTACAAGCTAAAATTAAAAACAGAAAAGTTGCTGGCCTCAACAAAATACCCTTAGCGGTATGGAAGACAAGGAAATTCGATGATATACTGCTCTGATTCTGCAACACAGTATATTACCAGAACACAATAGAGAGATGAACAAAAGGCTGCATCCTCCCCTTCCCCAAGAAAGGTGACCTCAAAATCATCAACAACTGCTAAAATATAACACTTACTTTCATAGTGACAAAGGTTTATAATGCTCTGCTCCTTAATTGCATTGAACCAGAAATTGAGAAAATTCTTAGAATAAATCGGAATGGTTTTTGGAGAAATTGAGAAAAAAAACTTGAAGCAGCACTCTTGTTTGGAGATTTTTCCTAGGTATCTGATTCCATACACTGAGGGAAGATGTAGCAGATACTTGTAGCTTATGATATCCCCAAAGAAATGGTCATAGCCATAATTAGGTTCTATAGAAACATGAAAGCCAAGGTTTGCTCACTGGATGGAGACACAGACTTCAATATTGTTGCTGAAATTCTGCAAGGAGATATATTAGTACCATATATGTTCTTAATCTGACAAGACTACATGCTTCCAATGTTGATAGATGTAATGAAAGAAAATAGCTATACACTAAAAAGGCAAGAAGCTGATGATACCCCACCAAAACAATAATGGATTTTGACTATGCAGATGACATAGCACTTCCTGCAAATACATCTACCAATGCCAAATCCCTACTGCATAGTCAGGAGCAAGCAGCAGGAGGCATTGGTCTCCACCTGAATGCAGAGAAACATGTTTTAATCAAGGAGACCTCCACTCTAAAAGGTGGTTCTCTGAAATTAGTACCTCAGTAGAAGCGTCTCATCTCCAGCAAGTAACATCAATATGCACCTAGCAAAAGCATGGACTGCTATCAGTAGGATATCAATCATATGAGAGTCTGACCTGTCCAATAAAATAAAACACAATTTCTTCCAAATAGTGGTTGTGTCAGTACTACTCTATGCATACACCATATAGATGCTGACAAAACTTTTAGGGAAAAAGCTAGATTGGAACGGCACAAGAATGCTACAAGTTATATTGAACAAATCCAGGAAGCAATAACCCAAAAAGCAGCAGCTGTAAGGCTACTTACCTCCTATCTCTAAAACAATCCAAATAAGACAAACAAGACATATGGAACACTGTTGGAGAAATAAGGATGAACTCATAAGTGACATTCTTTGATGTATCCCTTCACATGGATGTGCCAGTGTTGGCTGACCAACAAGAACCTACCTACAACAATTCTGTACTGACACAAGATATTGTCTGGAAGACCTGTGAGAAATGATGTTCAGGACAAATGGTGAGAGAAGGTCAGGGACATCTGTGCTAGCAGCGTGACTTGATGATGATATTTATATACACACACAAATATATAATTAGTATATATATATATATATATAAAATCTTAGGCACTTTCAGAACATGAACTGGAGAAAACCTATACATGCATTAATCATCTCTACTTCTCAGATTCCCAAAATTAGGCCTCCAATACTACTCTAAAATAGAATCTCTACCAACTAACCTGGCTAATGATAGCATTTTCAACCCCTAACAACTTCTAATTAACCAAAAAGAACAGGTAACAAAAGCTTTTGGTCTCCACATGAAACATACTGGAAGAAGGAGAAATCTCCCTTGCAAACATCCACAATGCCCTACAACTGGTTGTTGAATCCAATTCCATTGCTATCTCTGGAGCCATCTGTATAAATGTGGGAGAGTCTCTTGATAGATTAAGGGATGAGTATTCTTTTTGGAGAGTTTGGTTAGGTCAAGGATTATCACTGGTTGTTTAAGTAACCAGTTTCAACAATAAAACATCCAAAAACGGCCTTCTAAAAGAAGCTTCCATATCCACCTCTGAAACATGAGCAATAGAACTGACACTGAACATTGTTTCAACAAGCACCTCAAAAATGTTTATCATCCATTCCAATTCCTTCTCTTTGTCCAGTCGGCTGGGGCTGTAAAATAGACCGACTGCATCTCTGCAGAAGGATAAGACCCCTCCTAACAAGTGTCCTGGATATAACGCTAAACAATATGATGGTGAGGTTCCAGTGATGCTGAAGTTTTGGGGAATGGGGAGTATCCCTTCCTTGCCATCACTCCCAGGTCCCCTCTGGGCCAGGAAGTGGTAGCACCTGATAGGGTCCAATCTATGGGTCAAATAGAACAAAACTGTGTACTTATGCTAAACTGAATTGCTTGAAATAGAACTGTTTTGTATGCTAAACTGAATTGTTTAAAATAGAACTGTTTTTGACATTGAAACTGTACTTTCACTAAACTGAATTGTTTTAGATTGGACTGTTTTGATATTTAAACCACATACTTATGCTAAAATGAATTGCTTGAAATAAAACTGTTTTGACATTTAAACTGGGTACTTATGCTAAACTAAATTGTTTGAAATGGAACTGTTTTTGTATACTAAACTGAATTGTTTGAAATAGAACTGTTTGAAAAAACTGAATAAATTGAAATAAAAAGTTTTTTGACAATTACACTGTGTACTTAAGCTAAACTGAATTGTTTGAAATAGAACTGTTTATTTGTATAAAAATAAATTTGGCATCAAATAACCTACAAAGGTTGATATGCCAAAGAACAAACAAATTCCTTCTCTGTACTTGCATCTATCAAAAATAGAATAGTGGATTACTTTGAAATCATCAGATTCTTAAAAATTCTATACTCTATGAGCCATACCAAAAAGGTGCAATTCTGTTGGATCCCAAGTCATATAGGAATCCAAAGAAACCATGAAGCTTACTCAGTTGCCAAATCTGCACAAAACATTGCATCAAACAAAAACTCCAAAATACCATACACTGGTCTAAAACCTAAAGAATTGGCAACAGCAGTAGAACAAAAATACCTAAAACAAGCTCTATCAAATGCAACCCATCTTAGAAGAAAAAACAGATCCTGGTATGAGTGGAGGAGAGGAGACCACCCGAACATAAATATGCATAGGCTATTCTAAATTAATACACTCCTTCATACTCAAACACAAACTTTCACTAAAATGCTCATGTGGGAAGTCATAAACAGTGAAACACATACTGATGGAATGTAAAAATCTCACCCATACTCAATGAGTTTTCTATAATGTAAAGAAAAATGAAAGAGCTATTTGAAAAAGCAGATCATGATAAAATAATCAACTTCCTGAAAAGAATCAAATTCTTATCAAGGATATAGGTCAATAAACCTCGTTGTTTAAAAAAAGATACCCACACTCTCTCTTGAATATCTAAAACCCTCAACAGAAATGCTGACTTCAGCAGATAACTACTGAACCCTTCCAACGAGACTCAATTAGCAAAGGAATAAGATAAAAACGTCTTCAGCATAAAATAACTCAAGGGTTGACTTACCATAAAATCCATCTGAGCAACTATAAGTATTCATACGTAGATATATATATATATATATATACACACACACATGAACAGTTCAGTGCAAAAGTTTTCAGCCACTTGAAACTACTACAAATTTCTACTAATTGCCAACTCATAAGTGGGTGTTTCACATCGTGTTTTTACTGAAAAAAAACATTGCCTCTGTTGCCATTATTTGCATATATAATCATTGTATATATATATATATATATATATATATATATATTATAGGGATTCTGATTGAGAGGGGAAAGCATGAGATCATATGCAAAAATGGCTGTGCTAAGTTAAAATCTATTTATATATATATATGTGTGTGTGTGTATGTGTATATATATATATATATATATATATATATATTTCACAAGAATATATATATATATATATATATATATATAAATGCATGTAAGTATGTATATGTATACATAGATATAATCACATCATAACTGTGTGGAAATAAATATAAATATATAACAATATATCCTTATGATGTATACAAACTATGTATATACTTTATATATATATATCCACACACATTGATGATATATATGTATATATATTTAAAAGGAGAATATATATATATTTACCCCCCACACACACTGACACAGGTATCATAATTATATGTCTATGTGTGCATATATATATATATATATATATAACAATTATATATGTATATATGAAACATCAGTGTATGTATATATATATATATATATACGTGCATATAATTATATCTTAAGTTTATATATATATATATATACACACACACAATATTTATATGCATATACATATATATCCTTATGATGTATATATAAACTTATATACACATATATGCACTTTCATTGATGATGCTTATATATATTCGTACATAGGTATCATAAGTATATATATATATATACACACACACATCACAAGTATATATATATATATATATATATATATATATATATACATATGAATAATCTGTGTATGTATGTGCGTAAATATACATATGCATAATTTGCGCGCATATATATATATATATATGTACAATAGATATTAAACGTATATATATGGATAATATCTAAACATAAATATAATATTTATAGGTATATATACATATATATACGTATATATATATTAACCTATATATAATATGCAGATATATTTGTATAATAAGTATATATGTATGTTTATATAAATGTATATACGTATATTTATGTATATATATAATATACATATATATTTGTATACACAGGTATATCTATATATGATATGCAGATGTGTGTAAGTATATATGGATATATATTGGTATTCATAAGTATATACGTGTATATATATATATCGAATGTATGTAACAAGTACTGAAGTATATGTATATACATGTTTATATATATATATATACATATATTTATAACGAGTACATGCGTGTATATATATATAACTAATATATATATATATATATAACGAGTACATACATGTGTGTATATATATATATATGTGTGTGTGTGTGTAACAAGTATATACGTATATATATGCAACATATCAATAAGTATATATATCTAAATATGTAACAGGTATATATATATATATATATACATACACACACGTCTGTGTGTGTGTGGGGCCATATGTTATAAGTATATATGAAATAATATATTCCTACCTAATAATATATATGTTTATATCAGAAAGATGTATATAGATACACTCGGGTGTGTTTGAGGCTTTTTTCATATGAGCATATTTATTCATGTGTAAGTATATATATATATATATATGCAAATATTCTAATATGGCTGGGTCTCAATAAAACAATGGCAAACGAGCTAATATAGCGGACAACTTGTATTTACTGAATTTACAATATATATGCGAGTGTGTGTGTGCGCGTCTGTGAATGACTTGCCCATGGATCTTAATCTCTATCTATATATATATATATATATATATATATAACACATCACTCAACAAGTCCCTGGCCTACCTAATAGAACAACTACTTTTTGGTAAAGTTCGACTTTAATCATCTACATTGTCTTTTTTGTAGAACGATTTGTCTTTGGTCTCAAAATGTGCATCAGTTTCTGATATCACCTCTTCATTGGAGCTAAATTTCTTTCCCTTGCGCATTCTTTTGTGATCTACCAACAGCTGGTAGTTGCTGGGGGCCAGATCTGGAGAATAAGGTGGGTGCAGAAGGAATTCGAAGTGCAATACATGTAATTTTGCCATCGTTGCGATCGTCTTGTGACACGGTGCATTGTCTTGGTGAAAAAGCATTTTTTCTTCTTCGTTTGTGGCCATTTTTTGGCGATTTCTTCCTTCAAACGCAATAATAATGCTATATAATATTTGCAATTGATGGCTCTTCCTTTCTCAAGGTAATCGATGAACAAAATACTTTGTGCATCCCAAAATACGGAGGCCAAAAACCTTGCCTTCTTATGTTTGCGTATTGGGTCGCTTTGGACAGCTTACACCTGCTGCTGTCCTCTGCCGATTTGACTCCGGAGTGCAGAGGTTGATGCGTTTCATGCATTGTCACATATCTATGCAAAACCTACTTCGGTCCATTCGTGTTCAAATGCGCTAAGTTTTGAAAAGTGGGTGGATAACAGACCATCGAGTCTAAAACATACGGGTAATTTGACGTTTAGCGTGTGAAATTGTTATTTTTAGCGAGGAAAAGTTGTAACATGATATGATAGTTTTTAATGGCAGCATGGAATAAAGAATTTACTCTTATGTTGCGAGTCTCGTAGGAAAGGTAGAGTGGAGAAAGTATTTTTGCAGCTAAATGCCTGGACGAAAAGTGTATTGTTATTTTAAGGCATTGTTGGACGTACGAGGGAGATATGTTCGCCGTATGTAGCAAAAGTCATGATTGCTGTTTGAGGAAATAAACGTTGAAGTCACTGTGATTTTTTGGCTCTGGTCGTTTCGGGGAGAAGCGTGCGTGTCTCCAGAAAACGTTGCCCAGAGGTGAAATAAGAGCTAGGTGTCGGAGCGAGATTCGGCATCGCAGTCGACATAGCCAATTTTGGGGTGACGTAAAGTTGTTCCTGTGTGTGGCGTATTGAATGTATCTAATCCATATTACATATTTCTTGCTTCTACAGACGCACTTCTTATGCAAATGTCCGACCGGGAAAAAATATAAAACTTGAGAGGCAACCGAGGGGGGCATTGCGATTTTGGCGATTTACGAAACAGCTACGTGTAAGTTAACAACGACGACAACAAAGGAGACTGAGGAGGAGAAGAAAATGTCGTAACCTGTCCACTAACGTAAACACGTCGGATTACTCGCTCGCCCTACAAAAACAACATCCGATTACGATCGGAAGTGACGAAGCCCCTTTTTACGACCTTAACCTCTCGTTTCAGATAAAAAAAGGGGATAAATCAAAATTAACAATAATTACAGAACACTGCTGTCAGAAACAACGCAATAAAAATGGAATAAATTATCTTCGCTAGCCTATATCAGGCTAAAGGAGTGATTTATCTTTACGCCCATTTTTATAGAATAATTTTCTGTTTACACAACTCGGCAGTGTAGCGTCGAGCTACTTTCATATAACAAAGGCTTCTACGGCAAAAAATTCGGAGGTCTTCGGATGCTCTCAGAAGCCCCAAAAGGCTCGAATCCTGCGTCACGTGGTTGCATTCGCCTTTCCCATCACATAGTTATGCACAAATGAACATTTTAAGAGCCATAAGAGGTCTCATTCAGCAGGTTGAAGTATCTCTGACGGTCCTTAAGGACCAGTCAAAATAGACGGCCTGGAGGCAAACACGAAGAGGACTCACTAAAACCACCCGGTCTTAATCTTCCCTCGGTTCCGCTCGTCTGTTTGGCTTTGCAGCGCTAAAGGCACAGATTAGCCTTTAGCTCTCGCTTCACTGTCTTCGCAGCGCTAAGATAATGCCAATCTTAGCCTCGGCCTCCTGGCCTGTCTGCTCGTTTCTGCAGAGCTTTGGTGCGGCACAGCCTTTGCTATCGTCCGTACGGCTTTGACACGGCAAAGCCTTCACTACCGTTCAATACGTCCGTACAGCTTCGGCGCGACACAGCCTAAGCTACTGTCCGCATGGCTTTGACACGGCAAAGCCTTAGCTAGTGCTCGATACGTCGGCACGGCTTTGGCGCGACCCAGCCATAGCTATCGTCCGCACGGCTTTGACACGGCAAAGCCTCAGCTATCGCCTCGATACGTCCGTACAGCTTGGGGGCACGACGAAGCCCAAGCTGCTCCGACTCGTTCATTCGATCTCGTCTATACTAAGGCCTGGCAAACCTTGGTCAGTAGTCCTAAGCTCACCCGACTCTATGCGACCAAGCTGCCAACACTGATTTCGACCTCGACGCTTCGGCAATTTAGTATGCAGTCCACGTACGACTCGCTGTTACGGACTGCCCTAGCATTGCAACATCTGGCCCACGTACGACACGCAGTACGGACCAGTAACCAAAGCGACCCCCCCCCCAGTTAACCCAACGTACTGTGAAACTGGGATATCGATTTACCAACCACGACCGACTCCAGCTACGATCATCCAGCTGCATTCTACAACTCAACCGACCTCAGCTTCCATCTATGATGGCAGAGGAGTTTGCAATAGGAAAAACTGTACCGTTGGACTTTTTTCAATGTAATCAACAAAGATAGGTCCTTTTATTTATTAGAAAATTGCCGGCATTATCTTTTTTACTGCAGCTCTGTCACCTGAAGCTGTAGAATACACCAACTGCACCTCTACAGAGTGGTAAGAACCTCCTAACGATTGTCCTGTATATGACACTAGACAATCTGAGGGTGAGGCTTCAGTCCAGGAGCTTTGGAGAATATAGAGTTATCCTACATTGCCATTACTCTCAGGTCCCCTTTGACTCGGAGTGGTAGTACCTTATAGGGTCCTATCAATGGGTTTAATAGAATTGTTTAAGCATTTATCTGTTTGGAAACAAATAACTGAAGTTGAATTTTAGTGTTATATAACAATACTTGAAACCATTTAAGTGTATGCAAGATATAATAGATACTAAATAGAATGAAACAGAATTCTGAGAGTTTGGTAGAAATATTTGAAACCATTTAACTGTGTGCAAACAAATGAGCTCTAACTCATTTAAAATTGGTATCTACAAAATGTATGTTTACTAATTATATATATCGATACATCTATATGTATAAAGAGGATTTAGCATTAAATAACCCACAAGGGTTGATATGCCATAAAACCCATCCAACCAACCACCTTTTTACGGACTGTTGCACCTGGTACTTTTTCTTTACTGGAGAGTCAGTGTGGAAAACTCATGTTTTGTCCATTTGTAAACATTTTTTGGGGTTCAAATTTCCTTCTATATACACATCTCCCATTCTACTGTAAATTTCACATGGTTTGCACTTCTCAGCCACCATAAATTTGATGACAAACCTCTGCTCGAGCCTGGTGCTCTGTGTTTGGTTTGCTGTCATTTTGAATAGCATCAAAACAAATAATTTGTAATATCAAAATAATTTTAGCTGTAAATCATTTCCAAAGAAGGCAGAGTTTATAGTTATGGAAAAGAGATTATCTTACTTTTTTTCAATAAAACTATCCTCATTTATTGAATGACCATATTTACCAACCCCTCCGCTTGGGCAGGATATGACACAAGGTCAATTTTTAAGTGGAGTTTAATAGGTTTGAATTCAGAGTTTTCCATCTCCTAGACTAGTTGCCCCACCAAGGCTGAAGAAACCAGTCTGCCCTACTATTTACCCATAGCTGGAGGGAGAATAATTGGATTCATACCTTTCCCAAGGGTATTAGTGCTATGTGAAACGCAATCAGTCTTGTCCAGGATTGAACTCGTGTCGCCATGTCCATTTCCTACAATGATAACCATTACACCACAGGCACCTCGTTTATTGAATGACCATCCAATTTTTCTCTCTCTCTCTCTCTCTCTCTCTTTATATATATATATATATATATATATATATATATAGTTCCTTTGTTTTTTAAATGGCATATTAACCTTCTTGGTTTATTCAATGTTAAAACCATCTTCTAAGAAGAACAGTAGTGATACTATTTGATTTATAACAAGCGGGTTGTTATGGAGGTTTATCCCTTTCCCTAGAGTTTTTGGCTGAAAGTGAATGTAACAACATGGCTGTAGTTTGAATTTGCTTACTACTATATTCCTGTCCAGCACATTAGCCACTATGCCATGGAACATCCCTTTATATATATATACTCGCAAACATTTACTTATATATGTATATATATATATATATATAGAGAGAGAGGGAGAATGTGTGAGTTTGATACATGTCCCAAAGCCCTTATCAACATTCAGAATGCAATCAGAAAGCTAAGGTAAATACATATGACAGGGTTAGGCCCCTTAAATGCCATGGACTGAGACCAAAACACTGATCACATATATTATACAAAAGAAAATATTTTGGTGTTTATTAATTTGTGCATTTCTATATCTATTTGTACAAGTTCACAGTCATATATATATATATACATATATATATATACCCCAGACTGTTTTCTCCCTCTTATACATAAATGCGTAATTATATACCTAAGTATATATGTAAATATATTTATGTCAGTATATAGTTGATTTTTTGAAAAGACATTTATTTTCACCTTGTAAATAAGCCATTATTTTTTTCTTTCAGTTTCTATTGATGATACCACTGAGGGATATCATCTTCATGTCAATAAAAAAAATTTTTATTTCAAATATGAAAATGTCTATGTTAAAATTATTCACTTTTTAACAAAGGAACTTCTTTCTTTATTTTTTTTCACCAGAATATTCTTGGTATTGAGCTGTTTTAATTCATTTTTACCGCAATAAAAAAGCATTTTATATGGTGGTGAGGGTTCTTTCAATAAATTAAAAAAAATAGAAATTTAAATGTCATCCTTCATTTTTCTTTCAAGCTTAATTGTTCAGACATTAGAAATAGGTTTTGAAAGATTTACAAAAAAAACAATTATATTTAGGTTTCACATTAAGTCTGAGGTTTTTCTGAAAATTTTTTATCAACTTAATTTCAAATCCATTCTATTTCCTTCAAAATGATTACCTCAGGAAGTTACACACAGATGAAGATGTTGTTCATACCCCTGGAAGTCATCAACTGACACTGTTTTTAGGAGGTTTATACAACCCATTGCATGTTCTCAACAGCTTCTGAAAGCTGACCACAGAGATGGGTTTTGATTTCTGGAAGCAGAAAATAGACAATAGGACTCGCATCAGGAGTATATGTATGGGATATATGAAGGTTTTTCAAGGTTGTGGTTTGGTGATTCTGAAATTTATATCTGACTCCTTTTCTTCTTACCCCATCCACTTGTTATCTTCTTGTATGTGAAAGATGTAAAGGAATTAAGGACGGAAGGAAAAAGACAAAGATACCATTAGACAAAAATTGTATTTTTGAGGTTTATGACCATTCTATCTGGCTTCCATCACAGTGTAAGAATACTGAAAATATACATACCTCTTATAAAAGTTTTTTTATTCACAACATCCCAGTAGTCTGTGTTCATAAACCAAGAAATGTTCATTGAATGGCAAGTTAAATTAATTCACCAGACACAGAGAGTGAAGGTTAACTTCAGCCAGAACATTGAGACAACATTCTACATAATTCAGTCTAAGATATTGTGTTAAGCTTAATATATATATATATATATATATATATATGCACATAGGCAATTGATGAAAATTTAATGAAAAAAATATTTTCAGTCAGTAAAATTTTTAAAGTGCTCAGTACTCAACAAAGTCACAATATTTTCAAATATAAAAAGGATTTACCATAAAAAAGGATAAAAATCATGACTCATTTTTACATTGCCAATCTTCTGGTGAATCAGTATCAACACATCTGTCTCTTTGTTTCTCTTTCTCTCCCGATATATATATATAATTGTTTAAAGGTATCTACAGAAAGAATATAGTATTGGTGAATGATCGGGAAAATGTGAAACTTATTTTATAATATAAGGTTTTAATTTTTGTTCTACAGTCTCTTCCTCTGTCTATTCAGGTTTGTGTGTGAGTGTGTCTTTACTGTGCTTATAATATTACACAAGGCCTCAAAACTTGAGTATAAAGTGAGAATAAAACACACTCCAGCACCAGTGGTCTTTGAAAATAGTTTGTTAATGACTACTTTATGCAAAGATGGCTTTTTCATATATATATATATAAGTTTGAATAACATAGACACAGAGTCAGTTCCACTTTGTTACTGACAGTTAATTTTTTTTAAACTGGTAAATCAGTAATTGCTACATAGAAAGATTCTATAAATTGTTCTTCTCACGGGTGATAAGCTCACTTTCATCTCTCTAGCAGTATTAATTTGCAGATTTTTATATCCAGAACAGCATCATTCCAACATAGTATGAAATGAGGATGATAAGCTCTCTGTATAGCAATTAGAGATTCACCAGCTTAAAAAAGACTTTTCTTCAGCAAATGCATCATTTGTAAAGGTTCAAGCCATTATTATATCTGAAAAAAAGAATGCTAAGACATTGATGGATGAAGCTACCATTACTATTTGCTTAGGTTTACTTGCACCTCATAGGTGTCAGTTTAAATGTAAGATGTATTTCTACCACACCCTTTATATATATATATATAATCAACATTGAACTACAAACAGTAGGCACTTAGTGAAGATTGAAATAACTTGTCTTGCCAATACATCTCTGAAATAATTTTACCGATTCTTACCTCACAATACTATATATAGTAAAACAAATAGGTCAGCAAATGATTCCAAATTTGATATTTAGGTTTTTTTATTTTTCAGTATAATTTCATATACTTGTGCGACACATGTTTTGGACATTCTAGTTCCTGTCAAGCATTATAATTTTTCGTTGTGTGTTGAATTTCTTTATAGTAAAGATTGTTTTGATTTGGTTTAATTGTAGCTTTGTGTCTGTGATTGTCCCATTGGAGTTAATTGTCTGCAAAGATTTTTGGTTGTTTTGTTAATGAATCTTTGTGTTCTTTCCCTTTGTTTTACCTCCAGTTTATGTAAATGTGTGATTTTGTTGTTAATGTTTTTTTTGTATATATATATATATATATATATATATATATATATACATACATATACTGTGTTTGAGGTGGTCCAGTGGATATAAGTATTATTTACAGTCAGTTGTGTGTTTTTATTAATGGTGTGTGTGTGTATATATATATATATATATATATATATATATATATATATAGATGCACTTATGTATACATACAATTGTACATACACATGTTTTCAAGAACATTGAGAGGATTTAATGTTTGTGATAATGTATTTCTTCCTATACATTGAGATGTTTTTAAGCTATTTGGTGCATGTATATGTTTGTGCGTGCATAGTTAAGTTTATTTAATGCTGATTTAAATCTCGCTATGAAGTTTTTTTCTTTTATTTGGAGTAATGAATGGTCATTAGTCTGGCATATTGGCATTATTTTAAAGTGTCCATTGCTGCATTCATAAAGGTGTTTTGATACATACAGTATTTTATATTCTGGTAATTTAGTGTTACTTTTATGTAAAGAGAGTCTAGTTTTCTGTGCTTGCGTGCATCCAATATAGATTTTGTTGCAATTGGTACATTTGATTATGTAGACAACATTTTTTTTTAATTGCAGTTTAAATTTCTATGTATTATGAATATTGTTTTGGGGTTTTCAAAACATATTGGATTTTTTCTATGATTATATTACATACTCCACATCTTTTATTTTTGCCTACTGAGACTCCATGCATTGTGAATACCTCAAATTTAGATGAGAATAGTGTGTTTTAAATTCTTTTATTGTCATAAGCTTATAATGATTTTTATCGTGTCTAATATGTTTTTAATTCCATCATTGCTTTTATGTTGACCAAGGTTCTTTGATATTTCTGTGAATAGTTCTGGGTTGTTCTTGTATTTTGAGACATATGGCTATATTTGATAGAGGTTCATAGTTTTTTATTGTATTTTTTCTGCTAATTGGAATCTCTTATTTTAATTCATGACTATAGTGTCAATCCTCCATGCTAGGGAGTAAGGGATGGATTTTATGCAGGTTTTGAGGTGATAGCTCTTAAAATATAGGTATTGTTGAGTGTTTGTTGGTTTGCAGTAAATGTCTATGATAATTTGGCCATTTTGGTTTTTCATGAGGATGTCTAAAAGTGGTAGCTTTTTGAAATTGTGTTCTACAGTAAATTTAATTTTAGTGTGTCAGTTTTGGAGTGAGTACCGTAAATCATTAAAGTTGCTCCATGAGGGTTTCCAAAATATGAAAAAGCCATCCTGTATCTTTTCCATGACCTAATAAATTCTGTTTTTATATTGTTACTCTATTTTCCCCCAAATATACTAAGGTTAGGGTGGTGTATGTTGGTGCCATAGCTATTTCTAAGATTTGGATGTCATTTTTGTTCATGAATTGGAAAGGGTTATTATTAAGGATTAGTTCTGCACCATCAGATGTAATTTTTTTTGTTAAATATTGGATGTAATGTTTCTGGGTATTTTTCTATCCAAAATGAAATGATTTGTTTTTCTAATTCATGGAAGATATTACTATGTAGGTTTCTATTGTCAAATATTACCATAAGTGTATCGGGGTCAGTTTTTTGTGGAATATAGCTAAAAAAGTGGATGTCATCTCTAACATAGATTTTTATCATATATATGAATGATTTTAGTTGAATATCAATCAGCTTGTTGATTCTGTTTGTGGGTCTGCTTTGATAGGTCTAAATTTGAGGTCATTAGGGTTCAGAATTACTATATATTCAGAGTTTTGTGTTACAATAGCTATTTTAATTTTTTCAGACTTGTGGATTTTGGATAATCAATAAAAATGGCTAGTTTTTTTAAATTGATTTAGTTAGAAAGTCCATTTCTTTTATAGTCAATGTTTCATTGTGTATTATTTTTCATGTATTGTAGTCTATGTGAGTATTAATTAATCTATAATTGGTTTCTTTCCTTAGTATTTGCTGTATTTTTGTTTTATCTAAAATGACTACTGCACTTTCCTTTTCAGCTTCTTTTATAATTATGTTGTTGTTTTCCTGTATATTTTTAAGGCATGTCCTTGTTTAGGAGAGAGGCTGTTATATGATTTATTTGTTTTTTCTTTTGAAAGGATATTTTTAACTCACTATTATTACCTTTTTCTGGGAAGAATTTGAATTGATTTGCTGCTAGGGAGTCATCTGTATTTTCTTTTTTATGGAATCTTTCTCTCAATCTGAACTTCATTCAAATTCCTTGAGCTCTCTCATTAATTCTCTTAAACTGCTGTTTGGGATATGGCAAAATTTTAGTCTGAGTTTTAATAAATCAATCTGATCTTTGTCTTATTTATATGTTGATAGATTGATTATTGTTGGAGTTTATGTAGTTGGTTTTATTCAGTATGTTACCTAGACTGGTCTTGCTAAAAATGGTTTTTAGTGTGTGGTTATTATCCCTAGAGCTGTCTGTGTAGTATCTGTCCCCATTTTGGGGTACACTATGGTGGATGTCATTCAAGCTATCCTGCATTTTTTGGTGTGTATAGTTGTTGGGCCCATTTTCTTGTGTGATTACATGTGTACTTTTATATTTGTATGTTTTTTTGTGTGTATGTTGGTATGTTGATAATAACATCTATTATGTGACTATGTATGTGTGTGGTAGTGTGAAATTTGGTGAATTTTTTTATTGTATGTTTCTCTTTATAGATGATGATGTTGTGTATGGTTGTGACGCTGTTGAGTTTATGAGTTTGTTTCGTAATGTGTCTATGTAGGTTCTTATTGTGTATGTGTCTAGTTTTCCTTGTCTCTGTTTTTCATTCTTTTCACCATAATTTTTTCTTTTTTCTTTTTTTTTTTTTTTTTGAGGAGGATAGGTTTCTTAGCCTTGTAGATTTTCTGTCCAAGATTTTTTTATTTCTCCTTTTTGCCGCCTTTTTCCCACAGTTCTGATAGGAATTGTTGTGTTACTGTGGAGCATAGTTCTTTGATTTCAATCAACAGTTCTTAGTCTACTTCCAGATATTCTGTCATCTAATGTGTTGTTCTGTCACCTAGTAGTTCTACTTGAACTTTGAATTTTGTAAATTTTAGTTTTGTTTTGATTTTTTGTATGCTCCTCTGTGTCTTGAGGAGTAATTTTTTTCCTCAATTTTTTTTTTTATGATTTCATCCATTTATATGAAATCTTAAATTCCAAATGTTTCTTTCTTTTTAATAGCATAGAATAATGCTATCTTCTTTTGATTTAGGTGGTTTTCCCAAATTTTAAGTTTTTGTTTTTTTCATTTTGTAGGCATTTTTATGTATGTGGATTTTCCCTATAATCCGTCAGTATCCATAGCAAGTTTTAAAATAATCTGCAAGGGATTTTGCATTTTTCTTTGTTTAATGGCATATCAACCTTTGTAGGTTATTTAATGTCAAAGCCATCCTTCAAGAAGAACAGTAATGGTACTATTTAACCCATGGTTAAGGAGGTTCATACCTTTCCCAAGGGTATTTGTCTGAAAGGGAACATAATAGCGCAACTGGAGTTCGAACTCAGTTATTACAATTCCGCAGTCTAGTGCTTTTACCTTTACATCATGCAGACACCCCCTTGCATTTTTCTGTTTGGTTTCATTTTGTTGAGATGTAAGGTGGGTTGTAGTGGGGGTCTATTTTTGAGTTTAGTTTTTTGATTTCCTTTTCAAGAAATCCCTGGTCCAGTCTGCTGGGACTGCAGAATACACCGACTACATCTCTGCAGAGGGGTAAGATTACCCCAACAAGTTTCCTGGATATGACACTAAAAAATAGGATAGTGAGGCTCCAGTAATGCTGGAGCTTTGGGGTATGTGGAGTACCCTTATATTGCCATTGCTCCCAGGTTCACTCTGACCTAGAGTGGTAGCACCTGATAGGGTCTTATCTATGGGTTAAATAGAACTAAACAGTGTACTTATGCTGAACTGAATTGTTTGAAATAGAACTGTTAATAAGTATAAAAATGAATTTGGAGGTGCCGGAGGTGTAATGGTTATCGTCATAGGAAATGGACATGGCGACACGAGTTCAAATTCTGGACAATACTGATTGCATTTCACATAGCACTAATACCCTTAGGAAAGGTATGAATCCAATTATTCTCCCTCCAGCTATGGGTAAATAGTAGGGCACACTGAGTTCTTCAGCCTTGGTAAGGCAACTAGTCTAGGAGAAGGAAAACTCTGAATTCAAACCTGTTAAACTCCGCTTAAAAATTGACCTTGTGTCATATCCTGCCCGGGCGGAGGGGTTGGTAAATATGATAAAAATGAATTTGGCATTAAATAACCTACCATGTTTGATATGCCATAAAACCAAACCAAACAAACAAACTAACGAGAAATCTCTGTTCCTCATTTGTTTTTCTGAGTGTTGAGAATATTTCTTCCATGATATGTTTTTCCTTTTGCTGCATTCTTTTGTTGTAGTAGGTAAATAAAGCAATTGTTGTTGGTCCAACAAGAGAAAACTAAATATCTTAAAATGAATAGACTTGCTAATGATTTCAGATTTGGTACTTTTTTTTTTTATCTATTCATTATCATTCGACAAACTTCTGTGACACATTTGCCCAGTCGGCCGGGGCTGTAGAATACACCGCCTGCTTCTCTGCTGAGGGGTAAGACCCCCACCCAACGAGTTTCCTGGATATAATACTAAACAATCTGATGGTGAGATTGCATCAGTGCTGGAGCTTTGGGGAATGCGGAGTACCCCTTCATTGCCATCACTCCCAGGTCCACTCTGGCCCAGAGTGGTAACACCTGATAAGGGTCCTATCTATGGGTTAAATAGAACTAAACAGTGCTTCTTTCACTATACTAATTTTTGCATTTAAACTGCGTATTTATGCTAAACTGAATTGATTAAAATAGAACAGTTTTGACATTGGAACTGCATACTAGTGCTGAACTGAATTGCTCGAAATAGAACTGTTTTTGACGTCTAAGCTGTGTACTTATGCTGAACTGAGTTAGCTGAAATAAAACAGTTTGACATTTAACTCTGTGTATTGCCCAGTCAGCTGGGGCTGTAGAATACACTGACTGCACCTCTGCAGCGAGGTAAGACCCCCGCCTAATGAGTGTCCTGTTTATGACACTAAACAATCTGATAGTGAGGTTCCAGCAATGCTGGAGCTTTGGGGAATCTGGAGTACCCCTTCATTGCCATTGCTCCCAGGTCCACTCTGGCCCAGAGGGGTAGCACCTGATAGGGCCCTATCTATGGGTTAAATAGAACTAACAGCATACTTATACTAAAATGAATTATTTGAGTAAACTGAATACCTTGAAATAGAAATGTTTTTGACAATTAAACTGTACTTACATTTAAACTGCGTGCTTATGCTTAACTGAATTATTTGAAATAGAACTGTTTTTCGACATTAAAACTGTATTTACACTTAACTGTATTGTTAAATATAACTGCTTGAATAGTTTGAAATGGAAATGTTTTTGACCATTAAACTGTGTACTTATGCTAAATTGAATTGTTTTCAATAGAACAGATTATTTACATAAAAATGGATTTGGCGTTAAATAACCTAAAAAGGTTGTTATGCCATAAAACCCAACAAACAACCAACCAATCTGTGACACGTTTCTGACATTCTAGTTCTTGACAGGCATTAAGATTTTTGGTTTTGTATTGAATTTCTTTATAATAAAGATTGTTTTGAATAGGCTGTTCTGATTTGGTTTAATTCAAGATTTGTGTTTGAGATTGTCCCATTGGAGTTAATTGTTCATGAAGAGTGTTGGTTCTTTCATCAATGAATTTTTTCTTCTTTCATTTCTTTTTACCTCTGGTCTATATAACTATGGTCTGGTTGGATGGCATATCAACCATTGTTAGTTATTTTTATACTTTGAAACAGTTCTATTTCAAACAATTCAGTCTAGCATAATTAAATTTTTTTTTTTTGTTCACACACAGTTAAAGGAAGAGAGCGATAGCAATAAAGGGATACTTCACATTCCCTAAAGTTCCAGCATTACTGAAGCCTCACCATCAGATTTTTCAGTGTTATATCCAGGACACTCATTGGGGGAGTCTTACCTTTCTGCAGAGATGCAGTCAGTGTATTCTGCAGACCCAGCCAACTGGGCCACTATATTACTATGTATTTTTTGTCATTAATGTATTTTTGTATATATATGTATTCTCTGTGTATAAGGGGGTCCAATAGATGTGAATATGATTTGGTAACTCTGTGTGTGTGTTTCTAAAAGAAAAATGCTTCTATTTGATTGTTTTTCTCTTCTTTACATGTTTTTTTCCTGTTTTTTTTAATTCGTTCTTTATTCATGTATTCTGTTTGCCTTCACTTATTTTTAACTCTATTTCACTGGATTGAACCACTGGATTCTGCTGGGGCCACTCGTAGAACAACAGCTTTTTTGGAAAAGCCCTAAAACAAAAACTGTCCTTTCAGTGTGAACTACTATCAAATATCATCTGCCACCTGTATACAAAAACAAGATATAGATAGTATATATATATATATATATAATTTGATTATTGCTTTGGATTATTCTATGATATATATATATATATATATATATATATATATATATATATATATATATATCATAGAATAATCCAAAGCAATATATATATATATATATCATAGAATAATCCAAAGCAATAATCAAGTTTATGACATTAGGAATTTTTTCCCTCGAAAGTCTTTTGACAGACAAAATCAGAATAATCTGATTAATACAGAACTCCAAGTTTTTCACCTGCCAGCTTCTAAGTTACATTTCTATGAGCCATTTTTCCTGAACAAATAAGCAATTTATTTGAGCAGTCTTCAAATGTTTAACCTTAATTATCTTAGGTCCAATTCTATATTGGAATTATGAAAGGCCTATCCAGAGTTTATTATTTAGGAAAAAAATCCAGGGAAGAAACAAGTTTTTTGTTTTTATCAAAAAAATTCCCCTTATTTATTGAATGACCCATGTATGTGTAAGTGTCTGTGTATATGTATCAATGTATGTATATATCTGCACATGCTTACATGTTCAGATGAAAAAAGTATTGGACTGAAGCTTGAATTTTTTGAATTTGAAAATTTTAGAATAGTTTTAAAAAGTGGATGCATTTTGAGTTCTAAAAATAGGGACTTTTCCTTTCAGTCACATCTTGTCAGAGAAACACCAAGACAACAAGCAGGGAAAAGGAAATAGATGAAAGTAGCTGACAATGAAAAGGTTGGGGATAAAAACAAAAACAAAAAAAACTCATTGTCAACCACTTTCACCTATTTTAAAAATTTTGCTTGTACCAAAGACTTTTCATATAATTCTAAAATGTAAATCTAAATTTATGCATAGCTGAGAAACTTAGAATATTAACTGATGACATTTATATAATGGGTAGATAAAAAAATATTATGAGGTTTGCTTTGATATTTTTTGATAGTAGTTCTTGGGAAAAAAAAAATCAAGATTCTGCAAGTGCAGCACTCTCCCTGGTCACCAGACTGAACTGTGAGGAACTTTTTCTTATTTCCTAAACTGAAAATTCAGCCTGAAAGGTAACATATGAGAATATAAGGAAGTATGATTGATCAGCTTCACACATAAATAGGGAATTTTTGGAGGTGCTTTGATCAATGAAAAACTCACTGAAATTGGTGTATTGAATGCCAAAGAAATTGTTTTCAAGAAAATAAGCATTTCATTCATTGTTCATTTGTGTCTTTGTAAATACAGCTTCAATATCAATATTTTTAACACACTTTGTGTATGTATACATATTTACCAACCCTTCCGCTCGGGCAGGATATGACACAAGGTCAATTTTTTAGTGGAGTTTAACAAGTTTGAATTCAGAGTTTTCCTTCCCCTAGACTAGTTGCCTAGGCTGAAGAACCCAATCTGCCCTACTATTTACTCATAGCTGGAGGGAAAATAGATGGATTCATATCTTTCCCAAGGGTATTAGTGCTAAGAGAAATACAATCTGTCTCATCCAGGATTTGAACTTGTATCACCATGTGTGTATATATATATGTATATACATACACACATCAACTGTTGGAAAATAAAATAGAAGCACTCTGAATAATAATGCTGATTTTGGCCTGGGTACAGGATGTGCATGCTCATAGGTAGTTGATATTCTGAAAGATACAGATTATATTACCTATAGAAGGATATACCGAAAAATATTTTATCCATCGTGAACTGATAACTAAGGCAGAAATATATGACAGTCAATAGCAACAAAGAATTAAATTGTCCTTTTTGTTCGATTGGTTATCTCACCAAAGCTAAAGAGCCTCATCTGCCCTGCTTTTTTCACCCTTAGTTGGAGGGATAAGTGATGGGTTCATGTCTTCTCCAAAGGCATTTGTGCAATGTAAAAGCAAAAAGCTTTATCCTGAATCAGTGTAACTCACTGAATCAATTTTCCATTCTTATAACCATTAGCTTCTCAAGCTATGCACACACACACACATACATTTTTTTTTTCTTCATACAATGTGTGAAAGCATGTGCGATACCCTAACCTCATCAGCAGCCAACCAGGGTGATAACACAGTTTCAGTAGCTCAAGGCGGTACTGCCACTCCTAGCGCTACCAAGCAGCTTTTGCCACCGGACAGGGTATTTAAAAGAAATATATATCTATGTATACACAAGATCAACTAAAAGCAGACATTACATTGGACGTTCGTTCATCTTCATTTTAGTGCATTTTGTGATTTAAAAACGTGTTTACTCATGGCTGTTGATGTCATAGCAACCGTTTCTTGATTTTGAGTAATCACACGAGAAAGGTGGTTCCGCATGTATATCATTCATGTTGAAATCCTTTCTATATCCGTTATCTATTCAGTTCGTTTTCTTTCATTTATGCGTTATTGCCCAAAAGCACTTGAGACAAATGTCATATATAATTCTGCTGAAAAATTTTATTTGTTGATCAATGAGCCCTCAAGATGGGTGGTGAGTAAAAAGAAAGCTCCTGGTTTAAGTTTATCCAGGTAGCTATCTGATTACCCTTGGGCCACTAAATTCTTGGCTTGCAAGAAATGTCTCCAGGACACTGATGGTCAGCAATGGGCTCGTGAATACTGTGGGGGTAAACCTGATTCATAGGCCCATCATTCGATTTACATTCTCCAGCAGGAGAATTACGTTGTTTGCACTAGCGCGCCTTGTGGATTCGTGATCCTCGCAAGCTGTTGAATTTTCTGCCGCAATCACACGTTGTAGCCGGGTACATATCCAGATCGTTACCATATGAGCAAGTAAGATGGGTGATATATTCTCCCTCCCCGCTACAAACACCTTGAGGACATTTTTCTTTCATTGTATTATCCATATTTGTTAAAAACACACACATACATATATATATATATATATATATATATATATATGTGTATGTGTGTTTGTGTGTATAGACGGCAATTATACAAGAATGTTGAGAGCAATATTAGATAAGTCCTGGCAGCAACACCCTACAAGGCACCAACTATACAGTCACCTACCACCTATCATGAAAACTATCCAAGCTAGATGAACCAGACATGCCAGACACTACTGGAGAAGCAAGGACGAGCTCGTAAGTGATGTACTCCGGTGGACCCCCGCATATGGCCAATCAAAAGCAGGATGACCAGCTTGAACGTACATACAGCAGCTATGTAATGATACGGGATGTAACCCTGAAGATCTGCCGGAGGCGATGAATGATAGGGAGACGCGGAGAGTGAGGGTCAGGGATATCTGTGCTGGCCGCACAACATCATGATGATGATATATATATATATATATATATATAGAGAGAGAGAGAGATAAATAGACTTAAAAATAGTTCAGTCACAGTCAGTGGTACTTTTTGACAGTCAGTTTTTTGCCCATGTGATCACCATACCAAGAGGTTTCTATATGTTGATTATCCCTTTATATGCAAATGTGCAGGGCATGATGGTAAAGATGATAGAGTTTGTAGAGTATTCTAAGAAAAACAGTCTAGTTTATATTACCTGGTTATGTAGATTTTGTGATTTGTTAATTTATTTACTCTGGAGGTGCCCGTGGTGTAATTGTTATCGTCCTAGGAAATGAACACGGCAACACGAGTTCAAATCCTGGACGAGACTGATTGCATTTCACATTGCACTAATACCCTTGGGAAAGGTATGAATCCAAATATTCTCCCTCCAGCTATGGGTAAATAGTAGGACAGACTAGGTTATTCAGCCTTGGTTAGGCAACAACTCTAGGAGAAGGAAAACTCTGAATTCAAACCTGTTAAACTCCACTTAAAAATTGACCTTGTGTCATATCCTGCTCGAGCGGAGGGGTTGGTAAATAGGGTTAATTTATTTACTCTTATACTCAGTTTATCATTTCCTTGTATTTTATTTATTATTTTAATCCTTGTAATTTTTTCACTCTACCATCAGCTGGTGGTCTTTCACTGGAGTGTGAGTGACAGCAAGTCCTCTCTGGTCCCCAGGACTCTTCTCAGTAATCTAGCTGATCTCTGCAATGTTGTTATCTGGATTCACCCATTATTCTTATTTTACTTCTTGTGCATTTTTAACACCAGTGTTAAATGCTGGTCTCTCCTATAGGACCCTTCTTAGTATTCTGGCTGATCTCAACAAAGATGCTGTTTACATAGTCTCAATTTGTCCTTTGATTTCCAACTTCCAGCCCACTTTCCAAGCTTCTGGGTAACATTCCAAGCACTCTAATTACAACTGGTATCACTGTCACCCTCATATTTCACAGCTTTCTTAGTTCTCTGGTAAGATACAAGTCATTATTATTATTATTCCCAGAAGGACCCACAAACTAACTCACTTTTCTCATTCTACCGTATTCAACAATATGTAAAAGGATACCCACTAAAAGGAAACTTCTTGGTCTGATAATTGCATGGGTAAGAAACTGAATCACTAAGTGCCATTGATTTTACATTATCTTAACAGATCTTCATATACTCCATCACTAATATTGAGCAATTTCTTTTCATAAAAATACCTTGATTATAAATTAATATATCATATGCTGCCCATAGAAATAGGTATTCCAAAAAATTGTCAGTCATGAACTGAAATCTTAACATCAGAAGACTCAGGGTGGGGAATGTGAAGTACCACTTGACTGCCATTACTCCCAGGTGCACTCTAGCTTGTAGTCGTAGCACCTGTTTGGGTTCATTCTGTGGATTAAATAGAGGTTTAAAGATTAATTTAAGAAAACTCCTAAGAAACAGCTATATGAAAAAATGTAAATATGAACCAACTAGGAATGTGATTCCCTAACCTCTTGGCATAAAATGACCTCAGAAGGATTGACATGCCATTAAAATCAGTCAAATCAATCAAAAGGGTCGAGAAGAAATAATATAGCACTCAATAACAACCAATAAAGATGTTCCGAATTGGGTACTATTATTAATTGTGTTGCTACTTCTACCTGTAACTGCTTTGTAGATTTTAGAAGTATTAAAAAGATTTCAAATTTTCACAGAGGAAAAAAAAAATCAATCTTTTTATCAGATTGAGCAAAACAAAAAAAAATGTAATGATCTAGGTAGAGAAAGATAAATATATATACATTTCTTTTTGGTTATTTTCCCAAAAATGATGAACAGACTCGAAGTGGCGTTTAATTGCAAAAACTGGCATCAAGCAAGATGAACCTCTAAGACAGGTAATTGTTTACAACATAAATAAAGGCAAAGAAAGGAAAACATTAGCAATGAAAAAATCAGCTGCCATGATTTCTGTTATTACAATAATGAAAGCAGTGATAAGAAGAAGAAAAAGAAGGAAAAAAAAAACAATCAAATGAGTGAAAGGAAATAAAAATGTGTCTATAGAGGAAAGGTAAATGATATAAGTAACTGTAATTATGATTTGTTTCTTATAGATCTTCTTTTTTTTTTCTTTCAATAAATAGATATCTCATGTAGAGATATTTACATTGGTACGTCAATAGGTCTGTTCCCTAATGATAAAAGAAAGCATTTGTTTTAGACAGCAAATACAGAATAGGGCAGATATAAGGTGTAAGTCAACATTTTTGCAATATTTGCTTTTTACTTGGTTTTTATTGACATCATTTATTGTATTACATAATCTCCATTTTTCTTCTTTTTTTAAAAATATATTTCAAACAATGTTTTTTCATCGATCCTATATGTTTCATGCATATTATAAAGTGAGAATTTCAGAACAAAATTCAGCTAACTCTTTCAGGTTTGGAAATTATTGATAGTATTTTTATAAATGAAAAGTTTGGGTAAACCTAATAAATAAATAACAAAACTACATGAAAAAAGATATATATATATATATATATATATATATATATAGTCCTCCACAGACAGACTGTTTCATTGTATCACAACTCATCAGTGTGGCTAGACATGTAGGATGTTTGAAGCTGGGATCAAAACCCACCCAACTTTACGTTAGACTTAGTATCATACTGCTCAACCAACAAGCGAACTGTGTCACCTCAAGAATAATAAGGCATTATATAGTAGCCTTTGTTTGCTTACATTTTTGTCTTATATATATATATAGAGAGAGAGAGAGTACTGTCAAATAAATGTAAATAAATAAATCCAACTCAACAACTAATACAATACTGTCAATTAGATCAATAAATATATAGAAATAAATAAATAGCAATTAATAGGTATATATTATTATTGTACATATGTATATAATTTATGCTTTTTTATTTGAAAGTTAATTATAATGCAAAGGAAAATTTGAAGAGATTTCATCTGGATCTGGTATATACATGACATTATGAAAACCAACAAAGTCTAGTGATATTGTTAGATATATATATATATATATATACACTATAATACTTCACTTACATAATTTTAAACAATGTCAAATGCATGGGTTTTCCAAGGGCATCAGCACAAAGTGAAACAGAAATGGCCAAATGTGGAATTTAAATTTAGTTTGTAATCAGATTTCTTATAACAAAAACCCTTATGCTATACATGCTTCCTGTTTGTATATATATATATATATATATATATATATATATAATATGTAAGGCTATTCAGGTGGTATAATGGTATAACTACATAGAAAATGGAATTATTGAGTCAAGTTGAAATTCTGGCTGAGGCTGTTTGAATTAATTTTGCACTAATATCTTTATGGTTCAACTTTGAGTTTATCAGTAGCATAGCCTGGGTTCTCTAGTCCTGGTGGGGCAATCAGATTAGAAGAATATCTCTGACTTCAAACGTCTTAGGAATACATCATAAGTCAGCATGACAGGTTAAAGTTCATATCTCCCAATGTCTTTTAGGACTTAGGGAACATTCAAGTCCTCCTGTGGACTGGATTTCTTAGTGAGTAAACTGTACATAGAACTGCTACAGAAAACCCCAAATCTCAAACTAAAATAAATACCTTAAAGGAAAAATCACAGAAATCATTGATCCACTCAACAATTCTGAAAATAAATCCAGGACTAAACACAAAAGCAAAACACATTTTAATTACTTCAATTAAACTCAGATCTTCCTTCTAATACAAAATTATTTATGCCAAACCAACAACTACCCAAAAGTGACAGAAAATTTCAAATGTATCATTATCTCAATCCAGAGACCTCTCAAAATCTGGAATAAAATCACCCCAAAAACTTATGAGAACCCAAATAATAAACAAGATCATACCAGAAATCAATGGCAATGTAGCTTCCAAGGATCAAAACATGATAAAATCAAAACCTTAAATGGTTCCAAGAGTATTGAAAGTATAGATACAGAAACTGTCAGCATAATTGCAAACCTTGAATTCGTAGATATATATATATATATATATCTACAAAGCAAGACCATCAGCAAAGCATGTGCCTGTGAAGCAAAATTGTCAACTAAATCTTGTATCATACTCTAAAAATTCATTAAATAACAAAAATATTTAACTAAAAACTTTTCTCTAAGAAATCATGTACACAATCAACAAAAAAAAACAACAAGAAAAAACAAGATTTAGCATCCAAAACTCACAAGGGTTGATGTGCTATTAAAAAGTAACCAAACCAAACAATGGGGATGCCCTCATGGTGTAATGGTTAAAGCGATGGACTGCAAAATTGTAGTAAGTGAGTTCGTACTCCAGTCGTGCTATTACATTCACTTTCAGGCAAATACCCTTGGGAAAGGTATGAACCCCCTAATCCTCCCAGCTATGGGTTAAATAGTACCACTACTTTTCTTCTAGGATAATGGCTTAGGCATTAAATAACCTACAAATGTTGATATGCCATTAAACAAAGAAACCAAACTAAACCAAACCAAATAATCAGAAAAAAAAAATCCCAAGACATGCTTACCACAAAGCAAACCACCATCTTCTTCCTTCTTAAAGCAAGTCACTTTGGATGGACTCTTCCAAACACCAAAGAAGGAAGAAAATGACTTGTTTATGATCTGTCTTTTAAACATAAAACAAAGCTTCATATCTTAACCAAACAGTCTTCTGTGAATCAGTTATTTTCATCCAATCAGTTAATAAGCAATTCATTCATTTTTAATTATCTGTTAAGTAATGCAACATTTGTTAGTTATATCAGTGAAACTTCTTGGCTGTTCAAATTCTTCCTCAGGTTTCTTAAGAAATACTCAATTCCAAGGATGTTCTGCGAATTAACTTTGTGGAGTTAGCTATGACCATCATTCCATTGTCCATTATGGCTGGCTATCCAGAACAGTATTTGTCCAAGACACTGTTTATTTCTTTGAATTTTCTTTTTTTCTTTGCTATGCCAAAATAAATGGGAGTTCTTTTGGGATTACATGGGAATCATCTCCTGTCAGTTTATGTAGCCACCACTCACAGATTCTCAGCTATAACAGTTGTTTACCAAACTCTTATTCACTGTGAAAAAATAAGTTTTTATATATTTCAAAATTCTCTCTATCTTTCAATATATATATATATTTTTTTTTTTCAAATGTCTATGATATTCAAAATTCTCTCTCTCTCTCTATACATATATATATATGATATTCAATAGCCAAGTTGTCTGGATCTATAGAATACACTGACAGTATCTCTGCAGAAGAGTAAGACCCCATATCCACCCGCAACAAGTGTCCTGATTATGACACTAATCATTTTATGGTATGTAAATAAATGAGGTTTGGTTCATTTAAAAATAATGTGACCTACAAATTATTCACTTAGAAATCATATATATATATATATATATATATATATAAACAGGATTTGGCATTAAATAACCCACAAGGGTTGACAGGCTCTAAATTAGAAACAACCAACCAAACCTACAGTATTCAAACTGTGTGTATATATATATATATATATATATATATATATATATATATATATATATAAATATAAATATATATATATATACTCATATCAGTGGCGACTCTAGCCTATTTTTGCTACTCATGCCCTCTCAGTTCCCAACCCGTGGTCCGTGGACCCAAAGTAAGTCATCATAGTTGCTATTGCAGGATTCTCCATTGTATAGCACAAATTGACAAACATACCTTGCATGGTGGTTTTTTTGTAAACAATCAAGATACTATATAATTTGTAGTCTTGTTTATACAGTAGATAAGATAATTTTTTTTCCTTTCAAAAGTATAGAAGAAAAGAGATGATGTTCATTACTATGACGAGAAAAATATGTTTATTAGAATAAAAAAAACTGATGACAATATACACAGACACAGCTAGTAGTTTCAATTTCGCTTAAAATAAAGATTATTTGTTGAAAATGTATTCAAATAAACAAATTTTAGTAACAGAATGTAATATATGCAACATTCATTAAAGAAATAGAGATCTGTTCGTGAAAAAAACCAACATTTACCATAGCGATGATGATGACGTCGGCAACGACTATAATCTGCTATCGCCCCTCTCTCTCTCTCTCTCTCTCTCGGTCCCTCTCCCTCTCCCTCTTCCCAAGACAGCTGTCAGCAGTCACAACATGCTAATATTTTTGAGCACAGTGTTTAGAATTGCTCTTGCTATTGGCTACAGCCAAAAGCGGATTTCTCTAACATTACTGTTATTATAAGGGTCTAGTGCTGGGCACAGATAGCGCGTGTTCAACATTATAGCTGATTTTATGGGATATTCAATGAATCTGACGGTGGCCAGAAAAAAAACATCCATTCAAAACAGCATCGTTGTATTATTCCCAGATATATTTATGAACTTTTGGCTACTTAGTTATCGAAACTTGAATAGATACGTAATTTAATTGAGATCAGACTAAGTATGTTTGCTGGAAATTAATGGATGATTTTTAATCCATTTTGAAAACATTGACCGAGTTATTGGTCGTGCCGGGCACGAGTAGCACTAGTCCCATCTCCGCCCCTGACTCATATGATTTATGGCAAAAACAGTTTTAAATCAGTAAAATACAGTGTATTATACATATAAATTCTGAACAATATCACAATATATTCAACTAAAGAATAAAATAAACAAATCATAAAAACTCACAATTCTGAGTTTCATATAGCCGATCTTCAGGTGAGCTTGTATTGATGTGTCCATACAAGAAGACCGGAAGATCAATCCCATGAACCTTAATGTTGTGAGTTTTTACTCTGTTTTATTTTATTTCATTGTTGAAAATATTGCTCTGTGTGTGTGTGTGTGTGTGTGTGTGTGTGTGTGTGTGTGTGTGTGTGTGTGTGTGTATTGAGAAATAAAGAATAAAAGTAGAAAGAGATAAATATCCATGAATTTTAAAACCTTTTTATCAGTTTAAGAAAAATGTTTAAAAATACTTTAAATTCAGTTCTAACATTTAATGATCTTTTCAAATTTGTGAAAAAAGGCATAAATCTCAAATCATATACTTCTACAAATTTTCTTGCTTGTAAATAAATGCCAGCCAAATCTGTTCAGAATTCTTGACTTGTCCTTCTAAGATCCAAGCCTTGATTTAAATGAATTACTGTCAATAATTACCTGGTGATATGTATTCAAGATATCTTTTGGCTCCACAGTGATAGTTTTTTTACCAAAGCACATCTGAAGCATCCTGTCAAAATAGGAGACAGTAATAAGGATATTGACATCAATAACTACAATAATTAACTGCTGTCTGCTTTTTAATTTGAATATTTTTCTGATTTTCCTCTATTTTTCACAGTTATTATTCACCTGGCCATTATTCTCTCTCTCTTTCTCTCTCATGATTGATGGTCAATCTTTTATTTTTAGGATCAGAAAGAATTAGCCTCTTTATCTCAACAAAAATATCAATATTCATTTGACTTATTTCTTTGTTAATCTCCTCTTCTTCTCTTCAACTTTTATAACAACCAACAATCTTACACTAAGTCAAATTATTGATGAAATGGAAAAAAAATTGGATGACTCAAGTACTGGTATTTATTCAGCTTCCTACAAGGACAAATTATCAATGAAAATACAAGAAATTTGGATGACTCAAATATAGGTTGGTTGGGTTTTATGGCATATCAACCTTTGTAGGTTATTTAACTCCAAATCCATTTCTATTTCAAGCTATTCAGTTTAGTCAAACAATTCTAATTCAGTATAAGTATAGAGTTTCTCCATACAGTTAAATGTCAAAACAGTTCTATATTAAACTATTCAGTTTAGCATTAGTACAGTTTCTGTGTTAAAAATATTTCTATTTCAAGCAATTAAATTCAATCAAACTGTTCTAATTCAAACAATTCAGTTTAGAGTAAGAATAAATTTTGTTTGCACACAGTTAAATGTCAAAACACTTCTATATTAAACAATTCAGTTTAGCCTAAGTATAGTTCCATTTCAAACAATTCAGTTTAGCATAAGTACGCAGTTTAAATGTAAGTACACAGTTTAATTGTCAAAAACAGAGTCGAATATAGGTATTTATTTGATCCCCATGAGGCTAAAATTTGAAATTAAAATGTTTAACACTTACCCCAAAGGAACCAACAATATTTTTTTCTAGACATATGCACTTGAAACATAGGAAACAAATTAAGGCATTTTGGATAGAGAAGTACTTTCTAGCATTCTCTAAATTTTGTATAACTTAATATGCATGTTTAATTTTGATGGGCAAATAGAAAGTAGTTGTGATAATTGATTTGCTTATGATTAGTGTGTTGCATCACCAACTTTGAATGAGAAGGAAACTTCAATTTCAACAACTCAGTAAGATGATGGAAGCTAATTTCTTCAATTTGTTCTTCAGTAATTCTGATTCTGACAGCTAATTTGAAGCGTTTGACCCCGAAAACAAATTTCTATTATGATGTTGAGTTGAGTGACTGTTTGTGTAATGATATGAAAATGTTGGAGTGTATGTTAGGTTTAGTTTTAGTTGCTTTGTTTAAAGGCATGTCAATCTTCATAGGGTATTTAATATCAAAGCCATTTTTGTAGAAGGACAGTAGTGATACAATTTAACCCATTGCTGTGAGGATAAGAGGGTTCATACCTTCCTTTGGGTATTAGTCCAAAAGTGAATGTAATCACATGACTGGATAGAGTGTGTGTGAACCAAGGTTTTTTTTAATACAATTTCTTGTAAATATTGAGGAAAAACTTGTTTTAATTATTATTTGTGTTCATAATTCAGGAATGTCAGTTTCATTATCTGTTTATTAATTCATAAAATATCTAATCAGTACAGTAAGGGTTAAAACAAGGATGTGCTGCAGGAAGTGAACCTCTTGCAACAATGCTCTGTGGGTGAGAAAAACAATTAGCTTAGTTACATAGGGCTTTCCTCCCGGACAACACCTACCCACCTCATTTAAAAGGAGTAAGGGCTGGGTTTATTGTCTAGTGCCTGAGGTTCCCCTGAAGGGAATGTCACAATATTTGCATGTGCCCTGTTGAATGACTGGAGTATGGGTTGAATATATTAACATAATTGTTGATTGGTTGGTTATGTTTTATGGCATATCAACCCTTGTGGGTTATTTAATGCCAAATCCTGTTGATACATATGTCTATTATGTATATATGATTTGTAAGTTAATACTTTGTAGCTAACATTATTTTAAAATGAGCCAGAGCTCATTTGTTCACAGATTGTTAAATGATTTCAAGTATTTCTATTTAACACTAATAATTCTATTCATTATTAATAATAATCCCTGGTAAAATTTTAAACAGTTTTATTTGACCCATGGATAGGAACCTAACAGGTACTACCACTCTGGGTCAGAGTGGACATGAAAGTAATGGTAGTGAAGGGGTTCTCCACATGTCCAAAATTTCAAGACAAGAGCCTCACCATCAGAAGCAGTTTAATATCATACTCAGGACACTAAATGGTTTCAAGTATTGCTATCTAATACTAATAATTCTGTTCAACATTATTCCTTCATTCATACAGTTAAATGCTTTCAAGCATTGCAATGTAATATTAAAATTCAATTCAATGTTAATCCTTTGTTTACACTCAGTTAAATGGTTTCAAGTATAGTAAATGATTGAATAGTTCTATTTAACTCATAGATGGGATTCTATTAGGTTCAACCACTCAGGGTCAAAGTGTACCTAGGAGTAATGGCAATAAAGGAGTACTATGCATTCTCCAATGCTCCAGGACTGGAGCCTCTATATCAGATGTAGTTTAGTGTCATATTGAGGACACTTGTGAGCTGATGCTGTAGAATACACTGACTGCACCTCTGCAGAGGGGTACGACACCCTCCCGACAAGTGTCCAGTATATGACACTAAACAATCTGACAGTGAGTTTCCAGTAATGCTGGAGCTTTGCCATCACTTCCAGGGCCAATTGGTCCTGGAGTAGTTGCACCTAATTGGGTCCTGTCTATGGATCAAATAGAACTTAACCTTGGTTCCTAAAGTTTACTGTTTTTGCATTTAAACTGTGTATTTGTGCTAAACTAAATTATCTGAAATAAAATGGTTTTTACATTTAACTGTGTGTATTTCCCAGTCAGCTGGGTCTATAGAATACACTGACTGCACCTCTGCAGAGGGCTAAGACCCCCTCCAAACGAGTGTCCTATATATGACATGACAACTAAACAATCTGATGGTGAGATTCCAGTGATGCTGGAGCTTTGGGGAATCTGGAGTACCCCTTCATTGCCATTGCTCCCAGGTCCACTCAGGACTTGAGTGGTTGCACCTGATAGGGCCCCATCAATGTGTCAAAAAGATCTAAACTGCATACTTATGCTAAACTGAATTGCTCGAAATAGAACTGTTTTTTACATTGAAACAGTACTATGCTAAACTGAATTGTTTGAAATGGAACTGTTTATTTATATAAAAATGGATTTGGCATCAAATAACCTACATAGGTTGATATGCCATAAAACTCAAACACACACTTGTGGGAGGATATTACCCCTTTGCAGAGATGGAGTTGGCATATTCCATAGCCTTAGCACACTAAGCTAACATAATTATTACCTGGTGATATGTTCTATTATGTTTCTTCATACTTTTATACATATGTGAACCTTTTTCTCCATCTTATTTTTCCCATTTTGTTTTTCACAAATTTTTTAAAATTCTTATTTCTGTTGTTTCTATTACAATTAAAAGTTAAACTTTATTGATTGATTTTATTTATTAAAAAAGTGAAAAGTTGTTTTAGTATGTGATGTTAGCTTTGGGAAAAGTCAGAAGATACAAGGAGCTAATTCTGAAATGTTGGGTTTTCAGAGAGTTGTTTAATACAATGTTTTATAAAAAAAAAAAGAAGACCATACAAGACAAGAAAATCTATTGGCTTTGTTATTTTAACACCGTACACCAAAGCCTAATCAGCAGGAGCTGTAGAATATACTGACTGCATCTCAACGGGGGCATAAAACCCTGCTCCCAATGAGTGTCCTTGATATGACATTAAACCGTCTGATGGTGAGGCTCCAATCTTGGAACTTTATTTCAGGTCCACTTTGACCCAGAGTAATAGCAACTGATTGGGTCCTATCTGTGAGTTAATAAAAGCATATGATATTTCAACTGTGTACAATTTATGCTAAATTGAGTTGTTAGATATAGAACTTTGATCATTTAACTGTGTGCAAACAAATAACTGATGTTTAGTTGATTTATTAGTGATACATAGCAATATATGAAACCATTTAACTGTGGGCAAACAAATGACTAATGTTGAATTGAATGATTAGTGTCAAATAGCAATACTTGTAACCACTTCGCTGTCTACAAACAAATTAATATTGAAAAGAATTATTAGTGTTAGAGAGCAATAATTGAAACCATTTAACAGTATAGAAACAATATCAATACTAGTGTGCAAAAAAATTAGTTCTCTTTTAAAAATGAAATTACCTACAACTATTCCCTTACTAATTATATGTATATCTGCTTAAAGGTATGCAAACAAATCATTAATTGTAAACAGAATTGTGTTTGACAGAAATGCTTGAAACCATTTAACTGTGTGCAATAAAAAATGAGCTCAACCTCTTTTGAAAATTTTGTCCACAAAATGTGTTTACACATCACATATTTATAAAGAATATTTGACACTAAATAACCTCCAATGGTTGACATCCCATAAAACCCAATCAAATCTAACAGTACACTAGCTCACCCAATTGTGTCTCACTGCCAACTGAACAACTCCATTGGAGAGAATCAGTTTATGTATTCATAATGTTGCTTTTTATTTATTGCCAAGTTATATCAAGGTTCCAGAACCAGTTCTTGAGATATTCTTAATGACTGGATATATTCTCATATTTACCAACCCCTCCGCTCGGGCAGGATATGACACAAGGTCAATTTTTAAGCGAAGTTTAACAGGTTTGAATTCAGAGTATTCCTTCTCCTAGACTAGTTGCCTCACCAAGGCTGAAGAACCCAGTCTGTTCTACTATTTACCCACAGCTGGAGGGAGAATAATTGGATTCATACCTTTCCCAAGGGTATTAGGGCTATGTGAAATGCAATCAGTCTCGTCCAGGATTTGAACTTGCGTTGTCATGTCAATTTCCTACGACGATAACCTTTACACCGCAGGCATCTCTGACAGGAAATATTCTGGGCAGACTTTGTATGATCAGCAAAAACATTTATGTGCTGGCTCTCTGTGAATTTTTCATGAAAGTTTGATTTAGTAAGTTAATATATATACTTATGTATCAATGTATAATGCAGGTAGATATGAATTAGCAACAATACTTAGCTTACTTGGTAGAATGATAGGTATGAAAAGATTGAAAAAGATGTGAACAGGCTGACGTTGATAGATAGATGGGTAGATATAAACAAAGATAGATATGAATGTATAATGCCAATTTTAAAATGTATATGCAAGTATTTGTATCTTTACAGATTGACCTAATGTTGGTCCATGTATGAATAAACACACACACAAATTCTTGATTACCCACATACACAAATTCTTGTTCCTTCAATACATATCATTAAATGCACTTGTAGGATTTCCACTACCAATCAATATTTCCTCTCTTGTTAAATGCAAAATCATTTGAAAGGTATTCATTTTTCATTCTTCATATATAATTACTTATAATTATCTGCCCTTGTTTAACGAAGACCCAGTACTGACCTATTCTTCATTGATAAATTCTGTTCACTTTGGATTAACAAAGAGAAAAGAAGAGAATATATATCTTCTCATTGATTGGTTTTGCTGGTAGCCAATCAAATTGCAGCTTTAAACCCCTGTGATCAGCATTTTATTTTGTCTTTTCCTATTTCTAAAAATGTTCAGTGTTTTTATTTGTAGTTTTTTCTTTCTTTTTTTTTTTTTTAATATTTTTGACAATTATTGGTTTTGAGTCTTATTAATCCATGTAAAACAAATATTTTTCATCCCAACATTAGTTACAATCAGCCATTCCTTTCATTCAGAACAAATTATAAGATGAATTGCTCCAAAATCAAGAAAAGAAGAAGTAAATATTAATAGCATTTAAAATTTTCTTATTGGTCTTGTGCATCTATCTATCCTACTTTTAAAATTTGTATTTATACTTGTCTGTTCTTATCTAACTCTCTACATACACACACATTTTTTTTTGTTTCATGGAATATCAACTTTCATGGGATATTTAATCCCAAAGCCATCCTTGAAGAAAGACAATGGTGGTGCTGTTTAATCAATAAATGGCAGATAAGGGAGCTTATACTTTTCTCAAGGGTATAAGTCCCAAAGTGAATATAATAACTTGATTAGAGTGGGAAATTTCTAACTACTATGTCACGGTCCAGAATGTTAGCAACTACCTCACAGGGTCTCTCTTCTGTATAAATATATATATATATATACATACATACGTACAATCATCATCAATTTGGGCTGACAGCATAGATTTCTCTGAATCTATCTCTCCATCCATCCCTATCATTCATCACTCCTAGCAGATCTTCCAAACTACATCTTGTATCCACAGTGAGCTGAAGTAAATAAGTTCTTGCTAGTCAGCCAACTGGTATGTCCATGTATAAGGGGTTTATTGAAGAATATCAATTATGAGTTCATGTTTGCTTCTCCAGCAGAGTCCTGCATGTGCTGTTATTTTGAGTGTTTGTGAGATGAGTAGTAAGTGGCTGTACAGCAGCTTTTTTGTGGGATGTTGCTTCCAGGATTTGTTTAAAATAACAGGTAGCATTCTTGTGTAGTTCCTCTCTAGCTTTCTCTCCTTGTGTTTTATTAGTGTCCATGTGGTGTATCCATATAGTAGTATTGACACAGCCACAGCTTGGAAAAAATTCTGTTTTATTTCATGAGATAAATCAGACATCCATATGATGGATAACCAACCAATAGTAGTCCACACCTTCACTAGGCATATGTTGACATCACTGTGTTTGTATATATATATATATATATATATATATATGCACACTCACACACACATGTATGAAGTCTTGACATATACATACACATTTACATAAATCTATACATTATTATCATATTTTATGTATGTATGTAGGTAACTATAACCAAGCAGTGATCTACAAAATGTATTCAGAAATCATATATTTATAAAATATTTATAAATATATATTTATTAAAAGATTTGGTATTAAATAACCTACCATGGTTGATATGCCATAAAACCAAACCAAATCAAACCCAGCAAAAACAGCACATAATAGCAAAATTTTTACCTGAGCAATATACTTAAAATCTACTTTGAGAATAAATCAGTTTCCAGGTCATTGTGTGACTGAATGATAATTTTATAGAGTCTCTATTCACAGTGAATGTAATTTTTTTAACCTTCCAAATTCATGGTGTAATGGTGATTAGTATAATTAGAATCCTTCACCCCTTCCTAAATATCAGCATCAGCATGGACCTTTGTTACCACCACAGCCCAATTAATTCAAGGGATGATGAGTATTATCAACTTTACATATTCTAGATGTTGTTTCGTATTTGTGTATTCTTTCCTTTAATATTACTGGTGAGTACATTGTATATATTAAATGTTAAATGCATGTGTAAACATGTTTATAATCTCTTTCCTTCAAGTTCATATGGAGTGTAACAGGTTTGAATTCAGAGTTTTCCTTCTCCTTGACTACCATACCAAGGTAAAAAAACCTAGTCTGCCCTACTATTTACCCATAACTGAAGAGAGAATAGCTGGATTCACACTTTTCCAAGGAGTATTAGCACAATGTGAAATGCCAAGAACCTCATCGAGGATTTGAACTTTGGTCACCAAGTCCTTTTCTTACAACAGTAACTCTTACATCTCAAATGCCTCCTTCAATAAATAAATATATCTATAAATAAAATCCACTCTCCATAAGTGATAAGTGCTCACTGAGAGCTTTATTTTTATTTCTGAACCAAGATGTCTTCTAATAGCTTTAGACTGATGATCTGAGTAGTTGAAATAAAAAGCCACAAAATTTAACATGAAATAAATAAAGATCAATAACAACTAAATATTTCCTTGTTCAAAATTTTGTTATTTGGTCATATTCCTTGCTTTTGTACTTCTCCAAGTACTTGCCGAAAGGTTTAAAGAATTTTCATCAGATATCTTAGTATTAAAAACCCCAATGACAATAATTTTTCTTCCATTTTAATATGGCATATCAATTTTTAGAAAAATACTGAAAAGTTGTGTGTGTTTTATTATAATTGATATTTTTAAAGTTATATGTATTTACTCTCCAGGAAAAAATTATGGAATTAGCACATTTCAAGGATGTTCATTCTGGGTAACTAAGTATTCTAATTCTTTTGTTAGTGAATTCCATAATTTTTCCTTAACATTGAGTTATTCGATGACATTTTTCTCAGTGTGGCTTGAAAAAACATGTAGATATTTAACCATATAAATAATTTGAGGTACTTTGTTCAAGAAATATGTTATGAAGTCAAAATGTTTGGTCATTTAAGAAAAATTGTTTTGTAACTTAGCAGTTATTAGTTTATTTACTGCTAAATAAAACACCTAAATGAACACCTTCTAATTTCATACTTTTTTCCAGTGTTAGAATATATATATACATATATATAATAGCGGGTTAATACTGAAAATAATATTTGTTTAACACAACAATTTTTTTTTTAAAATATTCTCTTTCTTCATCAGTGTACTTAATTCAATATTGAATATTAAGCACATTGAAAAAAGATTATAATTTTGCAAATATCAAATTCCATGTCAGACAGCAGACTTATTAATCTCAACATGTAGAATTAGCCCACCTGCCATAGTTTAAACCACCTATATTCAAATACTTGACTCATGTTCTGTCTGAGCAAATCCTAGAAGTTTTATTTTGATTTTTTTTTGTTTTGTTTTTTTTCACTCTTGATTCTTTTCTTGCTAGATGTGAAAATAAAAGAAGAAAAATCTTGTTAGAATACCTCAGCACTCCAAGCAAAGAGTAAGCGCATCCATAAAATCTTTGGCAGAAATCATCTGAATGATGGTGGTATCACAAAAAAACATCTGGTTCCATTAGGCAAAACAAGTTGTAATTAAGAAGGGCACATAGTCATAATATGATAGATCCAAATGGTGCAACATGATAACAATCTGCTATTATGTAAACACCCTGTCTGACCTGAGCCCATAACCAGGAACAGATGTTAAAGACTATATCTAAGGAATGATGATATAAATTATGCTTCCATTTAGAATATGACGATAACAGCTGTGAGACTTGATTCCCTCTAGAGTGGTTGGAATATTAGTAAATAATTTTACAGTCACCATGCCAAGACTCTTTGGCCATAAGGATTATAATTCACAGAAACAAACTATGACATCTTGCAAAGTAAATTTCTTCTGAACTTATGGAAATTATTATCAGCTTTGTCAGTATTTTTAAATCTATTTACTTGGATGAGTCAAAAGTTTTGCAATATTTTAGTAATGTGAGGCACAATTTAGCAACTCTGAATGATTTTGATAAGGTTGTGAAGGTAATGAACCCACTGGATATGAGATAATGAGCTCACCTGACTTTCTCCTCCAAGTGTAACTCAATGTATTTGTCTCTCTGTCTTGGAGTGAAACCTTACAATCTATGGTTTTAGGCCTTCTTGCAACCAGAAGAAAATTTCTTGAACGATCTGGTTAATGGACTGTGATCAACTACACCTTCACCTTTTGCACAACTGATGTTTTTCGTTGCTTTCACTTCTAACTCGTAAAGTGTAATTTCCTAAATTAGACAACATTACATGTTCATCTGAGTGGCTTTCAAATCAGGTATGGAATATAGCAATGAGCAGTATTACTGCATACCAACTACCATGATACTATTAACAACATGTACCTTTATTAACCAATTCCAAACAATGCCGAATTTACATTTATGTAAAAAATTTTCAAAAAGTCTGTTTTGTTTTTTTTCATAAAATTTTCTCTTATTTATCGAGCAAACCTTCACACACACACACACACACACACACACACACACATATATATATATATATATGACAAAGTGGAAAATAAAATTTTAATTGAAATTCCAAAATTTAAGATAATTTTCCAGCCACTTTCATCCCTCTTATAAGATTACAGCATTGTTACCAAAGACAATGGCCAGTCAGATTCATTGCAGTAGCCATTTCACTTGAGGAGGTTTGTTCCTTTAGTAGCATGGTGGTGTGTTTTGACTGTGACTGGTGTGATGATGAACCTGACTGATTGATACATATGACTGGACATTAAAAGAAATAAATCAGTGCAGCTTTATACATATCAGAGTTTCCAAAGTGTTTCAGTCAACAAAAAACTCCTAGAATATTTGTTAAATGTCAAGGAGCCTATTTTGTATAAAATTAACATTTTTATTCATTGTTCATAACTATCTGGGTAAATACAGCTTCAGTTTTAATAGTTTTTGAACATGCTTTGTACACATGTAGGGCTTCATGTTAAACCAACCTTGATTGATTGACTTTAATGGAATGCCATCTTGTCTTGGGTTATTTTATGCTTAAAGTTTAGAGAATCGCATTCAGTATTCATTCATATTTTCATTTTTTTATGTAGTTAAGAAGTTTCATTTTTTGCACAAGTTCCAAGTGAATATATATAATTTTTAAACATATATTTGACCCATAGATGAAATGCTACCAATACTACCATTCATAGTTTGAGTTGACCTGGGAGTAATGGCAATGAAAGGGTAGTCCACACTCCCTAAATCTTCTGAACTGAAGTCTCATCACCAAATGCAGTTTGGTGTCATTGAAAGGATATCCCTTTGGTGATAGGGTGGGATCTTATCCTTCTGTGGGAGATACACTCAGCATATTCTAGGCCCAGGTGCCTGGGCAATAAACCAACCTTGAGTCACTTTTTACTCTCATAAAAGTAAAGTTGGCGACCATAGTCGAGGGCAACCAGAAGGCCCCCTTTTCAATAGCTACTACACCAAGGTGTAGGGGAGGGCGCTACTCTTTCCCTGGATTGCTCCACTTTACCCTCAATATGTACCTTATATTGCTGAGTGTTAAGCAAGGAGGTATCAAGTACCATTTTTAAAGTCTTTGGTATGACGCGACCTGGGATTGAACCCAGGTCTCCCGGACCATTGGCAAACACTCTACCCACTAGGTCAATGAGCTGGTAAGGAGGTGAATATATACAAGATCATCTACTAGGTAATGTTCCTACTTAAGGCCTGTAAAAAAATATAATTCCATCTATTATTTTTGTCTGATTTTGGACATTACTTATTGGCTGAGCTGAGAGATCATTACATAATTCCTAATGCCTGAATTTCTTTATATACTCACACTTTACACTTTCTTTATATACTGCCGAGTCGTCATGATTGCTTAATGGTTAGCAGATTTGGACTTTTCTTTGTGTCTCTTCTAAGAGTCTCCAGTACTTTACCTGTACATTTAGGAAAAAGCAAAAATTTTACTTCTTGCATTACTTAAAACTTACATTCTTTAATCTTTGTTTCATTCTTGCTATTAGAAGCAATTATAATGGGCTGTAGAGATGTAGAATGTGGTAGTAAATCTAATAAAATCTTCTGCATTAAACTTTGTTTAACTTTACAGAAGAGGCATAAATATAATGTATTTCAATATATTTAAAAAAAAATAGTTTGTAATATACTTAAAGTAGGCTGACCACTTTATAAAAGGACCTATGACATTGGCCTAAAACCAAGTTTTCAAGTAATTTTTATTAAGGAATATTAAATATTTCCACATAAATAAATCAATACAGAGGGACCTGATTTATTTTGATGAGGAAGTGGAAAAAGTTTTTCTTTTTCTAATCTTGATGGTTTTTCTTTGTTTTTTTTTAGTAAAATTCTTTGATTCTTCTTTCAGTTCTTCAATTGCTCTCTTTATTTTTCTTTTTATCTGTTTGATTTCTTCTTTGCTTTTTTGTGTTTTGTTTTCTTTATTTAGTTATTTTTTTGCTTTCTTCTTTTCTTTATATTCTTAATTTCGTTTTCTTTTCCCCATTATATTTTTACTTTATTTTCTTTTCCTCTTTATATTTTACTTCTTTTCTTTGCTTTTTTATATTTTTTACTTTCTTTCCTTTTCCTTTTTATATTTTTACTTTCTTTCCTTTTCTTCTTTATATTGTAATTTACTTTTCTTTTTTTCTTTCATTTTAGTATCGGAATCAAGAAAAAAAAATTGTCTTTTTTATAGTTTGCTAAATTCTTTTTTTTTTTTTTTTTTCAATTCTTTAGTTGTTTTTTCTTTCTTTCTTTCCTTTTATTTTTCCTTTTCTAAATATTTTTGCTTTTTCTTTTTCTTTATTTCTATACCCTATTTCATTTCTTTTCCTTGTCTATTTTTCTTTTTTATTTATATTTGTTTTTTCTAATTTTCATTTCTTTATTTCATATTTTTCCCATTCTTTTTGTTTTCCTTTCTTTACCTTTTTCTTATATATATTTGCTTTCTTTTTTTTATACTTTATTTCTTTCTTATTCCTTATCTATTTTTATTTTTCTTTCATATATATTTTTTTTTTATTGCTTTCCTATTTCTTCATTTTTTGCATTTTCCCTATTCTTCTTTGTTTTTCTCAGTAGTTTTTCTTTACCTTTTTTGTTTTCTTTCTTTTTCTTCAACTTTCTTTTCATTTTTTCCTTTCATTTTTTTTTCTTTTTGTAATTTTTTTTTTCTCCCTTTCTTTTTTTTTCTGTTTCTAGACAGCAGTCTAAATGTTTAAACATCATCACTTTATCATATAAGTTGGGTAGCAGTGTACACCTCTTCATTTAGAATTTAAATCTAAACTTTTTTTAAATTAAAGTTCCAATCTCTATTTTTTTAAAAATTACAACTTGGAACTTCCTCTTTCTGTAATGTGTGAGGGTTTGTCATTGAATATTTTTGTCCTCCACATCTACATATCTTAACAGTAATGAATCATCAGTTTAGGAAACAAGAAAAAGTCAGACAATGTTAGGCGTAGTGGCTGTAGAGTTTAACAACTTTGATGACAACTAGCATGCATACAAAACTGGGGTGGTTTGTGATCAAATCATAGATTTGATTCTTCTGGCAGACAATATACCAGGATCTCACCTAAGAATTGAAGCCAGAGAATATTAGGACTAAGATTCTAAGTATTTACTTAATCCCTCCACCATGAGCAGGATGCCACAATTGGTAAATTTTTAAATAAAGTACAACTATTTTTAATTCAGAGTTTTTCTTTTTTGTAGACTGGTTCTCATACCAAGGGTTAAAGAGCATAGCCTGCCCTAATATTTTCCCATAGCTGGAGATAGAATAATTAGATTTGTACTTTTCCCCAGGTTGTTTACACTGTTTAGAATGCAAACAGCCTTATCCAGGTTTAAAACTAAGGTTAACAAGTCCATTTCCAATGAAGATAGCCATTGCACTATGAATACCTCTGGGACTAAAGTTGTCCCGATAAAAATTAGATCACATAGAACAGTAAAAAAAACATGAAAAATTGTAAATTCAAGGGGAGTTTGAGAAAGTCCAGACCTCACTAGTGCTAAGATCATCAAGGATACTGAAGAAAAGTTTGAATCCATCTCTTCTTCCTCAGGCTACTGGTAAATAGTAGGGCAGACTTGGTTCTATAGTCTTGGTGAGGCAACCATTTTAGGAGAAGGAAAACTCTAAATTCAAACAAGCTGTACTCTGCTTAAAAGTTGACCTTGTGTCACATCCTAGACATGATAGAGGGTTTGGATGAATACATACAGAAAAAGGTGCTGGAAATTTGAGAAGAAATACTGATCACCAATAATAAAAACCAGACACCCTGTACAAATATAAAAATATCATCATTCTAGTTCTTTAGATAAGTCTCTAAGATATTTTAATTTGTATATCAACTGGGACCCTGTTATGAATGCATTGGATTTCAACATCGTAGAAAGTGAGTTCAAACTTCAGTCATGCTATTATATTCACTTTGATGGCCTTAGCTTTAAATAACCCATGAAAGTTGATATGCCATCAAACAAACTAACCAAACCAAAAACTGTTATGTAAGTATACAAATTTGATTCTCTAAAAAAAGGATCTTGAATGAATGAATTTATTTATAAAAAGATTTTTGTAAGAAAAAATTATGGACACAAATTTTTAAGTCAATTACTCTACCTTTTATCTAATTATATCATTTGGAATTTTTTTTTAATATAAAAGATAAGTGTCCAGAGTAATACGAATGACAAAATAGACATTTCTGGATGATGACATACTCTATAACCACTGTACTCCACTAATACAAAGAAATCATAAATTATGACAAGTACAAACCACCATCGTTATTAAAGTTCATGGAACAGCAAATTAGAAGAACAAAACATGATATATTATGGCATATAAAACGCATTTCAGAAAACTGTGATAATTTGAGGTTGTTGAGCCTGCAGTGTCATGTGCTAAAGGGGATGAATTTACCATTTATTATTTCGCATTTTACAACAATGTGGAATAAGAAGGTTGAAAAAATCAGAACACATGCTGTTCTCAAATCAGGCAGTCAGCTGGTCAAGCATAGATAATATTAGCATATGAGTGTAATTAATGAAAACAAAAAAAAAAGATCAAATGATAAATTTAATGGTTCTATAAACATGGCCCGAACAATAGAAGAGCTGTTGAAACTTGCTTTATTTAGCAGAAGGTCACCCTTCCATGTTAGAGAGGTAGAACAGTTTCAACAGACAGAATGCTGAAGCATAAGATTGTGGCTTTTGGAAAAGTAGCACATGTCTCTTTGCAAGAAAGTTTGACATTTCAAAATACAAAACTAAGAAGCCCCAAAATTGGAACATCCAAAACTTTTGGATAAAAACAACAAAGATGAAGAAATTAGATTAAATGAATCAAAATACAAGGATTAAAACACATCTTTTGAAAAGATTTAGACAATTCTTGGAGAGTTTGGGTTGTAAATGATCAAGCTCTCCAGGATTCGCTGCTGTGTCTGCTTAGAAAACCCTGACTGTATCTTTGCAGAGGGGTCAGACTCTCTTACTTAAAAAAAAAAAAGAAGTATACTGGGCATGACACTAAACTGTATCTGGTGGTGAGGCTCCACTTCTTGAGATCTGTAGAGAGTAGAGTACTCGTTCATTGCCATAACACCAAGGTCCACTCAGACCCAGCGTAGTAGTATCTTTACAAGTCAAAATGTTCTATTTAAAAATTATTTACATTTGCAAGGTGTACTTGATACCCTTTATTTGTAAACTTTTCTATTAAGAATAATTAGTTAAAGATATAATTATTTACTAAGGATTATTGTCAGTTACTTGAAAGCATATAAGTATCTGTAAACAAATGATTGTTATTAAATAGAAATAATTACTTGAAACCATATATTTTTTAGCATTAGATTCGACTGCTTGAAACCAAAGACCTGTGAGCACACAAATGAATATTAAGTATAAATAATTTCTTGAAACTATGTAAGTTAGACTTAATTAACATTTGTATCCAGTGACAGAAAGTCTTATGAGATAATCAGGATGACTTGCATGTTGTAATAGTTAGCAAGTTCAATTCTCACTGAATACTCCACATTCCTAACCTTAGGAGGCATATTTAGCATAGCAGTTATTGTCAAGGGAAATGGAATCAGCAACCAGAGTTCAATTCCTGAATGAGGCTGTTTGGATTTCACTTGGTGCTAGTACTCTTGCAAAAGGCATGAATACATATGTTCTCTCTCCAACTATGGGTAAATAGGAGAGCAAACTGAGTTCTTTAGCCATGGTGATGCAACTAATCTAGAACGAAAAAAAAAGTCTGAAATCAAACTAGCCTTACTTTGCTTAAAAAAATGATTGACTGTGTAATATACTGCCCATGGCAAAGAGGTTGGGTAAATATATACTCCTGGCCTTGTGCTGAACTGAACTAATATAAGTTTTGTAAATGATAATTATCTTATGATAAGCAAGAAGTATCTTTGTTTATTCTATTTGTTTATTTTTTTTACTCGACAGGCCACAGTTTACATCCAGTTGCAATAAGAATGCATTTATTAGAAAAGAGTTGAAATAAATTTTCAAGTTGGTAAGCTTGGACAGTTTCCATTGTCACTTATACTGTGTGCTAAATATTTAGACCATGGCTTCACTGTCTTAGTAATTAAGCTGCTCATGCTTCTAGACAAATCATTTGAAAATGTTCATTACTCTAATGAACAAAACAATTCCTAATTAACTATTGGCCAATCAGTGAAGCAAATATTTCCTGCTAAGACACCAATTTGCTTTCTTATTGTTTCTTGACACATACACACACATTCCAGTCACTTCCTTCTTTTACTGAAATGAGAAAAGGTGGTTATTTTGAATTAAAATAATGATGTATATAAGACTAATTCTCCTTTGCTGTTTTAGTTTCTACTATTGCTTTTTTTTTGTCTTCTTAAAGTATCCGAGCTTGATACAAACTGATGTATTTTTTTTTGGTTTTACTGAAGTAAGTCTCCTCAGGTCTTAAGTCTTCTTTAGTATTTTAGCTAATTTTAACAGTGTTGTGTTCTGTATTATCTTGTATCTTTTTCTGATCTCGTGTTCCTTCAGTCTCTTTTCCAGGCCTTTGGTTTCTGAAAGAATCAAAATTTTGGCATTAAATAACCCATAAGGATTTGATATGCCATTAAATCTCCAATTTCGCTGCCTCTTTTTTAATCATTTTCCTTTATTGATTCCATTTAGTACACTTCTTTACAGGGTAATCCCCTGAGATGTGGGTAAGAGTGGAGAGTGAATAATATCAATTTTGTTTGCACAAATTTCACTATTATATCATGCCTTTTTACTCTATGTAAGTTTTTCATACCATTTTTAACTGGTAGTTTTTCATTGAAGTCTGAGTGACTGCAAGTCTCCTCAGATCTCCAGGACTCTTCTAAGTATTCTACCTGATCTTAATTGTGCTGTTGCATGGATGATGTCTGATTCTCATTTCCACCAATCTCTTTTTCCTTGAGAAAGGTAGGAACCCCTTACCCCCCCTCCCACTAGCTATGGGTTAAATAATACCGCTATTGTTCTTCAAGGATAGCTTTGGCATTAAATAACCCACAAAAGATGAAATGCCATTAAACAAAGAAACCAAATCTTTTCCAGGCCTTTGTTGGCCATTCCATAATAATCAAATTTTGGCTTTAAATAACCCATTAGGAGTAAATACCCCAGCCCCCACAAAAAAACAAAAACAACTGGGGGGTGTCCTTGTAGTGTAATGGTTAAAGCGTTGGACTGTGGAATCCTAGTAAGCGAGTTAGTACTCCAGTCGCATTATTATGTTCACTTTCAGACAAATACCCTTAGGAAAGGTATGAACCCTCTTATCCTCCCAGCTATGGGTTAAATAGTACCACAACTGTTCTTCTTAGAGAATGGCTTTGGCATTAAATAACCTACAATGGTTGATACACCATTAAACAAAGAAACCAAACCAAACACAACCAAAACAAAAAACACTATAAGGAAATGTATAAGTAAAGTGTAATCTTTCAATCAAACGGAAACAAGGTGAGCAGTAGAATACACTTCTCTTATTCTCCATGAAATATTTAAAAAAATTAAAGGGTTCTTTGTTTGTCAACTTGTTATTTACACAATTCACTTGGCTCAATTTGAAGAAAGAAAATTTTTAAAAGTCTCAAATTGGGTAGAAATTAAAAATTGCTCTAAAAAGAAAAAAAAGATGATGATGAGACTTTAAAAAAATTCTTTTGTTTCATTTTTTTTTTAGATGAAAAACTCATGCTATCAAATTCTATAAGAATAGCACCAGAGATGTGCAATTCTCTGACAATAAAACTTTAATAAAGATCCCCTAAGCCCAGTTTGCAAACCATTACAACATGTAAGTCATCCTGCTGTCTCTATAATCACTCAGATATCCTGCCCTGGCTTTTGTCAATGAATGACACTCTCTGAAGGAGGAGAGTATTATACAAACTACACAAGTATATTGCTATGGTGGATGTGAAATCAGATGGATGAATCCAAAGTCGGGTCAATGGTCCACTTCCCCAGCTGCTGGGCAGAAGAACTTGGAAAGTCAATGGCCAGGATCAAATAGTTCAATCAGGAAACTACTGTAACTCATCTATACAGGTAGCATCTGTTGATGTGAAAAAAAATACCCACTGAAAGATTACTGTGACTACAATTCAAACAATACTTACAAGCCACATTGCTCTTCATACAAGTAAACAAGGAGAAAATTCTGCTGTGAATGGAGCTCTGAATGCAGTATTCAAAAACTATGATACAGAGGTCAAATCTAAACCAAACTCACCTAGATGCAAAAACATTGTTAACATAGTGACAGTTGAAGTGAGGATTTTAAACACAATAAACCAACTACTTAAGCTTTCTGCACCCCCAACCAAGCATTATATAGACATGATTATTGTGCAAAGACATAGATATTAATTACCCTCACAAACTAGAACTAAAATATAACAGTAATGGATGAAAATTTGACTTCGCATTTGCAGAGAACAATACCATCAATGCCAGTATTGGAGGTGTAGGAATGCTTTTAGGTCCTTGTGCCTTAAAATTATTAAATATCACAGAGAGAATCAAACCAAGAATGATGTTTCTGACATTTAATGGTAACCACAACACAACAATCATTTCTTGCTACAGTCCCATTAATGTGAATTACAAAATAGACCACCTTCTACAATGAGCTATCTTCTTTTGTCAGACACATTCCCAAACAAAATTTTCTTACCATTGATAGAGACATGAATGCACAAATAGGCAAAGATGGAAATAATAAATTTTTCTTATATAACTCACCAAACAGAAATACTGAATAAGATTTTTCACTCAAGAACAGACTTGCATGCCTCAACACTAAATTCCAAAAGAGGAAAGGAAAACTATGAAGCTACTCCTACCCAAATAACTCTCTAGCATATCTAGATAATAGACTCATAAACAAAATGTGGATAAATAGCACTATGAATTGTGAAGGATACTCCTCTTTTAAAGGACTATCTTCTGATCACAGAGTTGCTGGGGCAAAAAAACAATCAGTAAAAGCTTCACAATATGACTTACTAATATTAGAAATCATTATACTGTAACTGTAAGAAAGAAGTTTGATACTCTATTAAAAATATGGAAGACATACTCAAAAAAAAAAAAAATGAAAACTTTGTTACTGCCCATATAGAAGTAGCAGCCTACTGCATCCTTACCAAATCAAAAGCCAAATGTAAAGTTCCCCAGGAGTCAATAGCAGTGAAGGAAAAACAAGATAACATGAAAAGAGCATCCTTACTTAATTAAAGAAATCCAACAAATGCCAATATGCAAAATTTAAAGAAAGTCCAAAGATAACTAACATATACCAAAAAGAACAACTATAATACATTTAAGACCAAATAAACATAATCAGAAAATTGGTAAAAGAGAGATAATCACAGTTAGCATGCAAAGAGTAAATGAAGTGAATGGAAGGAAAAACACCTCAAGAGTAAAACTAAAAGCTGCCAGTCAAAAATCAAGACTTTAGAAGTGGAAAGAACATTTCAAGAATCTGCTTGGAAACCCTCCTGATCTCATTGATAAACCTTCTCCAGAAATTATTGATAACCAACTAGGCATCGAAATTCAACAATTTACTGAGTACTAAAACAAATGAAAAACATAAAAGCTGCAAGTATTGACAAAATACCTTTAAAAGTATGGAAGACAAGAAACTTTGACAGCATCCTTCTTCAATTATGCAAGGGTGTGTACAAACAAAACAAAACAAAGAAATGAACAAAAGGTTGCATCTTCTCCTTCCCCAAGGGGACCTACAGAGGCGTAACTCTTAATGCTATATCTGCAAAGCTTTATAATGCCTTGCTTCTCAATCATATATGACCTGAAATTGAAAAAATTCTTTAAAAAATTCAAAATGACTTTCAAAGAAATCCATCCACAATTTCACAGATTCTGATTATCCACCATATCATCAAAGGAGTACATGCACAAAATCTCAAGGCAATATTATTGCTCATAGATTTCTCCAAGGTGTTTAATTCCATACACAGTGGAAAGATGGAGCTAATACTACTAGCATATGGTCTCCCCAGAGAAACTTTTATTGTTATAATGATGCTTTACAAAAACATGAAAGCAGTGGTTTGTTCTCCCAATGATGATATTGACTTCTTCAACATTGTTGCTGCAGTCTTGCAAGGAGATACATTAGTGCCATTTATGTTCATAATCTACCAAGATTATGTACTTCAAACATCAATAGTTGCAATAAAAGAAAATAGTTTCCCATTAAAAAAAGGCAAGAAGCAAATGTTATTCAGCAGAAACTATGACATATACAGACTATGCATATGACCTAGCACTTCTCCTAAATACACCTGCCCAAGCCAAATCCCTACTGAATAGACTGGAGCAAGCAGTAGGAGCCATTGGTCTCTATATGAAAGCAAATAAAACAGAGCTCATGAATTTTAACAAGAAAGAGCCATCTCCACTCTAAGTGGCAAACTTCGGCAATTAGTTGACTAGTTCCCATAGTAATATCACATCTACTAAAAGCATTGTCAACATACACCTAGCAAAGGTGTGGACTGCTATCAAGAGGTTATCAATCATATGGAAATAGGAACTCTCTGACAAAATAAAATGGGATTTCTTTCAATCTGTGGCTGTGTCAATACTACTGTATTGATGCACCGTCTGGATACTTACGAAATGCATGGAGAAAAGGCTGGATGGGAACTACACAAGAATGCTGCATGCTGTTTTGAACAAATCCTAGAAGGAACACCCCTCAAAACAGCATCTGTATGGCCACTTACCTCCTATCTCATAAATGACCATGTAAGACAAGCACTACTGGAGAAATAAGTAACAAAATAATAAGAGATATTCTCTGATGGATTCTTAAATATGGACGTGGTAGTGGTGGCCAACCAACAAGGACTTACATCAGTTCTGTGGGATACTGGATGCAGTCTAGATAACCTACCAAGAGTTTTTGATTAGAAAGATGTATGATGAGAGAGAGTGAGTCAGGGAATACCATACTGTTAGCATGACTTTTTGATGATGATGATGATGCTATTGAATAAATAAACTAAACCAAATCATCATAAAGTGTATTGACCTGAAGCTTTGTTATGAAAACCAACAATAAGATGAAAAAAATAGCAGTCTAAACCTAATAACAAAAATATCTAATTCGCAAAAGTTAGAAAACTTTAAAAAATTAATCTTCTTTGTTATTTACTTTTTCTGTTTTTTTGTTTTCTTACCATATTTATTACCATTAAAATAAATATCAATTCAGTAACTTTTTATATGACATGACTGTCTTATATGTAACAAAAGCAGCAGATTATAATAATATTTATGTTGTTTGGACATCTGTCATATTGTTCAAGATGGGCACTCTAAAATTCATCCATACATATATGCATTTTAGATTGTTGGCATGAACAATTCAAAGTATAGTGACCTGAAGCTGTAATAATCTGTATATTCATTTGTTGAAATGGTCTCAGGGGTTCTCTTGTCCTAAAACATCTTCAAATCAATCTATTATCTTAACAAACGTTCAAAAATATAAAATGCTGGAGGGAAATTGGGAGAGAAAGAATAGGACTTTTTTTTTTTTACATTTGAAAATACAGTATATGAATCAGAATAAGAATCAGTCTATGAATATATATATATATATATATATATATATATATATATAAGTTCTTATATCGTTTAGATATTTATAACTTTTCTTCTGTGAAAGATAAAAATATCCATCTAATATTTTTCCTTTGGGGACAATATTTATTTAGCAAAGACCTACTCCGGCAATGAATTTCATTAGTCTTATAATGAAAGAATAATTGCAGCAAATGTTCAATGAATTCCAAAAATGTATTAATCTTAGCATTCAAGATGGTAGATATGTTGATAGTTAACCTTTCAATAAGTAAGTATACTGAATCTTGAATAAATTTGTTTGTATTCATTCTCACTTAAAGGCCACTCTTTGACGAATTCTAAGTACACTTCTGGGTCACATTTTATACAAAGAATTAACTATGAATAAATAGATTAGGGAAAGTACTTATTTGTTAATATTCAATAGTTATCTACCTTGAAAAATTGTAATGATCAGGGTGAATGCAACACTATTATCAATAATGAACAAAATGAATTGGAAATTGTTCTATTCTCTATTTTACAGTATTTTGATATTACTGTGATAAGGTTGGAGTTTGCTGGTTTAATGACATCTCAACCTTCATGGGTTATTTAATGCCAAAGCAATCCTTATACAAGAACAGCTGTGAAACTATTTAACCTGTGGCTGAGGAATAAGGATGTTCATGCCTTTTGCAAGGCTGTTAGCCCAAAATGAACATATTAACATAGCTGGAGTTTGAACTCACTTAGAACAACATTGCAGTCAAACACATTAGCCACTGAACATCTCTCTTGTAGTAAGAAAAATCCTACCACAATTTGCCACTTTTAGAGGCATGCTTAGCATAATGGTTATCCTTGTCAGAAATGGAATCAGCAACCAGAGTTCAATCCTGGACAAAGCTGTTTGTGTTTCTGTTCAACCTAATGCTCTTGTGAAAGGAATGAATCCATTTGTTCTCCCCTCATCTATGAGTAAATAGTAGGGCTGACTGGGTTTCTAGCCTTGGCTCAGAAATCATTCTAGGAAAGCTCTGAATTCAAACTGGCTGTACTATTCTTAAAAATTGACATAGTGTCACATCCTGCTTGTAGTGAAGGGGTTGGGTAAGTACATACTATTTGTCATTTTTTTTCCTTCATAGCATTGTTCCTTTGTGATTCTGTGAGACCTAGAATATGTCAACTGCATACCCAAATGTTTATATTGGGTATAAGACTAAACTGCATCTGGTGATGTGAGGTTCCAGTTCTAGAGTCACCCTTTCATTGCTATTACTCCCGGGTCCACTATGACCCAGAGTGGTAATACCAGTTAGGATTCCATCTATGGATCAAATAGATCTATTTGAAAACTGTTGATATTAAGTATGAAAACTTGAAACCACATTACTGAGTGCTAATTATTTGTATTCGATAGGAATACTTGATATCATATAACTGTGTGCAAATAATAATTATTATAAAAATCAAATGAAAAAAAAAACTGTGATAAAATGATTTCAATGGAACAGTTGTGATTATAATCAGCCATTTGAAATACAATAAATAACCCAAATGGGGTTGATATGTAATTAAACAAGTGAACCAAGCATTCACAGGTTCATTCTCATCTGGAATAGTAATACCTATTAGGGTCCAATCAATAGAGGAAATATATCTGCTTCAGATGTTTAAAATGATTGTGAAGACCAAAAATGGTTAAATGGACTTGAGCATGAAATAACTCAACAAGAGTTGATATCATATTTACCAACCCCTCCGTTTGGGCAGGATATGACGCAAGGTCAATTTTTAAGTGGAGTTTAACAGGTTTCAATTCAGAGTTTTTCTTCTCCTAGACTAGTTGCCTCACCAAGGCTGAAGAATACAGTCTTCCCTACTATTTACCCATAGCTGGAGAGAGAATATTTGGATTCATACCTTTCCCAAGGGTATTAGGGCTATGTGAAATGCAATCAGTCTCATCCAGGATTTGAACGTATCGCCATGTTCATTTCCTACGACGATAACCATTACACCACAGGCACCTCCAGTAGTATCCAGTATCAACAAGAGTTGATATGCCATAAAGCTCATAACCTAGCAAGCTATTCTGTGATAAAGATATGTTTCATTGCCTTTGTCACCATGCTGGGTTGATGCAGAAGTTTCCAGCATTTTTTAATACAATATCTTATTTACATGGATTCATAGCATCATTAAAGTATTTTCCTTGGCTTTCTGTTACTTTGCACCACCTTTCATCTAGAATGTGCATTCCATTAAAGAATTATTCTGGCTTTGATAAAATAAAACATTCAAGGAAATTATTGATATCTTCAATTTGTTGAATTAGCTTATCAGACAAGAAGTGGTGCACAAAGTAGAACTGACTAAATCCAGCTTCTCATCAAGTGAAAAATAGAAATATACTTAGAGGCTATAAGGAAAGGCAGAAGTTGCATCTGCATCAAGCTGTTATTCCTGCACTATGATGTATAATCAACAAAAGACTAATGATATTGTAAGTAACTGCTAGGGCACTTTGGGTTTGTAGAAATGATAATTCAACCCTGAAACCATACCTGACCCAAGTGTCATCATCTACTGAAGGCTTTGTTGGTGGTACTACTAATGTTATCTTAGCAGTAAAAGTAGTAGAAATATATATATATATATATAGCCCATGAACAGTTACACTCCTAACAATATATTATAAAAAAGATGAATTTCTTCAAGACCAAAGATAGCAGAATTTTATTCTATATAATGGAACCTTTTATAGCTGAAACATATTATTAGGTAATATATAGTACGAATTCTACAGCAGTAAAAAAATATATGTGGAGCAGTAAAAAAAAAAAAAAAAAGTCTACTCTTTATATATATTCATACAATTTTACTTTTAGGTGTTGTAATTTAAGCTTTGGCTTCAGAGTTCCATTGTTGTAGAGATTGGAAATAGATAATACCTAATGATATCAATTTTTATGTAATGTTTGACATGAAATTAAACAATCTCTGTATCTTTGATTAAGAAGAAAAGGGTTTGGGGTATACTTATTTATAGATGACACAGTATTACTCTTCAGACATTTAGTTGTCTTGTAGATTTTTGTAGATTTTTTTTTGGTGGTTGGAGGTAATTGAACAAAGTTAAATTTGTTTGCCTCTCTTTAATTAAAATGTTGAATGTTATATATAACATATATACTAGGAGAATAGGAAGCTATTGCTGACTTTCTTACAAGGTCTTAATATCATCTGGCATCATCTTTAACATTTAATTCCTTCAACTTTATCCACCTTTCACTTGAGAGTTTTCAACCTCAAAACTAAAATGTCTGCTCACACATTATGAAAACCACCATCTATACCACCAATGCCACCACTTTAAGTTAAAATGGTAAATAGCAAGATAAAAGCAGCTACACTTGAAATGCTAATGTCATTATACCAAAAAATCCTGGTCACACACTGATTTTAAGTATTCTCTCTCAAGCCTAAGTGCTTTTAATTCTGTTTTCCTATTAGGATGGTAAAAATTTTCCGAGCAAAGAAACCACACCTGAACACAGTCCTACCACCACAACCACTGCAGCTATCATTTATCTAAAATTTCCTCTTTCTCTCTCTCTCTCACTCACTACTCTGACCTGCCTTATCCATCCAGTCACTTGTGCATCTTTTGTGTAGTCTGTCTTTTAAGAAATCTATCTTCTTTTATTTGGTGCTGACAGCGATTGGCAGTTGGAGTCTTCTAGCCTGTTAAAGTTTTAGACCTGCCAGTATCTATAGACAAGCATGTCTTTCTGATCACTGAGACATTACAGTTCTATGAACAGCATTGTTGAGTCTGGTCAGAGAGCAGGAAAGTTTCACCCTTGCTGGGTTTTCTTTTTTCTTTTTTTTTTTGTCTTTTTTGCTTGCTTTTATTCACCTGTCCTCCAAGTATTAAATAGAATTGTGTTCTGATTTGCTTTGACCGAAAAGTACTTGAACTATTCAGACATAATTAGGAAAAAATGTCTCCCTGAGTTTCTAACATGACTGTAGATTTTCTTATGTAAGTCAATGTTTTGACAAATAAAATTGGTATTACCCAAAAGATCTTTGTCAAACTCAAACTTTCATGAGAAACTCTTATTTATATGAGAAATATATCTTGTTTGTTGCAGCTTATGATATATATATGCCAAACACCACACTGGAAAAATCATTAAAAATTTCTCTGAAGAAAGCTAGAAATTGGAAACATGTAAGAACCAAATAAATAATTTTTAAAAGAATATAAATCTCTCAGCAGACTTATTCATTTAAAAATATTTACTTATTTCCTCTCTTTGGACCAACAATAAAAGAAAAAATATTTTTATATATATATATATATATATATAAAGGAAATTAATGAAACAGTATCAAGAAAATAGGAAAACAAAGTAATCCAAAAGGGATAGATTTATTATAAAAGCAAGTCAACGTTAAAACTTTCCAGTTTTAGTAAATCTTCATCAGGACTTTAAGATGGTGAAAATGATGTTGCTTAAAAAAATTGAACATACAACACTGAGTTCCTATTTAAAAAAAGTCTCTGATGATGAAGGTTTTACTTCAAAATTAATTAAACCTGAATAATTATTTTGCATTGCAATAGCCCTCTATACAAATACAATACAATGAAATAAAATAATTTGTGCTTTACTTCAAGCAAATTATAAAATACTTATATATATTGTCATCCACAGACAGACTGTTTCGTTGTATCTAGACATGCAGGATACTTCCAGGTGGGATTGAAACCCCCTTAACTTTATGCTAGACTTGGTATCCAACTGCTCAGCCATTTCAACGACATACATTAGCTCAGGAATAATAATGCATTTGTATTAGCTTTCTGTTGTTTACATTTTGTGCTATCGAATACCAGAGTGCTCAATTCGTAAGAAGAGCTTTATACATATATATATATTTGAATATGCATAATAACTTATTTTAGGAATTTTCGTTTTTATTTAGCAAAAGGTTGTTTTTTATACAAATAAACATGATTATGATTATTGATATTATTTTTTAATATCAAATTTATAAAGAAGGATATAACTGCCTAAAGTAAAGAAGATGTAAATTATTGAAGGATAAGATTATTTAATTAAGATTATTTAATTGACTGATTGATTTTAATGGCATGTCAACCCATTTATGACTAGAAATTAGATTAACTTGTTCATTGTAGTGATTTATTCAGGTTTTTGCTTTGATGTGGCACAAGGCTGTATAATTGGGGCACTCGATGAGACTTAAACTCACTCATCATTTTTTTGTGTTGATGTTTCTTAAAAGTTTTTTTTTTGTTCACATTCCTATCAAATCTATTCGACCCATAGATAAGACCCTCACCACCACCCCTGGTCAAAGAGGACCGGGAGTAATATCCATGAAGCGGTGCTCCACACTCATCAGATCTTCTGAACTGGAGCCTCATCATCAGATGCAGTTTCGTGTCATACCCAGGACACTCTTTTTGATGTGGTGGGGGTATTCCTCTGCAGTGGGTACTATCAGTATATTTTAAGCTCTAACAAACAAGGCTAGGGTGATGAGAACATAATATTGGAAATAATGAAAAATTTGAAGAATACATCCATAATTCTCAAAAAGGAAAATGTAACTTCGGCAAAATAAGATCAAAAAGAAAACTGGTTTTGAAAATGTCACAAAAGAAAAAATAATGATTTGAGAATAATTAAAAAGGAAAATAAATTTTAAAAAAAGCAAAAAACAAAAAACGAAAGTGCAGTAATTTACCCTAAAGTATTTTCTTTCTTTTTCAATGTTTTATCTTTTTTATGTATGAGGTATGTTCAGAAAGAAAAAAAAGTGAAGCTATATTTAGCAAGACAGAAATTAAACAATGGATGAAACATTAATTTTCTTAAAAATTGTCCCCTTATTCCAATAAGTTTCAATTGGTTAAAACACCTCTGAAAACTCAGTTGTATTTTTTGTTGTCCACTGAATCCTCAAGTCTTCCTCTTGAGATTATTTTCAGTTTAGGAAACAAAAATTTATCATGGAGCTTGGTCAGGTGAGAATAGAAGGACCCTCACTGTGTTTCATCAAAAACTTTTTTGTTAAAAAGTATTAAGATTATTACTATTAAGATAGGCTTCATAAGTTTTATTTTTCAAATTAGCACTGCCAGCAATCAAACTGACAAGACAACATAATTTCTTGATATTAGTTGCTCAGTTGTATAAATGTTTTCATTGAATTTTTAATTTTAAAGAACTTGCATTGTCACTTTTAACATTTTTCAAATAGGAATTCATATGTGTATTTTACTCTGGACCAAAATTATGGTATTCACACACTTCGGGTTTTAATTTAGCAGTAAATAAACTAATAATAGATAAGATGCAAAAGCTGATCATTCTAGCTTCATATAATATTCCTTAAACCAATTTAGATTATTCAAATTGATACTATAACCCTGTTGGCTGGGTTGTAGGATACACGGACTGCTTCTCTGCAGAGGGGTAAGACCCTGCCCACAACTAGTCTCCTGCATATGACACTAAACAATCTGATGGGGAGACTCTAGAAAGAGCTTTGAGGAATGCTGAGAACCCCTTCATTGCTGTTGCTCCTAGGTCCAATCTGGCTCACAGTGGGAGAACCTGATAGGGTCCTATCTATGGGTCAAATAGAACTAAACTGTGTCCTTGTTCTAAACTGAATTACTTGAAATAGAACTGTTTTGACATTTTAACTACATATTTATGCTAAACTGAATTGTTTGAAATGGAACTGTTTTGACATTTAACTGTGTAAACAAAAACTATCCTTATACTAAACTGAATTGTTTAAATTAGAACTGTCTGACAAAACCGAATAGCTTGAAATAGAAATGTTTTTGACGATTAAACTTTGTACTTATGCTAAACTGAATTATTTGAAATTAAACTGTTTATTTGTATAAAAATGGATTTGTCATTAAATAAACTACAAAGGTTGATATGCCATAAAACCCAAACAATCAAATATTATATTCTTTCCATACCATTAAGCGAAAAATATTATTGAATAAGACAATTATTTTACTACTTTTTAAGCCTATTTGAACATCCTCTAAGTGTGCTAATTCCATCATTTTTGTCAGAGGTAGTGTATATGAGGATCATTAAATAAGTTTCCAGACTTTTTTCGTATGGGTACTTTTATTGATAGTACACACATGAAACTCTAGTCCCCTTTGAAGTAATCTCCTCCAGCTGCAATGCACTTGTTGTACTGTTCCAACAACTTCTGGAAGGCCCAATGGAAGTCCTCTTGTGTGAGCGTGTCAATGACTTTCATCACAGCCTCTTTCATCTCCTCAATTGTCTCATAACGACAGCCTCTGAGCTTAGGGAATAAGCAAAAGTCACAGGGACCAAGGTCTGGACTATAGGGAGGCTGAGGAACTGTCTTGATGCCCATCTTGCTCAAATAGTCTGTGACAAGGATGGAGTTGTGGACTGGTGCATTGTCCTAGTGGAAATGTTACTGACCTGATTTGAAGAGTGCTCGCCTCTTCCCTAGGAATCTCTTACTGAACTCCCTTAAAACCTCAACAGAGTAACCCTAACCCTAACCCTTTAGCCAATCAACTCTGGTGTATTGACTTTCTCATCATCCCTCACAGACTCCCTGCCTTCCTTGAATCTCTTATGCCACTCAAAAACTGATGATCAATTCATGCAAGATAGTCCAAAAGCAGTCTGAAGCATTCCATATGTTTCTGTGGCATTTTTTCCAAGTTTAAAACACAATTTTATTGCATATCATTCTTCTAAGTTTCCTCATCACATTTTTGAAATTGACCTGCTATGACAATCAGGCTTTTGTAGGGTGTATTCCAATTGCTGCTGTAGCTATTCATTTGAAGCTTGAATCATAAAAATTGGTCAGTCATCTCATAAGCTGTATAGCAATAACATACTAAATTTTCAAGAGTCTACGACAATTTTAAGTCCCTGTACAAAATGTCTGGAAACTTATTGAATGCACCAAGTATATATATATATATATATATATATATATATATATATACACACTCACGTTGTCATGCAACCAGTGGTTTCTTTTTTCTACTCATGCACATATATAGACAGAGACATGACAAATAGGTATAAATATCTCTATTTTAAGTCAAGATTATATATATATATATATATATATATATATATATATATATATGTGCAAACACACACATACAATATATGTAAACATATAATATCGATATATATATGTATGTGTCTGTGTATATATTTACACACACATACACATAAATATATATATATATATATATTTATGTGAAATGGTAGATTTTAGTGAATCTAACGAGATGATAAAAATAAGTGGAAAAGTGGATAAATCAAATACTTTGAACAGATAATATCTCATTCTTTATTAACAGTAGAACTTTGTCAGACTAAACATTTTTTGAGTTTTTCAAAGTTCCAACATTACTGGAACCTCACCAACAGATTGTTTAGTGTCATATCAGGACACTCATTGGTGGGGGTTCTTAGCCCTCTGCAGAGGTGCCGTCTGTGTATTCTACAGCCCCAGCCAACTGGGCATTAAACTAATGGAGAATGTAAAAAGGTATGAAAGCAGGGAAAGGGTCTAAAGACAAGAGACAGATAAGAGAAGAACTGAGAGGGAAATAGATGTACGTTTGAGTGATGGTGGTAGGGTTTATTTAGTTTTGACTGTGAAGTGGAAGCTAGGTGGTACTAACTGTATTGGGTTTCCTAAGAATTTGATCAGATAGAGATAGATTAATTTTAGTGAAGAAGAAGGAAATATGAAGGGGTAGTACAGGTTTATGTAGAAAAAAAAGAAGAAAGAGAAAAAGAAGGGGTGCAAGGTTTCATGAGTGTCCTGTTTCATCAAAGATATTGACTGTAATGGAGTAGCTAAAAGGAAAGGAAAAAGAAAAAAGGGACAAAAGAAAAAATAAATTCAAGAAAAATTGTTTATAATTTGTTAGTCTTGAGTGTAAAAATGTCTTAGTTTTTGCTAAAAAAATTTTTTTATATCTGTTCTCTATTCTGATATTGTTTTCATTGTACATAATGTCTGCTAAGTAAGGTGAAATCTGGTAGAACCCAGAACATTGCTTTATGTGGTTTGTTAAGGAAATTACAGCAGATTTTAACAATCTGCAGGATTTTTTGCAATGGATAGGTTTGACTAGCATAGCTCGGGGAAAATTGAAAGTGTGTTTGAGATCTAACATGTTGGAAAAAAGGGCATTTCATTTATTTAATTTAATTGATTGTTTGTTTTCATAGATTCTTTTTTCTAGGTTGTGTTGGGTTTCACCGATGTAAAGTTTATTACAATCTTTATATGGAATAGAATATATGCCTGTGTGAGAAGTGGTTGCATTGTTAGTTCATTTTGAGATAAGAGATTTTTAATGGTTTGTGACGTGGTTTGTATGTTTGGTATTCCTAATTTAGTTAATTTGTCATAGAGAGGTTTGTTATGTGTATAAGTGGATTGAGAGATAGGTCTGTGGGTAACAGGGGGAGTGTTTTTCTTAAGATTATCAATTGATTTTCTTAATGGGAATAGTGGCAGTGTTTTTCTTAAGTTTATTTGATGAGTGTATCTTAAGGTCTTTTTTTCTAGTATTTAATATGAAAAATTAAGGGTATTTTAGGCTTTTAAGGGAATGTTCAATGTACTTAAATTCTTTGTCTAGATGTTGTGGGCTACATATCCTAAGTGCCCATAGATAAAAGCCAATTATGAGGCCAGTTTTGATTTTGTTGTTGTGGTGGGAGTAAAAATGTATATAATCATTTTTGTTTGTGGGTCTGCAATAGACTTTACAAGTCCTGTAAGGGTATGGTGCTATTTGATTCTTTTTCATGAGTAAAGTTGATGGAGGGTTCAACATTGTTTAATTTCTCTGAAGTATCTTTGATTTTTATGTTTTGGGGTAGGAAAATGAGTATATCATCAATATATCTAATATTACTAGGTAGTCTGTATTTAAAAGGGCTGGATTCTAAAAACTCTAAAAATAGACAGGTTAATAGTACCCAACTTAGTGGGCTTCCTATAGGAAGGCCAGATTTCTGTTTATAGAATTTATTATTAAATTTGAAATAATTCATGTTAGTTATATATTTACAGATGTTGATCAAGGTGTTTATGGGGAGTGGTGAGTTTAATTTAATTTTTCTTATGTGAGTAGCTAGAAAGTTGAGACATTTTTTGTTGGGTATATTTGTATAGAGAAGTTATAACTAAGCTGTTCATATTTTTGTTTTGTATATCAGTGTCCTTGTTTTTATTAAGTAAGTTCTAAGGAATTTATAATATGTGAGGGGATAGTTATGCTGAGTAGTCGGTGGGGGGTAATATTTTTTAGCTATAGCACAAGCTAGTTTGTAGGTGGCACTACCATATATATATATATATATATATATAATATCAGTGCTCTTTTTTCCCAACTCATTAGCATTAGATAGATAGAGTGAAAAAATGTAAATACCTCTATTTTCAGACAAGTGCTTTTTATTCAACAAACTAAACAATTAGAGAATATTTTATGTAAATTAATATGGGTGGGTGCTTGCCATTTACAGATTTAATTTTTTTTTCTTTCCATCCTTCCTTTCATTTAATTTCTGTTCACTTTGTTGGCAGTTTTCCTCCTCCTCCTCCTTCTCCTTCTTCTTCTTCTGGTGTTGGATATCAGAAGAGGTTGCATTTAAAACACAAATCTTTTTTGCTAAATATTTTCTTTCTATTTTTCTTTTATTTTGTTATAAAAAATGGCCCAAATATGTCAACAGACTAACTTGCCAATCACAGTCATTTTGATATCTTTCAGAACCTGATATTCTCAATTTTATTTATATATATATATTCCTCTTTTAGAATCTACTATTCTCAAGATATGAGGTGCATAAATAAATTTTTCGTATGGGCACTTTTATTGATAGTACACACATGAAACTCTAGTCCCCTTTGAAGTAATCTCCTCCAGCTGCAATGCACTTGTTGTACCGTTCCAACAATTTCTGGGAGGCCCCATGGAAGTCCTCTTGTGTCAACATGTCAATGATCTTTGTCACAGCCTCTTTCATCTTCTCAATTGTCTCATAATGACAGCCTCTGAGCTTAGGGAATAACCAAAAGTCACAAAGAGCAAGGGCTGGACTGTAGGGAGGCTGAGGAACTGTCTTGATGCCCATCTTGGTCAAATAGTCTGTGACAAGGATGGAGTTGTGGACTGGTGCATTGACCTGCTGGAAATGCCACTGACCTGATTTGAAAAGTGCTCACTTCTTCAGACAGAATCTCTTCCTAGACTCCCTTAAAACCTCAACATAGTAACCCTAACCGTTTGGCCAATCGACTCTGGTGTATTGACTTCTTTACTCCTCCCACACCTCTCATCATCCTTCACAGACTCCCTGCCTTCCTTGAATCTCTTATGCCACTCAAAAATTGATGCTTAATTCATGCAAGATGGTCGAAAAGCAGTCTGAATTTTATTGCATATCGTTTTTCTAAAGTGTGAGATTGCATTTTTGAAATTTACCAGCTGTGGCAATCAGCCTTTAGTAGGGTGTATTCCAATTGCTGTTGTAGCTGTTCATTTGAACCTGAAATCATAAAAATTGGTCAGTCATCTCATAAGATGTATAGCAATAACATACTGAATTTTCAAGAGTCTACACCAATTTTAAATGCCCATACGAGAAAAGTCTGGAAAATTATTGTATGCACCTCATGTATGTATATATATATATATATATATATATATATATATATACACACATACACACTTTGCATATGTATATTCACCATAGTGAAACTGCTATTTTCAAGTATATACATATGTATACACATATATATGTGTGTGTGTGTGTGTGTGAGTGAATGAATGAATAATTGAGAAATTCTGAACCCATTATAGCATTAAAATTGCTTGCATTATGCTAAATTTTTAAACTGCTTTATTAAAATAAAATATGTATTATATGTACTCTCAAAAGGAGTTTATCACAGTCGTAAGATAATAAATTTACATTATGTTTTAAAAAGCAGATTTTGTTAAATACGTGTCCTGAGTAATTTATTTGTAATTTTATGATTTTTTTTTAATGCAGAGAAGTAATAGTTTTTGGGGTTTTTTGCATATCACTTTGATTACAAAGCTTAATTTTATGAAGGTCAGCTGTTTGCAGAATGCAATAACCACTTAGGCTTTGTTATTGTCTTGGATGATTGTAAATGCTTATATATATGCACATGGGAATAAACAATCACAAAAACAAACTCCTACACATACCCACACAAATATACGAAAACAGCCTTGATTTTCATATCTCACTGCTTGAGTTCTATTAGAAGGGGAGCAGTTATTTATGTACTGTAGTCAGAAACTGAAACCAATCGGTGAATATTTTGTTTTTAAATTGATTGCAAATTAAAACTTTTTTTGAAAAAATGCCACAAAGAATTTTGGACCCTATGACTAGAATGTGAGTACATATATTTTGATGTAATGAATATGCATACACCTGAGTCCCCCCTCACAGTAATATGATTGGCTGGAGTCAACCATAAATGCAGACCAATGTAGACGTACAGTGACAATGACTACCATGTCGCACGTCCACTGTTGGTATAAACACACATTGAGTACTTGTACGATTACCTACCTGCTCAATTGTACTACACCTGTTTCAGTAACCAAACTACTCAGCTACTTTGGTTAAATATCCCTTCTCAGGACATATATATATATATATATATATATTTAGAGAGAGAGAGAGAAAGAGAGAGAATATTTAAGGTGGTGTGTCCTTGTGGTGTAGTGCAACATCATAGTAAACAAATCATACTGTTACATTTACTTTTGAATTAATGCCTTTTTGCAAGTCATGAAGCCCCTTATCTCCCAACCAGTTATGAGTAAAATAGTACCACAACTGTTCCTCTAAAAGGATGACTTTAACATTAAATAACCTGTAACAGTTGATATGCTATTAAACAAAGAAACCAACCCAACATTATATTGAATTACATATACACATAATCCCTTTATAAAAAAAAAAATATATATATATATACACACACACACATGCATAATATTTGTGGTCCAGTCAGCTTGGACTGCAGAATATACTGACTGTATTTCTGCAGAGGGATAAGACTCCCCCAACGAGTGTCCTGATTATGACACTAAACAATCTGATGGTGAAGCTCAAGGCTTGGAGATTTGGGGAATGCAGATTACCCCTTCATTACCATGGCTTCTCGGTCCACTCTGGCCTGGAGTGGTAGCATCTGATGAAGTCCTATCTATGGGTTAAATAGATCTATTTGATATCTAAAATGCATACTAAGGCTAAACTGAATCGTTGAAAATAGAACCATTTTTACGTTCAACTATGTAAGCAAAAACGGCACTTATGCTAAACTGATTGGTCTGAAATAGAGCTTTTTGATCATTTGTCTGTGTAAAACTATTTAACTGTGTTAAAAAATGAGCTCAGACTCGTTTAAAAATGTTATCTCTAAAATGTTTAGAAATTATATATCTAGTATATATGTATAAAAGGGATTTAGCAGTGAATGATCTATAATGGTTGATATGCCATAAAATCAAACCAAACAAAAAACTGTACTAATGCTAAACTGAGTTGTTTGAAATAGAACTGTGTATAAACAAATGATAGATGTTTAATTGAAATGTTAGTGATACATAATAATATTTGAAAACATTAAACTGTGTGCAAACAAATGATTAATAGTAGATGGAATTATTTGTAATAGATAGAAATAAGTGAAAGCATTTAACTGCATGAAAAAATGAGCTCAGGCTCATTTAAAATGTTATCTATAAAATGCATAAAAAGGATTTGGCATTATATAACCTACAATAGTTGATATGCCATAAAACCCAACCAACCAACCAACACATAATATTTAGATATATGTTTACAAATATGTTTACTATATATATATAGATGTACACAAATAATATTGAATTTTATATTCATATAAATGAACTTAGCATCTATACAAATATATATATATATATATATATGTATGTATATATGCATGCATGCATGCATGCGTGTGTGTGTGTGTAAAAACATCTTTTAAAAGGTACTTTTTCCAACAATTTTTTTTCTTAACTCTTTTGTAGCAATATTTTTCAATTTCTTGTGGCTCTTCCATGCTCCCCCATTCCCCCCAAAAAAGTAAAAATAAAATTAAAAGTAAATAATTGTTTACTTGAAAACAAACATGATTATTAGAACTGTCAGGAGAATATTTTCAGTATAAAACCGGCTAATCACATTTCCTATAAAAGTTTTAATCATATACTTAATTTAGATTTTACACTGACCACTCTCAGTACTTCTGCCACACTTTGGACACTCCTTAAAAGACCTGTTCTTCAAGTGTGTCAAGTACCATATGTTAAGCATGCTGGATCTTCTCCATTGTGTCAAAATGGTGGTCTTCTTTTCATCTTGGTATAGAGGAAAGAGTCACAGGGAACAAAATCCGGTGATTAGAGTAGGAGTGGATGACTGGCATGACTTGAAAAGCTCATGTATCTTCAAAATGATTGTGAGGATTGCCTGAACTGATTCTACCAATAAATTGTCGATATCAGCAACTTATTTCATTGAGATCAGATTACACTGATGCACAATTCATTCCGTTACTTTGACATTTTCCAAAGTAGTACAGATTGAGTTTTGCTCTGATCTCTTATCATATCTAGTGATGCTCAACCAGTTTTAAAGTGTAAGTGCTACTCTAATCACTTTGATTGGCTCATTTCCTTGCAATAGGGAAGCTTAAATACTGCAAGGGTCTCCACTTACAATTTCCAATGTTTAACATAGAATTTGAAGATGCAATGAGTTTTATCCCTATGAAAGACGGTTTGGAAACCCATTGAGATGGCCTGCTTGATTTATCATATCATCAATAAATGTAGGGAACTAAAATATAATTGTGTATTGTCCACTTCTTTTTATTACCTTGAATCAAGTGACAACTTTTTCACAGCTCCTCGAATATAACCATTGTCAGTTAAACAAAATTTACTTATATTTTGTATTTGAAATAAAAAAGAAATTGTGATTCTTTCTTCTAGTCATGTGGTCTCTAATGCAGATTTTGACCAATTGCTTCGAAGTCTATGTTGTCTTTTTAATCCTGATCCAAACATGAAAAGTTATCAATATTTGGTAAATACTGCTAATTTCTTGTGTACACATGACTGTCTCATAATTAGGTTATTCATAACAGGAAGAGTCTCAGAACTTTATGATCATTAGACACACATGCATATATATATATATATATATACACACACATATATATATAAAAATTTTGTCATAGGTCCAAAGAGAGAAAGAAATATTTTAAAATGAGTTGGTTCACGAAGAGATTTGTATTTTTTTAGGATTTATTTCTTTCTTTCTTATATACATGTATGTTTCCAGCTTGTTGCTTTCATCAGATAACATATATGGCACAAGGCCTTGTTAATGAGGTACTCAATAAGAATTGAACTCACTTGTGTTTGCAGTATATATATACATATATATATTTATAACTGTTTACTGAGATGAGCTTTATCTGATTTTTGAGGCAAGCTTGTTAGTGATTCATTGCCATTGTCTTTTCATATATATTATATTTATATGCAGCTGACAAAAAAACAAATGAAAAAGAAAAATACAACAGATGTGTGGCCGAATAGCCCATCATCAAATGATTCTGAAGTAAGGCATAGTTTTAGGGTCAAAGTATTATTACCACAAACTGTGAGTGCATCATCTGAACCTTAAAATACCTAAGACTTAATTGGTTTTTCTGTCATATTATGAAAATCTCTGAACATAACTGTTTGCTGAAATAAGTCTCATCTGATTTGAAGAGTAAGCTTCAGAAACATTCTTTTCAGGTGTCATTTTATATATATTATATATGAAGGTCAGCTGAAAAGTTCATGGGCTGGCCAAGATAATATCATGGAATGGGACCAAATGAGGTTTTTTAACATCATCCCTCATGCAGATTCTTAGATTTCATTGGTAGAAAAGATCAACTGAAGATATGACAATATAACTACTGTCTTTTTGGAGTACTATCATATCTTTGTACATATAAGTTTTAATGAATGTTTAGTGGATATAAAGTTTCATATATATATATATATATATATATATATATATATATATATACATGCACAGTAAAATGAATAGTATTATAACAAAGCACATCTGAAAACAAGATTACCCAAATAGAATTATGTAACGCACCACAAATTCTAATCTATCTTTTGATAACTAATTAGAACTATACTTCTAACTTAGTCATTATCAATTTTAGAATCAGATCAACAAACCATTTTCTTATTAGCACTAGATCTTAAAAAATACAATGTTCTATCATCAGTCCAATGTTTCGGAGAAAGCTGCATTTGTGGTTTTTTTTTGGTTTTTGGTAGACTAATTCCAGAATTCTAAGCTATTTAAAAAAATGCAGATAATGTTACAGAAGAACTTTATTTGTTGACACAGAACTTTGGTTAGTTGTCATTTCCAGTTCTTAACAAAGAAATAATTAACGATGTTCTGCAATTTAAGACAATTATCTTTTATTGTGTTGATACATATATAATGGTATTTCTTTCAAACCAGACGCCATACTGTTTCTGTTATACATTGATTCTTTTGAAGCCATTCCCTCACCTTTGTTGTTTTTATCACAATATTTCATTTGGAGGTGCCCGTGGTGTAGTCATTATCGTAGTAGGAAATGGACACTGCGACACGAGTTCAAATCCTGGACGAGACTGATTGCATTTCACATAGCACTAATACCCTTGGGAAAGGTATGAATCCAATTATTCTCCCTCCAGCTATGGATAAATAGTAGGACAGACTAGGTTCTTCAGCTTTGGTTAGGCAACTACTCTAGGAGAAGGAAAACTCTGAATTCAAACCTGTTAAACTCCGATTAAAAATTGACCTTGTGTCATATCCTGCCCGAGCGGAGGCGTTGGTTACGCTCTGGTCTTCCTTATGTTGTTGTTACTATTATACATTGATTATTTCAGATCAGCTTCCTCCTCTTTGTTGTCTTTATTAAAATATTTTGTCTATTGTACTCTTGAGCCTTCTTCATATTTTTAGTATTATACATTGACTTTTTTAATCTTTTTTGAGATTATCTTCAGAATAAGATTTTTGTTGCCGGAATTTCTTGTAACATAAATTGTGATATATATATATATATATATATATAGGGTGTACTAAAAAAATGACATTTTAAAAGCAATTATCTTGAAAATTACTGAATCTAACTCAATGAAATTGAACAGTTTGGATGTTGAACATCATAAGTTTATTCTGGGACTGATTTTATAAGTATTCAGTATGTGCACCACCAGTGATATGGCACACATCATTTGTTTTTTTTTGGTTTTTGGTAGACTAATACCAGAATTCTAAACTATTTGAAAAGCTCTTGCTAAACATGCTGTAGCATTTCTCCGGTAACATTATCCAGTGCGTAAGTAATTCTCTGCTTGAGTTCATCAATGCCACCAGGGAGAATGGGGACACAGACCAATCATTCACATATTCCCATAAAAAGAAATCACACTGGGACAGGTCCAGTATAGCAGCGACCATTTCATCAGAAAACTGTCTTCATCTCCACCACGGCCCGATCCATCTCTCCTGCAGATTCTCATTGAGATAAGCCAATACTGTTCTCTTCCAGTGGGGTGGCACCCCATCCTGTTGAAAAATGAAGTTCTCATGTTCACTTTCACATGTTGTTATTTCAACAAGAATCACCAAAATTATTGTCCTGTGAAATGAAGTCAAATTTTTTGGGACACCCTCTATAACAGTTGATAAAATATCAGGATGGAAATTTCTTTGTCCAGGATCTTTTCATCCAGACCATTCATAGGTGGCTTAAGATTTTAAGATATTTTTTAAACACTGATGAATTCAATCAAAACAATTATCTTGCAGTGATTAAGCAACATTTCACTTATATTAAATCAAACTAGAATTTCCCAGTGATTGACTAACAGTTAAATTTTAACTAATAAATTGTACATTGTCTTGGTTGAATTTTGATATAAAACATTAGAAAACTTATGACTATGACATTTATTTGAAGATTCTAACTATACAATTATTACAAATAAATATGATAAACTACAGCAATTATGCTGAAAATATTTAAAAATCAACCAAGCAAAATAATTTTTTTTTTAAATCAGTGTATTAGCAAAAGTAATGCCAACTAATTAAATTTACTTATCTTGCATTTCTTGTTATAAATGTGCCATCAAAATCCTTCGTAATTATGTTTACTTTTACTTCAGTCATAATTCCAATGGGAAATTGAAACTGAACAGTTTTGATAGAAAACTGATGGTGCTGATTAGATCTTTAAATTTTTACCCAGAAAATCAGATCAAATTATAAAATACCATGTATCAAATTATAAAGGTCCATTGTACTGTTACTGCAATTAATATGGTTCTTATTTTTATACAAGTCAGAAATTTTCTGAATATTTAAAAATAAAACAATATATACTGCACATCTCATATACAGATAGATTGTTTTTGACACGTATGAATCAGAGCTTGGTACTCTGTTTAGATTATTGGTGTTGTTCTTTTGGCTTTTATTAATGTATGCCTTAAATATTTGCTAAATTTATTTACTCACTTGAAGTACCCATCTATGCCTGGTAAAAGATTAAGACTTGAATTGGAGATATCGCAAGATTAACAGACAACTGTCAAAAATCCCTTTGATTTTTTTCAACTTATTTACATATGACTTGGATATTTGATATAATTATCTATTGATATCAACTAACCTCATAATGTGAAATCTCAGATATTTGCCTGCCCTGGGCTTAGATTATACTGATTGCATCTTCTGCAGAAGGAGTGAGATTCCTTTGTTTTAATGCCACATAAACCTTCACAGGTTTTTTTAATGCCAAAGTCATCTTTTTAGAAAAACAGTAGTAGTACTATTTATGTTACATATTAGATTAGTGATATCTATTATTGACCTGAAGTATATCATTAAAATTATGTCCTGAACCATTAAACATGTGGAAAAACACAGTGGGTTCAATCAGTATAATTGTCAGGTATTGAACTCAAGGTCAATCTGAGACAACAGCTCTCATTGGATAGTTTCAATTAACTGACTAAAATAGTACTAGGGTTAGAAATAAGTCAGTTAGTGAGAAATACTTGGCACGAGTAGTTCAAATGCTGCATCTCTTCTCTTCAACTTCCTGCAGAGATGGGTGATGGAAAAAGGAAAAAAAGTGCAAATGAAAATATGGTCTTGTTGTTATTCATCTTCACAGGAGAAAAAAATTTAGAACAATGAGTGATAATGACAGAAGACAACAAACAAGAAAAAGATAGTGACACCAGAGAATCACAAGGCGACTGAAGAACTATGTGAAGAGATGAACACTGACTGATTGGTCAGGTAAAAGGTGATATGTAAGATAATGCAATTTATTGCCTATACACCTAGAATGAGTTTGCAACATTTAAGCAATAGCTGCGAGGGATAAAAGGGTTCATACCTTGCCCAATGGTATTTGTCTGAAAGTGAGGGGGGGTGTCCTCGTGGTGTAATGGTTAAAGCGATGGACTTCAGAATCGTAGTATGCAAGTTCGAAATCCAGTCGTGCTATTACATTCAATTTCGGACAAATACCCTTATCCTCCCAGCTATGGGTTAGATAGTGTCACTGCTATTCTTCTAGACAGCTGGCATTAAATAACCTACAAAGGTTGATATGTCATTAAAACAAAGAAACCAAACCTGAAAGTGAATGCAATAGCATGACTGGAATTCAAATTCAGTACAGTTTGCGATGATGACAGAAGATAACAAACAAGAAAAAGATAGTGACACCAGAGTATCACAAGGTGACTGAAGAACTGTGAAGAGATGAATGCCTTAAATAGAACAATATGGTTTATCACAATAAGGATGGTGAGGAACTGTTTGCCACAGTGCTATCAGAACTCCTACTCAAAGGGCTGCCCTGGGTATAACACTAAACTACATATGATGGTGAGGTTCCAGTTCTTGAGATTTGGAGAATCTCTTCATTGCCATTACTACCTGGTTGGTCCGGGATCAGAATGACAGTACCTGTTAGGGTCCCATCTTTAGAGCAAATAGAATTGTTTAAAAATAATTTGTATTCAGTAAGATTGTGTGCAAGAAATATTTGCACAAAAAATGCAAATATAAATGTTCTGAGAATGTGATTCCCAAACCTCTTGGCATAAAATAACACTAGACAGGTTGATGTGCTGTTTAAATCAATAAATCATCAAATATTTGGTAAATTTTATCGCTAGCTGAAATGCATATCTATGCTATGTAAGAGATTAAGATTTCAATTGCAAGAATGAGAAGATTAACTGATAAAATCAAAAATCCCTTCCATTTAAAAAACTTTTCTACTTATTTACATATTGGGCGTTTTATATAATTATTTATTGATATTTACTAACCTAATATTAGATACTTTCCTTGTAGATATTTTGATGCCCATCACCTCTTCTTATTGTCTCTTGTTGCCACTGGTTGTCTCTCTTCTCATCACTATCTTGTGTCATCTTGTTAGTTCATTATCATTTCTCTCATTTTTTCACCCTGTTCTTACTAGTGAGATCATTGACAAAGACAGTTTTCTACCAGTTTATTTCTTCAGTTTTTCATATTACCAACTGGACACAAATCAAGAATCAGATGGACATTAGATAACCACTTACTTTGACGATTTCTCTGATTGAAGTTAAGTTATATTCTACTTCTAAACTTTCTATTCATTTAAAAATCACATGATATAGAGATATGTGAACAGGGTTTGGCATTGAATAACTTTCAATGGTTGATATGCCATTAAACCAAATAACCTAAGCAAAGAATTTATGGGCATCAACTCAACTTAAAAACTCTTATTATAATTTGAAGAATCATAATAATATCTAAGAGTTACCAGTGGTTGTTGAAAAAAATTCCCTGCCCTAGAAGGAACAGCATTAATTTAGACACACAAAATGCACACACCATTCAATATAGTTGATATAACTTTTCTCAAATTTATTTTATCCCATCACCTCTGAAAAAAAAAATTTTATAAAAATTAAAATAAAGATCATTCACTTTTTGTTTGCACTGAGAAATATATCTATTACACAAATAACTAATGGAAATACCAGGAATAGAACCTGTTTCTCAAATTGCTTTGTTATTATATCTCAGATACAGAGGGCAATAGTAATGTGGTCTTTCCTGAAGATAAACTGTTTAGCAATATATATATATATATATATATATATTTGTCACAGCCTCTTTCATCTCCTCAATTGTCTCATAACGACAACCTTTGAGCTTAGGGAATAACCAAAAGTCCAAGAGAGAAAGGTCTGGACTATAAGGATAGTGAGGAACTGTCTTGATGCCCATCTTGGTCAAATAGTCTATGACAAGGATGGAGTTGTGGACTAGTGCATTGTCCTGCTGGAAATGCTACTGACGCGATTTGAAGAGTGCTGGCCTCTTCTGACGGAATCTCTTCCTGAACTCCCTTAAAACCTCAACATAGTAACCCTAACCCTAACCCTTTGGCCAATCAACTGTGGTGTATTGACTTCCTTACTCCTCCCACACCTCTCATCATCCCTCACAGACTCCATGCCTTCCTTGAATCTCTTATGCCATTCAACAACTGCTGCTTGATTTATGCAAGATAGTCCAAAAGCAGTTTGAAGCATTCCATACATTTCTGTGACATTTTTTCCAAGTTTAAAACAGAACTTTATTGCATATCGTTCTTCTAAAGTGTCCTCACGTCCAGATTGCATTTTTGAAATTCACCAGCTGTGACAATCAGGCTTTAGTAGGGTGTATTCCAATTTCTCCTGTAGCTTTTCATTTGAAGCTGAAATCATAAAAAATAGTCAATCATCTCATAAGATGTATAGCAATAACATACTGAATTTTCAAGAGTCTACACCAATTTTAAATGCCCATCCGAAAAAAGTCTGGAAACTGATTGTATGCACCTCATACCACTGTATTTGTTGAATTTTGGAGACCAAAATTTTATGTTAATACTATTGTCTATTCATAGTAATGATTAGTAATACCATGTAATTACTTTATGTCTCCAGCTCAAAGAACCACCTATGAAGTTGATAAGTGATGTTTGATTAAATGCGAAGAATTTTTTTGAAAGAAATAATTTCTATTTCACGAATAGATCTTGTTGCAACATGGCTTCCTGTTGATGATCATTAACTTTTAATGACTTTATCCCTATCAGAGCCACTATTTCCCCATGATGAACAAAACATTCTTATATTTGATCTTTCCCAAATTTGGTTGCTCAACATCAAACCATGTTCATTGAGAACAGACTAACAAAAACTTCTCAATTATTGAAATAAATACTTTCTTGATTAAGTCTGGGACAAGGCCATGTGTGGGCTTGTTCTAGTAAGAAACTCACTCCAGTGATATTAATTTGTAAAATGTGCATAAAGAGGTATCCTCTGTGATAATATATATGGTCTAAGGTCACAAGAGTGAGTCAAATTCACCATAGTACTAATGATCAGTAAAAATAGCTTTCGACTGCTCTATGACAGAGCCACAACCTTTGGGTTCCAAATGACAATTGAATTCAGTACAGAGGCTTGATTATTCCATAACAAAGTATGTGGCACCCATTGAAGATCAAATTCACCTCAAATAAAAAAGGCTTACTTGCTGAATAAATCTCCACAATCAAGTTCACTCTCAGTTATTCTCTAAGATTTACATTCTTTCCTTTTCTTAATAATTTTTTCTTCTACATTATTTGAAATTCTGATGGTCATTACTCCCAAGTCCACTCTGACACAGAGCGGTAGTATATGTGTGTGTCACATCCATAAGTCAAATAGATCTGATTAAAAACTATTTTTATTTGATAGGACTATGTGCAAAAAAAGCCTCTTAAGAAACAACTACACAAAAAATATGAATGTGATTCCCTAACCTTTTGGCATGAATAACCCTAGACAAGTTGACATACCATTTAAATCAATCAATCAAACCAATGAATCAATTCAAAATTATGTTATGGTCAGTTTTTTGTGCTCCAACGATCATCAGGCTGACTGCTATTCTAATATTTTAAAACAGTTTTTAATTTTTAAGTATATTCCATTTTTCTTTTCCTTTGTTATTTTTATATTATTGGTCACAAAAACAAATTATTTTGATCATATTTCACATTTCTCAAGACTCACCATGATAAAATACTGTTAATTTTTTTTCCAAAAAATGTCTAATAATGAAACGAGAGAATTACACTTTTTTCTTTTGTCTGCAAAAGTCAAAGACATAATTTTTCTCCTTTTTTTTTCTTTTTTTTATGTCTGTTTTATTTTGCTTTTGCCAATTTTATAGAATTAAGGGTTAGGGTTGGTTTTAGAAGAGATTTTTTAATGTCAAAAACATTTTATCTTACATACAATCAATTTATTTTCAAAGAAAAAGATGAGTTATTTTTCTGTAAATTTGGCAAAGTATCAAAATCTCTTTGTTTGTTTATTTGCCTTTTTTTGGAATCTCATAGTTCCATCAAAGTTTGCACACAAAGCTGATGTTTCCTACCTGCATTTGACCTCAAAGGGTTCATATTTCTATGCCACTGAAGGATTAGGCCCAGGGAAGCACTTAGCATCTCATAGAAAAGGTACCAATTTATTAATGGTGTTTCGAGATATGTAAACAAAATTGATCAAAATGTCCTGAAACTTTACTTATCTGAGGAAGCCCTGCTGGAATCAGGTACATAAGGGACAAGCTTTATTGCTTTTTCTGAACTGTTCAGTTTGTGTTATATATATATATATATATATATATATATATATAATCACCAGTAAATAAGTACACTTCTAATAATTCTATATATTTCAATTAAGTATCAAATTTTATACTTTTCATAAGGATAACATATTTTATCTGATCCTTTAATAAAGTTATCCAAATAATAAACTTTCAGCCAAGACAAAAGTATTAGTCAAACCTGAAGAAAATTGCACTGATACTGTGGTCTAGTTTTTGCAGAAGTTCTGTTCCACATATTAATAGTATGGTGGTGGCATGCTTTGTGTAATGATTATTGTCTTTGGAATTGGTATCAGTGACCAAAGTTTAGATCCTGGAAAAAATTGTTTACATTTCATTTTTACACTAATACTCTTCAGAAAGGGATGGATCCATCTGTTCATCCTTCAGCTATGGACAAATAGTAAGGCAGACTTGGTTCTTTAGCCTTGGTTAAGCAACCAGTCTAGAAGGAAAACTCTGAATTCAAATCAGATGTATCTGACTCAACACAGAAGCCTAAATGCATGGAGAAGATTGTGCTGTTCTGGATTCTTAGTACTATATAATGATCTTAAAAACCTAGATGGTAATTTCTTACATTTGTTTGTTCACTTTCATCAACATCCTTATTTTCATTGTCTTAGATATAACATTTTAAAATATTACCATGATAATCAATATCAGATCTGCTTTATTCAACATTTCGTATCAATTCATGAACTATGTAATTTCAAATATTGTATTATTTGAAACCACGTTAATTTAGAAATACTAAATAATTAACTTGGCCCAGTTGGCTGGGTCTGTAGAATACACTTACTGCAGAGGGCTAAGACTTTCCCAATGAGTGTCCTGATATGACACTAAACAATCTGATGGTGAGGCTCCAGTAATGCTGGAGCTTTGTGGAATGCAGAATACCCCTTTATTACAATCACTCCCAGATCCACTCTGACCTGGTCCTATCTATGGTGTACTGATCTTAAAGTGAATTGTTTGAAATAGGATTGTTTATATGTATAAAAATGGATTTGACATTAAATAACCTACAATGTTTGATATGCCATCAAACCAAACCAAACAATAAACAATCCATATTTGATAATATATATATCTTCCCTCCTCCTTTATTTGAGCAGGATGCAACACATGGTCAGTTTTAAGTGGAATTTAACAAGTTTTAGTTTTCTTTAGTTAAAGAGCCTAGTGTGCCTTTTTAGTTACCCATAACTAGAGGGAAAATAGTTTTATTCATATCTTTGCTAATGGTTTTAAGACTGTGTGAAATGCAAACAGCCTCATCCAGGATTGGAAATTGAATCACCATGTCCATTTCCTATAACAGTAACCATTACATCACAAGTACATCATATCTAATAGCATATAAGACCTTTAAAAAGAGTTTAAAATATTGTTGGGGTCTTGTATGCATAAGTTTGGTAAATATTTACCCAGATGCTGTAGACTACTGTAACTTATATTCAATTTAAATCTGTAATACTAAAATAATAAATGTAAGCAAAAGTATTTCCCAATCAAATATATCTGTGAGCCTATTAAATATTTTTATATGTTCATTTCCAAAGAGACATCTTACATCTATGCTAAGATAGATCTTCAACAGTGTTGTTCCTGCATTCATCTAGGCTTTCAAATATCTTAAAATCAGAACCCTTCACACAAGTGATCCAACTGGGACTGATTTCTTCTCAGCAATGATAATCTATGAGTTCATCCTCAGTATCCAAAGCCATCAAGTGTTTTTTTTTTCTTTTTCATGGACTCCATAATAATTCTGAGGGTCTCACTTTAAGCAGCTCCAGTTATAACAATTCTATTCAAGGCTCTAAACTAAGGGTATCTTGTAAACAATTCTCTTCTGTTTGCTAATGTGAGGATCTGAACTGACAGCCATCTCAGCCCTGTCGGCCAGGACTGTAGAATCCACTAGCTGCACCTCTGCTAAAAGGGGAAGATCCCCCTCCACCACCTCTGCAACAAGTGTACTCGATATGTTACTAAACTGCATTTGATGGTGAAGCCTTGATCTATGGGGAATGTGGATGACTCCTTCATTGCCATTACTCCCAGGTCAATTTTGGCTCAGATTGGGAGTACCTGTTAGGGTTGCTTCTCTGGTCAGATAGAATTGCTCAACCATTTTCTGAAGAGTATAATTATTTGTTATTTGAAATGTGTGAGAAAATTATTTGTGTTAGATAGGAATAATTGATAAATATAAATACTTATGTTCAATAGTAATACTCAAAATCATTCTTAAAGTTTAACTGTTGATCAAATAAGGCATTCAATGAATATTCATATTTATCGAATACCTTGTTTGATCAACAGTCAAACGTGAAAAATGATTTTGCAGGTTGAATCATTTCCATACTCAGATAAACAAGGGACACTTGAGGAAGGTTGGAGGATATAGCGGCTGAAACATTGCATTACAAGTAACAACAATAAAGATGAGGACAACAGTGCAAAAAATCCCACACAAAATATTGTGCGTCAAGCCTCATCAAAAAATTTCAGACAGATAATATTCACTTAAAACCTGTATATATAAGAATATTTGCATTAAAATTACCCATGAGGGTTGATATGCCATTAAACACCAACCAACCAACCAACCAAAGCCATCTAGTGGCTTTTTCCATAGACTCTATAATAATTGTGACAGTCCCACATTTAGCTGCTCCTGTTATACCATTTCTTGTTGAGACCCCCAGAATGATTGTCTTGTAAACCATTGACAGACCACTTTTGTTGGCTCATATAAGACTCATTCATTCTAGCTTCTATATCCTCGTACCAATTCCTGAAATTTGGTGAGTATCCTCTCATGAGCTTCCTTTAAAAGTTCTTCCAAGGGCACTGTTTATTCCTACATGATGCCAAGTTTGATTATATGTAAAAATTCATAAAATATATTACCAACATATAAAAGTATCAGTTCTTATATGGGTATAAATATAAATTTCTCCCAATGGCATCAAATATAGTAATTTCTGATCAAGTATGTGTATATCTAAAAATATAAAAAGATATTACAATTATATGAATGTGTAAGCATGTCTGCATATAAAAGATGAAAAAAAGTTTTAGATGAAGGTAATTTGTATTACAAACATAAATTGTTAGTTTTATTCAAGATTCTAATATTTCCATTTACATCATTCAGGGAATGGTATGAAAAAAATAAACATCCAAATATTGATTTCCCATGATTTTATTGCTTGGAATTACTCTCACTTAATGTCATTATCTTATCTGCCTCTTTTGTAGCTTAAAGATGAGACTTCAAACACTTGTCATAAGAAGAAAAATATGAAAATCAAAGTAAAAAAGAGAAATAATAATAGTAACAATTTCTGAATTCATCATGGATTATATCAAAAAAATAAAAATAAACATACAAAGCAGACAAAAGGTTCTCTATGTTTCATTATTAATTAAGACTAATATCCTCATCTTTGACACTTTAACTAATACTGCCATCATGTCTTATCTAGATCTTTCTAATTGAAGTTTGACAAGGAATTTGACTACAAACAAACATGTTGAATAGCATTCAGATTACTGGCAGTAATATACAACTAAGGAAGGTTGAAGAATATATTGGTCCAAATACAATCAAATTTAACTAATATCATCTTTTAACAGCTATATTTGATGTCATGTAAGATATTTTTAAAAAATGGTTTTAAAATATTTTTAGGGTATTATATGAAAAGATGAGGTACCTGGTTGGCAAATGTTTACACATATAGGACGGGAATTTATGATGATGTGCTGATTCATTCACGTTGGTAATTTTTTTCTGTTTTATATCAGTTTTGGGGTGGGGTAAATTTTGCTAACTTTATTCCCTTCAGTGGGATAAAATCTCAAAAAAGGGATGATTTTAAATTGTAATGGAGTAAAAAGATCTGTGTGCAAATTATTTCTTTTAGATAGGAATACTTGAAACCATACAACGATACACAAATTGCTTGTATTAGATAAGAGCATTTCATATCATTTAGCACTGCTTTAGAGTGGTTGTATCTATTACAGTCCCATCTATGGGTCAAATAGATCTGATTAAAAGAAAGATTATTGGTATTGAGTGAGAATACTTGATACCAGTGTATTAAGAATACTTATTCAAATTGTTTACTGAGGATTATTATTTCTTACTTGAAACCATATAACTGTGTGCAAAAAAATGAGTTTTATTGAATAGAAAAAAATTACCAAAAACCATATAATTATTAGATAAAAATACTTGAACATATACAATAGTACGCAAATTGTCTTCAGAATACTCTATATCGTAAAACTGCAAAAACATTAAAAAAAACAACACAAAAAATCTAAAAATAAATGTACAATTTATATGATTCCATAATTTCTAGGCATAAAATAACCCCTCTCAGGTTGATATACCATTAAAATCAATCTACAATATTAAATATTACAAAGTAGAATATAATGTTGCTGACATGTTTTAACTTTAACAGCTGAGATGAATCAGTCAATCATAAATTCTAATTTCTCATCTTAAAAATTTAGATAGAAATAAAATAATAATCTGAATCCTTCATGAAATAGCAAAGATGAGAAGTGAGGGAAATATAATGAGAAGGCTGAAGAACTTCAATTAACTGAGTCAAAGATAATTCAGCTGGAAGGTTTTGACTATAACAACCAGAATGAGGGTCTCCATTTGATTAAATCCATGTATAATAATAATGAAAGATTTCCTGGGTATGACAGTCAGCTATATCAGGCTCCATTTCTGGAACTCTGGGGAGTCTTAAGTGACCTATTTGTTGCCATTCCTCCCTGGTACATTCTGACTCAGAGTGGCTGTAACTGTAAAGATCCCTTCTGTAGATAGAATAGATCTAAGATAAGGTTTAAACTGATTTTGAACTTGAGTGAATGCTTGTATAGAACCATCCACACTTTTTGGATAAGCTGATAACAGAAGAATAGCACACTAGTCTGCCACAGATTCTCTGAATAGATCTTTTCTGGTTTTGAATTCAAAGTTTTTACTTTTCTTAGCCTGCTTATACTGATAAGGCTAAGAACCAAGTCAGCCCCACTATTTGCCATTTGCTAGGAGAGAAGAAACAGATTCTTACTTTTTCCGAGAGCATTAGCTCAAAGTGAATTCCAACATTCGCATCTGGGATTTGGACTCGGGTGACCAATTCCATTTCGAATGATGATAACTGTTACCCTAAATGCACTTAAAATATAAACTCAGAATTGTCTGTCTAGACTGGTTACCCACTACCATGCTATTCTACCCCAAGTCAGAGGGAGAGGTGGATTCATACCTTTTTTAAAGTCATTAGAATCCAGTGAACACCACCTCAACCAGAACTTGAACTAAGCTATCCTATTCATCATTATTGCTGCTGCTATTTTAATGAAAACACTACTCTTTTGGCAAGGTTTAGAAAAAGGGGTAATCTAGATATGATAATAAACTGCATTTTGGGAGTGTGGAGTACTTCTTCATTGTCATTACTCCCAGGTCCACTCTGACCTGGAGTGGTAGTATCTGTAAAGGATGAAATAGATCTGCTTAAAAATTATCCATATTTGGCAGGACCAAATACAAAAAACATTTTTAAGAAACAACTAAACCAAAAAAATGTTAATATGAACATACAATGAAAACAATTCCCTAACCTCTAGGCATGAACAAACCCTAGATGGATAGACATACTACTAAAATCAAGCAATCTGCTCATCAAGTCCATTTCATGCAGTGATAACCGTTATGCCGTGTACCAGCATTATTATTATTATTTCTACTACTTTAATTAAAAAAGAAATTCCTTCAGAAATAAAAAAAAATGGATCTTCTGAAAGGGTCTTACATGCCAACAAATACAGTACATTTAAAAGTGATAATAAGCATTTGTAGTTTAGTACTCAACTCAGAAATTTCTGAGGATCATTTTCCGATGTTACCTACGATTCTTTTAGCCATTAAGCTCCTAAGTGACCAGACGTGAGACCAAATAGTTTCTTTGTCCCATAAATTATGGATATGCCACCGATATCAGCTGAAATGGCCGCTCTAAAATCTTCAGGGTTCTACCAAAGTTGATTGTTAAAGGATAGCTTGTGTGTAACCTCGTGTTTCAGAGCTCATAATGCTTGACAATGGACAAGTTTGTGCAAATTCTAAAAAACCATTAATGTCCACTTCCAAACAGTGGCACTCTAAAATCAATTCCTATATTGACTCATAGCCGTCTGGGCCAGTTGAGAGCAATGAAAATTCCTTGCTCTTTCTTAATGGTCTGTCCAGATAAACGATTTCAGTCAGTCTCAGGAAAATTGATTATATGGAATATAAAGAAATTGTCAGGACATGAATGATGACACTTGCCATTATCCAGATCTGATTTATAAAACTTATGTAGGAGAAGGAAAACTTTCAGAATGAGGACAATGAGATTTTATTTTTTTTTACCAAGTGATCACGCTTGGTTGCTTTATGGTATGTCAACCCTCATCATCATCATTATCAAATCACACTGTACATTTCCCTGATTCTCTCTTTCCATCTGTCCCTATCATCCATCACTCCCAGCAGGTCTTCCAAACTACATTCTGTGTCTGCACAGAGCTGTTATTGATAAGTTTTTGCTGGTCGGCCAACACTAGCATGTCCATGTGTAGGGGTCCATAGAAGAATGTCACTAACGAGTTCAGCCGTGCTAATCCAACAGTACTCTGCATGTCTTGTTCATTTTACTCGGATGGTTTTAGAGATGGGAGGTAAGTGGCTGTACAGTAGTAGTTTTGTCAGGTATTCCTTCCAGGATTTTTTCAATATAGCTGGTAGCATTCTTCTGTTGTTCCCACCTAACTTTTTCTCAATGCATTTTGTTAGCATCCATTTGGTGCATCCATACAATAGTATTGACACAGTCACAGCTTGGAAGAAATCCTGTTTTATTTTATCGGATAGATCAGCCTTCCATATAATTGATAGCCTATCAATAGCAGTCCATGCTTTTGCTAGGCATATATTAACATCACTTTCAGTATAATTCAAACCATGACAACCCTTGTTGGGTTATTTTATGCCAAAGTCAGTTTAACAATGTTGGTCTTCAATTATATACAGTACAAAAATACATCTTCATTTATTTTAAACAGTTAAACACTTCATTATCTTCAACAAATCTATAGGAAATATAATAACAATAATAAATATATCACCTGTTGATGGTGTACCATTGTGGTACTAAAGAGATTTTTTAACCCCATAGTGACCTTGCTGTAGTACCAACTTGATGAAAGCAAAAACTCTGTTAAACTAAGCAAAGGTTTATTTACTACAAGGTAGAAAGTGGTTGCTAGGAGAAATAAAGGGAGTACTGAAATATGAGACAACCGTGCCAACCTGACTATTATAAGCAACATATCATGGTGGGAAAAAGAAAGCAGACGCAGACCTTGAATTTTTTTCCTGGTTCTAACATGCTTGTCCACTGGGTCGCATAGTCTAATGCCCCCACTCCCAAAAAATTGCATTCGTAAACTTTTATCTCCTTATATCTTTGTGGCTGACATCTTTACCTTATCACTTCTCATCACCAACTCCTGAAAGGCCACAAGTCGTCCTCTCTCTTCTACCTGGTGTTGGTGGAAGGGACATCTGCTTCCCCTCACTTCTGCACATGTGTACAAGAATTTTGAACCTTCAATTTTCCTTCGTCCTTTTTATTGATAACAAGAGCCTTGGCCTGGCCATTCAGAGACTGTCTGCCTGTTTATTCATTGACTTATTTACTCACACAATCTCAATCCTCCATGAGCAACTCAATTATGTTATAATGGGGCTTAGAATCCACAAACTGTAACCTTTGCAATGAGGCAAGACCCCTCCCCCTGAAAAAAGGGGTGTCCTTGGTATGATACTAAACTGTATCATAAACTATTTAATTAATTTTAAAAAATTATTGCCATTAGATAGGAATACTTGATATCATATAACAGTGTGCAAACAAATTATTATAAGCAATCTAAAAAAAGCAATTTTGAAAAAATGTCTATGAAAGATTGTTTCAACATTTTATAACCAAAAAGAAGTTGATATGACATCAAACTTATAAATCAAACAAAACCAAAGTCTCAATTTGCTAAAGAATATTGGGAGTTATCATGTGAATAAATAACAATATGGTTTTATATGCCAGCAGTATGTTAAAAAGATACAATAGATGTTTGTGGCTTATGACTCAGTAATCAAAAGCATAGCTCAACACAGAGCAAGGAAATGATAACAACTCCAAGACTCACTCTTCATGAATGGTACTTTTTTAAGATTTAAAAAAAATAACTTTAGTTCTTTTCTGTAATAGAATTTGAATCTAATGATGTTTTTTTAATTGGTGTATTTTTTTCGTTTTGCCCTGAAATAATCTCATTTGACTAATTCCCATTTCTTTTTTTAACTGTCTACTTATGCCACAGTTTAAACTCATAAAACATAAATTCCTGAATTATTCTGTTTTGCACAACATGTCAGCACACTAACTACCACAATACTAACAACCCCATGGATACCTTTAATGGCTTGAACACCACAAACAAGCACATAACAAAGTATTGCAAAACTTTTAACTCAACATTTTTTTTTTTTTACCCTATGAATTTCTTATTTAACAGATCAAGTGTGAATCTTTAACTTTTCTACTTTTGATGACCCCAAGTTTTACGAATCTTTATTTTGTCTTTATTTGCGATTCTCTCTCTCTCTCTCTCTCTATATATATATATATATATATATATATATATATATATATTCTTTGAGCTCTTTAGTTTTTTTCATACACTTACGTTTGCACCTGTGCATCCAATTAGTCAAATCTGTGTTCAAAGCTAAGTATAATTTTCTGATTTTAAACCCCCACCCCCACAGAAAAAAACATGAAAAATGCACACTTCATTAAGTATTTTAGTCGAGCATTAATGTTTGGATTAAGTTTAATAATACTCTCACAGACACACGTTCATGTATTTGATAGATACACACACTTATAGATGAATTTAATATATACACACATCTACATATGTAACTATATATATGTAGGACTGTGTTTATGTGTGCATATATATATATATATATATATATAGAGAGAGAGAGATGTAGTTTTAGTTTTATTTTGAGAAAGAAATTTCAATTTTAAAGAGTAAACTGTTTTCTACAGCCTGGAGTATAAAAAAATCTTCATATATATATATATATATATATATATATATACTCACACAAACATGTGTGCACATATTTATAATAAAAGTTGAAAAAATTATTTATCAGCTGACTGGAAAGTATATGTTTGTTTTTCATTTCTTAATCCTGATATACATCGACACAAAACACATAAACATATTTCTTTTACATACATATATATATATATATATATATACACATTCAGTGCATATATATATGTGTGTATACATGTTTTTACACACAGACACTCACATAACTAAGATTTTTTTAAACATGTTTATATACCCACATATGCCTGTACATATACATGAATTTGTGTGTATGTGTCTATATGTTTAAATTTTTAAGGTTAGTTTTCTTTAAAATATCATAAATTCATAAAATACCATCTTTATGCAAGTTAAATTCTCAGGTTGTTATTCCTGTATTTATAAGATTGTTTTATTTTCTTCTTTTTTTATATATCTGTTTCTTAATTTCTTTTTCATTTACTAAACTTTTATTTAATTTTAAATTCAAATGTAAATAATTCTTTACAAATATTTATTTTCTTAAAGTGCAAAATAGTTTTCTCAATCCTAAATTTTTAGCTAGTTATTTATAAGAAATGTTGAAGAATTAACATTCAGAAAAGCCTATATATATATATGTTTTGTAAGGGAATAGTTTGTAGATAACTTAATTTCTAAATTGTTTGAGCTCATTTGCTTGCACACAGTTAAATGGTTTCAAGTATTCCTATCTAACTCTAATAACATGATTTGATATTAATCATTTCTACACACAAAGTCAATTATTTCAAGTATTGCTATTTAAAATTAATAATTCTGTTTATCAAGTATTCCTGTCTAATATGAATAATTTGCACATTACTGTATGGTTTCAAGTAACTAATAATAATAATAATAATAATCCATAGTAAATGATTGAACTTTTCTATTTGACCCATAAATGGGACCCTAACCACTCTAATAATGGTAATGAAGGAGTATTCCACATTCCCCAAAGCACCAGGACGGAAGCCTCACCATCAGATGCAGTTTAGTGTCATACCCAGGACAGTTTAGTGTCATACCCAGGTGAAATCAATGTATTTTCCTGCCCAAATCGACTGAGCAATCATTGAAATTAGAAGTGTAGCATGTCCTATTCTTTAGGTTTTAAAGCTTTATTTTCCAAAAGAAACTGATTATTTTCTTGCATTCCTTCCCACTGAAGGACACCAGGTATGGCAGATGGGAAAAATGAAGATATACTTGTGGATTAAATTTAGAGCAAATAATTAAATCTTGTTAATGTTAGTGTGAATCAGATTCTTTTTTTTCTTATAGACCTTTATGTACATCTCAAAATACTTTACAGTATTAATTATCCCCTTATTATTGATATTCAGGTGTTATGTTTTGACCTTTTGACCCAGCCAAAAGTTGCCATTCAAGGTGATGCACAGGAAGAAAGTGACACATTCCAATGGCAGTTGGGAGAGGAAATCACATGGGCGGAAATTGGCTGATGAAATGGGACGAGGTAAAAATATCCCATAATACTCTCATAGACTGACGCACCAGAAGAGAGTGACCTCTGAACTGCATGACAGTTATTTCCCCTTGATGACGATTAAACATTCAATTTCAAAGATCGAGTGGGTGATCGTGTACGCGTTGAACTATTATATAACACAGTCAAGACGGAAGTTGAGGCAGTTGGCAGTGGCAGGGGCAGTTGAAGCAGTTGAGTTCCGGCCAGAGAGTTCGAGTTCCAGTGGAGACGAGTTGTGGTTGGGAAAGCCATACCAGGCCGAAGGGGCCTGGGGCCCTGATGAGCTGAGGTCCGGAGAAGATGCTGATAAGATGCAATAAAGAAAGCCATCACACAGCAGAGTGAGCCCCTAAGCCTCCGGTTGAGCATCAAGAGAACAAGAACGACACAACGTGACGGTCATAACAGTGGGGTCAAAATATTACAGTTTATGTTCACTCTCCAGCTCCCTCTCACTGTAAAACCCCACACAACCTTTTCGAACCCTTGCAATAAAGTGAGAGGTAAATATTGTTAAAGAAGTCTTCCTGCGTCTGTTATCATTGCATCGGTATGTATCCAGTATGAACATGTATATATGTATATAAGCATATTTATTATGTGAGTATATAACATAGGTATATCAGAATTATTTTCATTTTTAACAGACCTTTACACCCAAGTTTAATTTGGGTACAGATCTAAAAAGTATTATTATAATTATATATATCATCATCAATACTGTTCACTTTTATCCTTTGCTGCAGATGTTATAATCATGAACAAAGATTTTGAGATTCAGGCTATTTTAAACTTTGCATCAAAACTACCAAACTTGCCAGAAGAATTTGGAAAATGAAAGGAAATGAAACAATATCTGAGCACACTGCTCTAAACTGTTATAACATTCTAAGAGCAATGACTTGTCCCTTGAAATCATACCTAGAATAGACAACCATCTGTTGTCCATTATAATCCTTTAAAGTAGAGGAGAACCTGACTGTTATCTCTCAAAAACTTCCAGAGGAGCTTAGATCAGTGGAAAGAACCATATGTTGGGCATTGCATAAAAATTTGAAAAACATAAAGTTAATCAAAAAAGTAAACAATTTCATATACTGTAATATATTTTATACACTTGTACATGGATACAGAACTATGGACTAACTTTTTATTCAAGATGTTTTCAACACTGAGATACAATTTTGTAAAGGTTTTTATGCCACACCTGATATTTTGAGCTTATTTTATATCACTTATTGTTTGTTTATTTCTAGAAAAGAAAGAAGTTAATTTTAACTGTATTTTTTCTTGATTCATTTGATAGGAAAAAGTTATTTTTTCTCTATTTAAAAAAAATATCTTTCACATTTTATGCCTACATGTTTGTTTTTTCCTATTTTTGATTTTAACATTTTTTTTTTCAATTTTACATGTAAAAGTAAAAAAAATGAAACAAACAGAAATATTGACCTGTTTGTTTTTTCTACTTTGATTTTATTTTTATTTTTTAGGTTAAACACATTCAACTTGTCATCTATGCATGGATAAGAAAGTCCAATGACAAATAAGAAAAGTTGCCGGCAGGTAAGTCCAAAAAAAGATTATAAAACATAGTTATGGTCATGGGTCAAAAATGGATGTTACACTTGAAGCTCCTTGCTCTATTATTGACAAAAAATTCATTGTTTGTGGAGTAGTGGCTAATATGTTAGACTGCAATATCGTAGTAAGAAGTTTGAACTCCAGTTGTGCTATTACATTCACTTTGGAATAAAATTGTTGGGAAAAGTATGAACATCCTTTCTGTTTTTCTGAAAGGATGGCTTTGGCATTAAATAACCTATAAAGGTTGATATGCCATTAAACAAAATAAAGTAAACCAAATCAATCCATCAAACATAGTTTCTTTTAAATATTTTTCCTTTATTTCTATCAGTGACAAGGTATTTCCTCAAGATATCTTGTGATTGAGCAGAATGCAGAGAGAAGTAGATACATGACTTTTATAGGAACATTAATTCCAAATCAACACTGTTCTAAAAAATAGATATGATGGTAGTGGGGAGAGAAGGCTATTACATAAGTATGAAATGTTTATTTGTTTAAAATAATTTACTTAATTAGTTAGTGGTAACTGTATAATTTCTTGCAAATTATCAATATTAGATAGGAATATTTGAAACTATATAACTGCATGTAAATTATTTGTATTAAAAATAGTTACTTGAAGCTAAAATTATTTTTATATTATCATTGTTAAATATGTTCAATTGCTTAGAAAAATAAAAGACTGACTTCAGCATTAAATACCCCAAAAAGAGTTGACATGCCAAAAAACCACCCAAATAATGATGGATACTAATCATATTGCTTGAACATTATACAGTGAAAATTTCAGATCAAAATTCTGTTAATAACTACATATCAGACTTATTGATCCACTCTCAGGGATAAATCTCTGAGTTTTTAGTTTAATAGTGAAAAAAGTATCTATTTTACTCAATAGAATCATTCCCAGATGTAAGGCTTCATCAATGCACTTAACAAAACATTTATTCACAGACTTAATAGGTTGAACATCAAACAGTGAAAATTTTAGACAGATAAGAACATTGTAAGACTATGGACTTAGTGATTTAGCTTTATTTATTTCAAATGCATTTCCATTAGTCTTTTCTCTCAGCCATTGCAAGATTTCAGAAATATTAGGCCTAACTCTGCCCTGGTAGCTCATGATATATTAGGTAGAGTAAATTTAGTTTTTCTTCTCTGAGATTAGTTTCCCTCCTAAGGCTAGAGTATCCAGTCTCCCCTACTATTTACCTATATCTAAGAGATGGATTCATGCTTTTCCAAAAAGCACTCAAAGTAAATTGCAAGCAGCCCTGTACAGGATTTGAACTCAGATTACCAATTTCATTTTTCCAGATAATAACTATTATACTCCACAAATGCCTCCATATATACCCAACACATCTACCATGAGCAGGATGTGACACAAAGCCAATTTGTTAAGTTGAGTACAACAGTTTGAATTTGTTTTCCTTTTCCTAAGCTAGTTACCTTAACAAGGATAAAGAGCTCAGTTTTTTCTACTATATACCCAAAGTTGGAAGGAACAGAAGGATTCATGCCTTTTCCAAGGAAATTAGCACAAAGGGAAATGCAATCGGCTTTGTCCAGGATTTGAACTTGAGTTGCTCATTCCATTTCCTTTGATCATAACCATTGACTTCAGAAATGTTTTATATATATATATATATACTCCTTCAGTCCAGTCAGGATATGTATACAGTATACATTTGAGTCTGGCTTATATCCATATATATTCTCTGCCAAATCTGAATTGTTTGGTTTTTGTTTTTTTTTGTTAGCCTTTTTTTCTTTGGTGAAAGAAACATTGTTTTTGTTTTTGGTCTAATATTATCGCAACAGAGTAGAAAAAACATACGCACATGCTTCTATTCATTCAGTGTAAATTTACATACGTACTGATACGTTAAGGTTGAAAGGTAGCTATCAAGTACCTGACATGTAGATAAGATTTGTCCATTCTAATCATCCTAAAGAATTGAATCAGTGCTTTTTATATCAGCAGTCTGATTCTTCAGTTCTGCTTGGTTGGCATCATGTGTGTGCACACATACATGGATGTGTGTGAAACAGAGAGTATCCATATTATGAGTGGGGCAGAAATTATAAGCACTGGAAAATAATAGGTACTTGGTTTCTGAGTATGTTTGTATATGCGTGTGCATCCACAATTATCTGTATATGTGTGTGAGATACATCTCCATATATAGCATGAAGCTGAAGTGATAGGGCAGTGATACATGCATATATATATATATATATATATGTGTGTGTGTGTGTGTGTGTATTCTAAATATTCACTTGCATATATATATATATATATATGTATGTGTTAATTTTTTCTAAACCAAATATACCAAGTTTTTGTTTTAAGTGAAGCTTTAGACAATCAAAATGAATGTTATTATTATTATTATTATTATTATTATTATTATTTCACTCTTTGCAAGTTTTTCTTATCTATTTTAACTTGTGGTTTTCACTAGAGTCTGAGTGACTGCAAGTCTACTCGTGTCTCCAGGACACTTCTCAGTATTCTTGCCAATTTTAACTGAGCCGAATTCTGTATGGTTTTGATTTTTCCTCTGATTTTCAGTTCTTTCAGTTTTCTTTCCAGTCTTTTTGGTACTCTTCCAAGTGCACCAATTACAATTGGTATCATCACTACTTTAATGTTCTACAGTTTTTTCAGTTCTCTAGCAAGATCTAAGCATTTGTTTATGTTTTTGCTTTTTTTCATTTTCACTTTGTGGTCCACCGGAATGGCAAAATCCACTAAATAGTAAGTTCCCTTTTTTCTTATTAATCAACTCTATGTCTGGTCAATGATTAGGAGATCTGTTTGTATCTCAAAATCCCAGAGAATTTGTTAGTAAGATCAAAATTTAGTCTCTTGCACAATTCTCAGTGGATCATCTTTCTCACCCAATTGTGCCTAGTCTTGTACTCCTTTTGTACCAGTTTGTTGCATTTACTTATATGATTAACCATTTCATCTCTGTCTCCAAATAACCAACACTTGCTATTCTGTTGCATATTATCAATTTTCACTTTGATATAATTTCTTCTTATGGCATTATTTTGTACTGCTATTAAAAGAGATTCAGTTTTTATCTTGAAGTTTTTCCCTTCTTAGTCATATCTCCAACTCTTGTGCAATCTCCCCAATTTGTCAATTGAAGAATCTATATAATTGTATTTCTTCCCATTTTTGTTTTCTAGATTTGGTTATATTTCTCTTTGTCTATGTCATTGCTTAAGTGTAAGAACTTGTGGATCCTCATCACTTTCCTTGTCTTTTGATTCATTTTTCATTTTTCTCGGTTTCAGTTTCTTTTGTTTAATGGCATATCAACCTTTGCAGGTTATTTAATGCCAAAGCCATCCTTCTAGAAGAATAGCTGGGAGGATAAGGGTATTAGTCTGAAAGTGAACGTGATAGCATGACTGGAATTTGAACTTGCTTACTATGATTCTGCTGTCAATCGCTTTAACCATTACACCACGAGGGCACACTCTTTTCTGAGTTCCTCTCTTGTTCAATTTAAGAATGGTTCAGAGTATCTTACAAACTTGACTTTCCAAGTGTATATTTCTATGATGAGTTTACTGCTACAGAGTTTGGTTTCAAAGAGTTTTCGTTCTTATGAGGTATTATTTACTTAATTTTTTTTAACCTCTGAATGAAACTTAGAGGTAAATGGTTAACGAAAAGAATTATTACATACTAAATATTCCCTTCACAATGCAGTGCATGACACAAGAACAGAAATGGGAGAAGAAAAAGAAGAAAATTCTTTCACTCTTACAAAGTATAATATAAAACTTTATAATGAATTGGTCTCAGGATATGGAGTAGGACCTTCTAACAGCACTAGATTATTCACTACACTAGGAAAGAAAAATGGTAGCATTGATAGAATTTTCTTAAAAAGTAATCACCAAAAAGACAAGTTTTCTTACAGTACCAAAGGAAAACAGCTCTAATTAAATTGTGTAAAACAGAAAGAAAAAAAAATGATGGATATTTGCAAGTTTGCTCAGCATGATACCAACAATAAAAATATGAGAATCAATGTATAAAACAACCTTAAAATGGGAGAATAAATAATAATTGGCTGAATACTTAATCTGATTTTAAATTTAATAGCAAATAACTCTTGAGTCTCATCAGAGAATTGCATCTTTGATACATGAAACTTTTAGTCATGGAACCAACTTAAAGAGGTGAGACATTTATATCTCTAAGCCTTTATCCTGCTCTGAGCACTTTCATGATAAAAGAAAAATAATTTTTTTGTTCACCTATCTATCTATATATATATATATATATATATAATTTTTCAAGGACAAATGTTATCTTGAGTTTATATCTTACAAATATATGACTGAAATTTAATCTAAAATTTTGTTTATCTAAGCAAGTTGTAAAATTGCATTTGATGGATAAATTCTTTGAGATTGGGAGTGTAGAAGATCGAAAGAAATCAGTCGAACCTTCTTTGTTACTTGCTGAAATCCCTCATGTGTCAAATCATTTAAATTGCTCAACAAGAAAATCAGTTTGAAAGCTATCTTTGCAGACTGTTACATCTATAACAACTGTTAGCATGACTACAAAGGAGTTAAATAGTTTAAATAGAAATTTTTAGTTTAGCTTGATGGTTTGAATCAGGTCAGGAATTGTTATTTGCTAATAGTACTTAATAACTTGGTACAACTTATCACATGTTACTTGGAGAGTTTGGTTTGGTTTTATCGCATATCAACCATTGTTGGTTATTTAATACCAAATCCTTTTTATAAATGTATATTAAATATATGTGGTGCATTCAGTAAGTTTCCAGACATTTTTGTACAGGCATTTAAAACTGTTGTACACTCTTGAAAATTCACTATGTTATTGCTATACATCTTATGAGATGACTCGCCAATTTTTATGAGTTCAGGTTCAAATGAACAGCTACAGCAGCAATTGGAATACACCCTACTAAACCCTGTTTATCACAGCTGGTCAATTTCAAAAATGCAATCTGATACTTTAGAAGAACGATATGCAATAAGATTGTGTTTTAAACTTGGAAAAAATGCCACAAAAACGTATGGAATGCTACAGACTGCTTTTGGAGCTTCTAGCATAAATCGAGCATCAGTTTTTGAGTGGCATAAGAGATTCAAGGAAGGCACAGAGTCTGTGAGGGGTGATGAGAGGTGTGGGAGGAGTAAGGAAGTCAATACACCAGAGTTGATTAGCCAAAGGGTTAGGGTTGGGGTTTGGGTTACTATGTTGAGGTCTTTAGGGAGTTCAGGAAGAGATTCCGTTGGAAGAGGCAAGCACTCTTCAAATCGGGTTAGTGGCATTTTCTTTGTTGCTGTCAAGTGTAAATAGGAAACCTTTCTTTGTTGCTGTCAAGTGTAAACAGGAAACCTTTTGTTGTTGCTGTCAAGTGTAAACAGGAAACCTTTCTTTGTTGCTGTCAAGTGTAAACAGGAAACCTTTCTTTGTTGCTGTCAAGTGTAAACAGGAAACCTTTCTTTGTTGCTGTCAAGTGTAAACAGGAAACCTCTCTTTGTTGCTGTCAAGTGTAAACAGGAAACCTTTCTTTGTTGCTGTCAAGTTTAAATCTTTTTGCTTAACCATATAAAGTAGACATTTAACTTGAAAATTTCCATGCCAGGTACTGGAGTTATTATCTTTTCTCCATAACATTTTTCTGAAAAATCAAAATTTAGATAAATAAAACGGCATAAAAATATATTAATAATGGTCTTATTTCGGGTCTATCATGTAATCATATTTATTATTCCAACGTTTCAATTCTATAAAATTTTATAACAAATAATAGCTAATCATCACTGTTTTTATTGCATAATTTTCTTGTAGAAATAATAAAATCTTAGAATTTATGGTTTAGAAGGAAATTAAACTTGTATAAATAATCTGTTGGAGTGAATATTTTTATGGAGTATACCAGATGTATAAATCTTAAATGGAGAGAAGACTTCATAAGTGATAAAATTAAATGTGATCTGAAGTTGATCTGGTTTTACCGCTTATTAAAAATCATGTTTCTATTAATTTAAAAATTGATATTTTATTGGAGTTGTACTTTTAAGCAGTTAATTATATATATATATATGTTCTTTTCCTTTAATACTTTCTGAATTTTGTTGGTATTAATTTTAGTTCCTTTTGTAAAACAAATGATTCAGAGTTTTGATTTATCAGAACATTAAACCCCATTTGTCAAAAATGTCATTTTACTAATAAATAACTAATTTTAATGATGAATCACTTTTGGTGGGTAGTGTATTTTATCATCACAATATAGATCTGTTTTCTTTTTTAAAGACTGATAACATGTTAATAGTCAATTATTATAAAAGTGATGTAACCTTTTTTTTTGTGCTTAATGTTTTATTCAATAGCTCAGTATGACTATAGAACGTTTTGCATATAAAAAGGAAATTCAATATAAAAAATCAAAAGAAAAAACCCAAACTCATGAAGAAGGGTTTTCATTGAATAAGAAATAATAATCTCCAATGGTTCAGCATAAATGTGATTGCTCGAAGTGATGACATTTTACTTAATGTCCATTAAACCACAGCTTTTCTTCACATTTGGTTTCTCTGTTTTAATGGTATATCAACCTTTGTAGGTGATTTCATGCCAAAGCCATTCTTCTGGAAGAACAGTAGTGGTATTATTTAACCCATAACCTGGAGGATAAGGGAGTTCATACCTTTCCCAAGGGTATTTGTCCAAAAGTGAACATAATAGTGCGACTGGAGTTCAAACTTGCTTATTACGATTCCGCAGTCCATCGCTTTAACCATTAAACCACAAGGATACCCTCTTTTCTTTATAGAACAAGAAATAGAATATAGAGTATCAACCAAAAAAATAAGCTATTGCAAAAATTTACCTAAGAAAAACAAAAAACAACAATCTTATGAAGTTTATTATTAAAGCTTTCATCAGCACCAGGTGTCATGTTACTAAAAGTTTTATCAGTTGAAAAGGTATTTTTGTGATTGAATTGATAAAAATAAATTGAACTAGATAAATAAAAAACATTTAATAACTCATTTCAATATTTATGATCTTAATTAATATTTGATGAAAATATTGTCATTTTGAAGATTTATGTTAGAATATATATAGTTCTATAAATTTATAAGTTTTTCAAATCATATATGCTGAGAAGGAGAAACTGATACTTTTACACTATATTAGTATGAAGTTCAGGGATTGGGATCTGATTCTAAGCAGAGGTACCAATCCATATGCATGTAAATAAAGCAACAAGGAAATCAAAAATGGTAAATGAGGAATTCAATCAGGGGGTTGGCTTTGATGATACATTTTAAGCTGACAATTATATTTTGTTGCATATTGATCTTTGACAAAGCCATCAATCAGAGATTTCTGGGACAGGATATTCCAGTTGTGTAAACTGGAAGACAGCTTGCATGGGTCAACAAGTGGAAGCAGATCATGTGAAATTCTATGTGTACACAGGTACTAACATCAGATGGTTAGTCTCAGAGTCACGGTCAGAGGAGACAGAGCTCATGACCCCCTGGCAGAGCCCAGTTGAAAACCTCTCATCAAGGAGGCAAAAACGTAAGGCCCAGAATATGGAATCACAATGTGGTTTAAGAAAAGATGAATATAGCAGTCCTCAGCCAGTCTATATCTGCATCCTCCATCTCCCTGTCCCTGTCTCTCTCACACTTACCACAGGTTTCGACCCTTTTGAGAAAGAAAGAAGAGAGTTATATTTTTGTAAAGAATGTGTTACAGTCTCATTATTCCTTCTTCATCATGGCTACATTCCATGTTGTATCAAGAGCAAATGGAGTGAATGGTTAAAAATTCTATTTCAAGGGAGAAAAATATTGTTTTAAAAATACATAAAGCTCTAATAAGATCTCATGTAGAATATTATACTCAGGCTTTGGCTCCAGTGTCAAGACATGGAAATTGGAACATAATATTGAGATTGGAGAGCATACAATAATGAGTAACAAAAAATGATAAAAAAAAAAGTAAAGATTACAGTTATAGGGAGAATTTAAAGAAATTAGGATTAAGTACTTTAATAGAAAGAAGGATGAGGGGTGATCTAAAATTCTCAAAATAATTAATGAAATTTCAAATTATGGTAGATATTTTTAATAGTTCTCTTCAAAATGGAAATTTATTGTCACAACATATTCCAAAAACTAGGTCAACCAACCAATTTAATTTTTTTTTTGCGAATTGAGTTATATATTTTTTTAAAAGGATTACCTAATCAGATCAAAAATCATAAAAGTAGAAAAAATTTAAGATTCAATTGGATGGTTTCAAAAAAATACTATGAGAAAAAGAATTCAAGAGGGCATTTTTGGGAACTATCAGATGAATTACTTAACAGAATTTGATCAGTATTTATAGACATTGTATTAATAGTGTTTATATTCTGTGCAAAGATTCTTTTTTAAGGTTGATGATGTGAGAAGATCATAAAAAATGGTGATGCCCTTAGAGGAATAACAAACAAATAATCATTAACAATGATAATATGTAAATATTTCTTATCAGAAATACCAGAGTTATATTACTTAATATTGATACAGCAAATACAAAAAAAAAACATGTTGTTTAGATACACCACTTTGGGACACATTTTGGGAATCAACACCAACGAGACAAGCTGTTTAAGAATAGTTTTTGGTTTGGTTTGATTTAATGGTTTATCAACCATTATAGGTTAATTAATGCCAAATCCTTCTTATACATATATATCAAATATATCATTTCTAAACACATTTTGTAGATAACAGTTTCAAAAAGCCTGAACTCATTCGCCAATGGCCCGGTAGACCTGGGTTCAATCCCAAGTTGAATCATACCAAAGACTCAAAAAATGGTACTTGATGCCTCCTTGCTTAACACTCAGTATTATAAGGTACGCGATCAAGGGTAAAGTTGAGCAATCTAGGGAAAGGAGTAGCGCCCTCCCCTACACCTTGGTTTAGTAGCTATCGAGAAGGGAGCCTTCAGGTAACCCTCAACTATGGTCAACTTTTAAATGGTATCACTAATTTCTATCTAATATAAATAATTCTATTTACTATTAATTTGTTTGCACATAGTTAAATGTTTTCAAGTATAGCTATTTTGCACTAACAATTCAATTAAACATCAGTCATATGTTTACATTCAGTTAAATGATCAAACAGTTCTATTTCAAACAATTTAGTTTAGCACAAGTCATTTGTTTGCAGTTAGTTTAAATGTCAAACATTTCTATTTGAGCCATAGATAGGACCCTACCAGGTGCTTCTACTCCTGTCCAGAGTGGATCTGGGAATAATGACAATGATAGGGTACTCCACATTCCAGCATTACTGGAGCCCCACCATCAGATGGTTTAGTGTCATATCTAGGACTTTTGCTGGGGTGGGGCTTACCCCACTGCAGAGATGCAGTCAGTGTATTCTTCAGCTCCAGCCAACTGGGCCAGTTTAAGAATGGTACTAAAAATTTGAAACTCCAGGATTTTTGTGGAAAGGTAAGATTTTTTAGAGACTACCACTATGCCAAAAACAATTAGTTTATATTTGTGCTAGTTACCCATGAAAATCCACTATGAGAGCATGCCAGGAATTAGAAATTCCACATATCAGTCTGTTTAAAATTTTTTTGGAAATGGTTTAAAAAATGATTCTTTACAAACTGTAGTTACTGCAAAGTCTAAATGACCAGGATATTGTGGTTCTTGTACAAAAATAGTTGTGCATTGTAAGGATTATGATGAAAATATTGTTTAGAGAGCATCTATTTTTCCTGGGCCCTTGTCTTGCTTCAAATGTAAACTATGTCTGATTCTTGAGCATTATTTTAAAGTTACTTGATCACCATATATTACAAAAGATGCATTTTTTTTATGAGTCTATTTTCAGATGATGCAAAGTGTGTTGTCCTGAGTATGATACTAAACTGCATCCAGTACTGAAACTCCTGTTCTTGAGCTCTGAAGAGTACAGAGTACCTCTTCATTGCTATTACTTCCAGGCCCACTCCAACCCAGTGTGATAGTACCTATTAAGGTCCTATCTATGGGTCAAATAGATCTGTTCAAAAATTATTTGTATTAGTTTGGAATACTTGCTCCCACATTACTGTGTGTAAATTATTTGTATTAATAATTATAATAATGGTTCACAGAGGATTATTAATATAAGCAAAAGCATAGTCAGCTATTCTTATTTCTTTGATAAAAATAAAATGGGATTTCTTCCAATCTGTAGCCAGGACAATTCTCTTGTATAGATGCAGTACATGGATATCAATGAAACACATGGAGAAAAAGCTACATGCTAACTATACAAGAATCCTGCATGCAGCAGTTGTACGGCCACTTACCTCCCATCTCACAAAGGATTCAAGGAAGATGAACACGTTAGGTGAAGCACTGCTGGAGAAGCAAGGATCAACTCATAAGTGACAGTCTCTGATGAACTTCTACACATGGATGTGCTCGAATTTGCTTACCAGCCAGGACTTACATAAATCAGCTCTCTGGGATACTAGATGTCGTCTAGAAGACCTACCAAGAGAGCTGGTTGATAGGGATTGATGGCAAGAGAGAAGGGACTCCATGTTGTCAGTATTTAATTGTATGCAAACAAATGATTATTATTAAATATGAATAACTACCTTAAACACTATCATTTTGGTGAGTCAACTTCTTTGTAAGAGACATTTTCTTTTACACCTACAATTCTTGAGGGATTCTCCAGTATTTATTTTTCTTATCAATTTTATTGTTAGGTTTTCTTGATAATGTTTTGTACATTGTCCATATAGCTGTAGTTGATCATTACTATATTTTTTATATATCCCTGGGGGAATATACTCAGTATAAATAAGACTCCACACGAAGAGTAAGTATAACAAGTTTATCATTCAAAAGTACAACATACAAATAATATATGGACACTCAATTGTATCTTGAATGCCAGAGTGGGTACTCTCGCTTCTCTCACTTGGCTACCGCTTACTTGCGTCTTTTATAGACCGAGCAATCCATTCACAGGGGTTTCAGGATCTTCCACTTTATCAATTTTAGTTGAATATTTTGTTTGGTTTAAGAAAAAGTTTCTTCATTAAATTCAGGAATTTTTTTTCCGCTTTTGTCATTTCAGCCTAAGTAAAAGAAGACTGAGTTATTTGGTATTTCTACTTCTCCTACTTTACAATTGATTATGTTTTCATTGAAAACAAGATTCATTTTTTTTATTTTCATTTTCTTTTAGTCTTCATTCATATTATACTTTTGTCTGTTCTTTCAGACACTCTGATGCATACTGATACTGACTCCAGTTTAACACCATGTTCTTTCAGGGAAGCTAAGAATACACTGACTGCATCTCCTCCAGAGGAGTTAGACACTCCCCACCAAAGTACCCATTCATTGGTATTACTTCTAGGAGCACTTTAATGCAGCATGGTAATACCTGTTAGGTTTCGATCTATGAGTCAAATAGATTTGTCTGAAAATTATATGCATTAGATAGGAATAACTAATATGGTCAAGCTGTGTGCAAGAGCTTAAGAAACAACACAGAAAATGTAACTATAAATATTTAATGTATCCAATTCATTTATATTTAATGCTCCAAGTTTCGTTGCCAGGAAGGATAGATGATTGGGATGGATGGAGAGAGACAGTTTGACATGCTGTTAAAATCGATTTGCTTAACCCCAGCCATGAGTCAAATGTGTGTAATAAACTGCAGGTGTTTCTCTACAAAACTGTGTATCATGAGTGTCAATATCTGAAATAGTTTGTTTTTTGAATTGCCTATTTCTTTCATACATTCCCTGTACAGTCAGTTGGAGGTAATTAGTGGAGTACAGTGAAGGAAAGATTGTAATCTTTTGCTAATGCAATAAACATTAACATTTTATTGGGTAAAAATACAATATCCCAGTTACTGAAAGTCAGACTAAATGTGCTCTACAAAAGTCAGTTGCCTATACTCTTTGTTTTCATAACTAAAAAGTTCCATTGAACTTGATTAAAAAATGTCATTTTCCTTTTTCATCTGGTGAGTTAGATTTGTTCCACTTAATGGAAACAAGATAGATTCTCCAACCAGCTAAAATTTCATTCGATAGTAAAACCCAGATTCAGTTCACCTTTGAAAGTTGTTTATTGCATTCTTTTTTATTCTTTGTATAACTTTTATTCACCTGCAAACTTCCATAAAAATTATAAAATTATTTGTATTAACCCAAGCCCTCCACCACAGGTGAAATGTGACATAAGGTCAGTTTTAAAGTAGACTACAGCTGATTTGAATTCAGAGTTCTTCTTCTTGACCATTGCCTGTACCAAGGCTAAAGAACCCTTGTTCAAATTCTGGATGAGTCTGTTTGCATTTCCTTTCAAACTAATGCCCTTGAGAAAGGCATAAATTTATTTGTTCTCCCTTCAGTTATGAAAAAAATAGACAAACTGGGTTCTTTAGCTTTGGTATAGCAACCAGTCTAGGAGAAGGAACATTCTGAATTCAAACTAAGTGTACTATTCTTAAGAATTGACCTTGTGTTACACCCTGCCTGTCGTGGAAAGGTTGGGTAAAATCAAGCACATTTTAGATTCATGCTGGATATTGAAATTATCCAAAATTTTTTCACAAGCATTTTCAACAATAATTGATCATTATCAAGGCTAATATATAAGAGATAACTATAAAATTCTAATTACAATCCTTCACTCCATCCTGAATAGAAGCATTACTGTCATCATGGATATTTATGTTAAATCAAAAAGACATTCAGCTGATTGCTCAAATTTTTTTTATTCCGTTACATACTTCATTCTGACAGTGGTGCTCAGAATACACAGACTACAGGAAAGTAAGACCCCCACAAAAAAGAGGTGTCAAGGGTACGACACTAAACTGTATCTAATGGTGAGGCTCTAGTTCTGAAAATCTGGGGAGTGTGAAGTACCCCTTCATTGCCATTACTCCCAGGTCTACTCTGATCTTGATTAGTGATATCTGTCAGGGTCCCATTTTGGGGTTAAATAGATCTTTTTAAAATACAAATACTTCATATATAACTGTATACAAAAAAATTCCCCCTTGAACAACGGCACAAAAAATATAAATATGAACATACAATGAATGCGATACCCTCGCCTTACAGTATAAAGTAACCCTAGACAAGTTGACATGCTATTAAAATGAATCTGTTAATCAATAGTATATTGGACATGAAATTACTTTGTCTACTAATAAGAGCATTTTAAGTATATTACTCTAACAAAAATCTCACTGTTTTAACTGAGTTATCATCATAGATAACTACATTTTATTATAGATAAGAGGCAGATAAACAGCACAAGGAACTGTGAGGCATACTCTTATATTGAAGGAGTATCTTCTGATCACATAATTGCCCCATTTACTCAGAAATAAGACACAAACAAGTAGAGTTTCACAATATGACTGTTCCTTGTTTGCCAACAGTGATATAAGCAATTAGTATATGGTAAGTGTGAGAAACAAGTTTGATACACCTCAGAAGACATCAGAAAGACATGCTCTGAATGACAAATATGAAAACTTTGTTATCACGTATATAGAAACAGTAGCTGAATGCATACCAACCAAACCAAGAGCCAAATGAAGAGTTCCATGGGAGTCAATAGCAGTTTGAGAAAAATTAGATTACATCAAAAAAAGGCACCTTGACTTATTAAAGGAAACTTAGCAAATGCCAATGAGCAAAAACTTAAAACCCAGAAAAAAACTAAATGAAACATTTTAAAAGGAATAACTAGAAAAGATTTAAAGCTAAATGAAAGAAATCAGAAATTTGATAGAAGATAGACAATCATGATTAAAAGGGCAGACAGTAAAAAAAGTTAGAGGAAGTAAAAGCATTTTGAGAGCAAAACTAAAATCTACCAGCCAGAAAAAAAGACTTCAGAAAGTTGAAAGAATAATTCAAGAATCTGTGGAGAAACCCTCCTGAAATCACTGATAAACTAACTGAAAAAAGCTATTAACAGAGACATCAAACTTGTATAGTTTACAGAGGAAGAATTTGACAAAGTTCTGAAAAAATTAAAAGCAAAAAACTTGACTTGATGAAATATCTCCAGAAGAATAGAAGACAAAGAAATTTGATGACATAGTTCTTCGATAATGCAATGATGTCAGTAAACAAAATATAATAGAGAAATGGACAAAAGGCTGTAGTTTCTCCTTCTGCAAGTGTTATAGTGATATACCCCATGACATCACTGCATGGACTCTCCCTGACACTATAAATAGTGACTGGCTCAATAAATAAGGCAAGTGAGTCGAGTCAGCTACCGGTAACTGTTATTCTCTGTATTTCCGTAAATGTATACTGTTGTAAACCTTACATCTCTTTGTGTTACTCCTTTCTGGCCCTTCAAAGCCACTGCACCAAGAAAAGTAATCCTTGAATCTCTAACAACCATAGAGATAGAACTCTTCCAACTATAACTGCTAAGGTTTATAATGCTCTGCTTCCGAATGACATCTAGGCTGAGGTTGAGAAAATTCTGGGAAAAAATCAGAACAGTTTTCAGAGAAATCAATCTATGACTTCTCAGATTCAGACTATTCATTGAATCATCAAAGGAACTTTTGTAAAAAACTTTGAAGCAACACTATTGTTTGTAAGATTTCTCAAAGGCATTTTATTCGATATACTGAGGAAAGATAGAACAAATACAACAAGTATCTGGTCTCCCCAAAGGAACTGTTGCCACCATAATGATGCTTTACAAAAACATGAAAGTAATGGTTTGCTCTCTTAATGGTGACGCTGACTTATTCAAAATATTCCCTGGAGTCTTGCGTAGGGATACATTTCTGCTATATTGGCTTATAATCTGCCTAGATTGCATACTACGAACATCAATTGATCTAATAAAAGAAAATGGTTTTACATTAAGAATAAAAGAAGCTGACAAAACCCTGCAGAAACTATGACAAATGCAGACTATGCAGATGATCTCGTGCTTCTCACAAATATACTTGTCCCAGCCAAATCTCTATTGCATAGCTTTGAGCAAGCAACAAGAGGTATTGACCTTTATATGAACCCAGATAAAACTGAATTCATGTGTTTTAAACAAACTGGAGACATCTCTATATTAAATTGCAAGCCTCTAAAATTAGACGACCAGTTCACATACCTCAGTAGCAATATCTCATCTACTGAAAGTGATTTCAATTTACGTTTAGTGAAGATATGGATTGCTATAGTCAGATTGTTGATCATCCGGAAATCTGATTTCTCTGATAAAAATTAACAGGATTTCTGCGGCTGTGTAGTATTACTGGATGATTGCACCACCTGGACTTTAACAAAACACTAAGAGAAAAAACTCGATGAAAATTACACAAGAATGCTATGGAAGAAGCACTCCACAAATCAACTGGTGTATGGCCACCTGCCTTCCATCTCATAAACCATCCAAGTACGATGAATAAGACATGTAGGGTACTGCTGGAGAAGTAAGGACAAGCTCATAAGTGACATGGACTCCTACACATGGACACAGCAGTGCCAGCTGACCAACAAGAACTTAGATATAAGAGCTGTGTGTGGATACTGTATGCAGTCTAGAGGACCTACTTGGAGTGATGAAAAATAGGGACGGACAGAGAAAGATAATCAATGGACTCTGTGCTCTCAGCCTAACTGGATGATGATGATGATGATGATATTTTATCAATAAATATAAACACTAATGTAGTTGGTATAAACAACTCCAAGACAATCATATGAGCTCTTATAACTTATGTATTGTCTTTCAAATCTGTTTCTTGTCTTTGAAGCAGTGTCTTCATATTATCTATTCACAATCTGCTTTGCAATTTCTATACATTATTTACACATTTTTTTATTAGGTATTCCGTTAGTCTTATTAAAAGTTTAAGTGATAAAGTTTTAAAAGTAGGTCAGAAAAAGGAAAACTATTCAATATGATAAATATTTTTCATTTTCATCCTATTAAAGAATAAAAGTTGAATTGTGCAAGAAATTGGAAGTAAGACATCTATAATGAAGATAAAGTGTCTTAATTTGTGTTTGCTTAGATAATTATAAAAGGTATGTAAAGGTTAAAATGAAGGTGTAAAAATAGATGGTTTTATAAAAGGTTTGTAATAATAAGTTGAAAAGATGTGTAAAATAAATAATTATAATATAGGTCTAAAAATAGATGGTTTTATAATAGGTGTGTAAAATAAATAATTATGATGTAGGTCTAAAAATAGATAGTTTTATAAAAGGTTTGTAATAATAAGTTGAAAAGATGTGTAAAATAAATAATTATAATGTAGGTCTAAAAATAGATGGTTTTATAATAAAAGTAAAGTAAAGTTGGCGACCTTAATCGAGGGTGACCCGAAGGCTCCCTTTTTGATAGCTACTACACCGAGGTGTAGGGGAGAGTGCTACTCCTTTCCCTGGTTTTATAATAGGTGTGTAAAATAGATAAGTAAAATGAAGGTGTAATAAAAAAGGATTTGATGAAAGGTGTGTAAAATAAATTGTTAAAATGCTGTTATAATAAATGTTTATAAAATGTATAGAATAAATAGTTAAAAGGGGGACATCATAATAAATGGAAAGAAGGATAATAATGAATGTTAAAAATGGAGGTGTAATAATAGCTAAAAAGGATGTTTCATTAGAAATGGTTTAAAGGTGGCATGATAAATGGTTATCAGTGTAATATTTTTTTGTTAGTTTGGGTTTTATGGCACATCAACCTTTGAAGGTAATTTAATGCCAAATCCATTTTTATACAAATAATAAGTTCTATTTTAAACAGTTCAGTTTAGCATAAGTATACAATTTAATTGTCAAAAGCATGTCTATTTCAAGCGATTCAGTTTAGTCAAATAGTTTTAATTCAAACAATTGAGTTTAGTATAAGTATAGTTTTTGTTGACACACAGTTAAATGTCAAACAATTCAGTTTAGCATACAAAAACAGTTCCATTTCAAACAATTCAGTTTAGCATAAGTACATAGCTTAAATGTCAAACACTTCTATTTCAAGTAATTCAGTTTAACATAAGTATTCAGTTTAGTTCTATTTGACCCATAGATAGGACCTTATCAGGTGCCATCACTCCGAGCCAGAGTGGACCTAGGTTATTAAAGGGATACTCCACATTTGCCAAAGATCCAGCATTACTGGAACCTCACCATCAGACTGTTTAGTGTCATATCCTGGAAACTCATTGGGTGGGGTATTACCCCTCTGCAGAGATGCAGTCAGTGGACTCTACAGCCCCAGCCAACTGGGCCATTTGGTATAATAGTAAAGGTTGATAACTAATGGGCTATCATAAAAAGGGGGTAATAATGTATGGTTATAAAAGGAGGTGACATAAATAGTTAAAAAGGGTGTACCATAATACAAGGATCACACAACAAATAAAGTAGATTTTGCCTAAGGAGCCGGCAATAAGAAGTACTGTTTACAGTGACACTTCTTCTCCAAGGAAATTAGTTGTCATGGGTCCTTTCATGTCTCAAATGACCGTCAGTATGACCTTTATTGACTGCTGCACCCAGAACTTTTTCTTTACTGGAGAGTCAGTATGTTTCCATTCTATGAACTATCTTTTTGACTCAGGCTCTGTAAATTTCACATGGTTTCCACTTCTCAGTTATCAAACATTTGATGACATGACTCTGTTTAAGCCTGAAGCACTGTTTGATTTGTTTCCTTTTTTTTTTTTTAATAGCTTACAAAATATTTTTTGCAAGATTAGAATAATGTTTTGTATTAACCAATTCCAAACAATGCAGAGTTTCCATTTATGGAAAGAAAATACTGATGATAAAATTATTTTTCTTTTTCGAAAAAAATTTCCCGTTGTATATAGGTTCTATCTGGTCATCCTGCTTCTGCTTGTCCATGTGAAGAGATCCACTGGAGTACGTCATTTATGAGTTCATCCCTACTTCTTCAGCAGTGTTCCGCATGTTTGGTTTGTCTAAGTTGGATGGTTTTTATGATGGGTGGTAAGTGGCCATACAGCTGCTGCTTTGTTGGGTGCTGCCTTCAGGAATTGTTCAATATTGCTTGCAGCATTCTTGTGTAGTTACTGTCAGGTTTTTTTTTCTAAATTTAGTTAGTGTTCATATAGTGCATCCATACAGCAGTGTCAACACGAGTGCTGCTTGGAAAAAAACTGTGTTTTATTTTATCGATCAGGTTTGACTTCCATCTGACTGATAGCCTATCGATAGCTGTCCATGCCTTTGCTAGTCGCATATCGATGTCTGTCTCGGTTGATGAGATACTGCTTCCTAGGTAGATGAACTTACTAAATGGTAGCTCTCTGAAACTAGTAGACAATAAATGCTTAAAATGGTGTAATAAATAATTTTTATAAAGGGGTGATAAATTATGGTTAAAAAGAAGGTATAACAGTAAATGGTTAAAAACAGTGTGTAATTTTAATTGGTTAAAAATAAAATAAAGTTTATAACTTGAAATTATATTTTATATATTAAGATGATGCCAGTAATTTATTGTTATAAAGCATATTTCACAATGATTATTCATCATAATTTTTATGAAGGAGTGTCCAGTAATAAAGTTTATATTTTAGTAAATGGCTATGAGAATAGTCTCATCATAAAAGATAAAAAAAACTTTTTTTTTTTCATTATAAAAGGTGTCTTGTAATAAAGGGTTAAAAATTTGTCTCATTACTAATAAATGTCTCTCCCTGTAGAAGTCAATGGAACAACAATAGTAGCAACTTACCGGAGGTCTGGTTCATGCAGACGTAATCTGTGGAATCCCAGCAATATGGACACCAGCTCGAGCTGAGCTGGGGGCTGGTATTTATGCACAAGCGTGACCAATCGGATGATTCAGCCAATTGCAGCCCAAAGAATGGATTGGCCCATATGCACAATGGAATCTGCCCGTGTGGCATAAATAGTCCTCCTCTTTCTTGAGAGGGAACTGCTAGTTCTTGAAAAGTTGGTCATTCAGCTGGACTTCGACTAGGACTCTATTCAAAGATCCAGTACACCCAATAAAGAATATCAATTTTACCATGATTGATGCATATGTGATCAATTTCCTTCTCTTTTTCAAATAATTTTGCTTTATATTCAATAAGATTAATGAGGACAGAACTTAGAACAAAAAACTTTTAATTGAATGGCTTACAGAAGAGGTAAATATAAGCAATCGACTAATAATCTGGAACAGCTCATGATGAACAGTAACCTGTGTCAGTAGAACATTAAAGATCTATCAGTGATTTACTATGGTTACAAGAAAACCATGTCTATTTTAGGCCATAAAATGAAATATCTAAAATAAATTGTCTTGCTGATCAAACGACCCAGAAGATTAAAATATTCACACAAAATGTTGCAATTAAAGATCAAAAGAGCAAGTCTGTTGATTTACCTCCCTTTGCCGTTTTTTTTTTTTTTCCTTTTTAATATTTTTTCCTTCTCCAGCACATGGCAAACTGACATTGAACTGTCTTGCTGTATCAAATCAATGAGAAATAGAATTTGGGGAAGCTTTTGCACTTTAATGGAAATGGAGATGCTGGTGGTCGTGATAAAATACAGAATGGGAGTGTAATCTAAACTTCCCAATGTCTATTGTCAAAACAGAAAAAAAAAGTATCATTATTAGCTGTTTCCCTCTGTCTGTCAGTCTGTCTCTCTCTCTCTAAAAATGAGACAAAAGGCACAAGATTGAGTACAAGACATTCTGGATATATCTTGGAACCATTTGATCAAGAAACTGAAATACATCTAAATGGATAGTGATCTCAGTAAGGGTATGTGTCCTGGCTGGCATATGTGAATAGCAGATAGATGCATTTTGTGTAAGAGGTGTTTATAAAGCTATTAAAGTGAGAAATATCTGGTGAGATGTCAATATCTTTCGTTGTAAAGGTGAATAACTTTAGAGAGGCTTTATTGATTAACTTTTGTGCCCATATATGTAGAGTCAATGCTCATCGTCAGTACCATGTTCTATACTATTTCAGTGGGAGATTCTTTGATTTATAATATGAACTGTTTATCTCTATTAACACAGGAAATAAAAATGACATAATTGCTGCAAGGCAAATAACCAGCAGTATCCATATTTGAACACACACACACACACATATATATATATATAACCATACTCACACACATCCTCACTCACACACATACATGTGTATATATATATATATATATATATATATATATACTCATACACACATTGCATGCCCCATTCATTTGGCCTTGTGCCACATCGAAGCAAAGAGCTTCATAAATTACTATAGGTGTCCATGGTGTAATGTTTATCGTCATAGGAAATGGACACGGAGACACGATTTCAAATCCTGGACGAGACTAATTGCATTTCACATATCACTAATACCCTCGGGAAAGGTATGAATCCAATTGTTCTCCCTCCAGCTATGGGTAAATAGTAGGGCAGACTAGGTTTTTCAGCCTTGGTGAGGCAACTAGTCTAGGAGAAGGAAAACTCTGAATTCAAACCTGTTAAACTCCACTTAAAAATTGACCTTGTGTTATATCCTGCCCGAGCAGAGGGGTTGGATAAATATGATAAATTACTATATACTCATACACACATGCACACACACACACACATATATATATATATATATATATATATACTAGGTGAACCTTGTGTCCTGGGTTGATGCTGTAGAATATGCAGATTGCATCTCTGCAGAAAGCTAAGACTTCCCCCAACAAGTGTCCTGCATATGACACTTAACCATCTGATAGAGAGGCTTCATTCCTGGAGCTTTGGGTTATGTGAAGTAACACTTCATTGCCATTACTCTCAGATCCATTCTGACCCACGGTGGTAGTAACTGTTAAGGTTCCTTCTACAGATCCAATGGAACTGTTTGACAATTTAACAGTTTGCGGATGTGTGATTTTTATTAAATTGAATTGTGAATATTAAATAGCAATGCTTGAAACGATTCAAATGTTGCAAATAGAACTCTTAGTGTTAGATAACAATACTTGCAACCATTTAACCAAGTGCAAACAAATGTTCTCTGGCTCATTGAAAAATGTTCCCTACAAATTGTTTGTTTACAAATCAAATATTTAGAAGCAGAATTGGTATTGAATGGCCCATAATGATTGATATGCCATAAAATTCAACCAATCATGTGTCTTGGGTGTGATATGAAACTGCATCTAGTGGTGAGACTCTAGTTCTAGAACTTCAAGGAATGTGGAATCAATCCTCTGATCCAGAGAAGTACATGTTGGAGTTCCATTTATGGCTTGAATAGATCTGTTTGAAAATGATTAATATTAGATAAGAATACTTGAAATCATATTACTTTGTACAGATTCTTTGTACTAAGAATAGTAATTGTGAACCTATAATTGTTTACAAAGGAATACACTGGTTTAAAAAGAAATTGAGACAAGCAAAAAATACCCATTTTTACCTAATTTGAGGGTGCTGAATTCAAATTTGAAATCCGTTTTTACTCATCACCTCTAGTTTTTTAGATATGCATAGTGTGCATTTTGTTCATATACGGTACGTAAAGGTGTATATGAATTCAGGGTTAATTCTAATATTGTGAGACTTATGGCTTATTTTTTAGTTATTATGCACTAAATGTAAGTGATAGCATTACATTATATATATATATATATATATAAAGACGGATTTTGATAGTTATGGCAGCAGGTATCAATCAACACACTGGCAGTCATTGGAAGAGGTTGTCTCGCAGGCGGCACAGGAGGTTGGTGTACAGAGTATTTGTACAAAGAATAGTAATTGTGAACCTATAATTGTTTACAAAGGATTATCATTATTACTATCATTTTACTCTTTGAGAGTTTTTTATGCAGCAGTATTCTGGCTGATCTTAATAATGCTGTAGTTTGGATGGTCTTCTCTTATCCTCTGATTTCTAAGTCTTTCAGTCTCTTTACCAAGCCTTTGGGGGTTGTTCTGAGTGCACCAAATCCAATTGGAATCACTGTCACTTTCATGTTCCATAGTTATTATCATTATTATTTATTTGAAGTCATATAATTGCTTGAAATACTTGAGATAATTTATAACTGTGTGGAAATCATTAATACTAAATTGGAATTCTTGAAACTATATAGCTATGTGCAAACAAATGATTATAATTATTAAATAGGATTAGTTATTTAAAATCATAGAATTGTGTATAAATTATTTGTATTAAAAATGGTTACTTGAAGCTTTATTTGTTTAGTAAAGATTTTTATTATTATTAACTGGTAACCATATAACTGTCTGCAAACAAATCATTATCATAGGAATAATATAAACCATAAAATTCAAAAATATGCAATTTAAAAAAAAATGCTACTAAACAATTAGAACTTTATTTGAAATCATTTTCCCCTTTGACTGAATGAATTTTTTTATTTTGTATCATAAAAAATTCATCCAGTCAAAAAGAATTATTAACATTTTGATATATTCAATGAAATATAGTAAAATCATGCTTTGGATGATGGAGCAGAAGATCTTTTTTGTGAAAATATGTTACAAAATTCTGTCTTTCAATATTATTCAAACCAGATACAGAAGGAAATTCAAATTCAACACATTCCCGAACAGGAATCAGATTTTTGAGTTGGCAAAGAATTTTGAAGGTCGTAGGGCAGTGGGTTCTTATCCATCTGATAACAATCCAAATACCTAAGAATGTCACCAGGGTTCAAGAGTTAGTCAAAGGGGTGTCCTTGTGGTGTAATGGTTAAAGTGCTAGCAAGTTTGAACTCCATTCGCACTATTACGTTCACTTTTGGACACATACCCTTGGGAAAGGTATTTATCCCCTTATCCTCCCAGCTATGGGTTGAATAGTACAACTACTGTTCTTCTAGAAAGATGGCATTGGCATTAAATAAGCCACAAAGGTTGATATACCATTAAACAAAGAAACCAAGTATCGGTCAAGATCATAGCAACAAGAAGTTTTGAAATATGTCTCAACACAAAAAAAATCTTCTAATCCATCATCCAAGAGATGATTTCACTATATTTGGGTGTATCCATCAAAATGGTAACTCTTTTTCAAACAATAATCTGAAAAAAGAAAAATAATAAAGTCATCAGGTAAGATCTGAGAAGCAGTAGCATTGTTTCAACAATATTGGAACACCCTGTGTGTGTGTGTGTATATATATATATATATATATATATATATATACACACACACATGGACGCTTACGAAACGGCTGGAGAGGAGGCTGGACGGAAATTACACAAGAATGTTGAGAGCAGTATTAAACAAGTCCTGGCGACAACACCCCACGAGACTCCAACTATACGGACACTTGCCCCCCATCACAAAAACTATACAAGTTCGACGAACCAGACACGCAGGACACTGCTGGAGAAGCAAGGACGAGCTCATAAGCGATGTACTCCTGTGGACCCCCACTCATGGATGTGCAAGAGTGGGACGACCAGCACGAACTTACATACAGCAGCTATGTGAGGACACGGGTTGTAATCCTGAAGACCTGCCGGAGGCGATGAATGATAGGGAGAAATGGCGAGAGACGGTCAGGGATATCCGCACAGGCGGCGCGACATGATGATGATGATGATACACACACACAAATACATATATGTATATATGAGGCTCATTCAATAAATAAAGAGAAATTTGGGGGGAAAAGCAAAATAATTTTTTTTTAAAAGAATTTAACTCTGCATTGTTTGAAGTTGGTTTATAAGCAAAAATTATTCTAATCATCAAAACATATTTGTTTGGGGGCTATTCAAAATGGTAGCAAATCCATTAAAGTGCTCCAGGCTTCAGCATAGGTTTTTCATTAAGTTTTTGGTGTCTGAGAAATGCAAACTATATGAAATTTACTGAAAAAGTTCTTGGTGCAACAGTCAGTGAAGAAGGTCTTGCTGTAACAGTCTTCTGAAACATAAAGGGATCAATCACTACTGATTTCCTTGAAAAAGCTGCAATGGTAAACAACATTTCCTTTTGCCAACTCCTTAGGCAAAATTTGTCTTATTTATTGAATCACCTTACATATATATATATATATATATTTACCAACCCCTCCACTCAGGCAGGATATGACACAAGGTCAATTTTTAAGCAGAGTTTAACAGGTTTGAATTTAGAGTTTTCCTTCTCCTAGACTAGTTGCCTCTGAAGAACCCAAGTCTGTCTTACTATTTACCCATAGCTGGAGGGAGAATAATTGGATTCATACCTTTCCCAAGGCTATTAGTGCTCTGTGAAATGCAATCAGTCTCGTCCAGGATTTGAACTCGTGTCGCTATGTTCATTTCCTACGACAATAACTATTACACCACGAGCACCTCCAATGACCTTACATATATATATCTGTTTGTATATATATATATATATATATATATATATATGCATATGCACACACACCATATCACTATTGATACTTCTCAGCTATACTTTTAATTTCAGCTATTAGAATAGCAGATACAAATACTGGTTATGTTAATATTAAGGTATTATTGTAAACTGGGTCTCAAAACCATTGAATCTACTTAAAGAATTCAACAAGTGGGAAGAGATGAAACAGAATCTGACAATACTGCTAAAAACTCATTGAAGCATTTTTGATACAGTGATTTGAATCAGAAGTGAACAACAATCAATTCACAATTTTGTTGGTTTTAAATTCCAAGAAGGGCAGAATCCAATCCCCAGCACTCAAAAATTTTAACAAGAGAAAGGATAATCAGGAAACTCTGTAGGTATGGCTTTATATACACTTCAAAAATATGCAGGAGCTCTCGAGGTCTCTCATAAACTCTCAGTTGATTAGAAAGTGAAAATGCTTTTGATATACTCCGATATCTTGAGATAATAAACGCACAGCTTTAATTTCCTGGGATGTGTGAAAAACAATAACATTATGAAATAAATGTCTTTATATTCTCAAAGATAAATTAGATTTATAAGCTTATTTATTGGGAAGCAATAATAACATAAAAAGTAGCATATTTCTCTAAACTAACAAGATTTATATGTTCCCACTTGGCAATTCCCCGTATATATTTTGTGTTATTCAGACCATTTAACAGCTGTCATAGATGAGTGGTTGAACCGCATAAGAAAGAATGTTAATTACAGGATCATGTGATGCGAGTTTGAATCCCACTGGGGGCTTAATTCATTTAACAGTCATTAACAGGTTTTTATGCATGAATATACATTTCAAAAATATCAATTTGTTGCAAAATTATTGATGTGTTTTGATCAAAAATAATTTCAGCAGTCTCCAGTGAACATACAATCAAACAATGGACATTTTGATTTGTAGCTGAAGAAAGTAATATTTTCTTGCTTATTATTAGACAGTGATTTATTCAAACTGTTTTCCTCATCTTTTTTGTTTTAGTCACAGTGTTTTGCCCATTATATTTTCTTGACTGCCTGTTGTATAATCAGTAACATTCTAAGAAATTCAAAATGGGCTCCACCCTATTAGCAGGGTCTAGAATACACTGATTATCTACAGAAGAAGAAGACTTCCACATAAATGTTGTCCTGAGTTTCTCACCAAACTGCATCTGATAGTGAGGCTACAGTTCTGAAGCTCTTAGTAGAGCAGGATACCCCTAAATTGCCATTACTCTCCTATCCGCTCGGACTCTGAATGGTGGTACCTGTTGCGGTCCACTCTATGGATCAAATAGATCTATTTAAACATTATTTGTATTAGAAATACTTGATACTAATATGACTGAGTACAAATTAACTTTATTAAGAATAATTGAAGCTTTAATTCTTTACAAATGAATATTATTATGAGTTACTTGAAACCATATAACTTTGTACAGATTATTTGTACTAAGAATAGTAATTGGGAACCTATAATTATTTACAAAGAATTATTATTATTATTATCATCATTTTACTCTTTGAGAGTTTTTCATACCGCAGTATTCTGGCTAATTTTAATAATGCTGTAGTCTGGATGGTCTTCAAATGTCCTCTGATTTCTAAGTCTTGAAACCATATAACTGTTTGCAAAAAAATTCTTATTTTTAAATAGCAATATGTACTTAAAACCATATAAAAGTGTATAAAATACTAATATTAGGTAGGAATACTTGATATCATATAACTGTGCAAAAAAGACACATCTTAAGAAACAACTACACAAAAATGTAAATATAAACATACAATGAATGTGATTCCTTTACCTCTAAATATAAAATAAATCTACTCAGGTTTATACCATTAAAATCAGTCAATCAATCTCACTATTAAAATCAATCACTCAAACCATTCAAATCAATCAATCAATTAAAATGAGCTTTTTATTCCATCTACCAGACTGTTGTCTTCATCTTGGTTGAGGAACTACTTCTTTGATTGTTTGGTTTGGTTAATGGGATATCAACTTCTTATGAGTTATTAAATGCCAAAATTTGATTCATTTGTAAATGTTTAATTATAGTTGTAACTATATTTTCAGTGTTCCATCCTTTTTTTTTAAATTGCACTTTATCTATTTTCATTCATTTACACTGTTTATATATCAAATATTCATATCTTATAATTATAAAGTAGCTATTCCTATTTCATGACAATCATTAGTTTGCACAAAGTTACATAGTTTCAAGTATTTCTATCTAATATTACTAATTTGCTAGCAATTATATAGTTTCAAGTAACTAACGATAATCATTCTTTCTAAACAATTATAGTTTCAAGCTATTATTCTTCATACAAATAATATGCATACTTTAAAATAGTTTCCAATATTCCTATCTAACATTAATAATTCTCTCAAATAACGATAATCATATGTTTGCACACTGTTATATGGTTTCACATATTCCTATCTAAAATCAGTAATTTTCAAATAGATCTATTAAACCCCTAGATTGGACCCTAAAAGGTATAACCATTCCAGGTTTGAGTGAACTTGGGAGTAATGGTGATGAAGATATACTCCACATTCCCAAGACTTTTATTCTTTAAGTTAGAGCAAAACTGTACTACTGTATGCTGTATAGTAATATAAGAGAAATTGCAAATGTTTTTACATAAGAAATCATATCACAAATAATTATATTTTAGAAAAGCATTGAAAATTAAGAATAAAAGAACACTCATTAGGTAGAAATTAATATATCTATTACTGACAGAATTGACTGATAGTGGTTATCGTAGAATTGGATGACAAATATTCTTATTATTAAAGTGCTAATGATTTTAATGTAGAAATGCATTGAGAATCAAAAAAGAAAGGTATTATCGGTGTTCAGGAATTGATTCAGGAGTTACTGACAGAATACGGCAATTTATATTGAAATAAAAATAAAAAATTCACTTCCTTGGTGTCATTATGAATTTATTTCTGGTCGTGATGACCATCATCAGATTACATCTGATGATGGTCATCACAACCAGAAATAGATTCATAATGACACCAAGGAAGTGAATTTTTTTTTTCTTTTTATTCCTATATAAAAAGATTTTTTCGCTTTGCACGTTAAGTGTTTATATATTTTTAATCCCAAATTAATTATACATTGATAGCCATTGACATTGAGCACACAAATTGCATACTCCTACCCTTTGGAGTTCCTCCTTGGATTATATAATATATATATATCTGGCTCATTGGCATAACAGAGTGTTTGCCAATAGTCTGGGAGATCTAGGTTCAATCCTAGGTCAAGGTAAACCAAAGACTCAAAAAATGTTACTTGATGCCTCCTAGCCTAACACTCAGCATTATAAGGTATAGATCAAGGGTAAACGGAGCAATCCAGGGAAAGGAGTAGCTCTCTCTTCTACACCTTGGTCTGGTAACTATTGAAAAGAGAGCCTTTGATTTACCCTTGACTATAGTCAGCCAACTTACTATATATATATATATATATATATATATATACACACACACACAGTAATATTTTAAAGAAGCATATTAGGTATTTATAAATACTAATTTCCTAAAAGATGAGGAATAAATATTTAATGATCTTTTTAGGAATTTTCCTGAACAGCATTAATAAATTCTTTCAAAAAGATTTTTTTTAACTGAAGCAAAAACTGGCAAAATTCTCTCTTAAATTTTGTTGTTCTTGATGTAAACGTCTGAATAGATTCAGAGGAGATTTTGTTTTTGTATTGGGAAATGGTTACATTTACATATTAATTATTGAACTCTCTCCTCCTCAGATAAAGAATGTAAAAGTTAAGTGAAAAGATTTAATAAAAAAAAAAATCTATCCTTTTCTTTCCTTTAAACTAATAAAGTTCACCAAGTGTTTCAATTGACAAATACATTGTGAAATAGTTGCATCTCAATTGTGCTCCTTTGATCACCCCTAAACATGCAGGGATGATAAAAATAAATAAAATAACAAGGTTTAATTCAATAAGGTTGTCAATAGATATTTTTGAAATGCAGATAACTTTATAGGTTTCTGTTTATTTGATCTGGAAAAGGTCATCCAGTACCTCATCCAAATTGGAGGCTTTAAAATCAATTTTAATATTGATTAGTACTCATACCACAAGAACTTAGAGGCAGAAAAAGGGATTGGGTAGTTTATGGCTGATTATTTTCAAGAGATCACAATGAAGATGATGCCTTAAGATTAGTCCTTCCAAGCCTTACAATAAATAGAAATTATTCTTTTATTTATTTATTTTTTTTTTGTATTTTTGTTTTTCATCTCTTCACCTCCAGGCTTGATGCGTATCATTTTTTTTAAGCAATAACATTTTTTTAATTGCCTTTCTTTTTATTTATTATTTTTAAGTAAATGGAAAAATTAAAGATCTTTTTTAATTTCATAAGTGCATATTTAGTCAAAAAATATCAGACAAATTTTTATTTCTTATATTTTATTCAAACTTCTTTATCTCACTAATATTTATTAATTTTATGATTTAATGTACTATTAATTGAATTCAGACAATCTTTTTTATTTATTTATTTATTTATTTGCATCTAAATTGAATTTTTTTAGATTTTTTGGATTTGCATTTTACAAATTTTTTGTAACATAAAAAAAGCTATAAAAAGATACATTTAATTTTCTGTTGTTTAATCCTTACAATTTTTTTTTTCATGTCTTTGATTTACCCATTCAGTATTCTTAAATTCTTAAGGGAAAGACTTTTTTCCCTGATTTCATATTCTGAATTAAAATTCTAATCAAAATATATAAAACTTTCAATGCACCATCAGATATTACATTTTATATAATTTTGAGAAAAGTCATGAAAATTCCAAACTTTGTTCACACAATCAAACACACCTAGTTTGTGTTTTTGATTTTGTCAGCACAATGTTTTAGCCAATCCATATCTTATATATTTGTTGTTTAGTTCTTAAAAATAGGGAGAAAAATGTTTTTTTACAAAATAGTATAGTATCAACTATAAACAAGTACACTCCTAACACTGTATTGTTGTAAAATTTTTCTTATATTCGAAAAAAAATGCAAAAAATAGAAAGAAAAATTTCCCAAATGATGAATGAAATCAATATATCATTAAATCATAAAATAAATAAATTTTATTCAAATAAAAAAAACATTGGATTAAATTTTTTTTTTCAGTTTGTTTGATATTTTTTAGCTAAATACTCATTTATGGAATTCAAGAAAAAATGCTTAAGAAAATAGTACACTATTGTTCATAAATAAGTACAATTCAATCAGTAATTTTTGTATTGGTTCAAAATTTGGTCATAAACAGTACCTAATAATATCCATTTTGACTACAATATTCCACTGGAAATAATATAATTCTAATATCTTTGCTTTAAAAGAGAATTTCAAAAATGGAATTGTGAGAGGTATATTCATTTATAACCATTTTTCTTTCACCATTTTCTGAAGACATAAAAGTGGAAGAATGAATCAGCAAAAAACATTGCTAATAGCATCAAGAATAGAAAAAAAACGGTTTCCTCATTTGAACAAAATGTGAAATGATGAGTTGTTATGCAAAGAAGACAATCCTAATTTATACTAAATTCTGTACAGTTTTCTTTAGCAACATCTAAACTTCATAAAGTAAATTAATTTTAAACTTTTGAATTTTTAAAATCACCACCCTGTCAACTCTATTCCCTGCAAAGAACTAAGACACCCACAAAAAGAAGTGACCAGGATATGATAGTAAACAGTATCTGGCAGTGAGGTTCCTGACCTGGATATCAGTGAAGAGGGAGTACTTCACTGCCATAAATCCCATGTCTACTCTGACCTGGAGTAGTAGTACTTCTTCAGGTACTATTTGTGGCTCAAATAGATCTGTTTAAAAACCATTTGTATTTGATGGGACTGAAAAAAAAAACCTTTTAAGAAACAACTACACAAAAAATGTATATATGAATAGAATACCCTAATTTTGCAGCATAAAATAACCCTATGTAGGTTGATATGTCATTAAAATTGATTTATCCGTCAGTTAATCTATAATTTTGAAAAGTCATTCTCTGTAGCTGTCCTGCCCATTTTAGATAAGTTATGAACAATGATGAAACATTTTTCAAAAACACATTGTTTAAACTGGCTGAACAACATCAGATGTTAAACATCTTGATCTTTTTCTTTTTTTGCTTTTATGTTAGAAACTAGTAGGATTATGGTACTATGTGCAAATGTTTTAGTTATATGACTAGGGTCTTAAGAGTCGGAGGGGTCCTCATGGCGTAATGGTTAAAACACTGGACTGCTGAATCATAGTTAGTGAGTTCAAACTCCAGTTGCGCTATTACGTTCACTTTCAGACATATACCCTTGGCAAAGGTATGAACCCCCTTATCTTCCTAGCTGTGGGTTAAATAGTACCACTCCAGTTCTTTTTGAAGGATGGCTTTGCATTAAATAACCTATGAAGGTTGATATATCATTAAACAAAGAAACCAAACCAAATCAAATCAAAACAAACCTAGTGTCTTAAGAAAATTCATCTACAAGATTATGCATCGTTTTAGTTTATTACTTTGTATAGTGTGACTGTTAATCTTATGATTGAAGAACTTCAAAATTCCAATTAAGAATTTTTTCTTTGACTAAGCCATGCCTGTATTTACTGGTACCCACTGACACATTGGATCATCTTCTCAATTGGTCCTGATTTGGTAAGGAAAAAGAAGTAAACAAACATGCATTTATATTTTCTCACTTTTATTCAGATGTTGAAATGTTTAGGGCTGCTCTTATAGTTGGTTACTGAAATTCAACAGTCATCAGAGAAAGAAAGGGAAATTATTTTGTCATTCATTTATATGGTGGAACAAAAGAGCCCAGAAAGGAATAAAGTTTCAACCCTCTTAAATATTGTCTCTCTGTTTTATTTGTAACCTTCTAAATGAAAACCATGATCTTCAATCTTAGCTCATATATCTGCATCAGTCAATGAAAACTTCTTTTCCTGTTTTGGTTCTTATAACTTTGCCAAGGCCACACCTGACACAATCATGAAAACATGTCAATCACAGTGAGCATCTCCACTCATGATATTACATGTCTGCTACCAAAGATATTTTACCAAAATTCTGGAACTTACAGGATTATGTATATCCAGCAATTACATATTTGCAGAAAACACTTCTTCCCTATCAGTATTAAGTAATCATTTTACTCTCATTACAAGCAACTTCAAGCCAAATTTTCATTTTTCATTCAATGGAAACAGATAGTTCAGCTAATAACTCACTCATGTGAGACAAAAAAATCTGTTAAAATATATTTGACACACTGACAAAACCATGTAACCCAATCTTCTATGCAAGAAACTATACTGAGGATATGTTGGTTCCAGATTAATATAGGTCCTAGGGTTCTGAAGTGAATGGAAAAAACAGGAAAAGCTGACAAAACTTAAGCATATATATGTATTTACACCTTGTGAAAAGGTGTCGATAAACACATATATACAAGCTTAAGTTGTGTTGGCTTTTTGTATTTTTGCAAGGTCAGTTTTTTTAGTAGAGTTTAACAGGTTCAAATTCAGAGTTTTCCTTCTCTTAGACTGACTGGCATACCAAGGTTAAAAAATCCAATCTGCCCTTCTAGTAACCCATTGCTGAAGGAGAATAGATGGATGCATACCTTTTTCAAGAGCATTAGCTCTATGTGAAATGCAAACAGCCTTGTTCAGGAATTGATCTCTGGACACTATGTCCATTTGTAACAACAATAACCATTACTCCATGAACATCAAAGCATATATATATACACACACACACGAGCACAAGGCAATACAGTGTCAATTTTTTAAGTAGAATTTAACAGGTTTGAATTCAGGGTTTTCCTTCCTCATGACTGATGGATATACTAAGGTTAGAGAGTCCAGCTTGGCCTGCTATTTGCCTATAGCTGGAGGGGAAAATAGTTAGATTCATAGCTTTCCACAGGCTAATAGCACTATATGAAGTGCAGACAACTTCGTTCAGGATTTTAACTTGGGTCACCATGTCCCTTTCCTATGACAATAACCATTACACCACAAACACCTTAGTATATATATATATATATATATATATATATATATATATATATTTTTTTTTTTTTTTTTTTTTTTTTTTTTTAAGTGTGTGCATTATAAAATATTTTGAAGATGATTAAATTATTTCAAAATCCTTAAAAAGGGGACCCTTTGTTTTGGTCACTTCTCTTCAGAAAATTACGCCAATGATAACCAAGTTTTATCGGAGGAAAATAACATGGAATATCATCTATCAAAAAAACCTAGCCGGAAGAAAACTGATTTTTTAAAAAAATTACCATAAGCATGAAGCATTGGCATGAATCATAATGTTTTCTTCACATGGTCCAATGGGGTTGTTGAAATGTAATGGTGTATAAATTTGTTTTTGGATACACAACTCGGGTTTATATATAACTGCACATCTCTAAGTCAATTGGAGGACAATAAAATTTTACTTATTTTGTACAAATACAAAGCCCATCTTGAACTATGGTATAAGAATAATGTGTATACTGCCAACTTAACATCAAACTGTACATCTTTTATTTAACCCACCACAATCAAGGAATACTGGATTTTGTGAAGGCTAAGTATGGCTCACTTTTCATGAGACATATTTATGATAAATTCTATAAAGCATGTTAATATACTCGTATTTATTAATGAATTTGGTATTAGAAATATTTGTTTAATCTAAGTTTTAAACATTCCTCATCCTTTAAAGATATGAGATGTGCATAATTAGTGAGTCTATTAGTAAATTATCATGTGATTTCTCCTGGTCTGGTAAAATGAATAATCTGACACAGTTTTGAAAGTGAGTTTAGGTATAAATCAATAGTCTATAAGCTTTCAAGAGGGTGCTGAAAATTTCTTTATATATACTCATTTGCAAATATTAAAGTCCTGTTAAAATTATTGATAGAAATGAATTAAGATAGGATTTCAGAAACAAACAGTTTCTTCAAATTACTGTTTTATTTGGATAGTTTTTGAGATGGCCGTACAGCTGTTTTGTGGGATATTGTTTCCAGGATTTATTCAAAATAGCTCATAGCATTCTGGTGTAGTTTCATATAGCTTTTTCTCAATGTATTTTGGTCACGTCCACGTGGTGCATCCATACAGTAGTATCGACTCAGCTACTGCTTGGAAGAAATCGTCTTTTATCTTATCAGATAGATTAGACTTTCATATAATTGATGACCTATCAATAGCAGTCCATGCTTGGTCTAAATTAGCATCCCTTTGAGTAGATGAGATATTGCTGCCAAAGTATGTGAACTTGTCTACTTATTTCAATAGCCAACCACTCAAAGTGGAAATGGCTCCAACTCATTTAAAACACATGTACTCTGTTTTATCTGTGTTTACATGAAGGCCAATGCTCTAGGCTATGTAGTCAGAATTTGGCTTGAGCAGATGTATTCGCAAGAAGCGCTAGATCATCTGTATAATCTGCATCTGTAATAGTTTCTACAGGACATCCTCTGGATCTTGCCTTTTTTAGTGTAAAGCCATTTTCAATCATCTAACTCACTTTATATTTTTGGCTGGGGCTTTAGAAAACACTGACTGCATCTTTGCAGAGGGGTAAGACCCCTCCACCAATGAGTGTCCTAGATATGACATTAAACTATCTGATGGTGAGGCTCCAGTAATGCTGGAGCTTTGAGGACAGTGGAGTACCCCTTCATTGCCATTGCTCCCAGATTCACTCTGGCCCAGAATGGTATCACCTGATAGGGTTCTATCAAAGGGTTCAATAAAAGCTGCACTTTTAAACTGTACAAACAAATGACATATGCTAAGTTGAATTGTTAGAAATAGAACTGTTTGATCATTTAACTGTATGTAAGCAAATGACTGATGTTTAAGTGAATTTTTGATGATACATAGCTATACTAGGAACCATTTAACTATGTGCCGACAAATGAGTAATGTTGAAGAGAATAATTAGTGTTAAATGGCAATACTTGTAACCACTTCACTGTGTACAAACAAATGATTAATAATGAATGGAGTTGGATAGCAGTAATTGAAACCATTTGACTATGTTCAAACAATAGCAATACTAATGTGCTAACAAATTAGTTCTGACTCATTTAAAAATGAAATTATCAGCAAACTAATCTCTTACACATCTTGTATATCTATTCAAATGTGTGCAAACAAATGACAGATGTGAAATTGTTACTGTTACATAACAATACTTGAAACCATTTAATTGTGTGCAAAAGAAATGCACTCAGGCTCATTTAGAAATGTTTGCAAAATGTGTTCACTAATCATATGTTTAATATATATGTAAAAATGGGATTTGGCATTAAATAACCAACAATTGTTGATATGCCATAAAACCAAACCAAACCAAACTAATAAGCATGAACCCTATTAACCCTCCCCATCAATAAAGTTAGAGGTATTAAAGTTGCTGCGAGCACTTACAAAATATATTGCCCTAAATAACCTACTATTATTATTTATTGATTGGTTGATTTATTTAAACAAAAATTCCTCAATCTGTACCAAACAAATTTAAAAGATATTTGTTAATATCTCTTTATCTACCAATGATTTCAGACCTCTTATTCAGCAGGAAATCTTGCCCAGGGAAAATGATGATTCTAAATGTCCTCCAAGCACAATCTGCAGCTCCAGAATCCTGCTCTACCAGCTCTTGTCTTTCTTATCAACTTCTATTTGATTATGGGTGTTTTGTTCTTTTTCCTCCATTGTATATTTAGATAATGTTACACTGTTGGCATAGGATTCCTTTTTAAAGAAATCTTATGACTACAAAAATTGGTGTTTCCATAACACTTTTATGGCTCCTTTAAAAGTCATATAGGATTCATTTTCATTTCTTATAGTTACTTAAATTTTAAAAAATCTTGAAAATGGAAACATGAACAATCCCCTTCTATGTAACTGTAGAGATTAAAACAAGTGTTCTGTCAGTGGTGAATTCTTGATGGAAAATACCTTTATCAATAATTTTAAAAGGACTTTAAGAGTTTAAACTATGTATATGGGTCCATCTCTTGCTGTTTGAGTACTGAAATGAGAAAACAGCTAGTATGTATTTACCCAACTCCTCTGCCATGAGTTGGATAAAATTCAAGGTTAGTTTATAAGCTGGTTTGAATTCTGAGTTTTCCTTCCCTTAGACCGGTTGCCTTGTGAAAGCTAAAGCACCCAGTCTGCCCTTTAACTTACCCATAGCTCGGGGAAAGAACAGATTGATTCATACATTTCTCAATCACATAAACACAAAGTGAATGCAAACAATCTCATTGAAGATTTGAACTCTAGTCACTGATTCTATTTCCCACAACCCTAACCACTTCACTAAGCATGTCTCCCAAACAATAAAACAGCAAGTAAGATGTTTTTTAATTATTACATGCATACATACATATATATATATATATATATATATATATATATATATAATTAAATTGATATCATATAATGACTGTGGGCTGAGCAAAATGGATAATAAACACAATTCTGGAACCAGGAATGACAGAAAATCAATGATATCACTAAAATATCACAATTTGTATTTAAATTTTATTATACAAATGCTACTCCTAAGTTCATGGAATTTGACCATGAAAAAAAATTGCCTCCTCTAACATCTTTGTAAAAGAACAGCAGTGATACTGTTTAAGCCATATATAAACATTTGTAGGTTATTTAATGTCAAAGCCATCCTTGTAAAAGAATGGTAGTGATACTATTTAACCCATAGCTGGAGAGATAAAGGGGTTCATACCTCTTCCAAAGGTATTTGTCCGAAAATGAACTTAATAGCATGACTGGAGTTTGAACTCGCTTTCCTTGAGGCCACAGTTCAGCACTTAAGCCATTGTCCCCTTGAAATAATGAAATGATTGAGAATCATGGAAGACAACATACAGACTGAAACAGGGTAACACTGATAGTGTGATGGTTAACAAGCTTGTTTTCCTGGAAAATTTGCTACTGATTCAGATTTTATTTTCAGGAGGAGTCCTCAGCCTCCTATTTGCATAATAACTTACAAAATGTCCTTACAAAAGTCCATTCTACTTTAGGGTTTTTTGCATCTAGATGACTGTCACTTGTCAGCTGAAGAGTGTACATTGGTTTAGTGGGGGGGGAATTATTCCAGGATAATTTTTGTCATATAGATTGTTCCATCAGTGCCAAAGGAACAAGTCATGCATCAGAAAGAGAGAATAGATAAAGAAGATATCTGAATAAGAATGAAATAGAAGCTCAAGAACGGAAGGAAAAATATACTGGTATATTGAATTCCTACAGCTAATGCTTTATTTTTTTTTTTTCCATCATGTGTTCAGTTTAAACAAGTTCTGTTAAGGACAAGCAGAAGACCTTACATACATAAGATGCACTATATATATATATATATATATATATATATATATATATATATATATATAGCGAATGCAGCTGTTTGCATTTCACAAAGTGCTAATACCCCTGGCAAAGGTATGAATCCATCTAGTCTCCCTCCATCTATGGGTAAATAGTAAGATAGACTGAGCTCTTTAAACTTGATATGACAACCAGTCTGGGAGAAAGAAAATCTGAATTCAAACCAAACCTAGAGAAGGATAGGCTCTACCAGGCTATTCCTGCCAAAGACACACAACATGAATAGCACTTTCCCCTCCCCCCGAACAAACCAGGTTATAGGATAAGTCTTAGAGAGAGATGAATAAAAGTGAAGAGACAAATAGGAATATTTTTTTGTTATGTTTTTTTAATTATTCTTAACCAGTTTCAACTTTTGGTCATCATCAGGAGAAAAGTTTTTGAGAAGAAAAGTTTTTTTTTTTGCAAGGGAGGTGTGGTATTATTAAAACTCTGAAATCAAAAATAATATTTCAATGCCTCTGTAAACAAAATAGAATTACATACACACACACATATATATATATATATATATATATATATATATATATAAGTTGGCCAACCATAGTCGAGTGCAACCTGAAGACCCATTTTCAGGGGCCACTACACCAAGTTGTAGGGGAGGGTGCTACTTCTTTCTCTGGATTGCTTCACTTACCCTTGATCCATATGCTGAGTGTTAAACAAGGAGGCATCAAGTACCTTTTTTTTTTTAGTCTTTGGTATGATTCAACCTTGGATTGAATGCCATTTTTCTGGGTCATTAGTGAAACCCTTACCATTATGCCAATGGGCTAGTATAATATATATGAAAATCAAATGAAACCTATAAAATAAATTTTAACTAAAGGAGATGAGTTTGATATTAGTAATAGTGTTTATCACTACATTTTCCTTAATAAATAGAAAGATTTTTTCTTAAAAAAAAATAAGTTAATTCAGTGACAAGATTTTAGTTGCTGAAGATTTTGGGAGTTGTGCTGAAAAGATTTTAGGTGTAAAAAGATTCATGACACCAGGCAATGACATTACATCCGGTTTTGAAACCAACTTCAAGCCCATGTCTTTTCGTCCCCTAATACACACTTTTTTTTCAATGAAAAATATTAAAAATTTTTTTTTTTAATTATTTTCTCTCCATTGAGTGATGACTTTCTGAAACAGTTGGTTTCTTTTTTGTGTTTCCCTCTGAAATAAATTTATAAGAGCCAAATGACGGTTTGTTGAGTTTTTTACTTATATGGAATTCGCTCTGAATGAAATGTATATATATTAATTATCATGTATTGAGCACTCTTGAAGATTTATAAGAATCCTCTTATATATTCTCAAATAAAATCATTCCCAAGTCATCTTCTTTGGATATTTATATATATATATATATATATATATATACGCACACACACACACTCTGTATTGGCCTTAATTAGATGAGATACTATTCTATTTTATTATATAATGTAATAATTCAGAACCCATTTACTATTTGTGCAGTTGGTATCATGATTATTTTTTAGATAAAAAGACCCGGGGAGCCATATTCAAATTCTGGATAAATCTGTTTTCCTTTGATTTTGAGCTGAAGAAGCCAGTCTGCCCTATTATTTACCCATAGTTGGAAGCTGGTAGAAAACACAGATTGAATAAAGTATTTAAATAAGTACATCCTTACCATTTTCTCATCAATACATTTGTTTTTTCCAAACCAAACATTGCAGAATTTTTTTAATTTCTAGTAAAAATTATCATTAAAACAGGTATTATTAGGCATTATTTATTACCAAACTTCACAGCTTTGAAACTATATAACAAAATTTATATGTGGTCTGCTACATATTCATATTTTTGGTTATACAGTTTCAATTTTATAAAGCAGGAGTCTATAACATGTGACCCTCAAAGTTCATCCATACGGCCCTTCACCCAACTTTCAAAATTTTCCCTTTGTTTTTGATGACTGTAAAGAAGTAGCATGTAATGTATTGCATTAAATGGCCATGAACTCAGCAAATGTAATTAACAGATACATCCAGTCATAGATAAAATCAACAAACTGACAACCAGAGAAGCAGAAATGTGTGGGTGTAAGCTCTAACCAATGGAGAAGAAGCAATGCGAGAGTGTAAACAGTGACCAATGAACAACAAGCAATGCGAGGGTGTAAGCCATGACCAAAAGAGAATAAGCATTGGGTGTAAGCCAATGGAGAACGAAAAATGCAAAGGTGTAAAGAGTGACCAATGGACAACATGCAATGCGAGGGTGTAAGCCATAACCAAAAGAGAACAAGCATTGGGTGTAAGCCAAGGAGAACAAAAAATGCGAAGGTATAAGTAGTGACCAATGGACAACATGCAATACGAGGGTGTAAGCCATAACCAAAAGAGAATAAACATTGGGTGTAAGCCAATGGAGAACGAAAAATGCGAAGGTGTAAGTAGTAACCAATTGACAACATGCCATTTGAGGGTGTAAGCCATGACCAAAAGAGAACAAGCATTTGGTGTAAACCAATAGAGAAAAAAATACGAAGGTGTAAGTAGTGACAAATGGACAACATGCAATGCGTGGCTGAAGCAGCATGGCTCTGTGGGTTAGGTGGGATTTTTAAGACTATATAAAGTCTAGAATTTTGGCTGAAGTCAATTCCCACTCCCTGTTTCTACTTCCAACAATTCCTGTGTATGCTATGCTCAAACTCTTTGTGACTGCTTTTCTGCTCTACACAAGTATCACTGTTAAAGAATAAAAAATATAAGAGGTGCCCGTGGTGTAATGGTTATCCTCATAGGGAATGGACACGGCGACACGAGTTCAAATCCTGGACGAGACTGATTGCATTTCACATAGCACTAATACCCTTGGGAAAGGTATGAATCCAATTATTCTCCCTCCAGCTATGGGTAAATAGTAGGGCAGACTAGGTTCTTCAGTCTAGTCTAGCAGAAGGAAAACTCTGAATTCAAACCTGTTAAACTCTGCTTAAAAAATTGACCTTGTGTCATATCCTGCCCGAGCAGAGGGGTCGGGTAAATATGATAAAAAATATAAGATTATATTTTTATATGTATGTGTTTCTCGTTATTTGTCAAGATCCCTCATTTGTATACTACATAGAGATTGAATTCATTAATCTTCAGTATGGAGAAGATTTGAAATCCAAGTTTCTGGCTTGTCACATCTTAGATTTCTATAAGAACCATGTGTTTCCATCTGAATAATTCTTCAACCTTATTACATATACCTAGTAAGTAGTGGCACTACATATAACTATGAACATTTTTTCTCCAAGATGAAGCATGCCTTGAGTATACTGCATTCACAACTGTCAAATCATCACTTGTCTGATGAGTTCCTTCTATCAACTTCTGCATTTAACTGTGATATTAATCTTTTCGTGATTGCAAACAACATCGGGTACCTCATTAATAAATTAATGTGGTTTCCTTGAGAACTTAACTGTTTTTTTCTGTTCTTTTGATATTACAGCCCCCCACTAAGTTAAGCTTTGTAGCCCTAAGGTTGATAAGGTTGGAGACCTCTGCTATAGACTTTGGTAATGAATTATACTAAACAACATCTGTTTCGGCTGTAATATCTTTCAAGAAATAGCTAATTCTTAATGTATTTTATTCCAAAAAAATTTTTAATCATTAGGAGTGTACTTATTTATGGGTAATATTGTGTGTGTGTGTGGAGGGGTGTTTATATATATATGAGGGTCATTCAATAAATAAGGTGAATCTTGTTGACAATAAGAATCACTTTTTACAGTTGCACTTTTTCCAAAGAAATCAATAGTGATGGATCTTTTCACGTCCCAGAAGACAGTATGGCCTTCTTTACAGACTGCTGTGTCTAGAACTTTTTTTTCACTGGAGAGTTGTTGTGTTTCCACTCTGTGGATTGTCTTTTCCTCTCAGGTTCATCGTCAACTTAGTCAGCTGGGGCCGTTGATTGCATCTCTGCCCAATAAGTGTCTTGGATAGGATACTAAACCATCTACGGATCAGATAAAACTGTTGAAGCATTTAACTGCATGCTAACAAGTGACTGAAGTTAAATTGAATTGTTTGTGTTACATAACGGTGCTTGAAACTATTTAACTATGCAAATGAAACTATTGGTGTTAGATAAGAATACTTGAAACCATTTCACTTCATGCAAACAAATGATTGATTTTAAATAGAATTATTAGTGTTAGATAGTAATGCTTTAGACCATTTAATTATGTGCAAACAAATGAGCTCTGCCACATGCTACCTACAAACTATTTGTTTACAAATTATATATATTTAATATATGTATAAACAGGATTTAGTATTAAATAACCTACAAGAGTTGATATGTCATAAAAACCAACCAACCAACCACGTCATTGAGGTAAACCGATGTTGAACTTAGCCCAGTTGGGTGGAGCTGTAGAATGCACCAACTGTATTTCTGAAGAGGGGGAAGACTTCACCAGTGAGTTGGCCCAGTCAGCTGGAGCTGCAAAATATACCGACTGCATCTCTGCAGAGGGGTAAGACTCTTCTGAGTCTCCTGAATATGACACTAAACTATCTGATGGTGAGGCTCTGGTAATGCTAGACCTTTGAGCAAGGCAAAGTATCCCATCATTGCCATTGCTCCAAGGTTCACTCCGGCTTGGAGTGGAAGCATCTGATAGGGTCCTATCTATTGGTCAAATAGAACTAAACTGTGTACTTATGCTAAACTGAATTGTTTGAAATAGAACTGTTTTGACATTTAACTGTGAGTAAACAAAATTATACTTATATTAAATGAATTGTTTGAAATAGAACTGTTTATATGTATAGAATGAATTTGGCATTAAATAACCTACAATGGTTGATGTGCCATAAAACCAAACCAAACATACAACCTTTTATTTAAAAGACCTGAAAAGGCTTGATATGCCATAAAACAAAACAACCAACTAATCAACCAATCATGTTGAACCCATTTGTAATCATTTCTTTGGCTAAACTATACTTCTCCATACATATCATATGTTCTCCTGTAAATTTCATACAATTTGCTATTCTCAGTTGCCAAAATTTGTTGACAGATGACGTCTGTTCAAGCCTGGAGATCTATGTTTGATTTACAATCATTTTGCATTGCCTCAAAACAGATATTTTTGGGGGATTAAAATGATTTTTGCTATAAACCTATTCCAAACAATGCAGAGTTTAAATTTATGAAAAAAATTCTCAAAAGACTTATTCTGCTTTTCTGCATTTTTTAAAAAAATTTCTTCATTTATTGAATGATTTTCATATGTGTATATTTACTTAATTCTTAACATGTTTCTATGAAAATGGTTGTGAATATACCAAATACTTCAACCTAAGGTCTTCATAAAATAAGGGGAAGTACTGTATTTGGTGGCATATAAGGCGCATTTTTTTTTTTTTTACTAAAAGTATCTTTTAAAATTCCCCTGCGTCTTAAAAGCTATATTGTAGGTTTAAAATTTGTGATAATTGGCCGAAATTAGCTACCTGGCAACTCCTATTAGATTAGACTTTAGAGTAACTTTCATATAGCTATTGATATCATTTAAAAGGTTCTTATGCTGATTAAAAGTGTTATCATTGATATTATATTGATTTAATATTAGTTTTTTTATTTTTTTCTTGATTTGAAATTGGTGTGCATCTTATATGCTGTCAAATACGGTATATTCTACTTCAGGTTATCCCTTAGTAAGAAAAATAAGCACTTCTTATAAATTTCTGAATTCACATGATTTTTCTTGTCATAAAGATTTTATAAAATTGTTATATTTATTACATTTTTCAGTTACATTCTTATTTATACTGTATCAAAAACTCATTCATTTAAATATACCTATATAATTATCCTTACATCTATATGATGAAATTTTGTCACAGCTGAACAATGCCCATGAACTCTTGCTAAGCTCATGAAAGCAATATTGCTTCTCAATAACTTATTGAGATCAACGTTTCTATCTTATTTATATTTATAAAATCTCATCTAAATTCTGTTACCTTATTAGATTAGCTTCTTATCTTTGCCATATCTATAAAGTATCATTATAATGAAATAATTCAAGAGCAACCTGCTCATATTTTCTTCAGATGAGATATTATTTTATCTCATTGTTAGATTTCTTAGTATCATTTTATCTTCATAATTACTAGATTTCTTGCATATCACTTTATCTTCATCTTTGCTAGATTTCTTGCATATTATTTGATATTTACCATTGCAAGATTTCTTGCATATCCTTTACATTATTTTCAGATGATGTACTGTTTCATCTTCATCTTTGCTAGATTTATCAAGTATTATATTATTTTCAGATGAGATACTATTTAATTTTCATTTTTGCTAGATATCTTGTATATCATTAATATTATTCTTAAATTAGATACATTCATCTTGTACTAGATTTTTTGAATACCATTTTATATTCAGTTAAGATACTATTTTGTCAATAGATTTTCAGGAAATTTTGTTGTTGTTATTATCTGACACTGTTTTTGTTTTTTGATTTATCTATTTTACCCCATGTTATTTTGCTGGAGTTACTATAACATTTATTCCTAAGATTAACAACAACACTACAGCTTTATTTAAAAACTTTTATTGAAAAAATCAGTTCACATAACTTGATTATGTAGTAGAGCTGACATCTATTCAAAGTAGCCGCCTTCAGCCTCAATCACCGCCTCGATACAGATCCGGTGGGAGCTCGGCAAATACTCGGTGGATGGCGGCGATCAGGCTGGCTTTGGTGTTGTGGGAGGTCATGTTGGTGATGTTCTCAATGTATGACCAAACAAAGTAGTTAAGCGGGTTCAGGTCGGGGGAGGAGGGGGGCCAGTGAGAAAAGAGTGCAAAGTCGTAGCACTCCTTTTGAAGCCAAGCCTGGCTCTCTTTGGACTTGTGGGCCGAGTCCTGCTGCCACACCTAGGGTTTGCCACCAGCCACCTGGTTGCATCAGGGGATCACCACACTCTTCAGCACATCCAGGTACACTTTGGTGTTGACTTTCAAGCCAACTTCGAAGATGTGAAGTGGCATGATGTGGCCCTCACTTGAAACCACACCAAAGACCATAACTGTAGCCAGAAACTTTGTTTTCATCACCCTGGGCCCGTCCCTGTTATTTGTGGCAATCTAAATTTGCATTTTGAGGGTGCTGGCAATGGTCCTGTTGTCATAACTTGGATCAGTAGAGAGCATGAGTTGTACAGTGGCACATCTCCGATCTCGCTCGTTGAACATTGTGTCACTTTCAAACATGATAGAAGGCTCCTATTGCTCTTGAGACTTGTACACAACTGGGCAACTCGTAGATGGTCTGCAATAAAAAAAGAAAATCAGTTTTCATTAAACGGAAATGGAATCATGTCGTCTTTTCTAGGGCGACAATTTTATCGTTCCACCCTGTAAATTAATTAAAACTTTGTTCATTTCTAACATTTTATTAAAAATCAAAACAATAACTAACGATATAAAGTCCTTCCTGTTTATAGAGTAAAATTTGAAAGACTTTGCAGTGTGCTGGTGAGGCTGGTAGATATCTGATTTAGTGATTTCTTGGGGAGAATTTCTGGTTGACGTGTAGCCAGGAACAGGTTCAGAATCTATCTGCCCATTTTTTGGTATTTTGCACCAAAACTTTTGGGCTATTCACGTGATTGGTTTATCCAATCATAGTAAGAGTCTCGATCACTTAAGCCTACTAACAGGAATAAACATATTTTTCTTACCCAACATTGCAAGATTTCTTGTGTATCATTTTTATTTTCACATATAATATTTTATTTTTACTCTTGCAAAATCTTTTGGATATCATTTATATTATTCTCAGATAAGATGCATTTTATTTTCATATTTTTTAATATGATTTAATATTGTATTGAAATAAGGTACTATTTTATCTTTATCTTTTGATAGATTTCTTTGGATCTTATTTATATTATTTTCAGATAAGATATTATTTTATCTTCACAATTGCTATATTTTTTGGATATTATTTATATTATTTTCAAGTAAAATGCTATTTTATCTTCATCTTTGTTCGATTTCTTGAATATCATATTATTTCCAGATGAGATGCATGTTATCTTCACAATTACTATATTTTTTGGATACCATCTATATTTAGATGAGATACAAATGTATATTCATTTTTGCTTGACTTCTTACATATGACATCTGAGAAATGTCTTTAGATTATCATTCTGATCTTTCAAGTATAAAAGAAATGCATTTTCCAACAGGTTTTTTTAGTCACTGACCATTTGTGAATTAATGGTAGTTTGTTCAAAAATTGTTCATATTCTTGGGTTTATCGCTTATCATGAAACAACTCTGAGGTTGGTTGGTTGGGTTTATGGCATATCAACTTTTGTAGCTTATTTAACGCCAAATGCATTTTTATGCAAATAGCTCTATTTCAAACAATTCAGTTTAGCATGAGTACACAGTTTAATTATCAAAACAGTTCTAATTCAGCTAAGTATAAATACAGATTTTGTTTACACACAGGGTATCTTCTTGTGCAGGGTATCTTCTGTTTCTTTCCTTTGCTAGCTTGAAACCATTATCTTTCATTATATCAATAGACATTCTAAGCACATAGTCGAGGCAGATGATAAAGATGTATGGGGCTAATGTGTCTCCTTGCAGCATGTCTGCTACAATGTTGAAGTTGTTTGTGTCTCCATCTGGGGAGCAGACTTTTGCTTTCATGTTTTTATATAGAATCATTATGGCTGTGACAGTTTCTTTAAGTAGGCCATTAGTGAGTAGTATTTGCTCCATCTTCCCTTTGTTTATGGAGTCAAAGGATTTCGAGAAGTCAACAAATAATATTGTTGCATCAAGGTTTTTTACACATACACCTTCTAGAATTCAATGGATAGTCAAAATTTGTGATGTCGTAGATCGATTTCTCTGAAAACCATTTTGGTTCATCCTTAGTATCTTCTCAGTTTTAGATTCTATGAGGTTGCATAATAAAGCATTGTAGATCTTGGCTGCTATGGAGGTAAGGGTTATACATCAGTAGATCTTGGCTACTTGGAAGGATAAGAGGGTTCATGCCTTTCCCTATGATATTAGTCTAAAAGTGAACATGAGAGTGCAACTGGAGTTTAAACTTGCTTACTTCATGGAAATACTCCAACACTTTAACCATTGGGGACTTCCCTTTATTCTATGGAATATGCATGCATATAAGCATACATAAATGGTTATGGTATCTAATGGCCAAGAGATTACTACACAGATTTACATTTGAACTTGTAGTATTATGCCGTTAAACTCTATGCAAGCACTGGTTGTCTATGGCATCTGTGCAAACATTAGCATACCAGATTACCTCAACTTTGTGCATCAGGCCTTGGGAATAATTTTGAGACAATTTTTTCAATAAACAAAAAAGTAGTTTACATCAAAACAAATTTGTTTTTTTTTTCATGTCTGTTCATAGGGTTACAGTCATCAAGTTTGTCTTGAAGATTGCTACTACTGAACACTGAGTTCAGTATTCAATAAATATGACATTGTTGGGATTTTGTCACCATTTGAATTTCAAGAAGTCTATTACACATTTTATACTTAGTCTTTTTTTGCTTTAGAAATAAAAATAACAACCCAAGTTAGTTTTGATAGAAAAGAAAATTGACTAAATTTTTTTTAAATGAAAGAAAATACAATTCAAAATTGTCAATTAATCTTACATTTTCTTTTCATTAACTTACTCTTTTCTTTTCTTGTAAATTGCCTTTTTTTATTTGTCTACTTCTCAGGATATGAAATATAGATATAAAAAGTTTGTTGGGATAACTTTCCTATTTTCTAATATGTACTGCTTTTTGCAAGTCACATGACTCCTAACAACAACAACAACAAAAAATAGCAGCGGCAGTATTGTATGATCAAAGAGCAAAATTTACTGCTACCAGAGAAATAGATGGAATGAGTATCCAAGTAAAGAGACTTATTTTTAACATCCTCAAGTTTCTTCAAAGATTCTGACAAGATTTATGTAACACATTTTTATACTTCTTTTAACATGTTTTTGTTTTTGTGAAATGAAATTCCATTTTATTCTGCAACTTCTTCATAGCTCCCTTCATTTTCTCTTTTTTTTTTTTTTTGTTCGGGATGGGTATCTATTAGAGCAGTAGAATACTTATATCAAGGGATGAATTACCTATGTCCTTCTCCCTCACCTTAGCTTTGAGGAAATAGTAGATCAGACTATTTTCTTCAGCTTTGGTTCAGCAGTCAGTCTCAGAGAAATTTACTCCTTTTAGAATTTACCTTGTGACACATTCTGCGGTTTCTTCGCTTTCTTTGTTTAATGGCATATCAACCTTTGTAGGTTATTTAATGCCAATGATATTCTCCTAGAAGAATGGTAGTGGTACTATTTAACCCATAGCTGGGAGGATAAGAGGGTTCATACCTTTCCCAAGGGTATTTGCCCGAAAGTGAACGTAATAGCGCGACTGGAGTACGAACTTGCTTACTACGATTCCGCAGTCCACCGCTTTAACCATTAAACCACGAGGACACCCCCACACATTCTGCCCACATTAGAAGTGTGGGGTAAATACACACTCACCCAACATGGTTTTATTTTTTAGTCATGCATAAAAGAAGGAAGCCCCATGGCATTATGGCTAGCATGATGGATTGCTCTATCGCAGTGAACAAGTTCAAACTCTAGTCACACTATTATACTCACTTTCGGGAAAAAATATGAAGTCCTTATTCTACCAGCTATGCCTTAACTAGTACCACTGCTGTTCTTCTAAAAAGATAGCTTTGGTTTATATAACCCGTGGGGATTAATATGTCCATGAATCAAATTATAATCAGAATATAGCATGTGTATGATCTGACTACATGTAAGGTGTTTTTTGCTGGAACTTTTTTTAATACTCAAAACGCTCTCAAACCAAAGCCAGGTGGCCACTACAGGCAAAAGATAACAAAATGACAAACAAAAGCTAAAGATATAACAAAAGAAATTCAAACTAAGACATTGTAAGACATTTAGTAACTCAGAACTTGAAAAGTCCAAAGTTTTAGCTGAGAGGAAAGCATTGATGAGGGAGTTTGATTTGCCGATGTTCTCGGAAAGAAGCAGTTTGAATGCCACATATATCTAGTGTTATCATCCTAGGAAATATAATTGGCAACCCAAGGTCAAAAACTAAATGAAGGAGTTTGCATTTCACGACACACTAATGCCTTTAGGGAAGGCCAGAATTCATCCACCCCCTTTTCCAGCAATGAATAAATAGGGTAGACTGGGTTCTTTAGCCTTGGTTAGGCAACCAAAAGGAAAACTGCATTCAAACCAGCTTTTATCTGCCTAAAAATTGATCTTGTATCACATCTTAGCTCCGTGGTGAAGGAGAAGTTGGTTAAATTCATTGATCTGTGGAAGGGAAAATTCTCAAAGACAGTTGCTGCTTGCAAGAGACAGCTAAACAAGTTCTTAGAGAAAACTCTTGAATAGGTTGGACCAGTAAATATAATACGTCTGCACATTTTCAAATGAATGCATCTGCACATTTTCCTTAAAAGTAGCAAAAGAATAGGAACAAACTAGCCATAAGAAAATAGTTGAAGTGACAACTCGGGAAATGTAATTTCTGTAAAGTGTAATTGCTGTATTTATGGAGATTTATTTAGATATTTTTTTAAAAAGAGTAATTAGAATAAAACTTGAAAAATTCATCTTTATTTGATCCAAAAGTACCGAGACTGAATCTTGAAATTTTATAAATTCTGAAATATGTAAAATCCTGCAGAAGGAACTTAAAATATACTGACTGTATCTTCAGCAAAGAAGTAAGACGTTTCCTCCAAAAAAGAGTGTCCTGGGTGTGACACAAAACTACATCAGATGGTAAGACTTCAGTTCTGAAGATCTGCAGACTGTAGAAGTACTCTTTCATTGCCATTACTCCTAGATCCACTCTGACCTGGAGTGGTAGTACCTAAGGTCTTATCTAGAGATCAAGTAAATCTGTTTGAAAATTATTTGTATTTGATCAGACCATATGCAAAAAAAATCTTCTTAGATAACAACTACACAAAAATTGTAATTATGCACAGAAAACCTCTAGATATGAAATAACCTAAATGCTCCGAAAATCAATCAGTCATTCAATTATATATAATAAAACGATATCTAAATCTCTAGACTGCTGTCTAAACAAAGTCTACATAAGTTAGGGCCAATTTTCATCACTTTTTAATCAGCAGTTTCTGGTTTAAAACACTGGATTGTGAAAGAGCAGCACTCTTCATTCTCACCAAATTCTCTCTTCATTCTTTCCAAACCTGAAAATTAATCCTGAGAGTGTGGAGGGCGTTAAAAGAAACACGACAGCACAACTTCACTCCATATGAAAAGAGGAATTTCAAGGGTGCTTTGAACAATCAAAAACTCAATGAAATAACATGCGTTGAATGCCAAGAAGGCTATTTTGATGAAAATTAATATTTCCTTCAATGTTCATTTCTGTCTTGATAAATATGGTTTCTTCCTGGATATATTTTATTAAAGTACATATTGTTGTAACTCCTTTCTTGAGGTTAAAGGAACTGGAAGTAACAGTTGTGCCATTGTGTAATGTCCAACCATTTTTATTTATTAATAAAAAAGTGGCAGGACTTTGTCTCTGGAGGTATTTGACTCATTTATTGTGTCAAATTTATTACAGATATCTTCCTGAACAGTTGTGACACACACATTTATACATACGTATGTGTATTTTTTTAAGGAAGTAAAAGATTTTATGCAACTATATTTTCATTGGCATTTTTCACATTTTATAGTTTTCAAAATAGCCATGAGATTTTCATAATTACATATACTGTACTCTGATCCTAAACAGAAGTACCACTGGTAACACTTTGATACTCGGCTGAATGTGAAGATACTACATTTTGATCCTAAGCAGTAGTCCTACAGGTAACACTTTTATACAATGCAGAATGTACAGATACTACACTTTGACATAAGATAAAAAAACAATCCAGGTGTAAATAACATTATTATTTTTTCCTGGTCATATCCTGTATAATATTCTTTATATATATATATAAACAATCTTCAGTCTATTCATGACTTGAATAGAATTCACTATACTATCACTAAAAAAAAAAATTGTATTCTATTCACCCTCTCAAATAAAATTAAATAAATATTTTCCTCCAACTACTTTACAAAGAATTGTTTAAAAAAAAAAAATTTTTTTTCCTATTTGTGAAGTCTGCTGTATTTAAATAAAATCAAGATGGTAGACACTTTTTAATATTCCACAACATAATAAGAAATACCTTGTCGCTCGTTTGATGGAGGCCATGAGTAATTGGGTATGTATAGCTAACAGCAGGTTCTGACACTTGCATTCTGATATATAAGTATACATTGACATGAATAAATTCAGAGTTTATTGAAATCATGGGATGAAATATTTTCAAGACATTGTAGAAAGTCAATTATTTGCAAAGCGCTGATATCTTAGAATGGGATTTGCTAAGTTTTACCATACTTCAAATGGTAAGTACTTATATAGAGATTTACTATGCTTAGCTTAGCTTAGTCTGGTACAAGGCCACTTGAGTGGAGCACTCAGTGAGGATCTAAATCATGCAGTAGTGAAGTTAGTTTTCTTGTTATTGCTTCACAGTGAAGACAAAGCATATGCTACACTTAGCTTTGCCTGACACAAGGTTACATGTGTCGAGCACCCAGTGAGAGCTGAGCTCATTAAAGTTGTAACAGTCTATAAAATTAACATGCTATTGTTTGATGATAAAGCATTCTGTATTGATACTTATTTATCTTATTTTCATATTGCACCAGACCACAATTAGGGGGTGTCCAGTGAGGATCTAACTCATATGGTAGGTAATGGTCAATAAGATTACCTTACTGACTATTACACTGCAGTCTAGTACATGCCTCTGTGCTTGTAGCACTCATTGAAAAGCAATCTAATACAGGAGTAAGAGTCTAGAAGATGGTCTTACAAACCCCTGTTCTATGGCAAGATGCCTAAGGTATTTAATAAACATAGGCTTTACTCTGTGAGACTCAAGCTCACTACTCTAGTAATAGTCTACAAGACTTGCTTTGTTAAAAAAAATGCCCCATCACAAGGTGCCGTAGACATTCAATCGGCTTTGGCAAGTCTGACGTAATTTTTAACCTCTAAAAAAATATTTTCGTTGGTTGATGAGAAAAGTTAAAGTGTACAAAAAAGACTTTCTCTCTTTGGTCAGAAATGTTGAAGTGTTATGAATATAACCTGAGGAAAGGGTGGTGGTTTTTGAAACCTACTTTCTGGTGATCTTCCATGATCACTGCTGTTTGTTGCCTTCTCTGACTTTTTTTATTTTGTCTTTCCTTGGACTCTTTTCCTTCAACTCTTTGGAAACATTTGTCCAACTATCTGCTTGGCACCCCTGGTCAAATTGTTTTTAACTAACATTTTTCTCTCCTTTTATTTAAGTCAAGGGTGAAACTTATTTAAATATTAAAACACAAGGTTTAAATCCACTTAGCAATTTCATTGTTTAAAAAAAGCATCTCAGTGATTTATTCAAAATTCAAAAATTTCAACTATTGGGTGCACAGCAAAATTGAAAGCTGCAAGCCAACAAGAAAGAGTAAAACTGTGGGAACAGCATTTCAAAAATCTACTAGGAAACCCACCGGAAATAACGGATGAACCGATCACCAGAATTATTAGCAAGCAATTAGACGTAAAACTAGGTCCTTTCACCAAAGAAGAACTCGACTCGGTTCTCAGAAGAATTAAAAATAGGAAAACGGCAGGGCTAGACGAGATCCCCCCAGAAGTGTGGAAGACTAGACAATTCGACGATATACTGCTCCGGCAATGCAACGCAGTCTATAGTCAAAATAGGATAGAGAAATGGACGAGGGGATGCATCCTTCCATTCCCTAAAAAAGGCGACCTCGGACTAGCCAAGAACTACCGAGGGATAACACTTACATCCATAGCAGCCAAAATCTACAATGCCCTACTACGAAACCGCATAGAACCCAAAATAGACAACATCCTTAGGAAAAACCAAAATGGCTTCCGGAGAAATAGATCCACAACCTCACAAATACTGACCATCCGTAGAATCCTGGAAGGCGTTCGGGCAAAAAACTTACAGGCGACATTACTATTTGTCGACTTTACCAAGGCCTTCGATTCCATACACAGAGGGAAGATGGAGCAAATCCTACTAGCATATGGCCTACCAAAAGAAACCGTAGCAGCGATAATGATTCTCTACAGAAACACCAAAGTGAAAGTACATTCACCAGATGGAGACACGGAATACTTCGACATTGTTGCAGGAGTACTACAAGGAGACACGCTAGCCCCATACCTCTTTATCATCTGTCTAGACTATGTGCTTAGGACTTCGATCGACAAAATCAGAGAAAATGGCTTCGAGCTGACTAAGAGAAGAAGCAAAAGGTACCCCGCAAAAACAATCACGGACGCCGACTACGCTGATGACTTGGCGATACTAGCGAATACGCCTAATCAAGCAGAGACACTACTGCATAGTCTGGAACGAGCCGCAGCTGGCATTGGCCTCCATGTCAATGCAAACAAAACTGAATATATGTGTTACAACCAAACGGGCAAAATTGCCACACTAGACGGAGCCTCTCTGAAACTAGTCGACAAATTCACCTACCGAGGAAGTAGCGTCTCATCAACCGAAAAAGACATCGACACATGACTGACAAAGGCATGGACAGCTATCGATAGGCTCTCGATCATATGGAAGTCGGACCTAACTGATAAAATAAAACGCAGTTTCTTCCAGGCAGCGGTTGTGTCGATACTGCTATATGGATGCACCACATGGACGCTTAC